>CM021738.1:10772790-10988927 GCA_011075105.1 Heteronetta atricapilla
GGGGGGGGGTGAGGGGAGGAGCGAGGGTTGGGGTTTGGGGGAGATGAGGGGGAGGGAGGGGTGTGGGGGGTCGGTGAGGGTTGGAGGTGTAGGGGTTGTGCGGGGGGGTGTCATGGTTTTGGTACTAAAAATAAATAACTCTGTCCCAGCCAAAACGCTGACTCTGGGGGGTTGCGAGGGGAAAGGTGAGGGGTGGGGATGGGGGGGTTTGAGGGGGAGAAAAGGCTGGGGAGGGGTCTGGGAGGAGGAGAGCGAGGGTTAGGGCTGGGGGGCTTGGTGAGGAGGAGGAGGGAGGGATGTGGGGGGGAGGAAGGGCATCCAGCCCCACGCCCCCCCGGCTGTCACCCCAAAGCTTATCTCAGCCCCCCGGGATGCCCCACACACAGTCTCACAGCCCCCCCGCCCCGTGCAGCCCTGTGCCAGGCGGGCATCTGGGGGGTCCCTGCCCAAACTGACCCTGCCCAGGGGCACTCTGAGCAGAAGGAGCCCCCAAAGGCGGCTCCCCGGGCACAGCCCGAGCCGAGACGCAGGCAGAGGAGGGCTGGAGGTGTGCTTGGTGCAGGTGCAGCTCCTGGCACGCCGGTGGGGTGGCCCAGCTCCGAGCCAGGTGGCAATGGCTTGGTAAATGTCACCGTGCGGTGGGCAGCGTGGGGCTCTCTTCCAGGTCACCCCATCGCTGGGGGTGTCCCCAAAATGCCAAAGCCCGGTGTTTGTGGGGTGGGAGAGGATCGGGCACCAGGCTGGGGGAGAAACTGCAGCGAGGACAGTGGCACCGAGAGAAACCAGGCAGAGGAAAGCCTGAACAAAGGCAGACACAAAACAAAGGCGGTGGAGGCCGGAGGAAAGGAAAACCATAAATAACAGGGTGAAAGCACCTTAGCCAGCATCTAAAATTCAGCATGGAGCCACCTTCAGCTCGTGCTGTGCATTGGTGCCCGACCGGCATCACGCTGGCACGGTGCTCGGGGCAGAGGGGAGCAGTGGGAACGGCTACACAAGTGTGAGAGGCGTGGGAAGGGCTGCTGGTGCGGCTAGCAAAAGTGAACCGCCGCCAGGTTGAGCTGGTGCTGGGGGGAAAAAATAGGAATCACGATGGGTGGGGAGCAAACAGCCTGTCAAACTTTCCAGAGAGATTCCCGCACCGCAAGGGGAAGGGCTGGGAGGGGAGAGGGGACCTTCTGCCGCTCCTGGTGTTAATTATTAGCCAGCAGATTGGGGTGGAAGGGGTTGGTGGTGGCTGGGCCCAGCCACGTTGTATTTAGTTTGCTTTCCTGGCGTTTGTAACTCCTCCCGAAAGGACATCCAGCTTTGCTTTGAATTCCTGCTCATAGGTACTTCCCCAAGTACGCTCAGGTGAAAAAACAACTTTTTCTAGCAAGTAGTGGAGGGAACAAAGCACGCCAGATCCTTGACGCCAGCTGCTGACTTCAGGGCACTAGATGTGGCAGACGTGGAGCCACAGATGTGCGAGAAGAGGAAGAACACGTGTCATGGCGCAGAGAGCCTTCTGCTTAGGCAACAAAACCGAGTGCTTCAGGCCATGGTGCAAGGTAGAGAGAGCTGCAGTCCTCATATCCCTGCAAGGTGCAGACATGGTCCATCCATTCTGGGCTTCCCCCCAAGGAAAACCTCTTTGCTGGGGATAAATACCTGCACCTTACCTGTGTGCTGCATGCCAGCTCTTGGGCTGGTGGCCACCTTTCCATGGGCTATCACAGCAGCGTATTCGTCTGCATCCCTGGTCCTGGCACCCCTGTACCTATAAACTGCAGCGGTTGTAGGTACAGATAATGGCACGTACCGACGGCTACCTGCTGCTCGCCCCACGCCACGCATGCAGGGTTCAGTGCTGTCAGCAGAGCTGCCGTTCCCATGCCGTGAATGCCCTCGTCTCCAAAAAGCTTAGAGCAGCAGAAAAGACTTCTGTTCCCTACGCCAGCGTAGTAGAGCTGTGTATTTTTTTTATGCCAAATTAAAATAAACAGTGCTGCACTCAACAGCCTGCCTGACTCTATTGTGGGGACGGGTTCCTGTAATTTTGTTTGCCCTTGGGGTATCATGCTCAGGTAGTCAACAGTCTTTAGAGGAAAGCTGTTGAGAGGAATGCAAAATACTAATTGCTGAGGAGCAGCCCTGTTCAGACGCTCAAAGTGCCCGGTCTCGCCTTCACAGACACTCAGCAGAAACTGCCCCTAAAGAAATAGGTCCTTTCGCTAATTGTGGGAGCTCACCTGGAAGTTGTTAGTGCTCATCACTCTGTGCTTCAACAGGAGGCCAGGTTGTCCAGCGGGTAAATCCTTATTTTACAAAATAAACTAAAAATGGTTGAAGGAAAGATGTCTGGGAGGAGGCTGCGCTTCCAAACTCTTTTGGACGTGGCGCTGTCCCGGCATGACTGCTGATCGTAATCCCTCCACTTCTCTTTAATCACCACGACTGCAGGGAGGTGCAGAAAGCTGTGAACACCGCACAGGGGCTCTTCCAGAGGTGGACAGAGCTCTTGCAAGACCCCTCCATCGCCACACGAGAAGAAATCGACTGGACCACTAATGAGCTCAGGAACAATCTGCGGAGCATTGAGTGGGACCTGGAAGACTTGGATGAAACAATTAATATCCTTCCTGTAGTCCTTTGGAGGTTGGGGCATGCAGTTCCTGAGCTGTAATGAACAGCCACGTACCAGTGCTTGCTAGTCGTTACTTTTTGCAGAAATCAGGGCTGTTTGGGATTGAATTTTGCACATAGCTCAGCTTTTCTCAAACAGCAAATGCAAAATGAAGGCCAATGCGTTCAGCAAAAGGATTTCCCTCTGCCTTTTTGTTTTCCTTTTGACAAGGTATATTGTAAGATGCTTCGTTCTGAAAAGCCTGTTGTGCGGTATGAATTTGGGTTTCTGTGCAGTCAGTCATACTCTAGGCTGGCTTCCAGAATGATTCCTTTTCCCTCGTGTTCAGCTGAACACTCCCGAAAGCGCTGCAGAGCAATGGAGAACCAAAAAAAAAAAAAAAAAGCAAGAGAGAAACCTCCTGCTGGTGCAGGCCCTGTGCTGAACGTTGCTGCCGTGCCTTTTTTCCTCCAGTGTCTGGTATTTTGCTAATGAAATTTGGGGAAAAGGCGCAGCACGCTGGAAACCTGCTGCTTCGCAGACCGCTTCCAAGGCGGTCGGGGTCGGTGTGTCTGTGTGTACTGAACACCACTGGCGGGGACTCCTTGACTCGTTCCCTACGCATCGTTGAGGCAAACCCTCGGAAATTCAACCTCGATGCAACAGAGCTGGGTGTCAGGAAAGCCTTCATCACGAGCACGCGGCAGGTGGTCAGGGTAAGGACCTGAGGACCCGGGATGGGGGCAGAGGGAGCAGCAGGGGGGTGCTGAGGTGGTTAAAGGAAGGAAAGCTGGTGTCAGTGCTGAACGGGGGGGAGAACCAGCCTGCTGCCCACCTGCTCTCAGCCTTCCCCTTCCCCAGTGCTCCCGTCCAGGGGGCTCGGATAGGGTCAGAGCAGAGGGTCCCCACTGCCTAGCGCACTGCTCTTTGTACCGATGGACCTGGAAGCCTATACAGATTGGAAAGGAAGACTCAAAACCCCTCTGCCTTGCAGGGGAGACTGCAGCCTCCCTTCAGAGGTAAAGGAAGCGGTGACTGTCCTGAGCTCCTGTCGCTGGTTTTCAAAAACAGAGAGTCCACTTTGAACACGGACAGCTGTTTAAAGCCTGGTGTTACTTACGTGGTGACTTCAGCTTCCTACTGCTGCAAAACAGTCAAAACAACCATTAGCTCTATTTTTAACTCGGGGAAGATGTTTTTTTAGTTTAAGCTCACTCGAATACCAGTCCTTCAGAGGGAGGCAGGCCTGGCAAAGCTCTGCCCACTGGGCAGCGGTTTCACACAGCTCAGTGCTGGAGGCAGCGTTGAAGAGCAGCTCAGCAGCACCTGCAGGAGCAGAGGCGTTTATTCACAGAGTGGTTAGGGAGGATTCGGAAGCAAGAGGGGGATTTTAACAACTTGGTGGTAATGAATAGAGAAGGAAACATCTTCCCAAAAGCCTCCCTGCCCGGTAATACACTGCTAGTTAGGAAGTGCTCTCCCTGTTAATAGCTACGCTGAGCGTAGCTTACTTTCTGCTTTCCCTCATGATTTGGATGTTCCTCCTCCACGAGCTGCACTGCTGTGGCTGGCAGCAAGCTCGTTATCCTACCTGCAGTCCTGTGAGCTGCATGCAGCTCTTAAGGTGTGCTGCCTGGGATCTGATCCGAAAACACTCCGGGCCCAGCAGCATGTGCTCGCTGCCTTGCCCTTGGTGTAGTCAGCTCCCCAAACAGACAGGATGAAGCAACCCTGCTTTACGGGCCCTCTTTTCCTGACTGAAAACTGCTGGCTAATGGGTTTTGGAGCCATGTCTCTGGCTGTTAAATGAAATTCTTCAGTGGCATTGTGCAGTTGACTTCCATTTTCCTGGGGGGAGGGAGATTCACGATGCAAAGCAGCCTGTGCATTAGCCACTGAGAAGTAAATGAGTGGGATCTGCTGTTCTGGTGATGTATTCCTTATCTCTGAGCAGTAAAACATAACTGGTGACATCAGAACTGCGCTGGTGGATGAGGTGGATCAGCCTAATGATCAGCACGCGCTGGATCATATAAAAACCATAAAAACTTCACATTGTAATTGGTACCTTTCTGTGGCTAGCCATCTTCTACAGGAACTCAAGCAAAACTTAATTCATAAGAGACAAAACGCAGGCACAGTCAGAGAGGTGGCCCCAGGGCAGGACATTTGTCTTGTCTGATGCGATATTAAACCAGATGCAACTGGGACTAGTGAAGGCTATAGGCTTCCAAGACATTCAAGAACATAACTCTTCCTTATGGCTTATCAATGGGAACATCAGTGTTATACAAACCATAGCCTTTCTGGCTGCAGCAGAACAAAACAAGTAGTAAATAAGGACTATTTTCAACATACCCTATTGCCATTGATTCTGGTATTAGTAGAACAATGAACCGCAATGGAGCTTTTAACAACATCTTTCCAGACTCATCAAAACCGCATGTTTTCAAAGAAAATCTTTCTTCCTCCACTCCCCCAAAGAAAGCTTGCTGGTTATAGACAGCCTGGTAATCAAACTGAAGCTGCCTGTTATCTCAAACCTAATGCTCACTTCTTTCTTTGAACAAACAGGAGATGAAGGATCAGATGTCAAACTCCTCCATGCAAGCACTGGCTGAAAGAAAAAACAGACAGGTGAGAATCAGAAACAAGCAAGTTAAGTGAATGCAGTGGTTATTTGGTACTTTAAAGAGCGAGGAGGATTTATCAGCTCTAGCACCAGTTGTTTTTAAGATACGTGTTAGGTGAAACTTTAATTTCCACGTAGCCTGGGGTCCCACATCATAAGGTAGAGTGTATAGCACTGATCAAAACTCCCTAAAAGCTGTAATTACAATATATATCCTGTTTTGCAGCTCATCCCCTTAAAACCATTTATTCTGGGAAGGGGCTTGTGTGCTGCAGCAAAGCTGTGTGTTTGAACCATGCCTGTCTTGCTGTGACCTGAGAGCATTGGTTCTTGCAGGCACGTTGCTGCCCCCCTCCTTCAGGCCCATCTGAAAGCAGTAAGCCACCACTCACCATCTGTCTCTGTCTCCAGAAATGGTTGTATACAACTGTCGGTGTTGCATCACCCCGCGGAAAGGGGAATCTCCCTCGGCTACAGGAGGAGCAGAGTCAGAATCCATGCCTGTAAATGTAATCCTGTGCTCTGCTGTATTCAGGAGCCAGGACAGCACATACCCTTGTGAATAGCTGCCACTCGGAATAGTTAACCGCGTAGGAGGATGGAAGAAGTTCAAGGAGTCTCAGGTTGTCTGCACTTGTAATCTAAGGAATAGGAACAGATGCAGCTTGTGCTTCTCAGCTGATGGGGAAAATGTAAGGAGATCTCTGAACTGACTTCCAGAGCTGCCTCTGTAAAAGTTGGCGTGCTGTTTGTACAACAAACTTACCTGACTGCATCATTCCTACCACTGGTGGCAAAAAGGACAAACTGCAGCAAGCTCCAGAGGCACAGAGCTGATTGCTGAACCAGTTAGAGGCTTGATTGAAGTGCTTGGCAAAAAGTGGAGAAGCAGAGCCCCTTGCCCCCTTGCTCACCCAAGTCTGTAGCTGTCTCTGGGTTTTGCTGCTTTCCTTTCTTTTAAGCTCCTGCTGGCTGCAGGAGACCATATGGCCCAGCTCACGCGGCGACATCTGGTCAGGAAAACTGATTTCCCCTTGCCGCCTCCCCCTCCGTTCCCCAGCCCCTCGCATTCCCTCCAGACCACAAAGCCTGAGCTGTGCCGGGCTGCAGCAGCTTTTCCAGCATGCCTCTGCGTCCAAGAGGCTGGCTTTCGGCTGCTGGTGACCTGACCCTCGTGGGCTAGGGCTGCCAAACGGAGGCCTTGCTGTGGAAGCTGCAGCAACACTTCCTTCCAGGACCCAGGCGCACTCAGCTGGGGAGCCGCATCTCTGCTGGCTTTGCACCAGCCCCTCCAGTGAGGTTGTAGAGCAGGTAGCAAGTGTGATGTAGTACGCTGGCACCTCAGCAGCGCACCAGAGGAACGGGTAACTTGAATCGAAGAACATGAGGCACAAACCTCCTGCTTACTGCTGGTCATGCTCCAGCTCTCCTGTTGCTGGAGCAGTGTTTCTGCAGTGTCAGGCTGCAGAGGTTTCCCACGCTGGCACTGTGTTGTTTTAGTTTGTGCCAGCGCTCTGAATAGCGATGGAGCAGGAGGAAAAGGATGCTGTGTGAGTGCGTACGGGAGCACGGCTGTGTCCGCCTTCCCGCTACACCCTGCGGACGGACTGTGAGCAGGCACAGGGGTGTTGCTGAGGGATCTCTGCGTCTGTTTAGGCACTCCTGGGAGAAAGCGGCACTCAGAGCTGGACCTCCGGACCTGACAAATACAGCCGTCTGGACCGGGAGCTGCAATTAGCAAATTCACACTTCATTGAGGAGCAGCAAGCTCAACAACAGGTAAGGCAGCTGGCACCGTGCAGACCGAACGGCTCTGCCTGCCAAATGGGCGTCATGGGGATGGGGGCAGGCTGTGGGAGCCAAAAAACAATTCCGGCCCTCGGCTGGTCTGGATCCAGGAGCCTGACAGCCGTCGCCTGGGCTTGCAGCATATCCCCGTGCGTGTGTTCCACGTACGGTGCAGCTTCGGATGCATCTTGGCGCAGTTTTTAACCACTGAGGCTTCAGTCTTCTGCTACGTACGGAAGGCAAACAGTCTGGAAGCTGTAGCGTGCGAAGTTTTAATAGTGCAAGGACTGCCGAAATCCTTGGGAAAGTAGGGAGCTTGCAGCCAGAAGAGCGCACGTTTCTTACACAACTGGCGCTTGCTGTTAGTGCGCATCTTCATCAGAACAGCAAGGGAGAAGGAGCACGTGGCTGCTTCCTTTTCCTGCCTTTGTCAACATGAAATTCGTGAGAAAGCCTGCGTGAGGGCTTTGCGAGAAGCCCTGGCAAGGTGCTTCCCTGGAGCCGGGGGAGTTTGGAGCAGAGCCCGAGCAGCACAGACCCGCCTGCAGCAGCCCACCCAAGCACAGGCCCTTAAATAGGCCGCTTCGCAGAGGCAGCAAACTGCTAAAGCTCCCGACACGCGGCGCTGCCCCAGCTTTCAGGCGAGTTTTACCTAGTGACTGGAGGAAGATAAATAGACTCAGAAGTAGGTAACTAGGGTAAACCAAATCCTCGGCGTGATGGTGCCCTGAAAGTGACTTAAAACATCAGCAGACCTATTCCTGGGGCACGCTGAGAACCAGACTTGTTATTTTTAGCTGTAGAAGCTGCAACAGCCTCGGAATTGCATTAACCCCCTGTTAACTGCAGCGTGCTCTGGGTTAGGCACCAGCACAGCTCCTGCTGCAGGCAGCAAAGCTGCAGGAGGTTTTGCTGGCCAGGTCCTTCGGCTTTACAAAGCCATCTTGGCAGCAGGGAGGGAGCATGGCTGAGCTGAGGCCGAGTTTGCAGGCACGGTAGGGGAGGCTGCAGCCAGCTGGGCTCAGGAAGGCTGGGAGGGCTCTGCTGCTGCTGCCGCTTCTCAGGTGTTTCTTAGAAATACAGTCCTGGAGACCTTGGTCTGTTCCAGGCACCGCAGTGGTGATTGTCCATCCACCTGAGCTGCTGGCCCTGATGCAGCAGTCCTGTAATCACCCGTTCCCTGTCTCGTTGCCCCCAGCTGATCGTGGAGCAGCAAGATGAGCAGTTGGAGCTGGTCTCCGGCAGCATCGGGGTGCTGAAGAACATGTCGCAGCGCATCGGCGGGGAGCTGGAGGAGCAGGCTGTGTAAGTGGGAGACGCGGCACCAAAGGGTGTGGGGCTGGTTGCAGCACACCTGGGGGTCCTCAGCACAGCTGGGGGTCCTCGCTGCCACACCTCTGCCCCCAGTCAGTCCCTGAATTTCCCAGTCCCTCGGGCAGTCTCTCCTAGCTCGTCCCCTCCAGCACCCTAGACTGCCTTTGATTTCAGGCAGCAGAAAGCATTTCTTATTGCAGCCTGCAAGGATCCAACCGCAGTCTTGTTGCTTTGAAAGCCTGCACCTGGGGCAGGTTTAGCTGCCAGTTTACCTTGCCTTCTCTCTTACTCTTTTAAACACCACCCTTAAGGCACGCAGTAATGCTCCTTGACTCCAGGCAGCCAGCAGTACCGAGCGGATGAGGGCGGGCACTGCTCTCACAGCAATACTGGGTGCTTTCCCCCTCCACGGGCTTTGTGCTACCCGTGGATAACTGCACGGAGCTGCGTGACCCGGGAGCCCAGAGCTCTGCCTTGCCAGCCCTAAAACATGCAGCACAGAGCTGCCTTCATAGCTAAAGCTAAAAATAACCCTCACCCACACTAAGGGTTAAAGGATAGCTCACAAAGTCATTCGTGTCCACCCATTTACATACAAATTAGATTTCTTTCCCTGTGCATAACAAGAGCATAAAGTTCCCAGTTATGCAGGCCAACAGAGACACTTGGAGGGTTCGTGCCTGAATCCTCCTTGCTCAGCTGATGGGAGGCTGGAGGGCGATGTCCTCTGTGATGCCTCTGGTGGACAGGAGGAACTTTAATCCACCTCCTGCAGGAATTCCTGCGACGCAGGTCAGTGCAGTGTGTCCATTTCTAGATTACCTCATAAACAATCAGTGCTTGCTAGACAGCCGCAGATAATTAAGGCAATACAAGTTTTACAACTCCCTCTTCTCCACCAAGAGAAGGTTTAACAAGTGCCCTAGGACTCCAAATGACGTCCTTTTAAACACGTTAAGCTTTAAAGTCCTACTCACTGGAGATGACTGGCATAGCCGTGGTGCTGGATGTGCTGGTCTGTCTTCAGGTGGGTTCTTGGCACTAACAAAACACAGCTTCGGAAAGGCTTCCAGGTCATTGCAGCTGCTGGGCGGAGAAACTGGAGGGGTAACTTCCATACAGAGCTTAAAAGCACCCTAAAAGCTATTGCAAATCCCATTCCTGTTTGATACGTGACTGGTACAAGATTTTAGCTCCAACTGCAAGCCCTGAAGGGATTTAAAGCCCAAACTGGCACCCAGATCTCACCCTTCTCTGCTAATCACGGATTATAAACAAGACTTTCCTCTTAAAAGGAGGACCCCCGCGCACACTCCTCACCCTGTAGATACGCAGAGTTGTTCTGTGAGCACCTAGGGGCATCAGTCCAACGCGTGTCCCAGATGCCTGCCCACTTCCCACCACAGCAGAGCTGCTGCTCCAGCAGTTGTCCCCACCTTGGGTGCTTTCAGGAAACCAAGCTGCTCGGCTTTTCTCTGCACTGATCATCACCTTGGCGTTTTGATCAGCGCGTGTGGGCACGGCGAGCAGCTTGGGAAGCACGCGTGGCTTTGTTTGTTGACGAGCACCGTGCTTCTCTGTCCCCAGGATGCTGGACGACTTCTCCCACGAGTTGGACAGCACTCACTCGCGGCTCGATAACGTCATGAAGAAGCTCGCCAAAGTGTCTCACATGACGAGCGGTAGGTCCTGGGAAGTGGCAGCCAGAAAGGGAGAGACCAGTGCTCGGGGTTTAGGGCTGCGTGCTCCCACCCACCCAGAGCCGAGCAGAGGGGAGGGAGCAGCTCTGGGTGCACAAAGGCTTGGAGACGGGGAAGATTTCCAAAGCTTGCAGCTGCTCGTGCCCAGACGCTGCTCTGCAGCGTGTCCTCGGCCTTTGTTTTATTTACAGATGCCTTTCTATTTATGCTGTTAACTGCTGCAGTGGGAAAATCCCCTTCACAGACGATAGGAGGGAAGGCTCTGCAGCCTCCTGCGCCACTTGCACGTCTCCCAGGCCACCTGCTGAGCGAAAGCTCTCAGGGTGGCATAAAATGCTGCCACCGTGCGTGCGGGGCTCCCCCCGCTGCCGCGAGCCACCTTCCAAAGCTCGCCCGCCCTTGGGCTGCTGGCGCCAGCCCTGCAGACACGGGGACTGTCGGCGTCTGTCAGCTGATGGAGGAAAGAGGCGAGATTTCTGCGCCGGGGGAGGCCGAGCCCGTGAGAAAAGCCCTTATAAGGCTGCACCCGAACCCGGGGGGCTGGCGGCTGGCCGGGCGCCACGGGCAGAGCAAACAGGAAGCTCCTGCCTGCCGGGAAGTCCCCGCCGCCTGCCTCCGTTGCCCCTCGCGGTGCTCGTGTAGCTGGTGGAGGCAGCAGCCAGAGGAGAGAAGTCTGCTCTGCGGGCCCGGGCTGGCCAGGGAAGTCACAGGGCTGTGGAAATAGGGCCCCGTCCCCAGGCTCCGTGACGGCACAACCGCTGGCTAATGTTGTGCATCTCCCCTGTCCTCTGGGAAAAACGCTTCCACCGCTGCAGAGTGCTTCAGATGGTTGTGAAAGAGCTTTTTTTTTTTGCTGTCGCTGGAGTCACAAAGTGACAGGAGGGGCTGGGAGGGCTCTGTCCCAGCTCTTGCACCACCACCCCGCAGGGGCTTTGTCCTTCTGCCATTGCAGACGTAGCCAGGGCCCGACAGCAGCTGCGCAGCCTCGCCTCCCACCCCCAAAGCCTGCTGCAGATGGAGCTCATCCGGGGAGAGCCAGGCACCGCGCAAGTAATGTGGCTTCTGCGGTGCAGCCCCAGCTCGCATCGTGACCGTGGCTGGTGCCAGGAAGTCGGAGCCAAGCACGAATCCAGATGGGGGGGAACTTTCACTGTGGGAGCAAAACGGTGTCAGACGCCTCAGAGCAGCAGTACGGGCTGGTGGTTTCACTCTGTAAAAGGCATTAGGACGTTTTCCAGAAGAAAGCCAAAGTTGCTCTGGTGGTGTGCTGAGCGCCCTGAAGCAGATCCCAGAGGCGATGCAGTGTGGAGCATCTGCAGAGCATGCACAGGGGCTGGCAATTTGCAGAAGACATCCTGGGGAAATTCATTCCTGGCAATCTCCTAAGGGGAGCTGCAGCGGGCTCTTCCCAGCAGAGCTTTTTTAGAAAGCTTTCACTGCCCGCTTCTTTCTCCTCTGGCAAACAGGTTACTCCACAAACAAGCAGCAACACACAGCAGCCCCCTGCTTGTTCTTCCCGATCACTTGTGGACCAGCTTGTCAGGTCTGCTTGAACTTGACTGGGGAGAAGCCTCAAAATTGCACGACTGTCCCCAAAACCAGCGGCATCCTGGAGAACAAACACTGTCACCCCGGGGACTGTAGCGAGGAGCCTGCAGGGGACGTGCTGCTTGTCCTGCTGTTCAAAGAGCTGCTCCATCAGCATTTATGGCATCTTTAGCTGAACTTGGAGTCTTAGCAGTACAGTGAGGAAAAGCTCTCCCCCAGTTTTCCTTCTGTGTTAACGCAGGGAGACTGACTCTTCCTTTCTCTTCCAGATCGGCGGCAGTGGTGTGCGATTATCGTCCTCTTTGTCATCTTGCTGGTGGTGCTCATCCTGTTTTTCGTCCTGTGATGGACTGAACTTCCTCGGACACCTCTTCTCCATCCCCCCTCCCCTCGTAGCATGGGGAAATGAAACTCTCGCTGTTTCCGTCCGCCCAGAGATCCCCGTCAAGAAAACCTGCACCCGGCTCTCACCTTTCTCCTCCGAGGACCAAGGCTTGGCTCTGCCGATGTCTCACCTGGCTCTGGGGAGGGCAGAAGGACGGCAGGAGCAATCTGTGGCTCCCCCACACCACCGAGCTGCCTCCTTTCCCCGGTGTGGTGCGATCCGGACCCAGGCAGCCAGGGGAGGACTTTACCACTGCGCTTCACCCCTCGCAGGTATGAGCCAGCCGCAGGGGTCCTGAGCCACCTGCGGTCAGGTGCGGGGACACAGCATCCAGCCCCGGGGGTGTGCAGGGGGAGGAACCCTTTCACCAAGCATTACAAACTGCATCGCCAGCCCGGCGGTGCTCGCCAGCCAAAAAAGCATCACCGGGAGGAACAAAACCCCGCGTGAACACGCACCCACGGCCGAGCTGCTTCCTCCCCGGGCCTGGCTCAGCACCACCCCGCTGCGGTGTCTGCAGCGAGGCATTCGCCTCCCAGACCCCTTGGCAGGAGCTCCCGCCGCAGGTAGGTGAGCCGTAGGTGCAGCCATCGGCAAGAGGGGTGCGATTGGAAACCCCACAGCTTTAATCTTGGGTCTCCGAGAGCTGGCAGCCGACCGTTAGCCCCAGGCTGGATTTCTTAAAGCTTTTAAAATCACCTCCTTTGTTATACAAGCCTCTAAAGCTCATTGACTGATGCTTTCTTTGCCCTTGTATGACTGAGTAACTGCTTCTGTTTAACAGCTGCTTCCCTTTGGCAAGTGATTTGTCAGGTCTGAAATAACTTATTTTTTTTAAAGAAAAAAAAGAACTTTAAAGATTTTTTGATGACCATTCGAGCCACATTCTTTCTGCAGATGCAGGACGCACTCTCAGAGGAATGGAGCTTAACTATGTATTTTAAGTGCGTATGAACTTGTAAATAGGACGTCTGAATTTCTCCCAACTGGTATTTTTTTTGGAAACTTCCGTTATAAGCAACCAAAAGGCAGGAAACTCGAAGCTAGGGCCCGCTCCTGTGTGACTGCCCAGTCCTTTTGTTGCCCTTGGGGTATTTGTCACCCGGATTGTCTCGGCAGCGCTGAATTAGGATTTAGCCAGGTAGTCGATACCAAAATGAAATGAGAGCTCACGCTGGCAGTATCACGGGGGAGAAATGCAGGTTTTGTGCTGCAAACGCTGACCGCAGGAATACGGGACGGCTCTTCTGGAAGGAAGAACCTTACAAAAGCCTGCTCCGTATTTCAGGGTTGCTTTTTTCAGGAGGGAAAGGCACCAAACGCCAGGCTGACTTCCACCTTCCATCTGGCTCTCAGATGGGGCTAGGGGAGGAAGTTAGCTGGTGCTGACACTAAGGTTTCTGCTGAAATTGCAGAGCAGGCCCCCAGAGTCACGCTCCCCGTAAGGAACACTCACCGTCCCCACCCAGACCGCTCTGCCTCCCGGGATGCTCCCCCCGGGCTGGGCGCTGCTCCCCCGGCCGGGTTTTTGGCTCTGTTGAGGCGTCTGCGTGGTCCCTCCTTGCAGGCACACGGTGGCTCCGTGCCTTTCGCTGCCGTGCCAGGGCAGCTTCCGCGCTGAACGCGCACGGCAGCCTGCGCGGCTGACCGCGGCCGTTACGCTGTCGTTGCCGAGCACCTTGTTGCTTTCGGTCACGCTGTAAGAAACACGTGCTGTCTCCTTTCCGAGGCTGCCTACCGCAGTGGCTGCACTTGGGCTCAATACCTCTCTGCGAGCAGGTGTCCCCGGAGGCCTGTGGTCATCCTCCGGGCGCGGGCACCATGCGGTCCTGCTGCTGTCCCCGCCAGCCGTGCTGTTACGGAGGGGCTTCGCGTCCGAGCACTTGGGGCTGCTCACCCCTGGCTGTGTGGGCTGCCAGCGGAGCTGTGCCCGTGGGACTGCCTCCTGCATAGCGCGAGGAACCGGCTCCGACGCGTGCTGGGGAAGGGGAGCGCTGCCGCACCGACCTGCCCCTGCTGGCTGCAGGCACTGGCGCTGCTCCGTTCCCCACGTTATTTTCGGCACGGTCGTGCATCCTCCAGGAGCGGCTCCTGATGCTCCACGCAGGACCACGCTCTCCTCAGCCCGACGTGCTGCCGGAGGGCAGCCCAGCCGCCGCGCTCGTGTGTCTGTCCCAGTGTCACTGCTTCCGAACCGGCTGCGGGCCGTTCCCCCTGTACGTTTGCTTTTCCCGTTGGTGGTGGTGCTCCCCCTCTCCTTTACTGCTAAATAAACGCGTTTCTGCTGCCCGGCGTGTCGCAGCAGAGGAAATCATTGGTTGCTCTTGCAGTAACCCTTGCTTTTGGGGACAAGCGGGGGGGCTCCTGCTGCCCAGAGCTGGACTGCAGCATCTAGGTGGTTGGCAGCGTGCACCTAGGGGGGGTAAAAGCTCCTGCCAGCACCTGCGGGGCATTGCTCCCCTGGCTCTCAAGGCACAAGCAGCATGCTGGGGCTGGTGAACACCTCCCAGCATTTCCTCCTGCCCTCCGTCCAGCAGCAGCCCCAAGCACGGGGTGTTTGAGGTGAGGAACTCTGCCGATCGCGCAGTGCATCACAAGACCGAAACTCAGCCCCTGCGTGCAGCAGCAGCCTCGCCCCCACGCATCCTGCTGCCTGCGTTCCTCCTGGGCCCCACTGCTCCATGCACCAGGAGGGAGCTCTCAGCCCCCTGCCCCCGGCCCTCCACGAGGAAGGGGCTCGTTTTCCCCCTGGGGGGGTGGAAGGGAAGCTCTGGGGGCAGCCAAACCACAGCACTGTCACCGTCACAACGCAGCTGGAGGTGCCGGAGTGACCAGGCCACAGGAAAACAGGCAGCAAAGACCCAGAGCTCAACCAGAGACCTCCCGTGTCACCCCGCCGCCACACCAACACCAGGACACTGCAGTCACACACCCGGGGGGCTCAGCCCCACGCATCCACGTCCCCCCCGCACCCACTGGCAGCCCCACGTGGCTGGGACACGTCCCCCACCACGTCCCCTCCAGGCCTCTCAGCCCGCGTAACCCCAGCCCAACCACGCCACCTGCCAAAAGGGCAAAAAATGTTAACATTTCTCTGTGAATATAATATACATATATATTTATACGCCTTATTTTTTTTCAGTTTGAAATAATTTAAAAAGAAACCCACCAGCCCACGGGTGGAGGTTTCCAGCCCTGGCAGGGAACCCCAGGGGTAGGGACGAGGTGTGTCTGTCCCCACACCAGCCCTGGGGGCAGCTCCTGGGGACGCTGGCGGTGCCCTGGGGCAGGCCCTCGGTCCTGCCGTGCCCCCAGGGGACGGGGACCCACGCAGTGCACGTAGCAGGGCCGCTCACGGGCCCTTTGTCAGTGAGGTCCACGGCGAGAACCACGGCTTTGGAAATGTCCGTAGGCGCCTCTAGGCCACCCTCCTCCTCTTCCTCCCGCTGGGCTCACCGGGAGCAGCGCCGCCGCTACCGGCGTGCCGGGCGCTGCCTGAGCACGCGGAGGGACAGGCTGTCGGCGCGCAGCAGCAGCTCGCGGATGCGGGCCAGCCCCAGGCCCGACACGGCGGCCCCGTTGACCTGCAGGATCTCGTCGCCCACGCCCAGCAGCCCCGCGTACAGCTTGGCCGTGCCGGCGTCCGACATCTCCTGCACGTAGACGCCTGCGGACGGAGGCACGGGCACGGCTCAGCTCGCCGCGATTTAACCCCCCCCAAAACTGTGATTTTTGCACAGCCCCACGGTACCTGTGTCGGGCCGGCCGTGCCCGGAGGTGAGGCGGAAGCCGAAGGAGCCGTGCGGGGGCCGCTGCAGCTCCAGCTGGCTGGTGCCGTCGGGGAACACCTCCACCACGCGCCCCACCGTGCGCGGCAGGTCGGGCGTGCCGATGTCCTCCACGCTGAGCGAGCGCCGCGGCCCCGAAGCCCCCGTCCTGCGGGGAGAGGGCTGAGCGGAGACCCCGGGGCACCGCGGCCAAGCGAGGGCCGAGCACGGTGACAGCCCCGTCCCCGTCCTACCTGTCCCCGGGCCCCGGCTGGGGCAGGAGGTAGGCGCTGGCGCGGGGCGCCTTGCCCAGGAGGGCGTGCAGGCTCTGGGCGGAGGAGGCTTTTCGGGGCTGGCAGAAGGGTGGCACCTAGGGAAGCGTGCCCGGCTGAGACGTGCGGCACCGGCACCCCACCCGCACCGGAGCCCTCCCAGATCACCGCGGTTTGACCCCCTCGCCACACACCAGGACACCCACCAGGGTGAGGTGGGAAACACGAGCCATTCCCCAAGCTGAATTGGCCCCCCTCCCCTCCTAAACCTGCCTCTCCGCCCCTTTCCCACCCACCATTTCCCATTTGGTTCTTGGCATTTCACACCCATGGGATGCAGGATGCGCGAGCACCCCTGTGACAACCCAAAGGCAACAAAAACCCAAATCCTCCCAGTCCCAGCCCCCCGCCGTCGGGGGCGGCCCCCCCCCCCCCGCAGCATTTTGGCTCACCAGGGACTGCAGCGAGGGCGATTTCTTCACGCCGGGGCTGCTGCCGGGGGCCGGGAGCTGCTCCATGCTGTAGCAGCGGAAGCGGCCCAGGCGCTGCTTGGTGCTCTGGCTCAGGCTGCTCAGGAGCCTCTTCAGCCCTGAGGACGCCGAGGTGCCACTGCCCTTGCGGCTCACAGCCCGCGCCAGCTCCCTGCAGGGATGGGGATGATGCCCCACGGTGTTTAGCAGCGGTTTGTCCCCCAAACACTCACACACACCCCACAACGTGATTCTGGGGAGGTGCCGAAAGGCGCCCGCTGCCCTGCACCCGGTGCCAGGCACGCTCACCACTCACCCGGGTGCCGTGCTCCCGTCCTGCTGCGCCCTGGGTGTCCCTGCAGCATCCCCGGGGGGCTCAGACCTGGGCTGCGGCGGTGCCCCTGCAACCACAGCGCGATGTTGGGTCCCCAAACCCCCCAGGGACACCCCAGCACCCCCTGCCCGTGGCCCTTACCTCCTCCTCCTCCTGTGCCCTGGCTGTCCTGCCCGCGGGTGTTGTTGCAGTTGTTGGTGGACAAGGCACGGAGGGGGCTCCCCGGGAGCCAGATGGGGCCACAGGGACCCCGCCGCTGCCCCGCGCCCTCGGGTTTGGGGGAAGTGACCCCAGCATCAGGCTCCGGGCACCGGCGGCTGCTGGCGAGGCTTTTCCTGCAAGGCACCTGGGAGCAGGCTCTTTTGGTGGTGGCCGTGCCGGTGACAGGGGGCGCAGGGACACGGGAACCCCCTGCTGGCTGCGAGGAGGGGGCCGGGGGCTCGCCGCTGCCCGGTGCCTCAGTGGGGTCCCCCCCGTCCTGGCTGCCAGAGGGTGGGGGACAAGGTGTCCCCAAGTCCCCAGCCCCAGCCCGGGGGCTGCTGGCCACGCTCGCCCCCTTGCCGGCCCGTGCCTCCTTCTGCGCCGGGGCCCGGGGGGCTCGGTGGCCACGAGCCCGGGGGTCCCGGTGAGCCCGCGGGTGGGGGCTGCGGGGTCCCACCTCCTCGCTGTCCGTGCGGCAGCTGTCGGAGGTGTCGGTGCTCTCCAGCGCCGAGTCCGCCTCGTCGGCACGGCGGACGTCCCCGATGTAGGTCTCCTTGATCTTCTCGGTGTGGATGCGCTGCCGGGAGGGCAGGATCCAAAGCGGGGACCCCCCGGGACCCAGGGGCCGGGATTTGGGCTCCGCCTGGGCAGCACCAGGCCCTCCGCGCTCCCGTCCGCGAGCCACGGGGCTGCTTTTGGCTGGCTCGGCAGCACCGAGGATGGAGCCGCAGGCTCGGCACTTGCCCCCGGTGGGGACGTCACCGCCCCGGGCTTTTGCGGGGCCGGCTCCGTCCCCCGGCTGCCCACGGGCTTCGCTGCCGGCGCGCTCCAGCGCCGAGCCCAGCGGCCGCCGGTGCCGCAGGCGCTCCAGGTAGCGCACCTCGGCGTCGCGGGCGGACTCGTCCTCGAAGCGCACGCGGGACGGGGAGGGTCCCCGCGGCCGCCGGGGCCCGCAGCTGGACTCCCCGCTGGACGAGTCGCTCAGGCTCCCTCCCGCCGGCCCCTCGCCCTCCCGCGGGGTGAAGCTCGGCCTCGGCGTCCCGCTGGGCTCCCTGCTGCGGGGACAGACGGACGGACGAGCTTCCGGGGCTGCCCGACGCAGCTCCCCGGCCTGGCTCAGCTCTCCCACGGGATGAGGCGCGTGGTTAACCAGCACCGAACGCGGTGACGCCACTCGTGGCCTCCCCACCGCCCTCCCGCACCCAGCCTGCGCCGGGAGACCCAACTCTCCTGCACAAACAGTGCCTCCACAGTGCCTTAAAACCCCATGAATCCCCCCCAAAATATCCTGCAGCAAAGATTCAACAGGTGGCCGGGGGGCAGGGGGGACACGCTCCTTGGGGCAGGGAGGACGGGGGGCAGTCAGTGGGGCCCTGGCCCTGCACGCGCACCCTTTGCAAGCACGCCTGCGGGTTTCGGGTGCTAAATCCACGTGCGGCGCCCCCGATATCGCGGATGTGGGACTCACCCGGGGCGCGGGGCGGCGGGGAGCAGGAGGAGGTCGTGGCTGGCGCGCAGCGGGTTCGTGCGAGCCTTCATGCGGGCGCGCTGCAGCAGCTGCTTGGCCTGCTCATGGCGCGGGCTCAGCTCCAGCTCCTGCCCGGGAACAAAGGCCCTGCGGGGTGGGGGGGGGGAATGGGGGGAATTAGCGAAAAATAACGGGGATTAGAAGCGGTTTACCCGTGACGCCGCAGCTCCGTGGGCATGGGGAGGAACCAGAGCCCGGCCTCCCATCGCAGGGGACCCCCCTGCGGGCAGCCCCCCAGCGCTGCTGCACCCGTGACAGCAGCCATCTGGGGGGGCTCAGCACCAACCCCGGGGTTCTGGAGCCGCACCAGGGGCCATCCCAGAGATGCGTGGGGAAACTGAGGCAGGCGCAGCCCCAGCCCAGCCCCGCAGGTTTGGGAGGATGCCCCCGGCCCTGCTCCCCTCCCGCTGTGCACCGGGGGCTTCCCTGCCCCGGGGGGGGGGGGTGAGGGCACGGCCCCGCTCCCGCGCTGCCTCTGCCGCCGTTGGCCATGGCCCTAATTCCCCCCGATTAAAATAATCAGCTCGGGCTGTCACTTCGGGGAAGCCGCCGTTAACCTGTTCACAGCAGGAGCGCGCCGGCCCTTGGGAATCCCCCCTCACGCCAAGCCGGGGGGGTTCCATCCCCTTCACCCCCCGTTTTGGCTGCCCCCGTGGGCATCCCCAGCTCTCAGCCTTGCCCCCACCAAGCCTCAGCTGCCAGAGCGCTGGGAATTTGGTAATTGCCATCTAGGCGCGTTTTCACCCCAAACTGCTGCCCCCACCCAGCCTCCCCGCCCCGGCCCAGCGCTGCCCCCGCAGCCCAGCTCACCTGCCCGTCCCTCCCCGTATTTTTAGCCCACGCCGCCGGGGTTTATCATTAGGCCAACAAGATCAGGCGCTCCTGCCTCCTCTAAGCTCTTAAGCACCTGCGGCAGGTTTCTGCCCCGCTCCCCTCTCCTCCCCTGCAGGACCCCACGCCCAGCACCACGCCGAAACGCCCCGAGCTGGAAGGGACCCGCGAGGATCGAACCCAGGACCACCCAAAACCCAAAGCAAGCCCCGTGCTTCACCAAGCCCCCCCAGATCCCCCCCAGCACCTCCTGCCGGCCCCGGGTGAAGCCTTTGGGGCCGACCCACCTGCAGCCCTCGGCGTCCTGCAGCGAGACCCCCGAGTCCCAGTCCCCATCGCTCGCCAGCACCTCTGGGTCGGGAAGAGAGGGAAAGGTGTCAGTGAGAGCCCCCCAGTTCCTACCGACCCCTCCCAGCCCCCTGAGGTGAGCAGCCAGTTCTGGGGGCCCATGCCCCAAATCTCAGCTCCCGAGAGCCCAGGGCACTGTTTCAGGACCCAGGGCAGCCCCACGCAGGGCGTGCTGGCAGGGATAGAGACCGGGGGGGCGTTAAGGCGTGTGCTTTGGAAGGAGAAATCCATTCCCTTCCCTGGCACTGCCCTGCACAGGGAAAAAGCCCAAAAATCTCAAAAACCTCAGGAATCGGGGCGGGGGTCCCTCAGCCCTGCTTTTAGCGGGGCAATTTCCCCCTGAAGGCCCCGATACCCTCAGTATGGCCTGGAGCACACGCCCCGGCCCGCTCGAAGCCAGCCCCACGGCCTCCCCCCACGGCCTCCACAGAGGCGTCGAGGAGGATCCGACCCCTCCCGGAGCCCCGGCACGCACCGTGCGCCGAGCCGGCCGCCGCCAGCCCCAGCACCTCCTGCAGCAGCCGCCGGTTCCTCTCCACCCGCTCGGCCAAGGACAGCGGCTCCCAGCCCGCCGTCGCCTCGCCGCCATCCGCTGCCGGGGGGGCACAGCCCCAGGACCCCTCCTTGGGGTGCTGCTGGCTGTCCCCAGACACCCTCCGGGCCCCCTGGGTGCCGTGGGGGGGCTCCGGGGGCTCCCTGGCATCCAGCAGCCCGTCCGTCAGGTAGGTGCGGAGCTGAGCCCACGGCTCCGCCACCGCCGCGTCCACCCCGGGCTTCCCCCTGCGGGGCCGGGGCTTTTTGGGCGAGGGGCGCTCGGGGGGAGCGCCGGTGGTGGTGCTTGTGGGGGCCCCCGGCCGGCCGGCGCCCCGCTTCTCCTTCAGCGCCTTCACCTTGCTCTCCAGGACGGCGTGGGGGCCCCGGGGGGGCTCGGGGCGCTCCGGTGATGCCGGGGGCCGCGGGGCTCGCCCCGGCTCAAGGCGCCGGCCCCCCTCCATGTGCCCTGCGGGGAGAAAGCGTGTGAGAGGGCGGCCAGGGCACGCACACGTGCCCCGGCACATCTCCGCATCCGAAACGGCGCGGAAGTGAGGATCCTGCCCCCGGGGAGCTGTGCAGGGGAACACCATCACCCAAACGCGATGCCACGCAGGGAAGCGGCGCTTTCCGAGTCCCGAGGGAGCCCCAAAGCCCCCGCAGCAGAAACCCCACAGGAGCAGCACCTTGCCGAAGGCGCCGGCAGCGCGGCAGCGGCCGCAGCCCGCAGCTCACCGTGCCCCCACAGCCCCCGGGCTCGCCCCTCTTGGCCTTGGGATCCCAGCGGTCCCCAGATGCTGCCGCCCCCTGCACCCCCCAGGCCAAGCCCCCAGCGCGGCCATGGGACCCCCCCGGGGCTCCCCGTGTCCCCTGGGGGAGCCGGACCCCGCTGGCACCCCCCGGCACGGGGAGCAGCGGGACGGGGCGCGCGGGGTCCCCGCGGAGCGGCGGCAGCGGGAGGCAAGGGCTGGGCTTACCCCCGAGCATCAGGAGAGGGCCGGGATAGAGGGAGGAGAAGGCGGAAGAGGGGAAGGAAGCAGGGGAGGAAATTAAAAAAAAAAAGGCAGAAAAAAAAAAAAAAGGCAAACCAGCAAATCCCAGCCCCTTCAGCCCAGCCCCAGCTCCGCTGCTTGGCCGGCCCTGCCTCCCGCCTGGGCCTCCTCCTCCTCCTCCTCCTCCTCCGTGCCGGGGCTCCCGGCCAAGCCCCACACAGCCCCAGCTGCCGGAGCCCTTCCCCGGTAACCGATGGTCCCAAAGGGCGACGCCAAGCCCGGAGCGGCCACGGGGCCACCCGTAGCCCTCGGGGACGTGGAGGAGAAACCCTACACCCGCACCCTGCGCCAAGGCCCGGGAACGCCATCCTTTGTTCGGCCAGCCCGGCAGGCGAGCGGAGGGCCGCGCTGCACCCCGGGCTGCTTTCTCTGCCAGCGGGCTGAAGGCCACCAAACCCCACGGTGCTGGAGCATCCCCTGCGAGCATCGCTCCTCTGTGGACGTGCTCCGAGGCTGAATCCCGCCCCGGCCCCATATTAGCACCCCAAAAGCCAGCTTACAGCCCAGGAGGGCTCACCCTCCGTGCTGGAGCACCAAAACCCCGTCCCCATCCCAGAGACCCCCCAAAACCCACCCCAGGTGGGGCAGGAGCCGGCCCCGTTGGGCACCGCTTACCTGGAGGCAGTGGGGCCGCCGGCCCCACGGGCACCAAGGGGAGCTGCGGGGGCCATGGGCGTCCCGGCCTGGCTCTCAGGGCGCCGCTTTAAGCCGCGGCTTTTGATATTCCTGATTGGTTTTTCATAATCCCGATCAAAAGGAAATGGCCAGGATTATGAAATTGTTTTAATCCCCCCGGCTCCCGCCGGCACGAGCGGCGAGAAATCGCGGTTATCTTCTTAAAACCTCCCCGCCGCCCGCCCGCCTGCCCGGGGGCATTGCAATTTCCGCCGGCGGCCCTGCCCCGCAAATCTCCTCGGGGCCAAAAACCAACCCCAGGGCTGCGCATCCCTGCTGGCCCTGCCCTGCAAATCTCCTCGGGGCCAAAAACCAACCCCAGGGCTGAGCATCCCCGCGCCAGGACGAAGCGAGGGCGGGCGAGGACCCCGCGGGCGCACAGAGTGGTGAGACACGAGCCGTCAGACCGTTGGAAAACAAAGAGCTTGTAATAATGAAAAAAAAAAAAAGGACAGATTTCGTAACCAATCACTTTTTCCTTTTAAAAACACAATCACAGTAACTTTGCTTTTATACAACCACCTAGGAACTATGAAACAG
This sequence comes from Heteronetta atricapilla, assembly GCA_011075105.1. NCBI lineage: Eukaryota > Metazoa > Chordata > Aves > Anseriformes > Anatidae > Heteronetta > Heteronetta atricapilla. The sequence goes on from CM021738.1 coordinate 10,795,312, forward strand.
TATCACATTGTGCATTTTTTTTTTTTAAACCTACTTATCAAGAAGGGTATTCCACACTCCAAAAATGATAGCCATTTGGGAAGGAAAGAGGAGACAGCTAACAGCGCGGTCACAGATACATCATGAGTCCAAGCAAGCGGCAATTTCTTTGTCCTCACCTTTTCCACTTAGCCAAAACGAAGAGTGGAGAAGGGGATAGCGAAAGAGAAAGGAGGAAAGAAAGAAAGCACCCACAGAGGACTAATCACACTCCATAATTACTTTGGACATCTACAGGTCAGGGCTTCATAGAGTACTCGTTCAGACCAACACAGCAGAAACGATCCGACGGCCTTTGGAATAAAACACCAAGGAGCCGCTCGAGGCGGAGCTCAGCCCCGGCCGCGGTGCCCACGGGGAGGTGGAGGTGAGGCGGGCCCGGGGCCGGCCTCGTGCTGCCGGGAGGCGGCCGCGCTCCCTCGGGCGCTGGAGGCAGAGCGCCAAGCACGGCCTCCATCCCCCTGGGACACCCGCGGTGAAAACCCCGGGGGATTTCTCCTCCCGACCTGACCCGGGCCCGCGTCGCCTGCCTCTCCCCCGAGCGGAGGGAGCCCTGCTGCTCGGCGCCCCTGGAAGGCAGCGGTGAAGTCAGGACAAGGAGGAGTTGGCCACGTCCTGCCGAGAGCGGATCGAGCTGCTCCACCGGGGCCTTCCTCCCCGTGGCCCAAAGCCACGCGGGGGGACAGAGCCGAAGGGGGCTCTGGGGAGCTGCAGGTGGCAGAAAAACCCCGAGGCTGCCAACCCCAACCTGCCACCCCAAACTCTGCGCCCCCTGCGAGCCGCGGATCCCTGGAAGAGCGGGTGGGGTGGAAAGGAACAGGGAGCAGAGAGAAAGGAGTCCGCAGGGCATCCCCACACACCACTGCACACCCTGCAGCATCACCTCCCCTCAGGGGGGACCGTCCCCAGGGGCTGGAACAGGCTTCCTGCCACCCTCAGAGCCACGCACAGCCACGGCTTTGGGCAAGCCTCAAGCCTCGAGAGCAAGGAGAAGACCTCAAGACCTCCGAGCTGCCCCAGCCGTACCACAGCTTGAGAGCAGCCTTCGGGCACGTCCCAGCACCTAAAGCACCAGCTCAAAAAGCCCAGCTCCTTATCCTGCTCCCCCGACGTTCCCAGATCGCTCCCCTGCTCTTCTCCCCCCGGCAGCGTTTTCGAGTCCCCCTTCCAGTTCCACCGGAGCCCACTCACAAAACTTGGACCCGCTCCCCTCGCTCGAGGAGCCCGGCCCCCTTTCCCCTCCACATCTGCCCCGCTCTGCTGGCCAGATGTTGGCAGAGACACGGGGCCGCCGGGCTTTCAGCACCGACCCTCGGCAGGCAGCGGCGCCCCGCGTTTCTCAGAAGCCTCCGGTAGATCGGGAACGGGCCGGGGAGCCGGGCTCGGGCCTTTAAAGCCACGCTGCCAGGAAGCCAGGCTGCCGTCCCCGGGGAGCATCCTCCCTGCCAAGAGGGACGGCGCTGTGCTTCAGGAGATAACATTTGCCAGCTGCGGCACGCCGCCTCCCCTTTTGCTTGTTTCTCCTGGCAGCAAAGACAGAATTAAGAAAAAAAAAAAGAGGGGGGAAGGGAGAGAGCCGGGAAGGAGCCGGGCCCGAGCAGCAGACGGACAGATGGAATTCTTGCTTTGATAAACCACAGAGTTAAAACACAGCCGCTTGCTCCCCGTCGGGTTAGGACCGGGGGCCCCCCAACGTGCCCGGCTCTCCCCAGCCCCGCTGAGGAAGGCAGGGGGTCCCAGGGGCACCTTAAATCCCCTCTCAGAGCCAAGCTGCGAGGCATTCCCTTTTCCCTCGGAAAGGCAGAGCTGCCAGCGAGCTTTCTGTACAAAAACAACCAGCGAAGTAACCGCGCTCGCTTGCTCCGGACCGCTCCCCGCCGTGCCGCCACCCTCCCGGGGAGCTGCCCCCAGCTCCGCAGGGCTCCAGCAGCTGCACGAGCTCCAGGAGCAGCGACCACTGCCAATTAGCAAAAGTACTTTAAGGGGCTTTCTATCTCGGGATCAGCTTGCCTACGAGCAGGGAGTGGTGGACCTAGGGGAGGCGGCAGGGGGGAGCAGCTCACGGGCACCGAGCAGATGGAGGCGGCCGCCACACCGATGGCAGGGTGGGGACAGGTCCCCGGCAAGCTCAGCGCGCCTCTCGGGCGGCTACCGACCTGCAGCGTTGGCCTTGTTCTGTCATGGGTTCACTACCACTTAATTTCAACCTATTCCAAACGAAATGAACTACGTTTCCTTCTTCGGTTCCTCTGGGCAAGAGAGGCACAGCAGGCAGAAACTGAGAAAAGCAGCGCACCAGCAGGCAGGTGGGAAACCGCGCCAACAGCTCGCCGGCGGAAACAACGCGACGGCAGCCAGGCAGGAGTTCCCGCAGCTCCAGCGCCGGGAACGGACGCAAGCCAACGGACAGGCATCAGTGCAAGGATCCTCCACGAAGAGGCCCACCTCGCCTTTGCAGCAGCACACGGCTGGACACGGCTGCCCGGGAGCCAGCCACCCGGCTGCTTCCTTCTCTGCGGGAGGAGACCAACCAGACCATCGTGAGCCGCTCAGCAAGGCGGATGCCCCTCACCTGAGCCTGCCCGATAGCGTCACGCTTCCTAAGCTGGGTTACGGAGAGCAGGAGAGAGGCAGGAGAACAGCCAAGCCGCGTCGTGCCGGGAGAGAGCCCGACGGGCTTGTTACCACGCCGGGCAGAACGGCAGCCACGAGGGGACCTTCGCTGTGCGTCCCCATCAGGAGGCACCACGCAGCCCCCGCCGTGCTCCCCAGCCACAGCCAGCTCGAGGGCCCTGCGGGAGAACAGCAGGAAAGCTCCCTGCTTGGCACGGGGTGGATCGCGCCCTCGCTTAGCTAACGATTATTAAGGCTTTGAAACACGGATTTTGATCCGGACAATGGAGTTCTGAAGCCTTTGTCCGCCTAGCTGGTTGCACGACGGGGAGCGCCCGACTCTCCCTTCGAAAGGCGCTCAGGATCACTTGCACTGCTTTCAACGCAGCTGCATGGGAAGTCGGCATTGAACTGGCACAAGAGACATGCCCAGAAGCAGTAGCAGCAACTGAAAGTCAGAAAGAGAAACTTTGGCTTAAAATAAAATTGAAAAGAAAGAAAGGAAGAGATAAAAGGTAAACAGGTGCAAGTAGTCTCGCGAGAGGGGCACGTGCAGAGCATAACCCCACAACCCTAGAGATCTAGATCGACATTCCCGGCTTCGTTTTACTGTTACAACCTTCATTGCACAGGACTCAGAATCACTCTCATATGGTTGTTAGGTTCCATAAATAATGTGAAAACTATACGCAACAGATACATCATATTTCCAAAGAATTATAAGAAAAGTTACATCAAATTAAAAAGTAGCTTCATGAATGAAGATACTGCTCTAAGTGCACTTTCCCTGCAAGTGCAGCCAGTGCCTCAGCGCTGGATATGAAGAAAAAACAAACAAACAAACAAAAAAAAAAACAACAAAAAAAAATCCGATTTAAAAACTTAAGTCCGGTTTCAACCAGTCAAAACCGGGCCAAGCAGAAACCGAGGGTGTTCTCGGCACTGTCCCATGAGGGAGTCCCTATGATGCTTCTTTATCCAGATAGGTTTGTATGTCCTTGTTGAGACTGTAAACAATCCTTCTTTCCTGAACTGTCCTCTTTATTGGCAAAAGAAAGTAAAATATTTTATTTTTAAAATAGAACATCAAAATTAACCCAGAAGAAAAGAAACGAAACACAGTGAGCTTGTTGGAGTCCATAGGATCTGGTCTGGAAGAGCTCGGAAAACGTGTTCAGTGTTTTCTCCTGTTTTCAGCTGGAACTGTACCAGAGACTGGGTTACGTGGGGAAGAGGGGAGCAGAATGAGAAAACAAAGGATGCGGAATAAAAGACCGTGGCCGTTTCATGTGTTCACTTCCTTCGCTAGGTCCTCTATCAATACCTTAGTGTCAGAAGCCTTGGACCTGGAAAAAAACAAAGAGAAAACACTCGCTGGGGAGGAGAAATTCCCTTTTCTACACGCAGACAACAAAAAAGCAATGCACCTCAGTCTTTTACACAGATGGGGTAAGCAGGCTACTGGAACTGCTTCGCACACTGCCGTTCTCCCTGGGGATAGGAGAGCCTTATAAATACACCCCAACTGTCCCTCTGCAGTGACTGCCGTGCTCCCTCAACCCTGGGGAGCCCAAGCTTGCCTCTCGGCCATGGGGCAGGGCTCCGGAGCCATGCTGCAGGGGAAGAAGTGATGCTGGAGCACCCTGTGATGCTGGGAGCACAGGCACTGCAGCGAAGATGCGCAGCCAACAGGTTTGGGGGCTGGGGTGCAAGATGGGGAAATGTGTAGGGTATGAGAATGAGGGGTGGAAAGAAAAATTTCATGGGTTTGGATCTAGGAGAGGAAGGGGTTTGAGATCTCACATGTGAAATCTCAACCGAAGGGTAATTGAAATCTTGGGGTGGTCTGAAGCCTGGAAATGGCTGACTGAAGAGAACCTGTATCCCAGGCCTGGATTTATCAACTCTGGCAACTGTTATAGGCTATTTTTGGATGAGGGGAGTTCTGTAAACAGAACTGCCTTTTCCAGTGGTTTAACAGAACCCAAAGACAGCGTAAAAGATGGATCAACCCTCCAGCAGAAGCATATTCATTTACTAATCAGACCCGTCCACCCTTTGAAGGACTGCTTCAGCCGAGGTCTTAGCATGATTACCCTGCCACAAACAGCCACCATACACAAAGCAACAGCTCCAACACGTGATTTGGTTTGTTGTGCTGGAGGAAAATGAGAAACGTACTGTGAAGCAAGACGAGGTCTGCGCAAGGATATGCTCTGGCTGCGCTTCCACTGTTTGTTCTTCCGGCGGTTTCGTACACCATCTTCCTGGTCCATCATCTGATCCAAGAGCGTCAGGTCGTCGGCGTTGAGCGGTGCCACGGAGATGTCCCTCACGGCACGGAACTCCCCACAGTTGTTCAGGTGCTCGTTCTCCAGACGGAAGAAGTTCCACACAAACCGCCTGCAGGGAGAAAAAGTGGAATTTATCACTGCAGCTCCACTCGTACGGGCATCGCCCGTGTCTGTTGAAGCACCGATCCACGTGCCCAGATAGCGCTGGTCCACAGCACTGACTGCTCTCACTGATCACAAAGTGCCTCTGGGAATGTGCCTGGAGTACCGACAAACAGCAAATGACTAACAGCAGCACCTGCTCCAACATCTTCCCAGCTCCCCGGAGAACAACAGATCTGGCAGGCTCATTCATTGTCCTAACGATGACAGCCCTGGTCCAGAGAGCATGGAGGCAGCAGGCATTACAAGTGAAAGGAAAAATATATGGCAACCTCTGCCACATACCAGTGAGGTTCAGTGTCAATTTTTTTTTTTAAATTCATCTCAAGAAGCTGTGGGGGTCTCCAGCTAGAGTGAGAGTGTGTAAAAAGCCCTGAAACCTTGCAGGATCCAAGCCAATAACGCAGAATCCAAATTAGTGTTTGGAAAAGAAGCAGGAATTTGAGAATAATTGTAAACATAGTATGAAGTGAAACTTCAAATGCTTCTGCAATAACATCATTTTAAGGAGACATTCATTAATAGCAAAATCCTCTAGGTTAGGTCTAAGTTCAGAGGAAATGACAAATGCTAGTCCCAGATTACTAATTGATTGATTGATTTTTTTAAAAAGTAAAATAAAAAAAAAATAAAATCATGTTTAAAAAACCTGGGGGAAAAGATTTTTCAGCACAGTAAAAAAAATAAATTAAAGCATTCCTTTCTTTAAGAAGGACCCAGCCACACATTGCTGCGGAGCCCTCTACAACTTCCTGGCCTCAGCACCCTGATCATATTAAACGTTCCTGTAAGACTTTGTCTTCAGTTTTAAGGACTTGTATCTTCCCTGAGCACAATGCTTCCCACTGTGCTGACTTTACCCAAGGAATAAAAACCAGAAATGAACTGTTGGGTCAAGCAGCCTTACCTGAAAACCTCAAGTGGGGCAAAAACCGTAGAAATGATGTCCCCAGCATACGGAAAGATTTGCATGGAGGTGAGGGAGATCTGGATGGTCCACGCAAAACGCAGGATCACGTCCTCTACAATGGCACAATAGTAGTATGCCTGAGGAACAGGACAGACAAACAGGACAGGTCATCTAGCACGGTCTGCACAGATCTATTCAGGCCTTCAGAAAGAGGCAGGCCTGCGTGCTTAAACTTCTGAATCAACTTTGTAGCTTTCACGTAGACAGGAATTACACCCTACGCTGCTTGCTGAATACCCACGGGAATGATACAACAGCGCTTACTGCACATCCTACACTTTTCATTCCTGGACAAAAGACCCCAGTAAAGTTAAGTTTCACTGCAAACCCTCCACATTTCCCACATACTCATGTACCTGTATTAAACTTGGAAGAAACAGGACAGAATACTGGTAAAAGTGAGTTTCATGGGCCATTTACAGTGGCCTTGGAAAGCACCACTGAACAGCACCTGCAATTCAGCAACAAAACCAGCCAGTGGTCTATGCAAAAGCTTTGTACAGCTGTGGTGAGAGCTGTTTGAAGTTGGTTTACATTTGCATAGCTTCTAATTGCAGATACAACCACCTTGTTACAGAGGCTGCATAAAGACCGAGAGATTGTGTCTCAGCCACCAGAAACGTGAGCGGTGTGCAACGACCTCTTTGAAGTAATGACCTCTGCTGCTAGAAAACCGGGGTGCACAGCATTCAGGAAGCACGAGGCAGCCAACTGCAACATGCTCTATGCTCAGGTTTTGTTAAGAGGTTAAAGGCTTTCTCTAGCACGAGAGCAGGCCGTATACGCACTTTCTGTGGGTAGACAATTCCTTCTCGGAGAAAGGTGTTTTCACCAGCGTTTTTGTCAAAGAGACCCCAGTCCATCTTCAGGTCCCAGATGAGCGTGTAGCAAGAGCTGATGAAATAGAAGATAATCCACAGGTAGAAGAACACTTGGGTGTCACTGTGGTTTTTAGCTGCAAAAGAGAAGAACAGCACACTTCTGTACATCTTAAAGCAGATTGCTTCTTAAAACAGTGATAAATCTGCTGACTCGACAAGGGAAAGTAACACCCCTTTTATTCACCTTCTGGGAAAACCAGGGTAGCTCTCCTGAAACCAACTGAAAGCCTTACCAGGACCAGATTTATATTGTAGTTTTAATTGCACTTTAAACTCCTTCAACGTTTTGCACCTGGAATTGAAACGTGCATTAACATTCCCATTTTCTGCTCGTGGCAGACCCGTCATTCTCACTCTGAACAGCAGGTGGAAGCTGAGGGCCGTGTTTCACAAAGGACACGGGCCCGTACAAAGGAAAAAGCAGGGAGGCAATGCTCAGTTAGGAGGATTTTGTAAGAGTGCATTTGAGTTTGCACAAATGCGAACAGTAAATGAATGCTCCAACAGCCTGAAAGAAGATGGGCAGGACAGGAATTCCACTAGCTATTTCAGAGGTTGTGGTGACAGGGAAAGTAAGCAAAAAGAAGACACTAAGTGTACGTATAAACCACTAAGAGTTCTGAATATCCTTACATAGCTCTGTCTCGCGTGACACAGGACGGGGGGACCAAGGTTTGTTCCCCTGTGGATATGTTTTTGCAACCAAGCTGCTCCCTGCTGCCACCTGAAAAGGCTGCGCTGCTCTCTCAGTTCAGCTTCATTTCCTTACATCAGTCAGCTGGGCAAAAACCAAACAGATCTGATCACTTTGTTTGTTTTCAGTTAGCAAATCTGGGTCATAAAGTTCATACAAACAGAAGATTAGGATGCTGCTCCAGGCTGAGACACTCGGCACCTCTGTGCCGTTAGCAGGCGGCTGAGATCTCCCGTCCTCCGATTCCTTCTAACAAAACCAGCAGCACTTCCAATACAAAAAAAACCAGTAATGTTTCCAGTACTAAACTGATGCCCTACGGACAGCGCTGTTGTCCATATACGTGGCTTTAAATCAGCAGAATCCCTGAAGCTCATCTCACACGGAGCAACAGGGCAATTTGCTCTCTCCTTCCCTTTCTGTTTTTTAACTGTGATATAAACGTGCTGCAGCGATCCAATAAAATTAATGGAGGTGAAAATGAGAGGCATCGTGTAAGAGCACATTCTTCCCATTATGCCTTTCAGGCTCCCTGGACACAATGTGCAGGATATAGGTCAAATACACACACACATTCCCTTTGCAAAACACATCCCCTAAAGCAAACCTATTAAAACCACTTATGCAGCAAAGCCTATCTGCAGCCAAGCTTCAAGTCAGCAGAGGGAAAGGACGAGAGATTCGCTTCAGCTTTACAGCTTTGACCAGCCTTCCTGCTTTCATGCAAGGCCAGAAGTGTTTGCACTGCAGCCCTCCTGTCCCTGCAGCTCGGTCCGGCCCCGCTGCCCAGCCCTGCTGCTGCAGAGCGCCGTATGGACGTCCTGTGCCGCATGGGCTCCGACGCTCAGCTACGTTAATGCTGCTGCTAAAACCTCCTCTCCTGTTCCTTCTCAAAGAGCAGCTGCCCACAAAACAGGACTCAGGCTAAGGCTTAGCAATTAGGGCTCTACTGCAAGATTTCATCCTCCCCCATCAGCTCCTCCAAAGCCTCCCCTACGTCATTTCATAAGGAAGAAAAGGCAGATGCTGATGTTCTGTGACTCAGGCTGTGCTTTCCTCCGTTATTTTTAGCTCATTGGATCTCCATGTTCAGTTCCCCTACCAGATCCTAAATAATAACTCAGAGAGGAAGTTAAGGGGTTAAGCGCTTTAAAACATCTAAAATGCTCCAAACCACCCTGGAAGCTGCATACTTCCTGCAGGCAGCTTGGGCTTGAAGCTTGGCTCATGCTGGTTTGTGGGTTTTGTTTGTTTGTTTTTAAGGACAGCATTAAAATAAACTGAACCCGCACACCTTCAGAGAGATGTGGAAGGCAGTTCTGGCAGTACCATCCACGGCCGTGCCCTGCAGTGCTGAAGGACAGCCAAGCATTGCAGGGATGCTCCTTTGGTGTTGTCCTGCTCATGGAGGGGATGGTCTGGCCCCAGAACATCGTCTCAAAGCATGTAAGGAGCAACACCTGTGTAACCAGAGCTAACAAAACCATGTGCTAAATTGCCAGCTAGGAAGGTGATTAAAAACATCAATGCAGCTTAAGCCTAAACTGCCTGACACATGATTGTGTGCAATTCCCAAAAAAAGGAGTGCCAAGAAGAAAAAGGCCCAAGTAAGAAATCTTGCAGCATCAACTTCACCAAACTCAAAAGGATGTGGTTGCTTCCAGTTAGGTTATCCTGGCTCCTGCTCCCTTTCACAGCCCCTTGCCCCTTGCTCCTGCCCGTTTCCTCACTCACCAGCTCTGCAATGCATTCAGCTCCTGAAAAACTCCATTACAAAACCAGATAACTCCCTGGTAAAACACTCCCATCAGAACAAGCCTATTGTCTTCAGCCTTGGCCTTTGAGTCCCTTCCTTTAATCACTTATCTTCTTTTTCCTCCTGCCTGCAATTCTGTTTGATACCTTCCTTCCTCCTGTCCTCATTGGTATTCCGCTGGTGTACAGAAATATGCTACTGCTCTAGGCAAGCAATTATATCTCAATCTCCACTGGCTGGTCCTAGTGGCCCTCTTCAGCGCTGCTCAGGGGGTTAGGAAATCAAGGCATTCATATGCTGCCCAGAGGCTCCATCTACTGCCTGCCCGTTCTGGAGGAGCAGTATGTTGTTGTGTGTGTACATACGATGACATCAGGGTCTATTTAAACAGGAACTGTTTCATCCCGTTTTTCTCTTTGTTTAACGATGTGCCAAAACCCACCAAAAACACCACCTCGGAGAATCTCACAGACGACAGAAGCGTGCTGGACACCTGGTAGATCTCAGCACTTCCAAGAGATGAAAGAGACCCAACTTTGTAAAATGCCACGGACTGCAGCAAGCGTTTTGCAGGACAACTGCCAGCCCACCGAGTCGGAGGTGCACAAGGACCTTTGTACCGGAGGCTCCAGCAGGCACCGCCACGTAGCAACTTCCCCAGCCACACGGTTATTCAAAACAGCCCAGGCCGGACAACACCATCAGCACAAAACCACAGCATGTAACACTGCAGGTGCAGGTTCAGCCCATCCTTTTAATGCATGTTCAGATTAGCATGTCTGCAAGTCGGAGGTGTTCAGCTGTGCTGGGGCTATTCGAGTTCCCCGTCCTGCCGCAGCGCCCATGCCATCCCCACTTACTGCAGACGACGGGAAGCAGCACCAAGCTGCAGGGACCGCTTGCAACCTTCAACACAGGCAGAATTACCATTAGCATCCTCAGCTTACCCTGTAAAAGGCAATTCCGGTAGATACTCTGCACAAATACACCCACAAATTGCCCCAGAAGGTCAACTGGATGAACAGTGGAAGGCTTCAACCTTTGAACTGAAGCCGTGAATGGCCACAGACGAGGAAAACAGCCAAAGGCACGTGCAGCAACAGAATTTACTGCCTGCAAAAATTGCTGATAGACAAATATCTTCGATACCAAAACCAGCCACAGGGGACACAGTATCTGACTAGCATTTTGAGAGAACAATACTGTGCAGAAATTATAGCCCCTTCCAAACACAGGCAAGAGAAAGGTCGCTTTCCATCAAAGATAGACAGCAAATACTATCCTGAATGCAGTTAATATTGACTTTACTTCCAAAGAATACTATCTGTTTACCCTGCTGAATTATTCCGGGGAATGTAAACACTATATAGTATTCAACATGGCAAAAATCAATGCCATGTATTATTGAAGACCTGGATAAGAGCACAATGGCCCTTGATAAGCACTCCTGGTGTGTCAGCCGCTGCAGCCGGCTGTGGTTTTTGCTGATGGTGAAAGCTGTGATAAAAGCTGTAAGAAGTCTGAGGTTATCAGGAAACATAGCAGGTAAGCCCTGCTACACGATGCAACGCTGAGTGTGCTGGAGCAGCTCCACCTCCAGCGTGAATTAGAAACCTCTTGATCAAGGCATGCCAAATTCAGTCTCCTTTGATGGCTAACCCTTCGATTGCAGATTTAAGCAGAACCTACACAAACAAACAGCAAAAAAACATATTTACAGATAGACGAGAGATACTAGAAACATTGAGCATGTGCTTTCTGTTGCCAGTGAGGCTGTGGATGATGCGTGCCTCTTAACTCCATCCCAGCACACAAAGGGAGGAGCACGAAGGCTGGAAGTGACTTACCTCCCTGGAACTGCCAGCAGAACAGCACCCCAAAGCACTTATCTCACAACCTCATGGCTTGAAACGCAGCCTGACTGATCCCTCAGTAATTATAACTGTTAATGAAGGGACAGCAGTAGTGCTCGCTTTCCCAGCCTGCGTGCACCTCTATTTCATGCGGATCAATGGCAGAGACATGACATGACAGCAGACTTAATGCAGGAAAAAGGCAAATCACTGCAAGGAGCACAAGGACGCGCCATTGTGCGCTGACAGGCTTTGTCAAACACCAACCATTCCGTATGAACAACCTCCTTAGGTGCTGCAGACCTCTCCCATAGCCTCGAGGCACAATTTAAAGCGAAGTAGCAAAAAAGAGCTCAGCGAAGAGCTGTCAGGAGGCGACCTCTTGTTTCTTCTTCTATTTTAGATTGTGCATTTCTAAAAAAAAAAAAAAACAGGGAAATCCCTAAATCCTGTTTTCACTAAAAAAACACGCTCTGCTAGTTTGCCTTGTAGGAAATGCAACTGTGTCTGATTTAAAGACAGAGTAATTTCATTGCTTGTATCTCACAAGCAAAAGAAACGTGATTTAATTGCAAACTGGAGGACGCGTATCATTCCCTCCTGACAGATTTGATCAGATTCTTCCTCCAGCACCTTCTCTCACATTTGGGAAGTGATACTGGGGGTGTTTAACAGCTACCTTGCGAAGGATGGGGTTTCCAATCTAACCATTTGCCAGCGGTCTCGCTAATAAGAATGTCTGGATTCACAATCAAAAATGATTTGTGTGATGATCAGGGCCTATATTGTCACTGGACGATATAGGGATTGGGGCACAATGTCATCTGGTACCTCTAAAGTGCTTTGAGGTCCCCAAAGAAATTCCTTCCAAATGCAAAAATGATTAAAGGGAAAAAAAAGATGGATTATTCCATCTCCTAGATTTCTGCAGCACCAGAGAACCCCAGGCCCGTATTCATTTGGAAGGTAAATTGCTTGTGATGCAGTCAGTTGCTTCTTCTAATATGTTTCATTAAATAAAAAAAAGCCAGGCTTCCCCCTCTTAAGTGCCCATGAAATGAGGTATCTGTAGGCCATCCTTTCTCCTTACACCTTATTCATTAGCGTTCTCGCTTCTCCAGTCACCATTAACTCAGGGCTGCATTAAGCGATATGAACGGCACCGCCAGTCCCCTTGCAAAGCCGCAGCCATGGAAATGCACCTGGCAGCTGCAGGTTTCGGAACCACATGAATGAATCACTCTCCTGGTAGGGTGCCGAGGTGCCTCTCCCCCACAACCCGGCTGCTGGCAGAGGGAAGCATCCCACTTGACATTTAGAGGCCTACAAAGCATTGGAAAATGTCCCTGTGGGATTTCACGCCTCATTTGTGCTGACATTCAGGGGGCCGTGGCAGCTCCCGAAAGCGCTCTGCCTAAAAACTGAGCCCTTGCTGAGCGCAGGCATCGCGCCCGGCCCGCTCGGGTGGGAGCCTCGGGGTGCTCCTCGCACGTCCCTGCTGCACCCCGAGGTACCTGGAGCCCCGGCTGAGCAATTAGAGGAGCCGAGAAGGCAGCGCTGGGAATCAGGCTCGCTCACGGTGCCGCAGAGATCGTCGGCAGAGCTGGGATGGGGTCGGAGGCCAGGATGGAAATGTTTGCCCACGGCAACGCCTCGAATTGTCCGCTAATGACACTGCCACTACTCGGACGATCTGAAAGACTGGCTAATGAACACAACTCGTTACCGAAGGCCTCCTGGGCATGCGATGACAGGGTTTCAGACAAAAATGCATCCTAGCTTACAGCAATGTGACAAGACATTGTACACTTGGGCTCCAAATAATCACCCTGATGGAGCTGCCAGTGTGCCGTGCTAAGGCAAACTGCACAACAGCAGCCACTGCTAAGAAAGAAGACAGTTAATCTCATTGCAAAGTTTGTTTTACTACAAGAGGACAACCTAAGCACCCTGTAAGGCTCTTGTGACACCTAAATCAAACGATCTGGCTTGCCACAGTGCTGACAGCTGTTCCGACAAGGAGAAAGAGCTCTTGTACTGATACACAAGGAATACCCGGGGAATGGGATTTCACAAATGCTGTTTGTTGGTTTCACCCTTCCATGAAAAACAGTCTTTTTTTCACCCCTCCATGAAAAAACAGTATTTTTTGCCACTAAAAATTTGCACTTGAACTCCAAATGCCCTTTTATGTTGCCTTGCCAATTCTCCCCACTCATTTCACATCTGAGGTACCATTAGCTCCTGCACCCGATGTCTGATTTCTTGAAAACTTGCTTTAGTCCCAGTTCTCACACCACCTCGTTCTCGTCTCCTGCTGTAACCACTTAGGATCACAGTTAAATACTAGTCCCCTGCCAGGGATTTCACTCCAGAGGGTTGCATCCTGCAGTTCCTAACACGGTGGCAACAAGGGCTAAGTGACACAGCCCACCCCAGCCACGGTCACTGCAGCAGGCAGAGGACAGCAGGGCTAAGATGCACTCAGGTATCCTCCAGTAGCTGCCAGTAATGTTCAGTGTTGCCACCATCGTCCCCCCTTCCATCCATCCATCCATCCATCCCTCCATTCCTTCATCCAGTTGATGGATAGCAAAGTTGTGCTGTGATGGGACAGACCGTGGGAGAACCTGCCATCCGTTCCAGCATAAAGCCACCTACACCACGCGGCACGACTGCTGGGAACAGCTTAAACCATCGTGATTAATGAGGAGTGGGGGGCAGCTGTGAGACCTGAAACAGCCCTGCAGTCTTCCGCTAGGTTTCCAGACAGCGGCACGTCTCCCATTCATCTTTGTCTGTTCCGGGCCGCTCGAACCTCTCCGTGAGTAAGAGACGGTCCAACACCTTCCTGCAAAAACCCATTAATCTAGGGATGGCTCCTGCCTTGTCAGGCCACGTCTCTATTCCTCGGTAAGGCAACGACTTCCAGTTTTCCTTTACGCTAGCTTAAAAACAGCCACCAAAGCAAAGAGGCAGCGGCAGTTACACATCCCTGCAGCAGGATGGCTGCTTCTGAAGCGATGCTGAGAACACAGGTGGAAGCGCTGTGCCACAGAAACAGCCCTGTGGAGTTACTGTCAGTGCTCTGGACTGTTTGATGAGAAATCGTGTGGCAGTTACATTGCCTTAGACCAGGAGCTCTCCCCTGCTTTTCCAAGCTGATGGCAGCTCACGTCCAGCAGTCTTATTTGGGGTATCTGTTAAGGGTGTGGGAGCGGTACGGAAGAAGAGACACTTGCACAAATTGCCAGGACACATGGATTAACTCTGGATTAAATCGGAGGTCATTAAACAGCTGGGTACCACCCACTCCACAATGATTTCACAAAATAGGGTCTGTGAATCACACAGACGATGAAAGCTTCACATAGAACACTGCTCAGTTAAAGGATACAATCCCATAGAGCCAATTCTAAGCCAGCAGCTGTACTTGAGCTTCACTGTTCCTGAAAAGTCAAGGTAAGCACACAAATGCTCAAACCAACTGCAAATCACACAAAACAAGAAAATGATGGAAGCACTTGAAAGAAGCTTAGTTACTCAAGCACGGAAGCCAAATCTGTATTCTACATGAGCCAGATATTTCAGATGACACCACGGGAGCAAAAAGCATCGAGACGAGAAAAATGAGAGGCAGTTGGAAAAAGCAAGAGGCACTTTACGAAGAACAAAGTGAGCATGTGTGTCACACACAATGCTCAAGAAGCAACCAGCAGCCTCCTAGCACAATGCAGCTCCAGTTGCACTGCTGCTCAACGTGCTGTGGTGGGAGCCGAGCTCCTAAATACAACCGCTGGATCTGAAGCGCTGGGACTTAATCGCTGGTTTCCCCAGGGCCACCCAGGTGTCCGTATGGATTCCCTAAAGCAAAGCGATGTTCAGCAGACCAGCTCTGGGTGAAGCCACTGAGCAGTGGCAGCGTAAAAGGCAGAGGAAGGGGAGGAAGAGCCGGGGACAGAGGCGGCTGCTCCGCCGCGCCGCGGCCAGGCAGGGAGGCACAGGCTGCAGTTGCCGGGTCGCTTAGAGTTACAGATCTGCCTCATTTGCCTGGGCAAACATATCCCGGAGGATGATATTTACAGAACACGGCCTTTGCTTCCCATTCCTTTGAGCGATATAAAAATACTGAGAATTCTTCCTTTGGGAGCTTAGCAACAGTTGCCCTTTGGTTCCCGCTGTCTTCCCCGAAACGCGGTCGTGTTCCTGAGCTGGCGGCGAAGCGGATGGCTCAAGTTAGCGCTCGTGCACGCAGCCGCTGCCTGCTCGAGTCCCACGGTAAGGGAGTCTCGCTTAAGCGTCACTAATTCAGGAGATGATAGCTGGGAGGGAGCCCTGTAAACAAGCTGGATTCCAGCACTGCGGGAGTGCCAGTTCGGGAGACAAGACGCAACAGGATTTACTTTGGTATCTTCTGGGTCTATCATTACAACTGCAAAAAGCAGAGAAAGTTGCATTTTGCATCCCAATCAGAAGGAAGAAAAGTAGAGGCTTCTCTAAGGGAAGAAAGGATGCACCACCCAAGCAATACGAGGTCTTGAACAGCGATCTTTTGGGGAAAATGAAATGCCAGTCCAAAGCCTCCAGTATCACTGGGACAGGGGGGAACCTTACAAACCCACAGCAGGTTTGGAAAAGGCAGTACCGCATACGCTGCACACATCAGCCGTACGTAATAAGGTGGCATTTGTACATTTGCTTAGCTCAAGTTGTTTTCCAACCAGCCTGTGAAAATACAGCACAGCAGCACCATGAGTGCGCTCTGTACGAATTAGCTGGCTTTCCACGCTGACAAACCCTCCTAACCACACAGTCCATCTTCACGCAGCTGGCAGCCACAAAACTGAAAACTTACAGAGCAACTACAAATTATCCACTGTTCTAACTCCGGGGAGGAAGACAACCCTCCCCGGAGGGCTGTGATGTTCCCCAGGACTCCCAAGGAAAACAGGCTGGTGTACATTACCTGACCTCCCAAGAGAAGGCCACAAATTACCCTCTTCTCCTGGCAGCTGAAAGCTGTCATTCCAGACTTATAAGTCATAGACTTGCAAACAGAGGCATGAAAGTCTGTTTAAATAAAACTCTCGTTAAAACAGCAATTAACAGGTTCATTACTCACTGAAATTTAGAACAGGTCCCAGTAGCAAGGATCTTTACCAATCTGACACTTGTTTGGGGCAGTGTTTGTTCCTAGTAGCAAACATCTCTAGTCCCAACAGTTGTTTTGTAAATAAGAGATGAGTGTTTGTCTCTGCTATACTTAGGCAGACAAAGCGTGGGGGAGCAGTGCTTCTGCTTCCACCAGGAACATCGTAAATGCTCGGTAACAGCCCATCTGACTCCAAGTTCAGAAAGAACTGGAAACCCAGGCAGAGCACTCAGATCAAACGTTAACAGATTTTAACCAAAGAAAGAAGTTATAACAGATCCAGCACGCTAGGAAGTGCATTTGTGGCAGCACGGGGATAAGCCAGCAGGGCTGACAAGGCATAGCGAGGTCTTCAGGCAGCACTCTGAAGATCACTGCCAGTCCAGGCGCAATGACATTTGCAAAAGCTGTGCGAATGTGTAATTTCCAAACGGGGAAGCTTCCAAATTTTTTTTGCATGATACCAGCAGCTATGTGCTATCGACTGCCGCTAACGGAATGGGACAGACCAAAGCTGGGAGTCACCGAGGTCTCTTGGCAGCTGGAACAAGCCCATGGCGGGCTCATAAACACCTCGTTACAGCCCACTCCCTGCCAGGTCCCAGGAGCAGACAACAGTTGTGGATGGCAGCTACAAGAACAAGGGTCAGCAGCACTGGCACAGACGCAGACCTCAATGTGAGTTAGATGAGGTCAAGTTCTTAAACAGGACGTTTTGACAGATGCTGGTTTTCCTCCTGTTCCAAACAAACCTACCCCAGCCTTCCCGCAGGAGGGTCTTCCAGGGTGCCCCCACACGAGGGAGAAGCATTCATCAGCCTCCTAAAAGCAGGCCCTGTATATTAAACATACAAGCATCGACTGCAGCCAGGCAATCTGTATTTGTCTCATCTCACGGCTTAGCAGCTGTGACTAACGGGGCTGCAGGGCTGGGAGCGAGGAGCTGCAGGATGGCACCGAGCAAGCAACTTCAACCAGGAGCAAGCTCTGCAGATGTGGCAGCAGGAAGGAGATGCACGAGGAGACAGGCGATGAGCTGCAACACCATCTGCCAGTGATGCTCCCGTGGCGGGTTTGTGCACGCACCTGGATGCAGAGCTCCCGACTTCCAACCTTCAGCTTGCCCCAGGGCGTTTCTGTGCCACTAGGATGCCAGGCTTGGCAAACGTTACTTGTGTGACTTCAAAACTGCTATTTCTAGGCCACAGGAAGGTTTCTAATAACCCTGCTCCCTCTCCCCAAAACCAGCATATTAACTAGAAGCATACCTTGAACACCTCTCCCTGCCCTGCCCCAACCATATTTCAGGGTAAGTAGTTGCTCACCAGTGTGTGTAGCTGCTAATTCCTGTAGATACAGGAGACGTATATTTTCAAATGAAAGAATACAGTTTTTAGGACTTCAGAACAATGAAAGGCAGGGCGACTGCCTGAAGTGCAGAAACTAAAAGCTTTTTCCTTCAGAACAAGAGCAGAATCAAGTAATTGTCGTTTCCAGGGAGATGGGGAACTTAGGGATCAGAGCTCAATCTGCAGTTAAATGGATTGGAAACAACTCCCTGCCAGCTGCAGAAAAAACATGGAAAAAAAACATGCAGAAAAATCCAGAGGGGATATTTCCCCAGCACTGCGAACATCCCCGTGTCCAGGAATGATAGAGTGACTTTTAGTTGTTTTTGAAAGCCAAGGGAGAAGAATTTCCTACACCCTCCTTTTCCTTATGCATCCCCCATCCAGCCTCCCGTCACAGCAAGAACTGACAGGTATTTATTTTGGTTTCCTCCTTTTGAGAGAGAAACCTGAACGTTCTTTCTGACGCTCTGAATCAGTTATAAGTACACTGCGTATGCAAAAAAATACCCAAAGGAAGATCTTAAAATACTCTTTGCAAGCTAGGCAGCCCTTTGACTTTCCACTGAGATATTTCACAGGTGCCAAAAGACAAATTCATGCTTCAAAGCGAAGCCAAATTCTAAATTTCTCCCACGTAAGAGGAAAATCCCATGACTTAGCCCAAGATGTTCTACTAAATAGAAGATCCTGGTAAGATATATTGGCTGCACCGAAGCTGCATACAGGAGATTTACACACATACACACCACAACCACTCCTCACAGCACAGAGCCACCAATGAAAAACCAACTCAGCACCAAAAACCAATGATTTAAACGTGAAGAACCAATGCTGTGTTTTCATATTGCTATCACTCTACCGAACTCGGTAAGAAAATGACTGAGGTGGTCCAGCAGGGTTCCTTCCAGTGGGTGTCCTGACAAGCAAAAGGAGCAGGGTAAACAGGTAAATGACTTTCCAAAGTAACCCATACCTTTGTGAGTGCTGTAGAGGGCTGCAAATGTCACCACGAAGAAGGTGGTGGAATATTTTCCAGCGTTAACCAGATGAAAGGCCCGTTTATTATCGCGGTAACGGCGCAGGCACTGGATGAATCGCAACCAAGCAGGGATGCACTGGACAACTGCTCTCACTCCGTAGGAGTAGCTGTAACAAATCTGATTTTCTGCAAGAAAAAAAAGCGTCAGGGATACAGAGTCAGTAAGTTCGAGAACTCCTGTTGTCTTCCTTCCTGGCAGAGCAGCACCAGTGTACCTGAGAGGGCAATGCCCCATCCGCATCTCGTACTTATGCACACACACATTTGCAACTTGCACACATACGTACACGCACACACGTTCAGAGCAGTGAGACTCAGAGTATTCCGATGCCCTTTACGCTATCTTGCAGCTATTCAGGTGACATGACATCAATAACACATCCAGACAGATAATCTTCTAACTCTTTCACTGCTGCCAGTGTAATTAACATGCAAGAAGATTAGAAATAATCTATTTTTAAATTTACTTTGTGCTTTTGGCAGTGCTGCGAATAATCAAATTAAAGATGGAATTACAGGAGGCCTTCTCGACTGAATTTTTGTGCATAAATGGGAGAGCATTCCTAAACCCAGCAGGACAACTCAAAAAGACTACTTTGTCTAAGATGTCCTTGACCCATTTTTAACTTTTCTTGCATATTATAATAGGAAAAAACAGCTTTCAGTATTTTTTTCTTATTTTTCTTGGCTTTCTTATTATTTATTTTAATATTTTAAATGAAGACAAGGCATAGCCTGAACACAGCTTGAGCAACTGGGGTGAGAGGAAACTACCTCTAAAATAAACACCCCACTGATTAGCAAATGTTTGTTTCTTACACTAATGGAGACAGGTTCATTAGCTGATAATTATTTCAAAGCACTGTGTTGTTATTCCAGTGTTTGGAGGACAAATAATTATCCACCCAGTTGTTTTGTAACTTTTTTTAAAATATAAATAGTTAATTCCAACACTGTCTTAAAGGGAAGAGAAAGATCAGATTGCAAAAACAAAGCAAATAGTGATGCTTATCGAAGCATACCACAATCTCGCATAGCAAGTGTCAAAACCATCAGACAACACCATTTGCCAGCAGTCACTGCTTGAAGTGGAAAGAAAACAGCCTGATCCAGTAGGAGCCAGGTACTATTTTTCGACTGGAAAGCCAAAGCCTGCCAACTCTGGGGCTCTTCTGACTAGAAAGGAGAGAGGCACAGCATCAACAACCCTGGTGTCACAGAACCAACTCTAACTGAATAAGCACCAACTAAGGAAGTTTCTCCATCCTCTCTTGCTTTAGGGTATGGTGATGGTGCTTGTAAGAACCAGGCTACAGCACAAAACACTGTGGTTCATGGCCTTACACAACTCATTTGCGTGCTAAGCAACAGGCTAAAAGCAAATACATGGTTAAACAACTCAAACAAAACAATGCCAGGAAAAGTGTTTTGTCTTTCCAGTCAAGAAGTGCTCTGTCTACAGTCTTTGACGAATATGCAAGTCAGGCCAAACAACTGGGTTAGGAAACAAACACTGATGTGAAATGCCATTTCTCTGGATGGAAGCAAGAAACCGTAGAATCTCCAATGGTATGTTTGCAAGGAATGTCAATTATTTTAGTTTCCTATGTCACTGGTAAGCCTCTTCAAAACAGATGCCTAAGAAGTTGCTTTGCTTGGTGTTTTTCAGGTCATTCTGACAGCATTTGCAGGGTCATCAGCGTTTCTCTACCTGTATTTGCCAGAAGTCCAGCATTGTTCTCCCACTGAACCTCGAAGCTGTAGAAGCAGATCATGTACTCCAGATCCATGAGTATCACGACCAGGCTGTTGAGCTGATCAGCCAACCAGAAATCTGCGAAGCCTACTTTGTGGAAGGGAGCCGTGAACACTCGAAACTGTCAAGAGAAAAAGGAATAATTCATGTGACACAGTGGCAAAGACACCTAACTGCAGCAGCAGGACATCGCAGCATTGAACAAATATGGAAGTAATGCTTCAAGATTTACTGCTGACCTTTTACTCCTGCTGAAAAACAAAAGATAACTGTCTCTCCCCACTTGAAGTACAAATAAAAATCCTGCTTTCAGACATCTAATTCTTCTCCTATTCACTCCCCGAGTTTTTTTATTTCTATTTTTTCCAAAACTGAAAGAGCCCAGCCTCGTTCAACCAAGCTCTTTCCCAGAAACTTGGGGTCTCTGTGTAGGAGCTCTGCACGGCACAGTTCCTCCAACTGTTCCTCATGCTGATCAGCACTTCATTTCAGGCATTTATGTCATAGCTACTGACGTCTTCCACACTTATCTTCTGCCTCACACTTAATATCAGTTAGCTTACAGCCCCACAGCTTGGCCATTAATCTGATTGTGGCTCAATTTACTTAACTTGTTAGCAGTTCTTTGGTGTGAGAAGCTGTACCAGTGGATACTGCTACTCAGCTGGACCTCCCAAGCCCTCTAGCGCAGGAAGAGTTAAATAAAGAGCAGAGGAAATCCTATTAAGTGTCAGTTAGACTCCCTCTCCATCCCAGTCCACTTTCCCTCTAAGCCTCAACAGCAGTTTTGCCACTTTCAAACCAGACGGTTTTCATGGTCCATTACCTTTGATTACAGCTCTCCCTGCCCAGTTAGTTATAGCTACTAACGGCCAATTTCTCAAAGAGACAGCACCAGCATCATCCTGTAGTTCAGAGATTTATGAACCTTTACGTTAATGAAAGCACAGGCTAACACTGATCTTTCCATTGCTCTCCTTATTAACCTAAAGGCAGGCAGCTACAGAAACCCAAGAGAGGACTGGCACATTCCCATCCAGCCCGCAACGCCAGTTTAGGGCTCTGGTCCTAAAAAAGCCAAATAAGGGATCAAGAAAGTGGCACTGAACTGCAGATAGAGACCTTGACCCAGAAAGCGCTGTGTTTGGTAGGTCAGCACCTATCACAACAGCTCGGATGTGAGGGAGCTCTGCTCTCAAAGCTGCCCTGGTGTGGAGCAGCTGCTGCAGAGATGAGAGAAGGCAGAGCACCCGTCCTCCTCGAGAAGTCCATCCTCCCTTTTGCTAGCACTCCGTGACACTAATCTTCTCTCTGCTTAATCACAGAATCACAGTTCTTTTTTTTTTTCTCCTCTGAAACAAAGACCAACTAAACCAAATGAGCTGTGAAAAGGTTTACAGATAGATCTCTGAAAATAAGAAGGAATTAATCAAAAATCCATTTAGTCACTGAATGGGAGACACTTGGACACTGTCAGATGGCAGCATAAAGCTTTTAAGAGAGCAGAAGCTTTCCATCTAAAGGTGACAGCAGACGAGGAGTCAGCAGATATGCAGATAACCCAGCTAAGGCCCTGCTACCTCCACCAACACTCCCCAATGACGGGCGCTGCCGTCTGAACGCTCCTAACCCCAATGTGGTTTCTGACCAGGGCTGCTGCGCGCTGCCCCAGGCACAACCCAGTGGCCGGAGGGTGCTGGTACTGCCCGCTGGCAAACCCCTGTTCCACAAACAAACCCACCTTCCCAGCGCCTGCAACACCCTCCAGTGAAGATGGGCTCCAAGAATAAAGTCATGAAACACCGGGAGCCAGGGACAAACTTAAGCTTCAAGCAATCGGTTGCAATTTTATTTGCACAGTTCCACAACCCAAGCACAGACTTTCTGGTGCTGATTGCTGCAGTTTCGGTAAGCGCTGAGGCAGCAGATAGTCGAGCTAGAGCTGAACACTTCCTAGATTTTCACCTCTCGCTGCTATGCTCCCTGCAGTTGTTTCCCCACTCCAGCACCCTGCAGGGAGGACGGTATGGGGATGCTATGCCATTCTCTGCGCTCTGATCTGACTCCTCTTGGCGAGCTGCTTCCCTCAGCCTACACAAGTGCATTCAGCAGGCTCCTCGCCTGGCTGCAGAAGCAAAGAACGCTCACGTAAGCAGGATGCCACGCAGGCAAGAGAGAAGGGTCTGGCACAGGAATTCAACTCACTACAAGCTAAGTAGCTTTTTCATCCAGAGGAAGATCAATGAAGGAGTAAACTGCAGTTCCTCGGGGATTTGCAAAACAAATCCCACTCATGAACTCCAACAAGCACAGGTGGATGCAGAAAGCCTCCTAGCTCCATCAGAAAATGCCTCAAAGCTCGGCAATATCCTCCTGATTCGGTTCTAGAAAAACTGGAGGTACCAATAATGCTTGCTATGCCAGTACACCAGGCTCCATTTTGGCCAGAAATGAAGCATATCAAACGTGAAGAAACACTTATCAAATCAACATTTGGGTGAACAGTACATTTCTAAGAAGTGCACTATTTACACCTCCTTTTACCCAGATAGCTGCTGGCAAAAGAAGAAATAAAATACGCCCAGCCAGCCAATTGCACATGATAAGAATTAGAAAAGCCTAACAGCTATGTGGTCCATCTGGCCTTTTTTCCCCTTCCCCCTGACACATAGAAGTACTTCGTCATTTTCCACCATTAAGGTGATCTTGCATTTTGATGAAGCTTTTCTCCCCAGGAAACCTTGGGATGAATTGGTCTCTGCACATGAAAGACACGTCTGGGCTGCAGACTGCAACATTGTCTAAAGAGAGCAGGTAGTGGGAAGCTGCTGTGAAGCTCTGTGAAGACTGAGAATCTTACCCTGTTAAGATATTAAGGTAAATTAGCACAAATATTGCTCACACAGTTAGACCGCTGCCAGTACTTCCCCTAGCACCAAGGGACAGCAGTAAGACTAATGAGGCTTGGGACTGAAAGGTACATCTGTGAGAGGTGGCTGAATGCTGGAAGGCAGAAGGGGAGAAACTGAAACAGGAGAAACCTAGCAAATCAAATACTAGAGGTAAGCACACAGAGGTTAACTAGGCTTGTGTAGAACTGCACACACACACGCTTGAAACATGAGTCTACATTTCATCTCCATCATGTTCCAGATAAAGTTCATTGTCTTAATTGGCAATAAAATGATCCTATGAATAACGTCAGCCAGCCCAACTCTCTTCCGTCGAATGCTCTCAGAGTAGTTCTAGCAAGAATAAGGTATTGAGGGAGACAAACTGATGAAAGTTAATTTAAAAGGGCATTCAGGGTGGGGACAAACATGTGAAACAACCATTTCTGAAGAAACTAAAGAGCCATCCAACAAGTTTGAAAGCCATTCTTTTGGATTCCCACCTACACCTGGAACATCGATATAGCATGTATATTTACATTTGATTTACCAGAGGAAGACAGGAGCTGGGTCCTAAATGAGTAATTTTGTTTAAGACCACAACAGTTTTGCTGAAAAAACAACCTGAGAACGTAATTTAATAAGCAGCAACCTTTGCAAAAGTTTCCTGTCCACCCGTGAACCCTCTCACTGTTGGCACTCTCCCATTTGGGGCTGAGAAGCACCTGTGCAGCTGTGCCTTGGAGCCCTGCAACCCTAACCAAACTGTATTGCTGCATTAAGGGACAAAGTTATATGCAGCTGTATATATGAAGATTACAAGCAACTACATGCAATATAGGATAATGATACACTTGTAGGGACAAGCAGAGGTTGTTTCAGTAACCCCATCCTTGCAGTCAATACCTTATCAGGTCTGTGCTATAAACAAACACGTACAATGGCATACCACTCCTCTTTCCTGAAGATTAGTGATGTTTGTATATGTTTCAACTGCCACAGCTCAGCTACAGCTTTTTATCTTTTATTTATTTATTTTAAAATCAGATTTGAGACTTACCAATAGTTTGAGCAGCCAAAAACGGGACTTGTAATATAAGGTTTTGGTAGGGTTGATGAGAAAAAGCAACATGAAGCCGTACAAGATGAGTGGATTCACCTGCATAGGGATGTAGGTGAATTTACCATATATACATGCCAGCAGGCTCAGGCACCACAAAACCCCCAGGAATCCAGCAATCTACAGGAAGACAGAAAAAAATACAGATACCTTGTGAAAAAATAACTCCAAATCCTACAATGAACTCTCATTATAAGAAAAGGGAGAGCAGTGCTCAATCCTGTAATCTAATCAGACTTCAGCAACTTCCTCTTCTAATTGTGTTACGGTTCCTTGCCAGGAAATGGTGCAGGATTTATCCTCCTGATACGCACAGCTCAGCCACTCCTAACAACCTACTCTGTTTACCTCAAAGAGATGTTGATGGGACAAGTTGCTGCGGGGATTGAGTTCAAAGATGAGGACATGATTCACTCCAGCCTGTCTCCAGCCGTACGTGTTGATACCCAGGAGAAAGAGGAATTCTATCAGGAGAAAGCCACCTCGATAGATTCTCACCAGTGGCCACACATTTGGTCCTTCTATAAAAGCCACACCTGACAAAGGAAAAGATGAAACAGCCGTAATGATAGCACAAGGCATGTCACAAATCAAACCTGCGCTCCACTTCCTCCTGCTGGTTCTCAGATACTCAGCTACAGCCCATGAAAACAGGGTACACTTGTAACTCATATAGCAGCTGGAGGACTTTTTGCCTAATCTGTCAGAGAATTTATGACTGTTCTAGGGAAAAATTGCTCTCCAGCTTCTGCAGTCAGGTCATTAACAGCATCTCAAGTCCCCAGTCTCACACTACAGGCACAAGGGACAGCACTAGCATAAATCATCTCTATATTCACTTAAAAGTTCTGATTTAATGGAGAAAAAATCTCAACAGACCAAGACACAAATATTTCAGCTCCCCACAAAACCAAGAAGTACAATTTACAGCATTTAAAACAATGCTAAGCTGCGCCTGATCACCGAAGTCCATACAACTGTAATGTAATACATATTCATAGCCAGCAATATAATTTCCAGCCGCACCCAAACAGAATATCCAACGCAAGGCAACAATATGGGAAGTCTGCTTCTTCCTTTGTTCAGTCTACAGGGTTCTGAAAACAAATTTGCTTAATTTCAAACGATGAGCAGCTGCACTATAAACCAGCAGCTTTTCTAGCACAAGTCCCTTTGCAAAATACTGTCCCTCCATTGCCTGATCTGAGTTATAAGAGAAAAGCACAGCTGAAATACAAGTGTTCAAACCCTCTATTTTGTTTTCATTGAGCATTCCTAATCCATATGCCTTTTAAAAGCAGGAAAGAACAGGCACTTTTACAGAATTGATGCTGAGAATTTATTTTCACCAACCCTCCTGCCTGAATTACAGCCCCAAGTTTTTCAAACTTTTCTTCACAGAAGACATTCTGTAAGACATTTCACCTGTACTTTATATCACATCCAATTATGGAGGAAAATCATGCAAGGAACAATGACTGAAGAACAGTTGCTTAAAATTTATAACCTAAAGAGAGTATTGGATTCAGGCAGAAAAGTCAAACTTTGGACAGAAACAACAGACACGCAGAAGAAGCAGAAAGAGATGAGGCTTAAGTACAGATTGAAAGCAAACAAATTTTCATCTGAAATGCCTCCAGTTGCTTAAACAGGACACAGTAGCCCTAAAATACTGAATAAGAAGTGCAGAAGTTCCCAGACAGACCAGAACAGATATACTGTGCCATCTGAGACAGAACAGCAAGACAAAGGTTTATCCTGTGGTGAACATAGTTCAACGTGACAATATAGCATGTGCTCTCCACAGCCAATGCCACTAATCTTGTTTCTGTACTCCCAGGGTGGCAGAAGATCCTAACTGTTGTATTGAACAACAGCTGATTCTGTAGAAAAAGCAGATATGGAACGATGCATTGAGCTGAACTGTGGAAGGACACACACTGTGAGTATTTCTGTGTACTCCTTCCTCTGACACCGAGGCCCTACCTAGCACAGCTTCCTCAGTGTAAGGTCTAGATGTGATTCCCTTCTCACGTCTCCTAATTTAACCATGTTCTTCACCACAGCTACATGGTCTGGCAGAAGAAGCTCAAGGACCAGCTTGCAAGGCTTTTGTAGGCTTTGTCCAGCAAAGCCTTACAAGGCCTCAAACTGGTGCAGCACGGACACGTTTACACTAGCTATCAGCCAAAAGGAGTAACCACAAGGGGCCAGTCAGGGTGGGAGGAACCATCTCGAGTGCCATGAGAATTGAAAGCATTCCCCAGCATCTCAGGGTGAAGAATCACACCTACTCTTCCTGCATCACCTTCTGTGTAGCTTGAGCTAGTCAGACTGAGGGTGGAAAAACGCAACGTCTGGTAACAGGCCCATCAGGGAAAAACAGAGCTAAGGTGCAGTTATGAAACGTTTTTCAACCACGTCTGAAAATTCAAACATTTTCCTTTTTTTAATTTTTTGAGTTTACAGACATTTCTGCTTAGGCAAATCAAGGAAGGGATCTGGCCTGAGGGAAGCAAAAGAACTGGAGGGAAACTGTCCTGCTTTGCAGCTACACCCCAGCCCTGGGAGGCTTTAATACTGCATTCCTGGCCTTCCATCAGCACGCCCTCCCTCGGGAGAAGCTGTGCTGATACAGGAGCAGATTAAGACCACAGCTTCAGCATAACCCATCATGCAGCCCCGAGGTCTGTCCCCAACCCCGAGGCAGAGATTTTCCATTTATCTATTGTTACCACTTAAATCCAACACCGCACATCAAGTCACTTCCCCACGTCAGCAGGTATGTGACATTGGATTAACTCGCCCCTTCAGTAACTGACACCAAAGGGTCCTGGCAGATGCAGGCTCCTCACGAGGTGTTCAGGGAGGAAGATCTCCCTGGTGACAAGCCCAACACCACCACAACCGAACTGTGCAGACTCTCGTGTTGCCTCAAATGTGTTTTAATATATCTCTGTGCATCGTTTTACAACATTCGAACAAGATTACTCACCTAACTAAGGCCAAGTGTCCTCCACGTGAGTACCCTAAGACTGTGTGTGCCCGATGACAAAGACCCACACCACTTCCCTGATTCAGTCATTACTGTCACGGAGAGATTTTACACTCAGTCACGCGAATGCCACGGCACAGCCACGTTCTTACAGCTCAAAGCTCGCCCTGCCACCATGCTCCTTCCCAAACAAGAGACAGAGCACTGCTGCAGCAAGAGCAGTAACTTGTCTTCAGATTTTGTGTGCAGTCTTGTAGGTTTCTGATTAATAAAACACACGCTGATTTCGCTGGCCTTTCAACCCCAATTACACATTAAATTGGCAGCTAGTAAAGCTGATAAAGAAACAGCGAGGCAGAAACAGAGGCTGATACAGAAACAGAACAGTGATGCTGATACAGGAACAGTGAGATTTCGAGGGAGACACTTCCCTGGGATCTACCTGTAGCAGCTGCAGCCTTCAATGGACCCCAGATCATTGTCAACTCATCTCTATAAAATGTTGCTGTTCTACTTTTAAAATCATAGAATTATAAAACCATCTAGATTGGGAATGACCTTCAAGATCATCAAGTCCAACCATCAACCTACTGAGTCCCACCAGAGACCCACGTCCCTCAGTGCCACATCTTCACGTCGCTTCAATACCTCCTGTGTGAAGAAATTCTTCCTAATGTCCAACCTAAAGCTCAGGCAATATTGATGCAGTTTACTACTCGTGGTCATGTTCTAGTGCTGTTTTACAGATTCTACACATACAACTCTAAAACCCTACTTTAGTCAATCAAATCATAAAACCAAATTGGCAAAAGTAGCATAGAGGTTAGCAAGTAATATCCAATTAAAAACAAAATTTGTAGTTAGAATACAGTTTTTGCCCAGTATCTAAAGCAACTTATAGATATCAGGTCATGTCTGCTGATGCAAACATACCAATTATTCCACCATTTTAGTAACATCTGCTTTAGAGGTTTAATCATTTTTATGAATTCATTCTCACAACTGTATCACTTTTTCATTCTTACTACTGAGATAAAATGAACATATCAGGCTTCAGTCCTATTTGCACCTCACAGAGATCAAACATGTAAGTTACACAAACAAAAGATATGATGAATAAAGAACAGCTTCTACACATTCAGTGGACCCTTCACACAGACGGGTCAACTTTCTGCCTCTACCACAGAAAGATCAAAAGGGAAGTACTTGCAAACATCTTTTAAAAACAAAGAAATTTTATCCCAGGAGACTGGATCAAATTACAGAAATATCTGATTATTCTTTTTATAAATGTCTAATTCTTTTAAAACAAAGCACAGACATGGGCTTCCCTGCAAGAGTCTATATGATCATTTTCCTTTGCACTGCTTAAGCAAGTTACAAGGCTACTGAAATCACACACAGTTAGTAAAGCTGCTTGTGATGAAGGACCGTATCTGGACCCGGAGTACCAACACGGCTTTTACTCTAATGAAAGTTCAAACTCAGAAGGAGCAAAGCAGAATAAAACCAAAGTCTGAGATATACAGTAATTTATTCTAGCTTTTCAATAACCTTGCCAAAATCTGCCAATAAGAAAGATTCAATTAATTCCATTAATAAACACCAGGCATTGAAATCCTACAACTTTCCACACAGAATAGAATAGTTCAGCTGGAAGGGACCTAAAAAGATCAAGTCCAACTGTCTGACCACTTCAGGGCTAACCGAAGTTAAAGCATTAACCAAATGCATCCTGAACACTGAGAGGTGTGGGGCATAGCCAGGAAGCCTGTTCCAGTGTTTGCCCACCCTCATGGTAAAGACATTTTTTCCTAATGTCCAGTCTGAGTCTTCCCTGGCGCAGCTTTGTGCCATTCCCAACGTGTCCTGATGAAAATGTCCCGAGCAGCAAGGTGTTCACATCACTATGTCTGTTCTCATCCTCTGTAAAGAACCAGTACCATGCAAAAGTTCAGTTCTACAAACACCTCTCTCAAGGTGGGAGAGGACTGTGTGCTCACAGAACAGTAACAGAAGTCTTTAGACATGGATTTTGCACTTCCAGAATATCCTTCCATGAGTGAGGAGGAAATAAGAACAAATCACAATACATTCCAAGTTACATACCAAGTTCAAAATCCATGTAGGTAACATGAGAAAGACGTAACCTATTAGTGAGCAGCCCTAATAATCCACAACAGCGTGCTCTGACTCCGAGTGATTTAACCCAGAACATGCTGACCACCCAGCTCAGATCTAGGCCCCCACTAAGTGACAAGAACGTATCCACACCGGGGCTTGGGAGCCAGATGGCTCCTGCTGAGGATACCCACCTGAAAGTATGACAGTCACGTTCAGTGCAATGAACAATCCACAGAACAATCCAACCCTGAATGTAGTCCAGGCTGGTACAGGCTGTGAATAAAGCAATGGCGGAGTTAAGGGGGACTGAACAGGTTTATCAGCAAAATTAGATTCGTTTGCAGAATAAATTTAAAATTAGGGATACAATAATCATCTCTGACTGCACTTTTCCTCCCTGAAGTGCAGCACTGAAAAGGCTGCGTAATATTTTTGCCTATCTTGATGCCATGCCGTGTTGAAACAGAGCTTGGGCATCTCAATGATTCTCAAAAAATGTTCCAGACCACACAAACATTAAGAGTATGTTATTACTGGCACAAATTTCCCTTTATTATCCATCTCATCCCTTCATTACCTTGCCTGCAGGCATTAGGAAAAATTATTTCTGTATTTTCCAGAACTAAAGCAGATTACGTGACCACGCTCCCCCTCGCAATTTGTGAAGCATGCTCATATCCATGAGTTTTCACTACTTTGTTCCGATGTCAAATCTAATTTGGCACCTTGACAAGTTGCAGAAGAAGCTTAGCTACATAACTTGCTCACCTGAGCTGCTCCCAAAGGTGGAACACGCAGACGTTTCATAGCCTTCTGTCTGTCCCCATCTTCTAACTCATTGGTCACCACTTCCTAAGGAGATACAGACACATCGCAGAAGGTCATGCTAACGATAAGCACATGATACTGCATTAAAACAAAAAATAACAGTCAATTTCCAAGTTACATTTGAGCCCTGACCCCATGCTCTTCCAATATATTGTAACAAAGATATGAAAAGCTTGCCATAATGCATCCAGTTATTATTATATGATATAAGCTAACACTGTGTTAGCTTCTCAGAGTGAAAGCGTACCAGCTGAAGACAACATACAGAAATTCATGTAAGCAACGCCAGAAATCAGTGGCAATTTAAAATCAATTAACAGTTGCGTTAGTGGTGAATACAAGCTATAGGCAGACCTGATGGGAAGCAGCAGTGAAGAAGAACACTGTGTGTTACAGTTACAAGAGCAGCGCACAGAGCAGCATTTTACCTCTGTTTCGGAGATAAGCTGGTTGATTTTCTTGCAGGTGTAGAAGGGTGCCACCTCCACCTCGGCCACCCGCCACTCCGCCCCTCGTGTCGTCTCCAGGTTCTTGTCATGTTTCTTCAAGATCTTGCGGAAGCCTGTGAAGTTCAGGTTCTGCAGACAAGAGGAACAGTTACTGGCCTTTAGCCTCAGTCAGCTCAGAAGGAAGTTATGTGGTTACATGCCAGCTCTAGCAAGAAATAAGAAGATATAAGATATAAATAAGAAGAAACAAAATTCTTGCATCTATTGTCAGGAAGTCTGTGTGTTACCACTTTATTAAAAATGTTATGCATCCTTTATAAAGGATAATGCTCCCTCTGCATGGGTACCAGATTGAGTATATCCCCCAACTGGTCTCTACGTGAGTAGTAATGAGCTCTTAAAAACAGAAAGCTGCAGAAAGAGTATGTTTTGTCCCATCTCCCCCAAATTAAGGCATGTATTAATTCTTTCAAGGGTTTTTCCCCTTCTGAAAAGGCCAGGCTACTGATTTGTAGTTTCTTCAATCTTCTTGGTGTCAAATCAAGTTCGCAGAATAAGCACGTTATAGAAGGGAAATCCTGGTGCAACAGAAAACTTGGGAAAACTTTAAACGCTGCAAGTGAAGCCCCAAGAAGGGCATCCCCTGGACAGCTCGCTCTCACAGAGCACATTGCACAATGCCTACAAAACTAGGCTGGGCTTGCAGACACAGGGGGTAAGAACACGATGCCACATTAAAGGGAAAAGAACGATGGTTGATTTCCAAGTTACATACCAGCCCTGACCCAAGACTCTTGTAATGGGCAGTAACAAAGCTCACCACGCTGCATTAACAGCAGGCGATTGCTGTGACGAGATGCATTTGAAATCCTGCATTTCTCTGCACAGAAAACACCTCTCGAAAGGCTCTGCGTTTCCTTCGGGCAGCAGCAGGAACACGGACAGACCGTGGCAAGAGTCACTTCAAAAAAAAGCTTAGAAAGTGGCTTGGAAAGAAAACCAGAAAATCGCAGAATCCAATACCCCAGGGAGAGGCACCAACTACTCACTGAAATTATTTTCAATCTAATTATGCTCAGAGTGATTTAATACCAGACCCCTGCCATATAGGTGGGGAAATGAGGCTAGGGAGATGGGAGCAGGAAGCCAATGCATTAGTGATCTGCATTATTGCAGACAAGAGACTTTAATTACTTTCTATCGGAAAAGCCAGCATCCCACCCCAGGGAGAGCAGATCACTATTTCATAAATTCAAAATGGATAAGGCGCAACAAAATGCTGGTTTGGGTCCGAGACTGCTCCCCAGCCTGAACTGATACCGCTTTGTGATGACATTAGCAGAGCCCACAGATCCTGCCACCCTGATGGCATGACAAGAACACCGTGGGTTACGATGGCACCGCAGCGATGACACCGCACGAGAACAGCCAAGTGCCATCTACGCAGTCAGGGGTTCCGCATTTCTTGCTATTCAATACGCTTGGATTTGGCAAGGGGTCTTCGCCAGGCCTGACTTCCATCTCTGAAGGTTGCTAATCAAATCTGTTGAAGCGAATTGGCTAATGACATGCTTTGCCATTAAAGGTGAAAAAAACGCAATGCAAATAATATTACGCAACATCAAATAGGATGAAACAGCAGACTCGAAATCTTTGCTCGTAGACAAGCGCGTTGGTTAAACGCACCAGCGAGGCAAACACCGCAGCTCAGTAAGAGGGAATCGGCCTCCATTATTTGCCCTGTGAATGCAATACACTAATTTCTCAAGATTTGTTTGTTCTGAAACACAGGATTTTATTTAAATAGTTGACAGATGAACACACTCAACAGTTCTAAATTACTATTAATAAATTACTTTTAATGGAAATTTCATCATAGGTAATTTTAAAAAGTAACAGCTGGCCCAGTTATAGTTTCACTTCACGTTTGCTTTGTGTACCTTACGGATCAATGTGTGCAACTTCTGCTCTTGCTTCAGCGCTAACGGGCTGAGGAATTTGCTCCACGTGGATTTTCTTTCCTCGGTAACCCAATGCCAGCCTTCGGCATTTTGTCAAAGCCACGGCTGGATATCTAGAACGCCCCTGGTGACTCCACTTGATCCCCTACTTGAAGGCCTCAGCTATGTCATATTCCCACCAGGTCATCGTTTTCCCTCTCCAAAACTGCAAGGCCTCGAATGTTTCTAATTCTTATATTCTAAGCTCAAACATGCTTAAAATGAGTATTCTGGGATTTGGCTTTATGCTTGTTTTAGTACACGTACTCCTTGTCTTCAACTTCCATACCAATTTGAACTAATTTTCTTGTCTTCTCTTTGAAGATATGCTGTAGAAAGAAGCTCTGTCCATTGGAAACTGAAAATGATCAAATCCAGATGGTTTTTACATCAATTTTTAGCATACACACAGTGCTCCTGGACTCACTGTGGGAAAAGGTAAAAATGTTAAGTGGGAAGGATGCATTTTTTGTCAGTGTGGAGTAGGAGAAGTTTTTCCAGAGGAATGACCTGTCATCCTCTATTTAAATTCTTCATCAAGCCTCAGAAGTGATTTTTTGTAACCAGAAGTAAGAGCTTTTTTTAAGAAATTGAAGAAATCACAGCAGTCAGCGTTGCTTTGTTCCATTCCTGAAAAGCTAAGGATACTCTGCCTTTGATCTTGAACTAGAAGCCGTCTCTAACTGTTACAGGGCTTTATTAAGAAACCCACGGATAGCTTCAGCAACTGAAAATCCACGCCCAGGATTCGTGGAGGGATGTCCGCGCACCCCACGATAACAAGGAGTCATACTGGCTGTACGAGATGGTCCCAACACTTCCCTGAGAGCAATCCTTTAAGGCAGCCTGATGCTTGTTCTAAGTGCAAGCTGGACAAAGATGTTCCAACCTGGCAACCCGATATTAAAGCAAAGAAATTCCAGTTGAGGTATCTGGCATCAGGAAGCATTGGCAGCGTATAAACAAGTGCTCAGTGACACAGCATCATTTTTAGGAGAGGTACTAACACTGGGAATTTTGGAAGAATCCATCTTTGTCCATACTGCAGAGTGGTAGTCAAGTATTTCTTACAGCAAATTCAGTTTTGTAAAATTCTCCAGTGCAATTATCAGCGATGGTAAAGACCCAAATATAGTTCTACCAAATTTAAGTTAAATAATTAAAGTTCAAACGTCCTTAATTAACAAGCCAAAACAAACAAACACGATCAGACATTTACAAGCAGAGCGAGTCTAGCAAAAAAAAAAAAAAATCTTAAAGGTTTCAAATTTTTGGAACAAAATCATTGTCTGCAATATTTATTGTGCCCTTCCCTGCTGGAAATCCAAGTACAACTAAAGATTTGTTTCCTTATACTTCTTTCCAGGCAAATGAGCCTGTATTCTTCAGAATTAAAAACATTTATTATTTTAAATGGATGTTTTAACAAGAAATTCTGATATAAGAGGTCAGAGTTACTACCACGGTAACTCCAAGAGGAAACAGTACGCTAGCATTTCAAGCTCCACAACAAATATTAGGTAAGAGAGCTTCTTCCCCACCTTCCCAGCCCCGGCCCCGCGCAGAACAACGCGCTGCAGAAGGAGGTGGCCCCCATGTGACTGCAGTGACTTCTTGCTGTGACCAGGCTTGTGCCAAGGGTGCTGGGCTTGGACAGCCCAGAAAAGGCTGAGGACCAAAGGTCCTTCTGCAGGTCAGCTTATCGTTTCCAGCTCAATAAAACACAACATGGACTATGTTGCTGTCTGCTAGGGATTTGTCCTTTCTTTACAATTGTCTAGGGACCCCAGAGCCAAAATGAAATCGAAAACTGACTTGAATGAGCCGAGTGAAGGCAACGCAAGCACAGAGACACATACACGCAGGGCTTTGTCAAAGCACCTCCCCTGCCGGGTACCTGATAGTTCTGCAGTAAGATGAGGCTGAGGTAGAGCTCGCTGAAGGCCAATTTCAGGTCTTTGATATTCCTATGCTGGACACGCTCTTCGTGGGACAGGTGGAAGACCGGCTTTCTGCGCCGCTGCAGCGTGGAAGCCCCGCTGGCTTCTTTCTGTGCGTCCAAAGTTGACTGCAACTCCGTCCGAAGAGTAGTGAACCTGCGCTGAGCTTCTGCAAGCTTTTCTGTTAGCACAGGAAGGGAAAGTCAGGTGAGTGGTAGCACCTTGCCTATCAAGCCTGGGAACAGCAC
Source organism: Heteronetta atricapilla (assembly GCA_011075105.1). NCBI lineage: Eukaryota > Metazoa > Chordata > Aves > Anseriformes > Anatidae > Heteronetta > Heteronetta atricapilla. The sequence goes on from CM021738.1 coordinate 10,830,468, forward strand.
TCTACCTTTTCCTCAAATAATATGCCTGTCGGTAAAAATCACTGCACAGAGTAACCTATCGCATGGCCCTACCCGCTGGGCATTAAATCCAGCAGCTCTGCCTATTTCTTTTTTATGAAGTCCCTTCTCATTAAAGATTTTAGCGCACTCTTACGTATACCACACGCTCTCTGGAAAAATAAAAAAGCCTTCACGTCAGACAGGTCTTAATTAATATGGTCAAAATCCAGGGGCTGTCCCTGCAGTACAGGCTGAAGCAGCCATGGCCATGAACTCCAACGCCTTCACCGCTGTGTGATGCTCACTCCTGGGCTGTCTGGACACCCATTACCGATACCCAGCCCAGGCAGCTGCTGCACACAGGATCTATGCAGCCACCCCATAAAGCAGAAGCCATACAGTCTCTTCTCCACAAAGGACATTTGAGAATCTGCTCACTCGCTACTGACCATGTGGTTGCTATCATTTTATATGACAGCAAAGGAATTGAAGAAGAAACACGCTTCACGTGTGCTGCTGGATTTTGGAGAGCAATGCAAGCCTTCTGGCAAGCTCCCAGTGACAAGCACTGCTTCTGCTTTGATCAGCAGCTACAACACGGCCAGCATCTGTCCACAATCTGCAGTAATCATTTATCCCTCTTCCCCTCAATTTTGGCTCATACTGGTTAGAAGCCCCGTCTCATCAATTAGTGATTAAAGGGCCAGCTAAGCTGAGTTTAACGACCCTCTGAATGTGCTTTCATGACGAGGAAGCCCTCTTCCTCATCTCAAGTACAAAAAAGGGATTCCTTTAAACATGCTGCTTTACCCACCTTCAGGAAATAATTGTTTGTGCTCAACAATCTTTTTTATGTTACAACCTGCACAGCTGGCATCACTTGTAATGAATCACAGAATGGGCTGGGTTGGAAGGGACCTTGAAGCCCACCCAGTTTCAGCCCCCTGCCTTGGGCAGGGACACCTCCCACCTGCCCAAAGCCCCATCCATCCTGCCCTCAAACGCTCCTTTCTTGGTGTTCCGTACAACTGGCTCCTTCCAGGCTTTGTTCCCCTGCAGCCTCAGCACCAGCCGTGGTGTGGGCTGGTGAGCACCATACCAAAGCTGGCGCTGGCCACGAAGACGCCGAGCGGCTTCGCAGGGCAGGAGCAGAGTGCTGGGAGCTGGAGCCAGCTGCACCGACCCAGCCACAGCCCAAAGCTCTGCCTGGCAGGCTCCTGCTTGCCAATTTAATTCCCTTCGTTAGCAGCTCATAGAAGAACTTCATAGCAATGCTCAATTCCTCCTCCCCATACGAGGTAACAGCCATCCTGCAGAAGCCAAAAGCCCTTCTGAACAGAAAAGGGAGAATCAGCTATGGAAGAGCCTGAAAGTCTCCATAACTTTATTGATCGTAAACTCTGTAAGAGGTGTTAAAAGCACAGGAAAGGAGGACTCCTTTCTGACAACTTCCACAGCTGCAAGGGCTCCACTGAATGGAGACAAGGTAGCCCCCAGTGTGATGTGTCTGTCCACAGCCACACAATATTTAACACACATGAGGTCAGGTTGCCAAAAAAAAACACTCCCTCCCCCCTTCAGGAACTCTCTTTGGAAGAAGTAAGAGATATCTGCTAGGGGATCTGTTAGAATCAAAAGCCTCCATATAAATAACACTCACAAGTTCACTCTCTGTATATTCAAAATGTTACATTAAACCATCTGTGACACACTGAGATTTCCTTTGGATCAAATTATTAAACATGCAAGGGTTCAAACTTACATCTTTCAACTGAAAGCACATGTTCCACTGTCCCTATGTCCAGAAAAATCTTAAAATCCGAGAGTCTAATAACATGGTGTTAAAAAAAAAGATAATGTTTTGAAATAGTGAGAAAACTACTGCAATTTTCCTATCTGTTTGCAAACCAGCATCCATTAAATAGCATAATCTCCAATATAAACACTCTTAATCATCCAAAAATGTGGCTTGGAAGAACTATTGCAAGTCTTTTAATTCAACCTCCTACTCAAAGCTGGCCCAATATTAGAGCTAAATCATGTTGCTGCTGCAAAGAGTCACGTCCTGCCTTGCAGTCGGCTCTCTCCATCGGTACGGGCGGCCCACGGTTCCCCGAGGATGGGTTTTTAAAGACAACTGAAGCAGCCTGGTAATGACCTGCCGCTCCTGGAGGATGGCAGCCCTGCCCCATCTCCAGTTATCCAGCCCGCAAATCAGTTCATCTCGTTACGGAATGATTTTATTACCGAGTCACTGCAGATGCAAAAATAAGAAACAATGTGTGCTGGTGTTCTTAAAACCTCCCAGGGAGTTGCCTAGGGAAACCACAATGGAGAGTAGAAATGAATTTCTCAATTTGCGATGTATTCCAAACTATCTGAAAGGACATTCACTGCTATCACTAATTGAACACTCTGAAAAGCGACTTAAAAAAAAAAAAGCCATCAAAAAATTTAGGAAAAAAGTGGCAAACACTTAGAAACTGGAACCGCTCTTGTTTTGCAGCACTCTGCACAGCCTGATGACCGCAGAGTGCACAGCTCAAGTGTAATCTCAAGGCAAAGACTAAGGAAAAATCCAAAACCAACAGAGGCAGGCTTCCACAAAAAGACTTGCAATAAAAATGCAGCTTTCCCCCAAAAAGTACTCCTAGATCCTGATCAAAGAATACTGAAGAGTTACGACCTTGTTCGTGCAATTCCCTGATGCTTTTGACTGTTTTCCAAGCTTAAAGATAAGGATCACAAAAAAAAAAACAAACAAAAAAAACAACATCAAGCTGCTCCCCAAGTTCCAGTTTGGAAAAATGGTCATCTGCATGGTCATAGCTGGGCTCAAAAACTGTTTCAACAGGCAATCTAATAGCCCCTACCTGCTCACTGCTGCTCTGCGCATTTTAGGCACGTGCTCTTAGACCTCCTTCTTTTCTCAACTTGCATGTCATCACGTTCAATATTTTCTTTACCAAGTTAAAGCCACAGTTTCCTACCAATGATAAAAGCAGCTCCCAAGTTAACACAAAAATGTTACTAACTGAACAGTAGCCCAAGCAGAATCTGATTGTACTAACTTAAACTATAACAAACTTCCTCTCTAGAGAATCCCAAACAAACCAAAACTGGCCACAAAAGAAATCTTAGCCCTCGAACAGGCACTCCTCTGCTGGAACTATCTGAAAATGTTACTACTAGTTTTTTTTTTCTCTTTCAAGTGTGTGTAAGTTTACTTGAGAGCAGTCCAAATAATCACAAACTGTTTATCAAATCAGATTTATTTAATGGCAGTTTTCCTTCCTACAAAGCCAGAATAACGGCCTGGGGAATTCAGGCTACGTTTGATGCGAGCCGACAATGTTTGAGCACAGAGCGAAAGGCACAGGCATCCTGCAGCAGGCAGCGCTCATTGAGGAGCCCTCGGGACAGGAAAAGGAGACGAGGAAATAAAACAGAGATCAGCAGAAGGATTAGCTTTCATGCAAGTGGACAATATTTATTGTTGTAAAGACAAATGTATAATAAACCATATAATAAGCCTATAATAAATAGCATGAACCAGGCCATAACGCAAGCCACTGCCTGCCTGGAGTTACAGCAGGGTCTGACTTGACATATTTCAGACACGAGGCAAGGCAAGAAACGTTCCTTCAGCGGTTCCTCCGTGTAGCTCAATGTTAGTAAGCCTAATAAAGGGTTTCCATACTGTTAAGGTCACATTGCTCTTCTGTAAATAAAAGACTCATTTAATTCTTATCACAAGCGATTTCCAAATTGCATGTGTTCTCTCCTGTAAGTTTTTGAAATGACAGAAAATTGAAAAAAAACCTATCTTGTATTATGAGTGGCATTTTATACAATGCGGGAAGGGGTGTGTGTATGTGGGTGTGGATGTGCTAACAGGTCTTCATTAGCGAAAATTATCACCTGCATTGTGCGTATGAATTGAAGAACCTCATGCACAGAGTTGCAAAAGATCTCAAGGTGAAACAAAATTGAGAACTGTTCCGAGTGTAGTTAGGTATAGATGAACTGTATGCAGAAAAATACCAATGAGCTAAAGGGTACAGCAAGCCCAACAAAACATACTGCTTCTGCCTACAAACCTCCCCTTAGCCTTTTCCTTGCCCCCACTATGGCTAGAGCAAAATAGCACTGCCACAGAGCCGGGAGAGCTGGCATAGCCTGCCCAAGAGAGATTCCCTTCCCTACATGGAAGCCGAACAGAGGCAAGTTGCCGTGTACCCTTACTGCATCTATTGTGCTTTCAGCTATTCTCATCTTCACCACCCAGACTCTGCTAGCAACAAAGTCATCGCCTGATAGTTATTAAAATATTTTTGCACACTTCAACTTTGTTACCAGACTGAAATCAAAAATAGAAAAAGGCTACTATGAAGTGCTGCAAAAGCCTGTTTATTGCAAGATGTTAATAAATCAACACATTAAGAGAAGTATGGCAGCAGTCAGTACATCCTTGTAGCCATATATATACTGTTTTCCAGCTGAACACCGATTTTAAACCTTACCAAAAGAGGCCAAAAACCAGCTCAAATGTAATGGTGGGTGAAACTAGGACACACTATTACAAAGCCTTTTGTAGCAATATTACAGGGCCAATGTCTGATCATTCCTTTCTGAAGTTTGTTTTCAAAACACAGGGTGGGAAAGCAAACTTTCTCAGGGAAAACAAACAGCACTTTGAAATAGGAACCCTAGGAACCCCTACTCTAACCACCCTTATATTTTTACTCAAATTTAGTAAACGTGATTGTATATTCAGCCAGTGACAAATTGCTACTGGCTGGTCCAATCCAGAAAGCTGCAAGAATAAGAGGTAAGTGCCTAAAAACCTGTTGAACGCATCAAGACAGACGAGTGCAATACATAAGCAAGACCAGGATAGCTCGGCCAGCAAAAGCTCTGAAAACACCTTCTGGGGAGCTTTGCACTTATGCCTAAAACAAGCACTGTAGACTGCCACCATGGGTAACTGAGAAACTGTGCCCTATATGTAAGCTGCCACTTAAATTTAAGAGCATCTTCAAAGTTCAGCAGGATGCTATTACAAAGCAATGAAATTGCCTGCCCTTCATTCTTCCTCCATTCAAAAACCATGGTTTTAGTTCCACATCTGTGATTAAAGCAGAGCAGTCTCCCACATAAACGTGCCCTGTAATTACCTGATGGTAGACCTTTGTGAACACTGTGGCTATTCTGAAATTCTGGGAGCTTCAGACTCCTTTTGTGTTGCTGTATTTTCCACAAATATACACAAATAAGCACTTTACCTGAATAGAAAATGTTGATTTTGGCAAGTTCTTTCTCACAGGTTTGGAAGAACTTCTCTTCAAATGTGGCAAAACACCTTTTCACTGTGTCTTCATCTGTGTCTATAAAAGAAAACAGAACAAAATGTTGAAACAGAAGAATATAGGAACAATTTTCTAAATGCCTGCCATTTGCCAATTGGAAATATTTCTTCAGGGGAAATCCACCTTCTTTGTCATGTGGAGAAAAAAGAACAATCAAGTCCAAAGGGCTCTGAGGGAACATGCATTTGACCGTAAAAGGAATTGCCCCAAGACAGAGAGGGAAAACCCCATATAAGCAGTAGCTGAACCTTGACCAATGTTCCCATATCTTTTCACACCTTTCAAGTGCTATTACAGACCCTGCACACTTCATTTCTACCTCCTAACCCAGCTTGTGTGTGACTGCACTAGTAGGACCACCCTGGACGAAGGCTGTTCTTCACACCTACCATCACAAGGTCCCACACTGGCGGAAAGGGGGACCATGTCCCATCCCCATGTGCACCCACAGCACACAGCTGCTGTGGGGTTGTCCCCTTCCTCCTTCCCTGCCCCCCCCCCCCCCCAGCATCCCACCTTGAGTCAGATCAGGGAAAGATCTTCCATGCAAAACAAAAGCAGATTAAGTAGCAGCATAACTGCCCCTGACATGTTACCGCTGCTTCACATCAGTGCTAAATTATCATATTTAACCACCCCAAAATTGTTCTGCTCTCCAGACTTGGGCACTGGCAAGCTCACCAATACACTTGAGAGCAAACCTCTTTAACAAAGGTTGGGTCTTATGGTGGAGTTTTGTTTTTTCTTCCCTGGGTTTACCACAACAGAAAGCCAAGCTTCAAGCTGAGCACAGCCGGTGCTGTGCACCCACACCACATCCTTTGCAGCCTTGTCCGTTGCTGTCCCCAGACTACTCCAGCACTCCCGTTGCAGCCTGCTCTGGGCTGGGGCTTGTACCCGGTCCTCAACCCACCACAGACACAGATCTAGCTCTTCAAGAACAAAGCTGGCCATGAAAACTGTTCAGGCCAGATTAGCAAACAATTTTATTTTTTTATTTTTTTAAAAAAGGGCCAAATTTAACTGAAGGCTCCATTTGACCTCCTCAGTTCTGGTTTCAGCCACCACTCCTACCTTCTCGTCACTGTAACTGTTCAACTCTTCACTACTGCTACTTCTCCTCTTTCAGATGTACTTTTGAATAGTACATCAGCAAATTGTTCAGATTTTGCCAAATGTCTCAGCCCTATTCCTCTTTTTGGTGCTATTTCATTGCACAGCAACCTTTCTTCACATCACCCTTGGAGACCTTCACTTCCAGAGAGACGTTGCTCTGGCAGGACTTTGCTTTCTCTTGGAGCCCTATTTTCAGAGAAGCGATCAGCAGTGCTCAACACCATACCTCTGTGCCAGACTTTCAGACTTCAGCATAAGCAAAGAGGCAGGCTGTAATAAAAAAGCCACTTCAAGACCTTGCTTAAACCTTTCATGTTTTGTATTACCAGGAACCGACAACAGAACTGCTCCTTCCTCAGCTCAGCCTCTGAGCTTTCAAATGTGAACGCAGCACCGCAACAAACCAAAATGTGCCTGGCAAGTAGATGAGAAGTCCTGTGTGGAAACCACATTTGTCCTTCCTGAAAAATAAATACTTTATCTCACATTCAAAGTGGGCCTAAACTATGGAGACCACGATCAGATCCTCACTTCTCCGCAGCTGTTTTGGGGCTGTTTTAATTCTTTTGGCAGAACTATGCACATTTCTGTAACTAAAGTTAAATTTGGCAATTAAAGCTGCAATTCAGCCGCTTTGTTATTATAAGGAATACAGTGAAACATCTCCAGAAGTCCATAACGTCAAAGACAATGAGTAAAAATTAAGGAACCCACACTGTAATTGCACATTTTAGCACTGTCATACTCAAATACCCAAGCATTACTAATACTGGAATACAGCAGATTCTTCATACCTGCCATAGTTTCCTGAATCCTCATGCAGTCTTACAGACAAAAAAAGGTAGTGTTATTACAAAGAGAAAAAACTAAGTTACTTAAATGGCCTTGAAAAGCTCAAGAAATAGATTTTGAACTACATGTTTTAAAAATGAGATAAAAAGAGTGTCTACAGAAAAAAAAAAATACCAGTCGCTGGCAGATAAACATTCTGGACTGTCACAACCAAAAATCTTTTTCTCTTAGCATTAATTTGTAAGCAAAAACAACCTCAAAGTAGTATTAATCAAGAGAATATTTAAATATAAACTTGTAACAGTTGAAATTTCCTGTTTTTTTATGCTTGTGGCAGTGTTATTCAAGACCATAAACCTACATACACTACATTAACACTTCAAAGGGTTTAGACAGCAAGAGCAAGTAACACCACACAAGCCTGTGGGTGCAATGCTAGATAAAGTCTTTCTTGTTCTAGACTTTGACAAAGCTTATTTCAACCCCAAAAGAACAAAACAGAGAAAACGCCGTCCTGCACAGACGAGCAGTGTTCACAGCCCCACCATCCAAACAGGAGCTTGCAGAAAAGAACCGCAGGAGCCTCAGAGGCTTCCCAAACTCCAGGTTTTGACTCCTGGGGACTGATCCTTGCAGATCCACAGCTCTCCCAGGGCCCAGGACTCCCTCCCTTGCACAGACGGGCCCCAGAATGAGAGGCTGCGGCTCCTCTTTGCTGAGCAGAAGCAGCTGTGGCCCCGAGGCGTTATTACCCATCTCGGCCCACGGTGGAGCTCGCAGAGCCACACAGGCACGTGGCCTCGACTGCTAGGCCCCGCTCGCTGCCCAGACACAAATCCCTCTTTGCGGGTAGCCTGAAGCACCAGAAGGACACAAAACAGCTCGGCTTGCTTTGGGGCTGGTAATTTCTAAGGGCAGAGCCACAGCGGTTGCAACACCGTACCCCGGGGCCCTGCCAGCAAGGCCGACCTGGACTTGCCTGCAGAGCCCTAGCCCTTGACCCAGCAGCTGCTAGAAATTACAGTGCCGTACTTCATATGCAGAGTTTTGGCTCACTGGCTGCCTGAAGCTTTTCAAATGACAGGAATCAGAGTATCAAAACAGAGCTGACTTAAGGAAGGACCACAGATATTTCTACTCAATCAAGTAACACCTATTTAGGCAACAGGAAGCTCAAAGCAACGCAGCGTTAAACTAACATATTGCCAAATAAATTAATACCTTGTTTGTGACATTACCAATTACTTAAGGAAACGGTAAGTAAGTCTGTAGAATTGTTTCACTGTATCTGAAGTTTAGAAGAGGACAAAGGGCTTTAAAACAAACAAGCCACTATTGAAAGACCTTCCAAAAACCTTGAGATTAGGATTTCAGGTCTCTCTTTAGACCTCAAAACATTGCTGACTCAGAGGAAAGCAAGGTTCTGTATAAATGTCTCAAAAACCTTATCCAAACACCTTCTTATAAAAGGCCATGGTGGATGCCAGCTTTAAAAATCAGGGTTTTCTGTGAAAAGGTTTCCCTTTGGTTCCATTCCCACTGCCGTTCAGCGATTTAGCTGCAATAATAGGCAAGTGCTGCCAAGGCTATTGCCTTTATTTATTTTTTTCCTCCCAAGGCTAGGACAGGACAACATTTTCTGCCATGAGAAAATGATGGTGCCAGAAACTGGCCTTGGATTCAGAAGCTCCATGACAACAGAAGCTGTTGCTAAAAGGCATCAAGCTATCGCTGCCAAGAAGGACCAGTGGTAACCTTCCTTTTGTTCCTTTTCTATAGCCCTAATAGTCCATTTACCCTAAAATCCACGATGCTGCCAAGGATCCATGATGAACAAGGCTGCCAAGAAGATAGCCCAATCGATACTGCCGCTTCCTGACCTCATCTTCCTATGCAACTGCCTGCTGTGAATAGAAGACAGCACAGTGAGCCTGAAAGCCTCTCGTTCTTCCTTGCAAAGCCAAGTGGTAAGCCGGAGCACTCTGGACATATTCCCGTCTCCACACTTTCTAGCTTGCGCAGAGTTCAGATGCTGGCACACCTAAAACAGAACCTGAATTGAAAAATTAACATGCAAGTGGCATTCCCGAGCTGGTCCATGGACTCATTTCTCAGCGAATGTGAACTGTACACCCAATTTCTTGTTTTGTGCAGCTGTAGGATATAAACAAGTGATCAGCATCCTGCTCTGCTTACTCACTTCTGTACAAGAAAACAGACGGTAAAGGTTTGCTTTGTTAGAACAGTGCCCTATGAAAGGGCATCATTAAAAAAAATCCTTCAGTCTTTATCATACTGAATTTTAAGGGGCAACTAATTAAAAAAGATTAATTAGCTTTGTTATGGGAGCAGCACTGGTGCAATTCTCTGATTCACCTTCTGTTTGCCACAAAATAAGTTTCATCTGAGTAAGCCTATTTCAACACTTCAGCTGGAGAGGAGGCAATTTTATTTATTTTTCTTTAGGAGGACTCTGCAGTCTATTCAGTATAAAAAAGTCAGACTAAACGTCAGCCTTAAACACATTAAACCATACTGGACTGGTGACCACAAGTTTAATATCACCGCTGTTTGACTATGCTAAATTTTTAATGTTTTCCATACCCTGTTCTTGGCCGCTTGCTAACAAAAAGCCCTGTGCATTGGGCTCGACTAGGGCAGCAACAGTGGGACTGTGGCTCTGAAAAATTCAAAGTTAGCAGGATTTCAATTTAAAAGGAAGTTTTCTTGTGCCTAGGTCCAGGAAGACAGTAACTGCTTATACTTCTAGGCTTTGTGGCATGTTGGGGAAAAGGAAAAAAAGAAAGGGAGAAGAAAACCAAAAAAAGGCAGCTTTTACCCACCACTCAAAATTCTAAGAAAAAAAAAAAAAAGTCCCTAAAGAAGAAATGCATCTGCTTCCTAATCCCCCATCAGCTCTTTCTCTCTACTCAGCCATCACCATTTCCTAATATCCTTGATGATTCTACAGCACCAGGGCTGTAGTTCCCTCACCTTTTACATGGTACAGTGAAAAGTTTTACAGCTAAAAATCCAACTGTGTAGCTCAAATGCAAGAATGATGATCACCTCTAAATCCCTAATGTATCATCCTCGTGTTTACTGGGGGATTTTTCCACAGCGAGGATTCTTCCACAAGGCAACTCCCTCCTCAGTGCAGAAAGCTACACTCACATCTGCTACAAATGGTATCACTCACTCAAAGCCTCTAATAAATGAATTACTCACCATACATTTTCATGCCCAATCTTGTGGCAAATAAACTTCTGCATGAGAATGCTTTTAAGTGCTCAAAGCACAGATACAGAAATCTCTTCTTGCTGTAGGAAGAGAGGAGGCAGACTCTGCTCCCCCTGTACTGCATGGGAGGAACGTTTGCTTTCGTGCTGTTTTACCTTCACTTCTGAGTTGCAAACTCCACATTCCTGTGTAATGATGTGCACCTCTCTCAGAATTTATTCCACCCACAAAAAGTGGACCTTGAAATAAAATATTAAAAAATCAGCAAGGAAGAGGCTTCATGCATTAGTTAGCACTAAAAAAAAACCACCAAAAATAAGAAGTATAGCAGACTATACCTGCTTTTCGAAACTGTCATGGATGAGCTGGTCAGCTCGCCACTTAATGACTGCTCCAGCCCAAATTAGATTTGGTTATTAAATTATTTCCCTAAATCTAGCCATAAGAAATGACCAGTCAGGTAGCAAATGAGGTTGGTGCTGTCTGCACAGGCAGTGTTTATGTGCGGGCAGGGGAAGGAGGAGGGAAGAGCTGCTGCAGGTCAACAGTACCAGTTGTCTCAGGTTTTGGTTCACCATTTTGTTTGTATCAATTAACCCAGAATGAAAGGAATCTCCTTTAAAATACCTTTAGAAATTATGATTTTCAGGTGAGCAAAAATTCTGCTTCCTTATTTTTAGATTGTATCACTGGAATCTTTCAAGCAAACCACCTGGCTTCTTGTAGATGGCTTATTTATCTGGGAAGAAAAAGCAACCTCCACAACACGCCTACAAGCAAGATGTATAACCAAGTGTCTACTAGAAATTATTTGTATCTGTGACTCCACAAGCACAGACTCTAAAGCAATGACACCATCCTGGTAAGAAACCAGGCGCAGAAGAGACTGGCGATGCAAGAGCAGGATGTGATCAGAAGATGCTGCCCAGACGGCCGGCTGCGGGCTCTGCGGGCTCTGGCTGCAAGCACTGCTCCGTGGCAGGGGAGCTGGTAAGTCATTCTGCAAACAGCAAACAAGGCAGTAGCCCTTGTTAGGTGCTAGGCAGAAGTCACCACGGCAGGAGCATGGTTACACTGGGACTGGGATCCATCGACACGCACTCTGCTACCTGCGTGCTGCTGTGACAACAGCTCCACAAAGCTGTCTGGGCAAGCAAGCTTTGAAGCTGACCTCTGGATTCTCTTATCTCAGAGGGAAAAGGTTCTCAGCCTTCAGCAGACATGTAAAAGACATGTCTAGATCAACCCTATCCAGCTAGAAGAGGATCTAAAAGACTTCTTTCCTTTCCAAATAGCTTGAAAGGGGTGGGGTGGGTGGAGAGACAAAAAGGGACAAAACCCCAACTAGTTTGGCACAGCTTGGAACAGAGAAGAGCTCAGGGCTCTGTAAGCTCACGTCCCAGCTTCCAGGCCAACTGTTCCCAGTTCTGCTGTTAGAACTGGGCACCACTGGGTTGTCCAAATTCTGCCCACTGCCAGTGCTGTTTCAGCTTCCCCTGTTGTCCTCTGCTCACACGCAATGATGATGTTCCAACGCTTCTGCAACACCTCACCTTCCGCGCCACTGGAAATAACGGTGCTCCCAGCAGAACTGCAAAGCCCAGGCCACGTGGCACCTCCCATGTGAAGGACAGCGAGGCAGAAACTTGTGACAGGAAAAAAAGTAAGAGAAGTAACACAAATACCTAACGATATTCCACAAACTACCGTGGAGACGCTGTTAATGCTGTATGACAGACCTGACTGCCAGGAGACATCGCCCAGCGACAGGACTCACAATACCTGCCTTCCCCGGTTAAGGGCAGCTGGAAAAAAAGGGTGCAGACAAGCAAGCCCTCCACGAAGGGTGCTAACCCATGCTGAAATAAGAGGCCCAGAAACGACTCCTGTTTTCACAGTGACAGAGCCACGAGTGCAGGCACAGCCTGACGAGCAGCTCAGCCGTGGTGCGCCAGCAGCCCGCGCGACCTCGCCGCACTTGCTCCAACTGAGGCTCGCATCCGAAGCGGCTCTGCTCCTCGTCGGGATCTGCAGTCCCCAGATGCAGGCTGCCGGAGCTGCCCGCCTGCAGGGTGCCCAACTGGCTGCAGCAACAGGACTCGATCACAGCAATTCTGGCTTAAAAGGACAGCACAGGAGTAGAGGCGTCAATGGTTGTGTGAAAGCTCGCTTGGGACTCCTCTGAGAGCCAGGCTTTCTCCTCACACCCCGCAGTCCCAGTACAACTCTCTGTACAATCAAAAGATGGGCTTCGAGCTTTTTCAGTAACTGCCCTACCTCAAAGCTTCCAAGAAGACTTTGCTCGGTTACTGGCGTCTGTTCTCCACCTCATGCAGCACCAGAAACGGCCATCTCAGATGCAGCCCCCAGCCCACCTAACCAAGCAGGCCGATTTTGGTAGTTACCAGCACTGGACAAAGCACTTCAGCACCCATTCTGACTTTGCACAGCAAGGGATTAGGCTCAAGAAAAAGCCCCGACACCCCCAACGACGACTTGTTTCCATCGCTGTGACCAAACCACGGGAAGGTTGAGCCGGAGCCACGCTTCAGCGCAGCAGAGACCGGTCACATTAAGTGCACCCAAAACCATACGGGTTGCTGACGTTCAAGCTAGCAGCTACCAGCAGGAAAAGAAGAAAGGCAACATATTTAATGTTGTTGAAACCAGGTCAGAAGGGGCTGTTATCCTGTCCGGCAAGGAGAAGGTCCATTTGGACTAGCAGGGAGGGAAGGGCTGCAGAAAGTTTCCATAACAGAGACTCTTCATCCTGCCAAGCACTTGCTGCCTTCCACAGGTACCGGCATGGTGCAAGTGCCTGCAGGAGCTGGAGATGTGTGCAGCCTCCTCCTGCATGTTGCCAGCAGTGACGCTGAAAATTTGTAAGGAAAAAGTGCAATTAAGAGCAGCATTGTAGCTTTTTAAAAATCCGGGGAGGAGCAGAGTGCCTCATGATGCTGCCGGCGTCGAGGCAGGACAGGATGGGGAAGGGGAATGGGAAGGGAAGCCCTGCTCCTGCCAGCACCCCGCATCCTGGAGACCTCGCTGGGGACAGGCAGACCGGAGTCACGGCTAATTGTTGAAAATCATTTTGCATAATTGGAGCTGATAGGAGACCCACACCCATCACCCCAAGAAACAACCATTTGCATCCTTGTGACAGTAACAGAACAAATATAATCTGTACATTAAGCAAAGAAATAAAACCATTAATAACGGGCGGTAAGGACCAGGTGAATAAACCACCACCACCACTGAGAAAAACAAAACCAACACTACTCTTAAGACTCTTCAGACACATGAGGGCTGGGGATATCAGAGCAGGGGGGAGAGTAATGAGAAAGGGAAGATTAACAAAACTGCGTCTTGGGAAAGACTTCAATTAATATTAAGAGCAACCAGAAAGACAAAACAAATGATGCAGAGCCAGCTACCGGCTCCCCGTACGGAGGAAAGCAGACACGCAGCACAAAGACAAACCTCCTTTAAACACGCTATTGATGGCTTAATTTCCCCCCAGGGAACAAACACTATTCAAATTCATTTTTCCCTTTTTTCTTTTTTTTATATCACCGGCTATTAAGAGCAAACAGTTAGCAAGAAGATAATAAGCAAGCAATTATCGGATGAAGAAAAATACGGTTCTGAGGTATCTCGGAGAAATGCAAGGCCACAGGCCTTGAGAACGGCTCTGTGCAAGATTTTACCAGGGGACCTTTACAGTCAGCGTACAGCTTGTTCCGACTTCCCAGGAAAAATTAAATAAAAAAGCTTTTTAATTCTCATCAGTGTTTACACTAATGTCTTCATAAACATTTTGCACGATTTAAACCGGCGTTTTTCTTCTGAAATATTCATTATTGAGAGAGTTCAAACACCAGCGAAGGAGCATTAAGGGTAGCTGCTTATCTCCTCAAGATGGCAATTCTTCTGTTTCAGTTCTTACAATATCGCAGCGACAGATGCTGTCAGATCCTCACACCATCACAAAGCCTACCAGGGCTCAGCCCTTCCCTCCCGCGCAGGCACAGCACCCAGCTGAGCCCACCCTGCTGCTCGCTACAGCCCAGAGACACCACGGTCAGGGCGAGCTAAGCACAAGGTGCAGGTCCCCCCACAAGTTTGGGGTTTAAAACACACTTGCAAGCAGCGCCCCTTGCCTCCCCTTATTGTCAATCCTGCGCCCAAAGGGCTCATTTAAATCCGATTCAAGCCACAGAAGCGCTCCTCAGATGCGCCTTTGCCATCAGAAGTTTTGCTACGATTTAAGCACGTGGAAGGAAGAAGCTGGGGTTCAAATGCCCTTTCTCCGAAGTGATTTAAGATGGCCTTTAAAATGGGGTCGATCTGAGAGTTTATGCCCGTTGCAGCTGCTCAACAGGGCTTCTGTGTTCAAGGGGTGATTTTAGTTTAAGATTAAAATGCAGCAGGGACCAGGACCGTGCTCATTTGTCTGCCTGTCTTATCCATCAGTCTCCCTCTTTGTGCAGCGCCAGGCGTCTCCTCCTGCAGCATCCCCGCCAGGCCGGGACAGGAATCCTTTAAAAAAGGATTTTTACACCCTAAACGAGAAGAAAGATTTAGAGGCATGTGATTCCCCCCCCCAGATCGATGTGCAGCGCTGCTGGCACTTCGTAAATAAAGTGGCAAAAGGAACTCTTCAGCAATTCCTATTGCTTGCAGAACAAAACCCGGTAGGAAGGGGGTACACAAACCGCAGCAAGTGCCAACACAAAAGGTACGTTTTGCATCCAAACACAAACTAGGAGGCAGAACGCTGAGGGGGAAAGCGCCACGCTGGCCGGTGAGCCAAGGCAGAGGCGCAGCGAGGTGCCCCGCAGCAGCTCACACGGCCAAGCTGAAGCACAGGAGGCCAGGATCAGGATAAGCAGCCCCAGCTTCGCCCTGCAGTACCCCACACAACAACGAGATGAATCGGAACATTTTAGCATGTTGCTGTTCCATGTTAACAGCTGGATTAGCTTTTAACAGCTGGATGAGACAACGGGCAGAGGGGAGAATTCATGCACGTGGGATATTAGGGACCCAGTTCCCTTCCCTATCCTACCCTTTTAATTTTTCTGCCTCTATATGCTCTTACCTTACACACAGGCACTTTCTCTGTTAAGGGTAAATGCAACAAAGCACGCTTTGCTGTAAAAAACCACCAGCCCCGTGCCTGATCCTGCTGCATGTGGCACCTTTGCCAAGCAGCAGCCCACAAGGTAATGCCCACTCCGCAGCTACGGCTCCCCAGAAATTTTACTGCTTGCACGAGTGGTTAAGTTAAAGACTGGTCCTTATTTAAAGCACGGGTGACACAACCAAAACAGTCAAACACTCAAAAGAGCAGTGGGAAAAAGCTGGGAGGAGCTCAGAGCTCCTCTGACCTGGCATTTGAAAGCTTTTGCTGCACGTGCTCCAGGAAACCTGGACGCAGACATGCACACTCAAACCGCCCACGAGGCACCCCACTTCTCACGAAAGCAGAGCCCCAAACCATTGTTCTTGCTGCACTCGTTGTGCTTTAGCCTCGCGACCACATCCTCGTAGCAAAGCGTGACGGCAGCAGACGCCAGCTCTGCTCATGTAGCCGGCACGCCGCTCGTAGCGGCCGAGCAGATGGAGTGCGAACCTCGCTGCCGGCAGGACCAGGAGGCTGTCGCCGTCCCGCTCCGAAATCCTCCGCGAGCTGTTATCAATTAGGAGCTAAATTCAGAAAGGATTCTGGTGAAAGACGACATTTCAAGGTGTTTACGGGGAAATCAATCTGCTCCTTCAAGAAAAGGAAACCGTGTATGGCAAGGTTATTCTGCACCGTTTAAATCTGTCAGCAAAGCATCTGCGCCAAGTTGTTGTTGTCCCGACTTTCTTTCCTGCAAGGGTTTTAATTTAAGCTTTAGGCAAATTAATCCGTCACTTTAACCACAAACAGAGTCAGGTTGGCCTTAAAGACGATGTGATTTTCTTCTCACCAAAAGTGAAGCAGTTTTTTTCTGGCAAGTGTTTGCGAGGATGGAATCAACTCAAGAGCAGGAAGCGCACAGAGGGACAGGGAAGCAAAGGGGGGACATGAGGAGAGCCTAAAATGTCACCCCAAAGCCACACGGGACAGGGGAACTGTTTTGCCACGGTCACACCCGTGTATGTCAGCAAGAATCAGCTTCAATAGGTTCCGGGGCTTCTTTGAACTGTATTCACCCACATGAAACGCCAAGGCCGCCCCAGTTCATTCACTCAATTGATTCACCAACTGCTCTGAAACATGAATAAATATGTAAGCGGCTACTCTACCCTAATTAGTGGCATTCAGTGAATCTAACCGGAGAGCCTAGACCTCCAGCCCCCGCTTTTTAGCTCTCAGTGCCTCTCTCCTGGGAACTGAATAGCAATCAGCTATGTAATCCAGAGATGGTTGCTTTTTTCTTCCTATTTAAGGTGGAAAATAGGGGGGTAGGGCAGGGAGCGAGGACTGGAAATCAATTAAATCCTTAAAGCCAGGCAAATGGTCTAAATGTGCTTAAAGAATGTGTCTAAGAAAAAAATAATATAGATATATACACACACACACGTTAGAAAATATGGAGAAGAAATAAAGGAAAAATAAAAATGATGGCAATTGCAGAAAACATGAAACAGATGATGCATTTCCTATGTGATAGCTTAAACAAGTCCCAGGGCACACCTCCTAAGTCCATCAAACACCCAATTTACATAAAATCATTAATTCATTACAGTCCCGAAAGAAAAGAGGGATGGGTGAGGAAGGACGGGGTGGAAATGAATGAAGTGAAAACGTAAGCCAGAGAGACACGAGCCCAGATACCCCTATCTGGAGCTTCCTGAAGGCGAGAGGTACAAAACCAAAGAAATTTTTCAGACTAAAAAACCTTGAAGTCTGCCAACACTGAGCCACCACAGTTTTGAATATATGGGGAAATGTTCTTATGACAGTAATACCGCCCGCACGCCCGCTCTGAGGCAGCACAAAGGGAAGCTGCTGATGCTGCACTTGTCCCTCCCAGTGACGAGAGCTGTTTGCTTCTGGGTCAGCTTACAGCCCCCCGAATTAGCAACAGGGCCCCTGGTCCTGCTAACCAAGCCCGAGGGCTGCCAGGCTCTCAGCCACCTCTTTTGACCCACCGGGACAACCTCAGCTTTTCAGGAAGCTTCACGCCCAAAATAACGGTGATTTTTAACCAAAATTAATCCCAAAGATTCGGCGCCCCTGCAAGCTCACATGTAACATATGGACTAATTTTAGGTTTCTTTCTTGTTTTATCACTTGAGTCACACACACCCTGAAATTGCAATTTGGTCGCTATCAATCTGCCTTCAGAGACACTGCTATCAGGGTAATCCCACAGCACAACATAATTGGTCTTACAGACGGCTGCACTATTTTTAAAGCAGAGCATGGAAGTATTTTCCTTCCGTTTGCCAAACAAGTATATGAAATATGCCACATGGCAGGTAGCATGCAGATGACAAAACAGTCAAAATTCAGCAGAAATACAAGATGGGGTTGTCAAAAGGATGCCAACAAGTCTGCATCCAAAAAGAAATTAAAAAATGGTATCTGCTGCAACAAAAGCTTTGGCATCTCTTTGCTCTCCAGAGATGATGACCTCCGCCAGCATTACCACCTTTGTAGTCTTGCCCTCAGCTGAATAAATGGGAACTGCAATTAATCCCAAAGGGGTGTCCTGGGTCTTGGATGCACACTTACCAAGGACCTGTTGGTGCGCCTGTCTGAACCTCTCGGAGGCAAGAAGTCACCAGAAATTAGGAGGTATCACAAGACGAGCTGCTGACACGAAGGAAGTAGCTTGCGCTGAATGCAAAGATAGCAAGTGTGCTGTAACGGATAGATGGAGACAGCACCGATTTGGTTAATTCTGGGGGAAAGTGTCCACCTTTGGAACCAACCTGACAAACACTTACAGGTTTTCACACTCCCGACACTGGTTACGGCAGGAGCGAGCCTGGAAAAAACCCTCTAGGAGAGAATCAAAGTCTTCAACCAGACGAGGGGGCTGGGCAACATTTCAAATCCATGGCCAGGACTGAGCTGAGCATTTGCTGCGATCACCGTGTCATCTGGAACATACATTTGGTGCTAGATATTCTAAACAATGATAAAGCAAAGGTATACGCAAGACCTATAGGTTTTATATTGCATGACCACAAGAAAACAGAAGGATGGAAGGTACCAAAAGCAGCGAAGACAAATGGTCTACAATAAAGCAAAAAACCATTCGAAGGAAAATGTATTAACTTACTGAAAAGAAAATGGCTTTCACTTCTGGGGAGTAAAGAAAGAACCTGAAGGGCTCTGCAGGCACTTGCACTAGGGTCAAGTCAAAGCACCCCTCAGCCACGAGCCGAGGCCTCTCTCGGCAGAGCCTGAGCAGCCCCAGTGCTCCGGGTGGCTGAGCTGACAGCATGAATTACAAAGGATTGCTCTGAGGGGCAGGAGAACGCCCCCAAGGCACAAAATACAGCTACACACGGCAGCCTGGGCACAGAAAGTCACTGGTCATTACATCAGCTGTATTTTTTAAGAACAAGCTTGGCTTGACCAACCTAAGTGGCTGCTGCTGAACCAATGGATGTATTTGCTTTTGTGGTTTTTGTGGGCAAATCTGGGAAATTTATAGCAAGTGACCTGTTACATATATGTATTTTTGCAGCTAAAGAATTAATTCTATCATTTCACTTTCATATCTCCAGACATCATGAAATTAGAAGCCCTGGGGTAAAGCCCACAGTCCAAGACCTATCCCTGACCGGTTCATCAGCACGCCCGTGCCAGAAGGCTTTTCTAAAAGGTAAAGATCCGCTCAGCCCGCAAGGCTTGGAAGCATTGTAAACCACCACCCTGATGTGACTGCCCCACAGCTCTCCGGAGCACCCCATGATCTTTGCCATCCCTTTGGTACGCCTGAAAGCCGTGACTGAGAACCTGGCTTTTGTTTTCCGGATGAAAGGTGAGGAACAAGAACCCAGGTGGTTGGACATCCTGGGAGCCATCAGTGCCTTCCTCTCAGGAGCAAACCTAAGCATTTACTAACGTGTGACCTCACATGCCTCTCCTTTACTAGCGTGTTTCTTAATGCTACTAGGGAAATGTTCTGTGAACTGTTTGTTGAGTACCCACGGACAACGTGGGCTCAAATACTCCCTCAGGAGAGGCCAGCTCAGAGCAGCAAGCTGCCTCCGCTGCCACAGGCACGAAGAAAAGCTCTGAACAGCAGTGACTTTTCTTGCCTGCCATCACCACTGGTACCCACAGACCTACAGGTAACCACAAAGTCCATGCAACTCACATCAGTTACTGCACCAGAGGTCAGGAAAACAGCAGCGGGAGCAGAGGCGAGCACTGGAACTGCTCAGGACCCGTAAACCTGAACCCAGCCCCTGGCTCCAGCTGCCAGCAGACGCATTCAGGTGTGCTCGGGTCTCTGCTCGCTGGGATGCTCTCGCTGCTGCTGCCCACGGCTGGAGAATCTAGGTGAGAAGGGCAGAAAAGCCACAGATGAGGAACATGTGGCACAGACTCGTGCTGTTGTATTCATCTAAGAGAAACGAGCCCACAAACATCCCCAAATACTTCGTTCCACTGCTTATCGATAAAAGGGCATAGTGCTGAGGAATTAAGGCAGGCTCTACCTCTGCAGAGAGTCGGGGAAGGAGGATGAGGAGGGAGGGGGAAACCATGGAGGTGCATGAATCTATAGCAACCCTTTCCCAGGAATTAGTTTCTAAAGAACCAGAACAGTCTCCCTCTCCAACAGGAAGGACCAAACTTCTTGCAAACCTTCCTGTCCACCCCCCTCCCTTTCTTTTTTTGCATATGCAAAATCATTAACGAATTTGCCATCTGCACTCTCACTGCTGCTCTCCACATTCGTGCAGCCCGAGAGAAAGATGTTATCGGTGAGCTGCAGTCCTCTTGGGTTGCTTTCAGAAATGAAATGTCAAATCAGTCTGGTGACATCTTTGACCCACAACGGCACTGCAGGTTCTTGGAAGGAAATTCCTGGATGAAATCGATAAGGTGCCATAAAACCCTGTCAGCTCTGCTATGGCTCCACTAAAGGGCTGCATCAGCAAGACAAAGCAGCAGAGAATTCGGTCCCGGGGTGTGGGAAGGTAAGGAACAGGCTGGGCTCTTACTGCTGTGTGAGGGACGGTGGCTTCAGGAATAGGCCAGCACCTGTGGGATGCATACTGCACGAGCAGACAGCAAGGCAGCCCTTCTCCCAGTCTCCTACAGCCGGGAGATGGACAAAGAGCTTTCTTTTGGAAAACAAATACTGTGCTACCGTTTGTAAAGCAACCAAACGGATCGTTTTGAGTTCCACTTTCCGCTCTTACCTGCTCACTTTCACTGCTGACAGCCAATTTATTTTTGAACCCAGACACACACACACGCAGCTAGTGAATGCAGAAGGTTTGCCAGTGAAGAACGCTCTCCCCGCCACGTGGGGCAGGAATATTTCACTGCCCTCTCTACCCAAACAGCAGTCTCGGTGCTACATCGCGCTTGAACGTAGCTCTGCGTGCCTGGAAGCCAGGCGAGGAGCAGCAGCACCAAGCAGCGCCGACACCGCCGTTTCTCCCCGTGCACCTTTCCACAGGGCCAGCCCCGACTCCTGTTGCTTTAGGAAGACCCCTGGTACTTTTTACAAAACGTTGTTTGAAGGCTGCAGGCACTTTCCCCCGGCAGCACAATGCACCCGCAGCCCTCTAATGCTCTCTATTGTCTCTGCTCCCACTTGTTTGAAATTCCTGCGGGATCCTGACATACTTCAGTGGTACTTTAATAATAGCCTAATAATCGTTCCAGACAATAACTTACATTGTATGGAGACCTCGTGTGCTGGGGGTGGGTGGGAAGGGTTGCCTTGGAAACAAGGAAAAAATCATACGACAAAGAGACACGAGAGGACACGAGCTGATCTGTTCACTCCCTGCACAGAAATCCGTGGGAAACGGTGAACTGGCACGAAAGTAAGGTTCTCTGGTCAGAATGAGTAAATCTCAGCTGGCCTGGCACATAAGGGCTGGGTGAAACAAAGAGGACATCACTACTGCAGCAATTGCTCTCCAGCGACTGAGGCCGTCCCTGCTATGACTACATGCAAGGAATCAGACCCTTGGGCTTTTGTCTCACTAAATGCTGCAGGTCATAAGCACGTCCGGCAGCTGGCAAGGTGCGGCCCAACACGAAGGGTGGTTAAGGCAAGCTCTGTGGCATGGGCTCCCAGGAATTTGGCCAGCCAGTGAAGATGCCACCAGGATTTATGCAGGGAGGGACAAAGGTGGCAGGCACTATGCATCCAGTGTGCTACCAAAAGCAGCTCTGAATGTCAGTCAGGTGGAAGCTCGTAGTCTAAACAGCTTCACTTAAAGTGCTGGAGAAAGGTAATGAGGTCAGCAACTCCTCGCTCGGATGGCCCAAGCTTACGTTTCCTCTTTGCTCTGTTTTGATCAAGTTGGCAGCTTTCTTTGAAAGGCATCAATATTGTAATATGCAGCAACTCAAACCCAGCTTTTAAAACATGGCAAGGACTGCTATTCTATGTCTGAAAATAAACACGTGCAGACTACACATTCTTGCGTTTGTCCTCCAGAAGAAAAAAATAGCTGCTGCTAGTGCAAGCAGCCCGGCTAACTGCCCCACGTTACTGCCAACCTCCAAGCCCGCAGAAAAACCTGGCTGCTCACCAGGAAAAAGCAATCAAGAGGAGGACAGTGGTTATTACTGACATTGTGGCTTGCAGGTTCATGCTCCTCAAACCTGAAAGGGAATTAGAGCAGGCTGGCAGCTCTATCACATCAAGGGAGGTGGCCACGCTAACGGGAGCGCTAAGGCCTGCAGGCCCGGCAAGCGGCCGAGGCTCAGCCGTCATGAGGAGCCAGGAGGGAGTGCCGCCGCCGAGCAGGCTCCCCTAGCACCTCCTCATTAGCTCAAATTAAATGCCGTGTCCACAGCACAACAACAACAAGGATAGCTAATAAAATTCCAGTCCCACGACACCGTTTGATGTCTGTCTGCTTCTCAGTTCTCAATGGCTGGGCAGGCTTCCCTGCTCCAAACTGCTGGTGGAAACGGCCACCACACGCACTGACAGGGAAGCTGTGATTTTGGGCAGCTCTACGGCCCCTTTATGAGAGACAAGGCTGACAAACGGTAAAGGGGGAACAAAGTTTGTAAGGCACTGGGTGCGGGACGAAGGGAAGAGGGCTCCCTGTGGGCCAGGCGGAGGCTCTGGAGGCTGACCCAGGGAGGACTGGGGGCGGGATGGGGCCGGCACCATTCCTGTGTGCGAGGAGGAGGAGGGAGTCACTAATGGGGGCTCGCCCCCGAATAAAAGCTGCCTGAGCCGTGCGCTAACAAGGCAGCTCACAGGGGGATGCGACGGGCGAGAGAAACCTCTAATAAAAGAGAGGCAGGAGGCTCGGCACAAAGAGCTGCTCTTCAAAGGGAAGCGGCGCAGGCTGATAAGATGGACTCCTTCCAGCGCGCTTCCTTCCCAGCAGCCAAGTACAGGGGTCGGGCTTTCTTCGCGTTGCCTTTGGAAGCAGGATCAGAATATGGATATTTAAAAGCATGTTCTGGCACAGATCCAGTTTCCTCGCCAGCAAGATTTTCAACCTCTAACACCGAGCAAAATCCTACTAATTGAGGAATTGTTCTCGCTTCAAAGAGTCATTTTTACAAAGCTTTTACAAAGCCAAAGATACCAGATGAGGCCAGTAACATTTACTTCTTCTGTAAAATACTTAATGGCAGGAATTTAAACCTGCAGGGATCAGAAAAAAAACAACGTTGAGTAGTAACTATAGAGACCTCATTTCATTTTGAATTCCACATTTCAAACAGCCTGCAGAAGACTGAAAGAGAAGACGTTCACATGACTGCAAGCTGGAAACATAGCACCGACAGAGAAAAAATGGGGATCAGGAAAGGGCTGGAAAGGTGAAAATCCCTCGAGACATCCTAATCATGTTTTGCTGCGTATCACAGGATAGCAGACAGCATCTCAAAAATGGAAGCGACAGCCGCCACTGCTATCACGAACATTTATCTGGTGCATTCTCAGACCTGGGAAGGAAGCAGAGCAGTGATACTGCCATTTAGTTCAGCCGTCCAAATTGACTAACCAGTTCTATAGATATGAGTAAAATGACAACTTTATCTACAATAATTACATGCAGATTTTTTTTTATGCCAGACAGACGAGGAAAAAAAAAAAACACTATGGTCTTGTTACCTGTGTTTCGAGATAAGTACTTGAGCCGGTCACCTCTATCTTTGACACCTGTGCTCTTAAAATTACAGACACAAGAGTGTGTGCCATGGGAAACAAAGGCATTTCTTCAATTAAACAGCTTTTATTTCCAAATAAGCCAAACCTTTTCAATAGCTTTCAATGTCCTTCCAGTACCTCAACTAAGAAAATATATGAGAAATAAAAGACCACTTAGAAAGAATTCCTATCGATAGATAGGTACACGTGTAACACACCTGTTTTTCCCCCCAGCTAAGCACTCTGAGAATAGTTTAGACCAATCCTGAAAGGAAGGGAATCGATGAGAAAAACCATGACTATGAGAAACTATCGTGGATACTGCACATATACGAACATTATGGTGAGGAGAAAAGAGATTTAATAAAACTAACACTATTTTAATAGGTTCAAAGCTTAAGCTAATAATACTGAGTACACTGAACAGAAGAAAAACAGGACTTTATAGGAGTAAAATGGGATAATTGGCCAATTACCAGGGTTTTGCAACAGTAAGACTGAAGCATGCTGCAAGACAGTTTGAAGCAAAACCAGGATCTCCCAGGAAGCCACGCTGGCTGCTGGAACATTAAGCAATGGAGGAAAATGGAGACATGGACAGAAATGCTCATCTAGGGAAGAACTCATGCCAGAGGTGGCCTTTTCCATGGCAGAGTTATACCTCAGTGTTAAAGTTATGAAGAGCCAGAATCCAATTGATTAAATTATAAAATTTATCAATATTTGCTTTTTTTTTTTTTTAAAAAAAGCAAATATTGATATATTGTATCAATATATCAATTTATTTCAATAATTGATATTGATATATCAATATATCAATTTATTTGTATTTCTTAAGGTCAGGTACTCAAAAAATAAGCAAGACGTAGACTAAGAGAGTGCACGGAGCTGGTTGAGAAACACGGAGCTGGAAAACACACCATGAGCAAATACTAGAACTCCCACACCTTGTTTGCAAATAAGCTTGCCTTACAAATTTCAAGCAAATGTGATTACCAACACAACTGGTGAGCAGCTGAGGGTAGGCATATGCCTGAACTGGTTAATTCTGAAAACACAACATTACAAAGATGCTGGAAAAACCACTTGCGTGACCTTTCTGCCTCTGCACCCAGGGCTTTGCCTCGCTTGCCCCCTGTGCAGCCCCACAAAACCAACTCATGGGGCTGGGCATTGAGTCAGGAGCTGACCCAACCCCAAGCAAGCAAGCACTTACCACCCTTGCACTCCTCCTCTCCTTCTTCCCCTGCTCTGGCAGAGATAAACTCGGAGCCAGGTCACTGCCCTGTGACCCACACGGGCACTGGGAGCCACCTTCAGCAGCTGCACACTTCTCGAATTAATAAGCACGCTTAATCTATTAAGAGAAGATTAGCAGGGAAGATTTTTGGCTGCTCAGTATCCCTTCTTTACTTCTGAAAGTCACGTTAGGATACAGTCAGAACCATATGTGCCTACAAAACTCTGGGAAACCTGTCGGAACTTGCAAGGAGCCCCTTCGCTCAGGGCAGCAGCCTCCTGCTGGCTGCGCAGACTGAACCGAGCGGCAATACGCAGCCGTTCTGGACACAAGTCTGGCAAGACAGGGAGTTCCCCTTGAGCTGGACTTGTTTACAAACAAATCAAGCCTGACACAAGGAATACAGTGTCTGCAAACAAAAGCTGTTGAGACTTGTCATCTGCAACAAGCAAGCAAGCCTCAGCAGCCTTTCGCCAACTGGTACTGTTCCAGCAGATATTTGCTCCCTTTCACCTTGAAAAGCAAGGAAGCAGCTGAAAAGCCAGCAGTCCTCTACATCGCTGGCATCTCTTGCAGAAACACCAAGGATAAGCAAGCTGAGAGAGATGAAGAAGACTGGGTTTGTTCAGTCTGAAGAAGATGAATGGCCAGGTCTTAGAGCTGCCTGCCACCACGTAGTGGGAGGGTACGGAGAAGACCGAGCTGGGCTCTTCCTGGAGGTGCATGGCAGAAGGACAAGAGGCAGCAGGCGGCTGCAACACAGGAAACCCCAACAAGAGGAAAGGTTTTCACCACAAGGATGGTCAAATGCTGCATGTGAGTCCGGACTGGTGGCCAGCACGTTCTTCCTCGGAGATGCTCAGAGCTCTACTAGACAAGGTCCTGGTCACGTCTTCAGGTCATGGTTTAAAAAACGGGATATCCGCAGGCTCTATGACTTCTCTCAATGTGATGAAACAGGAGAGAAAAATGTATTATTTAGGAGGTCTCGAAGATACTGATAACAGAAATGAAAAATTTATACTTTATTCAACCAATCTACCTTCCAAGGCAGCTTTTTCCTGCAAAAAGAAGAGCGGTAAATCACCTTTAAAAATGTCATTCCATTTAACAAAAACAATTTAGAGGAGCACTGCAGTTACAAACAGTACATCGCTGTTGTTTTCAAAGCTAAACTGCATTTGCTTGACTTCAAAGCGTCTTATCCAAACATGGGAATACCGCAGGGGAAGAAAAATTGCTTCATTTAGCATCAAAATTTGTAGCTCAAAAATCTACGCCAAAGGTTTTAAATCAGAGCCACTGTGACAATTAAAGATTTTTATCCACATCATAGAGAAAAAAGCCAGAAAAACACTTGAAAAATAAAAATTCCTTGCGTGAAAGCGTAGCTGCTTGTAAGGGCAAGGTTACTACGCCTTGCCTGAGCCAAAAAACAGGGCACCCACCATGCTCCTGCGAGGCCGGGATCTCACCACATGCGAATCCCTGGACAGGAAAGCTTCTCTGCAGTGCCAAAATAATGCTCCTGGTATTCCAGTAAGTGTGTGTGGAACTGGACCGGCTTCACCAACATATTCGTAAAGCTGTGCAGAAGGTCGCAATCCAATTGCTTTAACTCACAGAAATAAATAGTCCATCCCAAAAGATTCTATAGCAGCTATCTAGATGAATGATCATGAAGTAGGTTATTATTCTAAGCTTAAACTTACAGCAGCCAGGCTTGAAACAGCACCTATGGCAATCCTGGCTCAGACCATCTCTCAAAGCCTGAAGTTACAGCCCGGTCCCTGCATCACGCAGTTCAGAGGTGCCCATTCAACACGGCTGAGTCCCTGGACACACATAAATCCAGGACTGCATTAGAGGAAAGCTCAGAGAAAAAAAAACCAAACCAGCATTCCATTCGTATGAAGGTGAGAAAGAAGCAAGTGCTGAGGGCCTCAGCCACGGGCAGGCAGCTCCAATGACCACCAAAGGACAAAAGCTGCAGGACCAAGCTGGATTAAAGTAAGATTTACGTTAGAGTCTTGTGAATTTGTAAAGCAAGAACTATTTACCCCAGTTGTGGTACCAAGGGACAACAAGGCTACAGACACTGAATATAAACGCCTGGCTTTTTAATGCGTGACAGGAGCAGCAGCGAAGGCCTGGGCCGCGAGCAGAGCCAACTGCCAAGAATCCATCTGCCATACGAAGGCTGTGGCAGCAAGAGCCCCCAAATGACAAAAGACAGGAAGGAGAAGGCTTAGCCAAAGCACTGCGTTTTAAATCTGTCATCTTATTATCACAGTGTCACAAGTTGGAACCATGTATGTGTTGGAGGTAAACGGGAACTAGGGGTTTAATTAAATATACTACAGAGGATGTTCCTGATGCTTTCGTGGTACTTTTTACAGTCTTGGTGTTGTGGCAACGTAGGAAGTGACATTCCCATCAAAGACAGCACCCCCCAAGCAAACACCGAGCGAGGTATTTGCAAGTGTATTTGAACAGTCAGATCACCCAGGTTAATTGCCAGAAAGAGAGGGAAGCACAAAATGTGAAGAAAATGCCTAGACACAAGGGGCAAGGTAAGGAGGACCAGGTGCCCCTAAGAACTCAGAGGTCACCACCACCTCCTCCCCTGCCGGTGGTTTGGCCTTCAGCACGTTCACTCAAGCTTGTGATGGTTTTATTAAGCATTGCTCTTCTTTTAACCTCTGAGGAAGGGCTGGCACGCAGGAAGTCTGCTTAATACCGAGAAGGGAGCAGGAGGCACGAGCGTGCACGCACGGCGAGACCTTTCCTCCGGAATTCAGCGGCTCTGGAACGAATCCTGGGCAGCGCAGGCAGAGGCTGCTCCTGGCCAGGGCGGCAGCTGCGTTGCACAAAGCACGTGCACGACGGGATGAAGGGAAGAATACACGACTAGAGGGGTGATAAAAGCAGAGCTGACCAGTTAAGGGATCTGCTCTGACAACAAAGTGACACCAGCCAAGAAAAGCGCACCAAAGAGCTAGGCACTGAGCTTATTCCAGAATTAGTTTTATACAGAAACAGAGCAGAAATATCATCTTTGCCATTTTACTATAAAAACATAGAAGGGAGTCTGGCTACCGAGATAGACAGGATTAAATTTGGGATATTTTTGCATGACAAACATGTTAACCAGTCCAGCAAACTCTCTCAGAGGGCCATGAG
Source organism: Heteronetta atricapilla (assembly GCA_011075105.1). Taxonomy (NCBI): domain Eukaryota; kingdom Metazoa; phylum Chordata; class Aves; order Anseriformes; family Anatidae; genus Heteronetta; species Heteronetta atricapilla. The sequence continues at coordinate 10,858,727 of CM021738.1, forward strand.
AGTACAGGTGGGAAGCGGGAATATACCAAGCTGGTTTAGTATTAATACCAAGGTTTAGTATTCTTTTGAAACAGAAAAACTAGCATGAGGTATATCTCCACATCACATCTTAGGTAGGTAGAACACGAGGACTTCTACCAACATCACAAACGGGCAAAAGCTTTAATGCTTAACGACCTTAGAGGAGAAGTTTCAAGTAGCCTAAGGTAAGATGGGCTTATTTGTGACATGCTTGTGATACTCAAGGGGAAAGTAACTAAACAAAACAGCACCGTTTAGGTGCTGTGCAATCGCATCCTCAAGACTAAAACAGAGGTTTCATTTCTTCTATCCCTTTACCACAGTGAGCATCACGTTTGCAAGGTGAGATGTGTTTATTTTGAGCAGAACCGCCACATCAGGTCAATACTCTAAAGCCACCACATCAGTGTAGATTTTTAGTTGTCGAGCCGCAGCCTCCTTTGGGTTTCCGTTTCTTCAGAATCAAGGTTACGAACTGAGCTCTGGTCAAGAAACAGTCACAATATAAACACTAAAAAAAAAAAAAAAAAAAAAATCAAATGCTCCTTCTCTAGGAAAAAAAAAATATCAAGAAGGGAGAAGCTCCTTGCTGCAGTATGCATTGTGTTTAGTCATAACTTCAAGGTTCGGAACAGTTTCCCATTGCCTCTTGAGCAAATCTTTGTGTATTTTGTTATTAGATTTGTTTCAAGGTAGGGAAGTTAAATGAAATTATAACCAGGAAACAGCTCAAACTATATGACTCCTTTAAAAAACGGTACCAGGTTGGAGTTTTCAGACCATTTATCTCTGTTTATGGACATTTACTTTCCCTTTGCAGTTCATCCAGCCACAAACCACCAGACTTCTTCCAGCGTTTGCAATATTTTACTTGGTTGAATGACATTTTTCTTTTCCTGAGCATACAACCGTTCAATTTTTAAAACCTAGCAAGTGACATTTAAATCATCTTTTGTGTAAATGCGTACAGCTCAGGGGAAGAAAAAAAAAGGCAATCAAAATCTTTGCAGTAGCTGGAAATATCATCAGTTTGATTTTGATTTAGAAATGCAAAGCTAAAGAAGTCCATCATCTTACCTAAACAGTCTAGTGAGAACTGTGAGGGAAAGGGAAGAGCAAGTGCAGCAAAGTGAGGAAGCACCAATTATTAGCAGCAGCAGCACAAGAGCTACCTAATAGCAAAGGAAAAAAAAAAAAAAAGCTATATACATTAACATTTCAAAATCTCCCCTGGGCTTAGCTAATTGCTATGATCAATTCTAGTTTGTTCGCAAAAGCCCGGACAGCTCTAGCTAGAGGGGGTAAGGAAAGAGCCACGGAACAGGAGATGCAACTTTAATGAGCTTTTAAACAGCCACGGCAGCATCCCCATCCGCGAGCAGGTGCAGTGCAGCCCTGGAGACCATCTTGAGGGGCCACGGCTTCCCACCCAGCAAGCGGCTGAGAAAGGCTTGGCCAAAGCCATGAGCATGCATTAATCTCCATGTGCGAGCCCCTGGAATGGGAGCTAGCAGAGCCAAGCAAGACAGCACAGGGACACAGCCGCTGCCACCCTGCTTGCGGGCAGTGTTTTAACGAGAGGCTGATCACACAAACAGAGCCGTAACAGCTGCTGGGGACAAACTGGGAGAGATTTTGGATGTTCAAAGCCAGACGTGCTGCCTCACCTCCTGCCCCACGCATGAAGAACATGTGCATCATCAGATGAGCATAGTCAGGCAGGCAGCGATGAGCAGCGCCCATCACCACACAACATCCCGCTGCAGGGCGATGCTCAGCCAGCAGGGCTGCTTTAAGCCCTGGGCAGCGTCTCACTGGAGGTTGTAGTAAGGTAACAAATTGTTCTTCAGAAGAAAAAGCTCCCAATGGCACTTATGAACTCCAGAAATATTAGGATTTATTTTAGTGAACCGGAGCATTTGATTTCTAAGCACTGTTTACAAAGATGGGGAAACCGTCAAACCCTGGGACACACGCATGATACTGTTTTCAGTACAGATGACACAGGGATATATAATCCTCTTAAATAACTACCGTAAAGCATGGCTAAAGGTTCATAACAGCGTCCTTGCTCTTTTCTTCAGACGTTATTTGGTTCAATCCGAGCACTGCCTCTCAGGACCAGCCACCATCCTTGCCCCACCGCCACATTCCCACCTGGTTAATGCAAACCTGGATTTGAACTACATCTGCAGAGGTGAGAAACAGATTATTGTTAATACACGGGCATCCCATTTGTCTGTGGTAGTTGCCAGTATGAGTATTATTTGGTAACATAAAATTTTGCCAAAGAAATGTCAGCTCAGGATTAAATATATATATATTTTACATCCTAAAAGTAGAAAAGCTTGCCACGTCAAGAGACCTCTACCAATGATTTTCTACAGCATTTAAGAAATCTTCCTAAAGAAGGCATCTCCAGTTTCAGGTTTCAGAAAGCACAGCACGTGCAGCACACGCTGCAAGCCATCCCAGAGTAAACTTCACCAAGTCTGCAGACAGATCCTATGCCTTTACACCACCTGGTTGTTTTTCACAAGGACGGATGGAGTAAAATTAATGCACCATTTGCAAGAAATGGGGACCAAAACTTGTCCCCATCTCTTCTTTAAATTAAAGCAAGCAGAGCAGGGGTATAAAGGTCCCACCCTTTTCATTAATAACTTCCAGTTATTCTATAAAAGATCAGATTCCACATTTCTGTTTTGTTTTAACCCAAGAGATGCAGTTCAAACCCTTTCTGAGGTGTGAGATGAAGGCTGCACATAAGTTAAGAGGTGTAAAAAGGGATGCCTTTAGAGGCTTGCATTGCCAGGATGCTATTAACACACTAATTTTACAGTTCACACAAACCCTCGTACAGAGGTAGGCACACTAAAAGTCATCTAAACTTCGGACTAAATGCTCAACAATGACTGCTACAAGTCCTTTGGCAGTAATTAAACATTTCTGGTAACGATTATGCTTTGCCTTGAGACAAGCAGGAAAACGCTGGCTTCCAAGATAAACTCAAAGGATAACCAAATCTCATTCTTCCACTGCAAATTCTGCTCAGCACTGCACCTAACTGAGAAACACAGCGTGAAACTGCTTAAAGGTCTACTGCAACGTCCCGAGAAAAGAACTCTGCCCAAGCAGTTTTGCTCGGAGAAGTTCTGGCCCTTTTGCCAGCTGTACTACAGGAGCAGCCACACCAAGTGAGGCAACGAGGCAGGTTAGCCCAGCAACCCTTTCCCAGCATCATCCAAACATAGTTAGCCAGGGAAGAATGCAAGGAAAAGACAACTGCGTAGTGAAACTTTCCCTAAATAACCTCCCCAGAGGTAGCTGTTTGTGGTTAAGGGGCTTCCTGACTTTGTGTCTGGAGCTTAAATATATTCGTCTCCTATGGAATTTCCCAACCCCCTTTCTGAGCTCTCAGTCTCGCAGCGCCTCTAGACCTGTGCCAAGTTAGTTACTTCTCCTTTTGCTTTGAACCTGGCACACGCTGCTTCCACTTGATGTCCCCAGGTGCTCGTTTTGGCAGGAGTAAGCTGCTCACCTTTTTAATCAGGTAGACTTGTGTCAGATCTCGTATTCAGGGCTGAATAGCTCTAATCAGCTCAATCACTCGCCACCCAGCAGCCAGTCACTCATTCATTCATCTTTACTGCCCTCCTTTGTACGTGGCACTGATCTGCCATCAGCCTTCTGGAGCAGGAGATGCTGGCTGGGCACAGCAGCACCAGGACAGAATGAACAGGACAAAACGAAGGGCTGTGCATCCAGGCCAGGCCCTGGCCCAAGCTCAGGTACGTCCACATTTCCTCGCTTCACATGGGCAGAAATGCCCAAACTGAAATGCACAGGAACTTTAGACAAAGCATCATCAGCCAAAAAAAAGACTGTCTGCAGATAAACCAAAAGGAACTTATTTTATATCCATCTCCTCATGCACTGCCAGCTTTTAGGGGGTCTCGTTCGATCATTTGAGTGTGCTGTCCTTGATAAAACATCAGCCAAAACTGTGAAAATAACATGCAAGGAAGTTGCTGTCGTTTCTTGATCTTAATTTCCACAGTTGGGTAGCTATTATAGCAACATTTTGTTCTTTCATGGGGATGCGAGAGACAACTCGCATAAAGTTCAGCTTGGTAGGATTAATTGTCAAAGAAATAGATCAACAGAAAGGAAGCAGACGGAATGCCAAACCCACTGCAAATCCTCACGTTCAGTCAAAAGGAAGTGAAACACATGGGTTTTGTTGCTTATTTGCAGACTCTGCGTACACACAGACACCTTGAACACGCTGCCCAGCTACAAAGCACTTATGCCTTACAAAGTTAGAGCATCCTCCCAAGGTCTCCCATGGTACTTCCACGGGGATTTCTTGTCTTTTCTGAAAGAGTTTAGCCTGGTGTATGAGAACAACACAACTCAGTTATTAACAACATACACAGTTCAACTAACCAATACAGGACAACATCAGATGGCTCCTTAGATATGCATCTTTGTGCCTCAACTGCAGCGAGCCTACATCCACCCCTGGAATGCAGCAGAGGCCAGCTCCCATATCAGCAGGAAGGTAAGGCAGAAAGGAGGCGAGCTAGCTGCAAAGCTCAAGGTAATGAGCTTGTCAGCTCGGAGATCATTGTGGTAAAAAACTGCAGCAGCAAATGCTGTATTTAAAATCACTTCTTCAGCACAAAAAATAAGTTTTGCTAGGAAAAGTTTGGCTACTGTTTGTTTTTTTTTTAAAAAAAAAAGCCTATGAAGTCAAAAGCCCAACTTTTCCCTTCAGGCGGGCACTAGCCACAGGGCCAGGTAACACCACCATCCCCCACTAAGCTGCTCCTTTTCTTAAAACCTGCTCCTCCCTTACTTCACGACCGCGGTTCTATTTTCAGTTTCCAGGGAGATGACAGCGGGCTCCGTAACAAAAGAGACATCAAAAAACCCAATAAGCTGCAGCTCCAACCCACGCAAGCTCCGTTCTCACAAGGCAGCAGCACATGGATCCAGCTGCCGTTAAAAGACTCCCCGCCTGCCTTCGCTGAAGGACTGGTAACAAGTAGAGTTCAGTGAATGCTTTCCCGTTTCGCTTGCAAAAACAAAGTGAGAATTAACACGGGGTATTAACATGATTCTTTACTGACAGAACAAAGCAATCCGACCACTTAGCACGCTTTTCAAGGGTAAAGTGATTTTGGCTCCGGTGGCAACTGCAACAAGAGTGCTGTCCCAGCAGATCGCTGTCCTGTAAGCATCCCGGTGGGCAGCGACCTGGAAGATACCTGTCCCTGGTGCTCAGCTCAAGCTGGCTGCAAGGACAGCACTCAGCAGGGCTGCCCACCCTCCACAAAATTACCGACAGCACCACAAACTGTTCTCTCCATTTACATTACACCCTTCTTACCCCCTACATGTCTTACATACCCATACGCAACAAAACAGGAATTATTTCCCTCTCTCCACCCCTCAGATTGTTAGCTGCAAAATTTCACGTCTGAAGTCAGAGCTCAAAATCTCTTCGCTTTCCAGCATTAATTGTTCTGATTGTTGGTACTGCTAAACACAGCCACGCTGACTCCTCGGGGCCACAAAGCTGTCTGCCGTGGTCCCACCTGGCTGGACGACAAATTCAAGAGGAGGCATTTGGAGCTCACGTGTTTGAAATTGAAAAAAACATCAAAATTACGTAGTGACAGAAAAAACATTATTGGATTTTATTTTTTTAAACTAACACCTCCTACTAGAGTTGCTCTGCAAATTTCAGCCAGTGAACATACCCACGTGGGTGAAACACCACAAGACTCTGTTTTCCTTTCTTCAGATTTATTCTTGGAGTCCTCTCGTGCCCTCTGACAGCAGCAGGGACTGACACACACACAGTACCGTGCACATACACGTGCACCAGCAGGTACACGCGTTCACCCATACTTTCTTCCAAAAAATGCAGTGGATATTTAAAACCAGTGCTCAGGTCCTCCCTGCCGTGCCTTCACAAGCAAAGCCTACATTTTTTTAGGAACATAACCAAACAAAACTACACATCCTTCCATTGTTTTCCAATGGGAGAGTTCTCTGAAGGCGTTTCCCTGTTCTCAAAGCCGGTTTTCCACTAGTCCTCTCACACTCTGGCTTTTTGGGGGGAGCGGTATTTGGAAAGCACCACGCTGAAGTAACAGGCATGCTTGCTGCAGAAGACTGATGGCTTTCTCAGGTATTCCCATTTTTCAGTAAAACTTACTGAAAGTAAGTTGGGAATTCCCTGTTTCCAACTCCTTCCGGCACTCTGGAGCCGATTCAAAAGATGGAGAACCAGAGATAAGTTTGGTTTTCTTCCGAGTTGAAGGCACCGTGCAGGCAATGATTTCACATCTGCTTTTACAAAAGGTTTCAGCCACGGCTGCACCAGCACTCGATGGGACGCTCTGGCCACGGGCTTCTTTATAGTTACACTGAACTCATTTTTCTGAGAGCTTTTCAGGGTCAAAAGGAGAGCTGATGTGACAAGTTTTAACTAATGGCTCCTCATGTGAAGTTCAGGGTGTTTGAAGAGAGCAAACTCCCAAGAAAATCACCAGCTGGACGTTCCACGAAGGTGGTCCCTAAACGAGACTGATGCTTCAACAGCACCACAGGCAGATGCTGTGTTCCTCAGAGCATTCACAATTTACTGAAAAGTATTTAGGAGAAAGTGTCTGGTGAAGGTCTGCTTCCAAAGGTCACAGCCTAACTCCATTTCTGGACACCCGTGACCTTTCTTTCCCAATTTTCACGTTTACAGAGTGGAGGAAAAGACTCTTAACCTCAAATATTAGTATCTCAGCCTTGACAAAATTACTCAGAGATCCTTAAAAGCCACTTCTATGCTGCCCATCCATCAGCTCCGGCCATCAGAAACAATCCGAGAGCACCTGTGGCTACGCTGGAGAAACACCCCAAGTTCTGAAATGGTGCACGCTGTGAAGGGCCTCCCCCACCCGTGTCCTTCAGGCCCTCGCACGGCACAGCTCCACATAACCCACAGGCAGTGCGGTAACTTTATAAATAGCAGCAGCACGTCGTGGCTACTTGTCTCAATAAATTCCGCAGTGAACACGGCTCGGTGACTCAAGGCTGCACAGCACTTGATTCAGTGGTCACAGGGAAATAGTTTAAGTGAAGTGAGCCACTGCTTTTCCATCCACACCTCGGAGCTGCGCCCCTCGCATCTGCCCACGCAGGACAGCTGAAGGACAGCCAGCAAGAAACCTGCGCGCTGCTGCCAGCACCGACTCGGAGCCAAATGCCTGCACTTCATTTTGCCTCTCTCACTTGCCCTGCAGCCTTACAGACTCAGTGAGCTCAAGTTTAAGGGATTCCTGTCCTGCAGTCATAGCTCCTTGTTGCTGAGCCGGAGATGTAAAAGCTTTGGGGACACCTTTTCCACAGATGGAGTCAAAGCGTGCCGCAAGGATACAGCTGCTCCTGGCTTACCATGGAAAATAAATAAAAAATAATAAAAAAACACAGCCACAATCCACCTCCACTCCTATACTTACTGATTAAATACTTTCCACTTTACAGGCCTCCTGCCTTGCTTTTCTTCCAGTGCAGCACCAAACACCGGTATTACTGAGTCCCTAGATCACAGGATAAGCACAAACAAGCTGGAACAATAAGACAGGGCATTACCACGACATCTCAAATATAAATCGCAAAGCACTTTATAAACACAAGCGTTGTTAACTTCTGATCCATTTCTGTGCTGAATGCTGCAATTTACCTCCATTATGGTTATGGAGGTAAGCCAGCCAGCCCCAACACCATTACAGAACTGCCCAACCAGCCAAAGCCAGCAGCAGCAGCGTCGAGGGAGGCGGAGGGCTGCAGGACAAGCAGCCTGCTTGGAGCTCTTCACGCTCAGCAGCTCATACAGGGCATGCTCATACACGCCACCCGCTCGTATTTTGTGGGTGAAACTTGGGAATATTACGCACAGTTACTACACAGAAGGGTAACTCAGGCTGACGGCACTCTGGAGGAGCAGCAGCTACCTCGCTGTGCTCCTGAGGGAGAGCCAGCACACCGACCAAAGGCACTGCAACACCAGAAACACCCCAGAGCAACACGAGGTTCACTCCGAATCGGCAGCAATCCCCATCCCCTACAACGGGCACTGAAGGGCTCAGGAGTCTCCATTCAGCCTCCAGCTGATGCTGCAGAGCCACCATTTATAGCCACAGCAGAACACGAAGTTCACGACGATAAGCTTTGCAACATGAAGCACAGTGGCATTTTATTTCTGACAAAATTTGCTATAATTAAAGTAAATAAACAGGAGCCAAATATAGAGAGGATTTACTCCGTTCTACCAATTAAGTGAAGCAAAATTACTAGGTGGGAGACTTTAGGTGGACAAACTGGGCAGCTGAAGTTTCAAAACTGGCACCAGAGAAGATGACATTAAAGGGCAAGAGATGTTCAGGAGTTAGAGGCCTCGCCAGCCCAGAGACGCAGCTTCCCCATGAATACACAGCAGTGCTGCCTGCTCCCCCTGCACTTCGCCTGGAGTTCTTCACAGAAATACACAAGGTCGCCACCTTCCAAGGGGTAACAACAATCTAACTCGTGAGAGTTTCTCAGCGTCAGTCAGGCTGTCGGAACTTCCTTACGCCAAGATGGGCTGCTCCACAACAGCAACTTTCCGGCCTCGCTGCCCGGCCAGCCTCTATGAGGCTGGGGAACAAAGCTAGGTATTTTCTTAGTATGCTGTACTGCCACGCTGATCGCTTCACATTGTGTAGTATTCTGCACAAAAACGTGATTTAATGAGGAAAAAAACTCTGAGTTTGCATCATTGATCTCCTTCATAGCAAGCCCTGCACCCTGTTGCTTTATATCGTGGTGGTATCCGACACAAGGTCGAGATCGCTCCCTGGAAAATGCAGGTCTGGGTAGATGGAAATGTTCCCTCCCCAGCACCCGAGGCAGACTCAGGACTAGCCTCAAGTGCAGGCCTGGCACAGTGGGGTTCCTGCACAGAGGAGTTATGCCAGAATTAACAGCCAGGGCTTGAAAGGGCAGGGAAAGGGGGGGAAGCCTACAAATTGCTTGACTGATTCCCTTAACCAAAGCCTCCTGAGCACTTTTTGGTATTGTTCTTTACTCATCTCCTAAGTGAATTGTTAAATCCTAACTACTGGAACTATTTTATGCCTAATGTGGCGTTTAAAAGAAAGCCACAACTTTGTTTCCAAAACTGATTTCATCCTCCAAGCCCTACCAGCTCCCTGGGGAGTGCTCTGCTGCCTCCGACTCCTCCATTCAGCCTCCTAAGAGCACGAGCAGCCAGCATAAGTGAGGTCGGGCTCCAGTGACCCATCAGGAAAGCACATGAAAGCAGCAGACAAATCTGGGTGATGCTCACTCATCTGTGTCAGCTCTCCGTTTGAAGAATTCCCCTTGTAAAACACTGGCACTTTTTATTCCGTGAAAGCATTTGTAAGGTTGGAAAAAGAGCATTAAGAATAAAGAAAACCTTGAGGAAGAAACGAACTGGGAAAACAGAAGACTTCAGATCATGCTAGCAGGCTTCGCAGAAAATGCCTTCAATCTAGTTCGGGGACAGCTTCATAGCCACTACAGGGAAAGCAATTTTGCAGGGAAAGCAATTTTGCAGAATAGCTCAAATTCCATTTTATAAAGTTGAGAACTGTAGAAAATGTCATGTGTTTCACCTGAAAAAACATGTCTGTAAAAATACGTTACAGAATCATGTTACATACAGAAAAGCAGGTTCTTCCAGAGAAAAATCCTAACGGTGCAGATTTCTCCAAACGAGATATCCTCTTGACAAAGCCGACCCTAACCAGACAACTATCACTGCCACGTAACACACCTTGTATCACTATTCACCTCTCCTCAGAGAAACGCAGGCAGCTGGAGATGACGATACATCAATGCTTAGTGCTTCAGCAAGTCTGCAGTTCAGCAGCCCATTTCCTTGCTAATCAGGCTGCTTCAGCAATTCCAGCTGTTAGGGCTCAATCAATGCAGCAATTAGTAAGTGAGGTGCACCATGACACACTGCCTGGCAGATTTGGAGACAAGATAATTTGGCTGTACGTCCAAGAGCCCACCTGGGAGCGTTGCCTTCAGGAAGTGTGATGGCTCAAGCCTGGTTCCCATAGGTCTGCCCCCAGTGCTACCTCCCTCACCCCAAACTCTCTGAACCCATCAGAATTTCCCCAAACGTAACACTGCTTGGGGAGGGGAGAGAATCAAACATCCCAAGGCACGCCAAGAGTTTTGGAGAAATCCTTGTCTAGTCCTTTTTAGTTGAGTGGGGACTAGCTACCATCAAATCTCTCCCCCCTCCCAGTTCCTTTTACTCCCTCAATTAAAATCTGTTAAATCCCTACTTAGAGCAGGGATTTCATCCCCCAGCAGGCTCACTACGGCAAAGACACTTTTGCACTTCAACAGCCCTTGGTGTAATGGTTCTACTATGGTTTTCCAGAAGTTACCAAAGAAGATCCTGCTCACAAAAGCAGACTGCACGAGCATCAGAAATGCTCAGAAACCATAGAATAGAAAAAAAATATCAAATAATCCTTTTTGATGGAAAAACTGGTGTATTTCAGATTATTTTATCATCCAACCAATCCAATCCAACTGATCTAATCCAACCAATCCAATCTAGTAGAGAGGTTTCCTACTAGGAAATAAGTAGTGAGTTATTAGATTTTACTGTCTTGTGCAATATTCAATACACGTTAAAAACCCATTGCTACTAGCACTGTAATAAGGAGGATACATCCCCATTATTTCAGCAGCTGTTCAGTCTCAAATGATCACGGTGATTAACTGCAGATCATGTCAGAAGCTTTTCTTAACTAGAAAACAGAGATACGGCTGATCGCCCACAGACATGAACCTGAAAAAAATCACCAGCTATAGAAATTGAATAAATATTGATTCAATTCCTTCTATTTTTCAGTAAAGAGCAATCTGTTTTCATCCTGCCGTTCAAAGTCAAGCTATTCCAGTATCATGTCTCAAAAAAAATAAAAATCAAACAATATGTTAAAGTTAGAAAATGAATCCCATTTAATTATGATGTTGTGGCAGTATGAGCTTCAGAACAGAAAGAGGAGGGACCTAATGAGATGTTCGTCTAAAATAAGATTAAAGTTGTGTTAAGAACACATTCCAACTTCTCAAGACTTCTAATTTCTATGTAGGGATCAAATTTAGATTGCAACACTTGAAGTTTCTCATGCTTGAAACTACCCCAAATAACCACCAGCAGGCTCTTGGGCACAAGCAGCCTACGGATCTGCCTACCTGCTCCAGACCTAGGACTAAATATTCCTCTTTGAGCATATGGTTGGCAACCCTATACAGCCCAGGTAATTCAGGAACAAGTTTATCCCCTGGCTATAAACTTACCCTCTGGCTATATGGCATTTCACAGAGGTAATTCAGCCCCAGTAGGATCTGCCTGCTGACACTCGTCTTACTGGGTACAAGAGTAGCCATCAAAAACATAAAAGTGAAACTGGAAACTCCAGTGACGTTTTCAGAACCTATCGTGACCCCATATTTACACAATTATTCAGTAACAAATGAGCTGGTAGCAAAAATACCAGCAGGGTATCCTCCTGGATACCTCTTACCTCCCGCCAGCATCACGGTGCGATAAATCAAACTCACCCTGCAGAACCGCCACGGGACACCCCGGGTCGATTTGATCCTCTTCGTCACCGCTCCTCGCAAAACGCTGTGGGGACTTGTAACACCAGGGCCTTCTGCAGGGACCAGACTAAGCTCAAAACAGCAAGAGACAGCGGACGGCCACGAGCCTCACGCAGGCAATAACCCTACCCTGAGCTGTTCTGTCTCATTTGGAGTTAATGAGCTTCACGTGCGTTTTATAGAGACAGTAGCACATATGGTCCGAATCTAAAAACAAAAAGGAATTCTTATTTTAAACTCATTGCTAAATCGAAATGCTGGAATGAAGACACAAAATGTGTGTGGAGTACTCTCCAATTCAGTCCTGATTTTCTCTCCCCCTGCAACATTTTAAAAACCAAGCTGGCAGTACGAGCACGTTGCTACCACTGCAGGCAGCCCCTTGCAAGTGGCGCTCATTTCAGGTGGTTTTTTATTTTTAAACTCCTCTTCCAGTGAAAAAAAAAAGGTCTGATTGCTAGTACAAAATGAACAGTTTCAGTGTTTTCTCACTAAATATTCTCACATGATCAGAACTTTCAGGAGGTTCTCCCTAACAGGGGATTCCTACACTCTGTGTTAACACAACTCACGTCTTCAAAGCGCGAACAAAGCCCTTTGGGTTGTGCTTGTGCAGAGCGGAAAAATCCCACTTCTAGCCTGAAATAAGTGTCTACACATTCCTCAAGCAGCGCTTTTACAGAAAAAAAAAATATTTATTTATTTTTAAGCTTCACACAGAAGCTGAGTGCCACCTGCTCAGCTTTCCCCCCCTCAAGTGAGCAGGGGTAGGCAGCTAAAGGTGCTTGCAGGAGCCCCGTGGCAGCTTAGCACCACCCGTGAGTCCTGCCAAAACCTGCCCGCAGCCCTACAGAAGCCTCCACTGTTTGATGCTGACTTGGAGATACCGTGAGGTGAAAGACCTGACATCATTTCCTCAATGGTAACATCTCTTATTAGTTTCAGGTATCTTACTTTGGCTGTGAAGGCAGCGATGAGACAAAGAGCTTCTCATTGCTTGCTGCCTGCACTCACCAACTCCGAGCACACAAAGCGCTGGGGACGGCGGTGCCAATTTTTATCAGATTGCCTAAAAGCCAGTTAGGGAAGCCAGCAATATGAGGAAGGGCAACTTCGGATCAGCCATACCTCTGTACTTAGGGCACCAGGCAGTCTAAGTGCTCTGAACGCGCACCCCTGGTTTAGCGAGCAGTACGGCTGTGTACAGGATGGAAGCGGTTTAGGGCAGCTCAGACCTGGTGTAAGCACACGTCATCCCCTTCCGCAGGCAGCACCGACGGACAGCTGGTGGAACAATGCCTTGTGCGTTAACACCAGCCTGAGACTCCCCAGCTCTCGCCAGCGCTGACACTGGCTACATCCGTGCAGGGAACCTAAGCAAAGCCGCAGGGCAGCAGGGGCACAAAGCAGCAGCTCCAGGAGCTCTCCCAGGAACAATTGTTGCAGTGTGCACATGTGCTGGCAGTCAAGAAATAGCAGCAGAGGAAGAAAATGGGACTGGACAAGCCCAGACACGGTTGCAGGGGTCCAAAACGCAGAGCTGCTTGCAGTCTGTGTCACCACCACGCATACCAGCTCCTCCAACTGCTTTTAGGTGGCCTACAAACACCATTTGTGACAGCACGAAAGTCAACTTCCACAGTCCAACCAGTTGGAAACAAACCTGGTTTTGAGCTGTTTTATTGTACGTAAAGATAAACGGAAGAAGTGCAGAAGTAACCAATAGCTGAGATAACGCTGCTTCCTGCCTCCAAGCCTCTCCCTCCCAAGTCCCCAAATGCTCGCTCTGCATGTGAATCCTTGAGCCTGGATGGCAGAGATAAGAAACTTGGGTAAATGGATGAACTCCACAAAATTAACTCGTTTGAAGACGTTAAAGTAAAAAATAAATAAATAAAACATACATGCAGCACTGAGGGAAGCATTTCTCTTTGAACACTACTAAGCGAAGGCTGCCAAAACAGATAACATAGCTTGCATTGGACAAAAGGTATCCAACATCCATTGAAGCTGCAGCTGTGTAAAGAAGTCTCAAAAAAAAAAAAAAAAAGTTTTCTGGAAGTTAGAGACACTGAAAGCATCCAAAGGAACATCAGACGAACTCAAACAGAGCACTGTATCGCAGCATCAGGATTCTCACCGTGGCAGGAGCAGGTTTTGCTGTCCTCAAGGATGTCCAACGGCACGGCCCAGGCAGGTACAGGACACGTAGCACTGGCAGCGGGTCAGAAAGAGACCTACCGAGTCTTGAAGTAACTCGGAGCTTTGCCATTGCCCTAAGAACACACACTCTAAACACCATTTGCTTAAAATCAGGAAGTCTTCCTGTAACACAGGATTTTAAACTTATTCACAACTCATCTTGTTTTTTTCTAGAAGTATTAAAACAATGAGGCCTTGCTTTTTTTCCTTTTTTTTTTTCTTAAGACCTGAATTATGAGCTCACACAGAGGAGGTCAACCTCTGTCTCAGATGACTCAAATGAAAACGCACTGAGATTACAAGTAAACTGTAGCCATTAATCTTTTTCCCCCTAATTAGTTTCTACAATCAACTGAAGACCAGCATCAAGAATACCCTGAAGACTTTAGCCAGAAACATCGATTTATGCGATGTAAACGATCACTTTTGAAGCAACTGGGAACATGGAGATAATCACATACATCTCAAATGCAGCTGCATGGGATTTCACCCATCGCTGTGGAGCTGCAGACGAGCATACCCTTCCATCAGCATTTAGTCACTGCAGTCATCTTAAACTTCATCTTATTCTTCCTGAAGCTCAGGTATTGTCTTTTTAGGTACACCATATTTTTTGCTTCGGGTAGGCATTCATATTACTGCTGTAAAACAACAAGTTGTGTAAAGCTTCTCTGTATGTAGCACTCCCTAGCATTTTGACTAGGTTTGAAACACAGCCTGAAGTTAAGCACTCATCGAGACTTGCTAATCCCTCTGCACTGGAGTCACTCAAATTAGTCACATGAAACCTGTGGTTTATTTGAAACCTTGACTTTCCTTGTGTCAACACCACTAGACGCCTCTATGATTGGAGAACAATTCATCCTTCCCACATCAAACGGAATCCTTTGTCCCTGGGCAAGAGACACACGCTATCTCCTTTAAACCCCTATACCACGCATACACAACCACATACACCTGTGCATCAGTTCAGGAAAGAAATACAGCGATGTCTGAACCTGACCCGGGACACCTACTGGCAGCCCCTAGGTCATCAGCTGCCTTTCCTCATCCTTTGTAATTGCACAGATGGTTTGTACCTCGCAGTAAATTAGCATGTAAAAAGTCTGCAGACTCAGAAAGTCCATTTCTCCCCTCACCTCCATTTTCCAAAGCCAGTGAGCTGTATGGTAAGTAGTTTAAATAAACAAGCTTTAAATGAGTGCTGTGGATCATCAACCAGGCGCGGGGCCGAGCTGTGCATAACAATGCACTCATTTTCTCCCTTCCCGTATCCCATCTTCCTCACTCCCGTTTAGGAACTTTTCGTAGCACTACTGGCATGCTCTACTCCTCTCAAGTCATTCAGCTGCCGAAGAGCACGAGAACAAGCCTATCTCATTTGTCACATAAAATATTTCCTTTTGTAAGGGGTCTATTTTTACTCCGCTGTCATCTACGCGCATCCAACAGAGCGCTGCGCTGTTCAAAGAGCAGAGTTTAACTATTAGCCCAGGGTCGTGGCGCGTTAATGGATTTTGCTGCGCGCTACATTTATATTGGTGTTCTCAAAGATTCATGGCAGAAAACTGCAGTAATTCATCATCTTAATGAGCCCGATTGTTTCTGTAAAGGAACTACAAGAAAACCAGTTCTGGTCCGTGAGTGGAAGCCACACACCATGTCCCACATACCTCAGCTGTGGTTACCTCAGCCCACCAGGACGCGGCTCGCGCCAGAGCCCGACAGCAGCGCCGTGCTTCCTAAGAGCTGTCTGTGCTCGTGCAAAATGTCACCGAGGGCTCCTCTGTTCCAGCGTGGAACAGTAGTGGTAAAACTACTGCCAGGGGGTGGGAAAGCAATACATGCTTCTTAGATCTTATTTGCATCTAGAGCTCTAATTTCGTGCTAATTGCAATGTTAAAATAAGGGAGCAGTTTTGTTATTTCTGTTATTCTCTGTAGGTACCATTCATGACTTCAAACAATTGCTTCTGAATCAAGTAACAGGTATTTAATTTTAGGTGCAATTTTAGGTTCGTTTTCAGCTGACAGGCATTTCAGCAGGTTGACTTCTCCCTCCTCCCTCCCTCACTCTCACAGCAGACCTCTCAAGAAGCATTTTTCAAAAGCCGCGCTTGATGCTACGACCTTAACGCTCCATCAGGGCAAACCCAAACAAAAAGGGTGCTGGTGCTTCGGACTATTTCAGCGCTTGAGGACAAAGCACAGCGCAAGCCATTCATCACCAGAGCCCAAGAGGAACACAAGGTTCACCCCATTGTTGTTTGGAAGTGATAACAGCCAGTCCAACTCCGGCGTGGTGGTCAGCCATGGGATGCGATCCCCCCCATGAAGCTGGCTGCCCGCTCCTGACAGCACGGCTTCCGTGGGATTAAGAGCTTCTCTTCTACTTGGAGAAAATTAAACTTGTTATTCTTTGTTTCAGCTGATGATATTTTACCCCTCCTGAAGCGAAACTGAACTTAAGATGTAAAGATTTACACCTACTGCTTTTTAAAATACACTTTACAAATAACCACCTCGTTTAACCACCACTTCAATTTGCTTTATTTAATTGAATTAACGCATCTCAGCTCAGCACTCTGACAAAACCTTGCAAGAAGCCTACGCAGGGTGCTGGTCCGGGAGCCCACCGCACAGAAGCTACCTGTGAAACCGTTTTCAGAAGCTGCCTGCAGTTGGAATTGCAAAAGCAGCTTGGAGCCGCCCACATCAATCAGGGGAAAATATAGATCTGCTTGCTTCTGTTTCTGTCACAGAGAAAAGATTTTTGCCTTTGTAGCTGTAAAAAAAAAAAAAAAAAAAAAAAAAAAGTTTCTTAAAAGCTGTTGGTATTGATTTTAACAAGAGCGAGGAGCACTCAGAACATCAGCAAACCAAATCCTCCAACGTTAACCCCTGGGAGGAAATCCCGTGGCAGGTTTCTCAGCCCTTCAAGCAAGGCGCTGCCAAATGCAGCCAGCCACGTACAGCAGCCACGTGTTATCTGACCACTCGTCATAGTTTGTGTTTTTGGCTAGAATTCTGAACTGACACAGCTGTCCAGATGCATTTAAGGATAAATGTTCTTTTAGAGCAGGTATCCACGTATTTGTCTTTGTGCTATTTGCCCCAAAGCACTCAGACACGTCCTAGCAGTCACATAATTAGATTGGTTAATGAATCACTTTAATATTACAAGTCCTTAAGGGTCTTGGATCCTCTGCTGGATTTCATGAATTTCCAACTAGGTATGCGGAAACAGAAAAAAAAACCTAGATGATTAAAGTTTCTTCCACGGGATAAGTGTCCTTATTACAAGAAAGTCACTTCCAAGATATTCAAATGAAGTACCAGCATCAGCAGGGAGAGCTCCACCACTTCCACACACAAACAGCAGGAACAGAGGGAGGCCAGAAAGATTTCTTCCATCCCTAAGGACGTTATCTGAGTACACGCTTAATTCCACTGCGATGATAGAAGGTAACAGCGGAGTCAAATCAAACGAGCAACACCCCCCTCAAGAAGAAGTGCTTCAAGTACATGAAGAGGAACCTTAAAGAGATTAAATGTAGGAAAAAAATAAATTCCTACAATATTATTCTCAATGTGCTTCCTCGAACAGTACGTGCATCCATAGTATGTGCATCCCAAAGTTGTATTTTACAGAACGACATTTCCTAAAAATTATTCGCTTACTTTCATCTCTGCCAAGCCCTAAAAATACCATGCACCGATTCTCCCTGGAAAGCAGAAGCCGTACCCCTTCCAAGGCGAGGGCAACAAATGTCCTGCTCAGGGCACCAACCTCAGCAAATATCCACAACGCTGCTCATCTGGCCAGAAGGAAAGCAGCACCAGCAAACCCAAAGGCCTTGGGCACGGGGAGCCCCAGGAAGGCAGAGCTCCCGCTTGCTACCTCTACAAAGCAGGCTTCCACATCCTGTGCTCTCTGCCAGCGCCAGCTGCTCGGGAAGCTTCAATTAAGTTCATCGTTCTTGGCAGATTTTGACACCAAAAGCCGCTACAGGTCTGGACTGTGGAACGAGGTGCAATCTGGCTGTTATTTAAGAGGTCCTCTTCATGACCAAAACAGTTGTGCTGCGAGGTGCTCACAGAACCACATAAAGGACAATTTCAGGAGAAGTAACACAAGGACGGCAGCTTGCAATAGAGCAGCCGGGGGAAAACAAAACAACAGCACCTTAACTTACCAAGTGCCACACAAGGTCGTGAAATAGAAACAAAAGACAAGAACAACCTCCAAGTTGCTCAGAACCAACCAACAAATCCCTTTGTGCGCCTCAGTCATAACAAAACCACAATGAAGTTTCAACAGCCGTGGTCTAACACTGCTCATGGCTTCTAAGAGAAGGCACACCACCAAACGTAGCATTTCGTTATCCCCCACTTCCAATGAGCCAAGAGCCAGAACTGCCAGTTCCAGCACACCTCAAAGCCTGTGTTTTTCAATACTGCAGAGCCTTCTCCAGAATTTCAAGAAAATTGTGAAGGAAAAAAAAAAAGGATGCAAGAAACAGCCCACTCAAACGAGGTAACAACTTCAGAGGCAATGCAGGACAACACAAAGCTCCCCAGAACAAACCTGCAGCCGTTCCTGCCCACATCAGATCTTCTCGTATGGGATCCAGTAACATCCAGCTGACAAAATTTAACTGGCACCACAAAACCAACCCAAATTATCCTGATGGCTGATTCTTGCAACTTCTGAAGCACAAAAAATGTCCTGAACAGAATTTACTCCAAGATACAAGTCAGGATGCCTTTCAGGAAACCTAACAAACCCATTTTAACCATTTGAAGGAAAGCAGTGTTGTGTATAGGCAATGTGCCACAAAGCATTAATGCTCTGTAGTAAAACAAGAGCTTACTCTTAACCTATTTTCTTATTTTTAATGAACATATAGAGCAAAACAGTTCAATGCACTCAGGCATGGATTTTGCCCCATGTCAAGAGCCTTCTGCAGGTCACTCCTCACCTAGAGGCTGACCCACAATCTTCTCCTCTGCTCCCGAGCAGTTGCTCATAATCCAAGTTCTGTATATTCCACTTTATGGAATATACAAATATATATTTATGGAATAAATATATATATTATGGAACAAATATATATATTATGGAATATACAATTATATATATATAATTTATATAATATGTATATATATATACATATATTCCACTTTATGGAATATACAACCATCTTCCGTTACTGGGCACTAAATTAGCTCTCAAAAAGAAATGAAAAATTAAACTCTGTAGTGCATCAAAGCAAGCCACAGCCAGACTCAAGAACTGCCTCTCCCAGAATTAGATACCAACTCCTGCTTCAGTCATGAATATTCCTTGCTACGCAGTAAGGAGAAATTTGAAGAAAATAAAGGTAAAATGACAAGAGAAAGCTGTTAAACAAGATTTGCCTTTAGAAGTGATCTGATATCACAAATAGTACTTGTACTTTGTGAACGTAACAGATTTGACAGGAGCAGTAACTGGAAACAGATTGCGGTTGACATGTTGACGTATTTCCACTCTTGATTTAACAGGCAAGTCTTCAACTTTCAACTGGTTTCCTAATTTGAAATAAAATAACAATGAAAGAAGAGAAGAGAACCTCGCCATATGCAAGGAAGAGACCACAGCCAGTAGCAGCCGGTTTCTTCAACTCGCTGTTTCTGGACCAGGACAGAAAGCATTTTAGCAGATTAAGCTCTTAAACCACTATAGCAAAGTTTGTGCTATTCATTTATTTTATTATTAACAGTTCAGAGGCTTTGAGGACTTGCAGGAGCTTCAAATCACAAAGAACCTACAAGAATTGGCATTTGGAACATAGTTTTAAATTTAATTCAAGTTCCTTGTATACAAACCACAAATGGAAGTGGTTAAGGGCAGAAGATACTGTGAAAAACATCTGTTTGCTCTAAAAACTAATTATTTTAAGTGAGGAAGGTTGGTAACAAATGCTCACTATACATGCAGGTAGAACATCTCTCTCTTCAGGTGATCCATTCAGTGCAGAGTACGTTCATTTGTTAGACTTGGTATTTTTAAAGAGGCACATGGGCCAGCTAGAACACCTGAAATATCTTCACAAACTTGAAACTTGCCTGTTAGCATTGTGGATGTAATGGGCCGGGATATAACCAAACTTGCAAAATTATGCCTCCAGATGAACTCATACAAAGGTCTTTGGACCACTTGTCTCTTTTCTCACCAAAGGGATGTAGATGCAGAGATGCTCGAGGCTTCTGGAGAGCACCGAACACTGCCACATAAGCAGCATGGTTCAGCAACAACAGCTTAGATACAGGAGAGAGCAGAACAACAAGTTTTAATTCTGGCTAGGTCGGTCAGCGACTTCTTGCATTTCGGATGAATAAAAAGGGGTATCACAGAGAAAGCAGAAACATGGCCATATTTAGGTAGCTGTGTTGAAAGGCTATTTAGGTGACAATATCTGGTTAAGTTACAAAAACTGGGAGATACGGGGAAAAAAGACACAACACCAGTGCCTACCTGTAACACAAGAGGCAACTAATCTGTAACATACTGCTGGTTTCATGCTCCTCCATTTAAGAAAAATACACTCCTTAATAAAACAGACCTAACAGTTCCTGGGCAGGTTTTACATTCAGACTGCTAATAGAGGTGTGCCAAACAAAATCTTTCTTTTCTCCCTAAGAAAAGCGTTCTGAGAACCACAGAGGCTGTCCTATATTCCCTCCAGCTACCTGAAGATGAACTTTTTACCGCATACGTAACTCCACACCAGATAGCTTTCCATTAAAAATAACCCAGTTGTTTGGGCTTTGAAATGCAGGAATAAATATTCCAAGAGAACAAACTACATCTCTGTTAAAAACAAGAAGCCACGAGAACAAATTATTCACGTTATGTTGACAACAAAGGGGCTGTCTGTTCAGGTACGCCTGCTTCAGAGCTGCCACTTATCCCCGCCTGCCAGTTCAGTTTGTGGCAGCAGCACAATCCTCCCTCTTTGATCAGCTGCAAAACTGCTCGTCTCGAACAGGCAGACGTGGGGAACGGCCACATTGTGCCATCAGCCTTCTTCCCAGAGCCTCCCCGGCCTGCAAGCGAGCACCAGACAGCAAGTAACAGAGCTGGCTTCCCAAATTAAAGATCAAAACATCTGCAAGTAAATGCAGGTCGCTGGTTATCAGCACCCAAACGGAGAGGTTTTCCTCCGACACGGCGGAAGGGACGGTGCCTGCCTAATGCCAAGCCCGCAGGCAGACCCCGTGCAGCAGTGCCAGGCACCCCGGCAGTGTCCTCTTTTCCAGGAACAGCCAAGGTCTCTGCAGCTCAACTCTGACCCTTCCTCTCCAGCAAACAGTCCCGCTAGGTGCGGCGGAGGATAAAACCCAGCGAACTCGCCGGCAGACAGCATTCTCCCCGCTTTCTTTAGGCTTCGCTAGCCAGCTGAGCCTTCGCTCTCAGTGCTCAAACCCTCTTGCTGCCCCCCAACGAGGAAAACTGAGGCTGCGGTAAGCCAGCTTTCAAACGAAGATCAGTGTGATGCTCTCCAGAGCAGATTGGAGTTGTGCAAGTCAGAAGCTGCGAGTGCTCAGCAGCCGCACTGGCTTCCGACGGAGCAGAACTGAATTCTGACTACAGCTCAGAAACGGGACGTGGTACTAAAAACTCTGTGTCTCGAAAGATTAAGAGCAGAACAGCACAACCAAATCCCTAAGTAAGACTCCAGCACCTCCTCTACAGAAGAGGTGCCACCCTGAACATGCTATTTATAAAGCAACAGGATCCAACAACGCTCAAGCGCCCAAGCACGGTACTTCAGGCACTACCTCATTTTTGCTAATTTCTGCAAATGAACTTACAATTAAGAGAGAACAACAAAATACCGGTTTTCAAGCAGGCCAAAACATTCCCTTCGCCTTGCCAAACGGCTGGGAAAAGTAAACATAAGAATGGGAACATAACTCATGGTGGCAGTTTTCTCCCTTCCTTTGTATTTCAAACAAACATTAGAGCCAAATATTTTCATCTGAGGAAAACGTAATCCAAAGAGATGAAAGTACTGCAGTTACAGTCATGGGCTACTCCTAAGGCATGACAAAAAGCCGTTTTGACATCGGGTAATAGTCTGAGGGTTGATTTTTATGACCTCTGCTTAAAAACCTCATAGCAGCAGAATCACGCAAAGACTGCAAGGTCTGATGGATACCTGGAGAGCTCGAGGCAGTTGTGGTATCTGGCACAAGCTCAGCTCCTTCCCTTCTCTTTTTTTTTTTTTTTAATACTCTTTAAAAAAAAAAAAAGAGTATTTCAAGCAGGATCCCCTGTAATAGGTATAAAGGGACTGGAAGCAGTTGGAGGGTTTGGGCCTCCTTATTAAGTATTCAAATACAACCACTCAAATCCCACACCACCAGCCAGAATCTTGAGCTTCTTGTGCCACTTCCCCTGGCTGCAACAGAGAATCCCTCATTTATCTGCTGCTGCACGTGGGGTTTGTCCAACAAAGGCAACAGAGAAATTGATGTACTGGCTAGGAGCCATAACAGAAACTCTCCAAAGGATCAGCATAGGTGGAGGTCACGATGAGGAAAAGCATAAACAAGGAAGAGAATATTGCCACTAGCCTTTTTATCCACTCTGGATCACAGAGATTGATCCAGTTATGTAGAGAAGAGCACACTACCATAATATCCATTTCATATTTAATAGGTAAAGCTTCCAAACATCTCAAAATAATTATCATACTTGAGGCCAGCCACATGCCACAGTGGAACACTAACAAAAGAGGAAGAAAACAGAACAAAAACAAGAGCTGCGGCCAAGGATAAGAAGGGAAAGGAGTAGAAACATCTCTTCCCAAACCCACCCTGGTATAACCCCTGTATCTCAACCACTACGAAATCACTCCTGAAATTAATGTAGGATGGCACACTCCGTGGGCATATCCTGCTTACCATGAAAACAGGATTCAGCAGAGTTACCCTGCATGCAGGAGACTGCAGAACTGCCGTAATTACAGTCTGCTGCCTTTCGTTTCCAAATAGCCAATTAACAAATACTTTCATATGATTTAGGTACAGAGGCCCGAGCCTTTAAGTGCACACTGTAAGGCATTTGTGCGACTACTGAAATGCCAAGCCAAGGCTTTGGCAAGGCGGCTGCACTGCGTTAACTGGGGTAGGGGAGCTTCTCAGCTGGCGACAAGTTCCTGCATCAGCAGTTCCTGCCTGACAGCTGGGCTGCGCCCACCCCGGATCCGTGTCCCCAGGGAAATGAAATCCACGTCTGATGACTAATTCATTACTCGGATTTGTGCTTAGGCAAGACCAGGCCCAGATCAGGCACCTTCCAACGCTGAATTCCTGCTCAGTCGGAAGGCGAGCGGGCGCCCATCTGCCCCTTTAGCACAGCGCACATCAGCCCAGCTCCACCGGGAACAAAAGGCAGAACTGAATCCATAGCAGCTGGCTGCAAGCAGGAGAACCGAATGGGAAATCGGTACAGATCAATTCTAACTGAGCTGCGTGCGGATTTCCATAACTGGAGCCTTTGAGACTCCAAGTTAAAGCCTTACTGAACGCTGACAGCAGCAAGTTAACCTTCCACAGGGGTGCAGGTAGCACCAGGGCCAAAGACACCAGCAGAAGAACAGGGTCCGTGCCCACAAGCCGGAGCCCAGAAGCAGCCTGGCCTGCTCCACTCAGCAGCGTGGCTCAGGCACAGCCCAGCTGCAGGCAGGCAGAGGGACCTGGGCACCTCGTCACCCCTCCTGCTCTTCATGCTTGGAGGCTTCACCACCAAGACGACATCTGCTGAAGAGAATGGTATCAAAGCTGTGGCAGGCTCCCCATTGCTCAAACTCGCACCTGATATGGGGTATTTTTGCAGGGTCTGATGTGCTCACCAAAAACAGCAGCCAAGGTTGTTACAGCAGATGGACCTGATCAGGATGGGTCTGATCATCAAATGCTGCAAGCCTGGTATCCTGCTTCTTTTCTTCCTCTAGCTGCTGGATGAGTAGGTTTCATTCAGGACCCATATTTTACCAAGTTACCTTCTGGAACACAAAGTTTTAATGAACAAGTCTTACCAACATCCTTCTAGAACTACAATATAACAAATACTGTGTGTTAAGAACTTCTCCTACAGCAACTGAAACCCAGAAATGCAGCCTCTGTACAGACAGCTATCATTTGTGAGTACTGATGCTAAGCCAGTTCAATCACAGAAGAGCCAAACATGCTCTTTATCCTCCCTGGGAAGGTTTCCTTTCTCCTCTCTGGGCAGCCTTCTTGTCTCTAGGCAACTCAGTGAATTATAACCTCTTAAAGGCTTTAAAAGGACATGAAACTTCCAAGAAACGTTTCCTTGCACCTGTGTTCACCAAGGTCAGAGCAGAACCAAGCCTTGACCCTAATGAAGGGATGCATTATCCTGTTACTGGGCGGGGGGAAAACTGAGCCTTTGTCTTGGATTGTCGCAGAGTTCAAGCAATATTTGGCACATACCAAGGAGCAAAAGGCTCTGAAGTAAGGCAAAACAACATATCAGGCTCTTAGATTGTTTATTTCCTTCCCACACCTGATCATTCCTATTTCTGATTATGGAAGATGAAGTCATACCTAAACAAACTCCTTCAGCCTATTTATAGAATTTGCCTTATAGGTACATCAGCCAATCGTGCTCGTTATTACCCCATTTTGCTGCATTGCCTGTGACTCACTCCTCCAGCTGTGCTCACGGGGAGCTGCCTTTGAAAAGCATACCTGGCTTCACAGATCAGCAACCACAGCCACTGCTGCTGCTGCCCCAGCACTACAAGACACTCAAGCCAACTCACTGAAATATCGATCGGCTGGAATAGGAAATAAAGAATGAAGGCTTGGAGCAGTGAAGCCCATTCTTCCATGCAGCTGGCATAAAACAGGACAGAGAGCGAGACCTGTGGCTTGGTACCAAAGCACTGGGTTTTGGCAGAGTTGAGGAGCTCGGTGTGGGACAGGTACGGGCAGCAGCAGCACCAGTGTGCAGCTCTGGGACAAGGCTGGTCCTGACTCTCACCCGTCTTTTCAGCTTCTCTGCACTTCATTCCCCACACACACTGGGAGCGTTTATAAAAGCACGCTAATCAACGGCAGGAAAAATAAAGCCAAGATTATAAACGCGGTCTGGAAGCCAAATTTACCTCCTGTTGCTATTTAGAAGGAGCATTTCAGCACACAAAGAATTCTCCCCCCACGCCCCTCCCCAAAATACGTGCCTGAAGCTATATAGCACATGCAAAATAAATTGCATTTATATTGGTATGTTATGGCATGCAATTTCCCTCTTCCCAATCACACTGACTGCCTCCCTTGTTAAGTCAAATAGCCTGTCAGCTTCTCATCAGGAAGTAGAAATTGGTTTTTCCATCTCCTAGGAGATAAACAAGGCTTCCTCCTCTGCGGCGGGGAAGCTGACGCCGAGCCTGCAGCCCAAGGGCAGTGCCGCAGGCCAGGCTGTGCTCACCCGGGGGCTCTATATGAGCTGTGCCCAGGGCGCTCCATGCCCGCCGTGCTGCTCTTCGCCTCCCTGTGTGCAGCAATAACCACGCTCACGAGGAGGTTTGTGTATTTTCACGGAGTTTTCTCCGTGGTTTGTAGCTCAGTATACGCAACCTGGGCTCGCGGTGCTGCTGCCTTACTGCTAGGGACCTCGAGATGTTCTTGTGAAACCCCGGGGCGGGGGGGAAGAGCCTGCACACTTCTCTGCAGCTTTCCTAAAGCTCCATCCCTTCACAGCTCACCTGCAAACACAACCATTGGGTTTGATTTTTATATTTCAGTTGTACTAATTCAGGGGAAAAGGGTTACCGTGTTCAACAACAACAATAGCATAAGGCATTTGGAAATATATTTATTAGCTAAGTGGCTGTACAATAATGGAATAATGGGAATAAAGTGTATCATTTTTATCTCCATTTTTTTAAACTGTGGCTTTGCATAGCCAAGATGCTGTTTTGCAGTTTTAGACTATAACTAAAGATTGGGCATATTTGTGTTTTTAAATGAGCCTATTATCCACTTTTACTCTAAAGGGGTCAAGCTGCAGGGCTACAGAGGCACTGTGAATAAACAGGCGAAGCGAGCCCGTGCCACCTCAACGACCACCTCTTCAGTGACTAGCCGCCTTCTTTAGGAGTCAGGAGAAGGAAACATGACCAGGAGTGGGTTGACTCGTCACCACATCCTTACTAATTTTAAAATGACTTAAAGAGACAGACCTCCTCACGTTCTGGGAATGCGATCGGGATAGCCACCACACGGCGCGGCCTTACAGCAGAGGACGGTAACAAAACGGAGGGGCTGCTCAAGTCGGAGGGTCCCTGGGGACAGCCCTTGCTCCTCCTGCGCTGCAGCACGCCGAGCTGTCAGGACTCCACTGGGTATTGACAGCCCGGCCATTTTTCTGAAGCATCTTACAAGCAATTCTAGTGCAGAAGAATGAGATTTCCTTCCAGGGACAGCCTGCTCGTTCCCGGCCCACAGCATGCATTTTTAAAGAGAGAGAAAGCCATCGAGTTTAATTCACATTGCATTATTCACCAAGTAGCTACAGTCTCATCCCGAATCTTAATTGTCTAATAATTCAAGCCACCTATTTCAAACACAGCTCCGAAGCAATGCCTGGAGAGCCAGAGGCTGCCTCCTACGCGCGCTGTAAATCTCGTTGTTACCCTGTCTATTGCAGCCTTTTCGGAAAGGCAGCAATAAATACCGACCTCCTGTACGTACATGTGCATTGTGTTGCTTCACGGCTACAGCCAAAAGGCTCTTTGATGTTTTGCTGCTGTCTCAGGAGCGCTTCACTGAAGGCACGCTTCTCTGTCCGTCTTCCAGCTTTGCCAACTCTTTTTCTGCTTTCCAACCCTCAAGTCGTGACCACTAACACAAAACCTGGCACCTTCCAGCTCAATTACAAACACCGTTAATTTCTCTAACCACTAAAAAGGCACCGTACTGGCCTTTTTAAACTACCAGAAGGCAAAAGCAGGAAGGGGAAAAAAAAGAAAACATTTCTGATGTTGCCATTACCCCACACCATTAAGGAATAATTGCCAGCCCTCCTGCAGCTGCACTGATAAGCAGTTTGCAGGAGAAACCTGCCTGTAGGTGCAGCCCTTTCATACGGGCCAGCCGAGCCTGCCAGATCCAGCTTTCCCTGCTGCCTTCTGAGCCACGTACAGCTCTTTGAGTATCCCAGGTTTAACAGCTCTCGGTACCACAGGATGCTTAAAGAAAAACCAAAGCGTACAGAACAAAATTAGCAAGCAATTAACTGCCCTTCTCCAGCCCCGGGAGCAGCCTTGAACCTGTGCGACGTGGTGCACTTGGGACTCGAGTCCCTCACCCAGCGTGAATGCCTGAGAGCTTTGAACCACAGAGAAGCCCCCCAGAAACACATCACTGAGTGAGGAAAAGAAAGAAAATAAAATAAAGGCATACTCAGCAGTGCCACGAGCTTGCCAGCTCGTGCAGGCAGATGAAGCAGAGCAGGAGCCGACCGTGGAGCAGTCCCTCGGAAGGTGAGAGGAGGCTCCCGGCCGGGGAGATTTAGCAAGAGATTTTGGAAGCATGAGATTTGGCAGCCCACACGAACCAGCAACCAGGAGTAAGTCCTGGTATCAACAGAGCAGTTGGGTCTGCACAGCTCCAACAACAGAAAAGGCATGTGCTGGCATCAAGCACAGTGCGGGCAGTGTTGGCGCCGACTTGCTGCGGGTATCGTACTGCTTCTGACAGCGAGATTACTTATACATGAGAACAAGTCCGCTGTAATAACTTCCACTGAGGAATCTGTGCTCCAGATATTTTGGTGGCCATCCAGCTGTTCTCTCACTCCTCTCCAACCATACGTGCTGTTTACTTTTCAAATTTTATTGCCCTAGGTAAGAGACACCAGACGTCACCTCCTCCTCTGAGCGTCGGTACGCAGCCAGCTTCTCCTGTCTGATGTCTGGGCTCTGGAAGCTGACATTTGCAATAAGCTCAACAACTCATTTTTCTAGAAAGCCCAGTACCTGGCAGAAGGTCTCCAATTGGGAAGAGGACCACAATGGGATTTTTTTTTTTTAATTTAGAAAGCAATTACCAGCACAGGAGCATCCAGACCAACCAGCACTGCACAGGATCCAGGACCAGCTCCAAGGACACCAACCTTCAGCCACACTCATCCTCCAAAAGGATCCCGAGCCCCAGTCCTGTACGGGTGTGAAACAACCCGTAACAACGCGGTGAAACAAAAATAAAGCATTCATCCGTTTGTGGCTGCTTCGTGGTGGTTGACATGAAGCAGTTCTGCTGAAGTCTCAAACTCTCCCATGTCAACAAACCCTCAACCTGCTACAAATAAGTTTATGCAATTGGAAAGAATTGTTTATTGTGACATAAAAAGACAGCTGTATGTATACAGACAAACCCTAAGTCTTTGTTCAACCCTACAAGGCAAGGCAAGGCTGCACATAATGAACAAGACCTGTCACAGTCTCTGAACTTCCCTTGGAAAAAAACACGGTGTGAGTTCCCCCATCCTATCTTACTCACTGGGAGTATTTCTCACCCCGAAGAACACTATTTTGTTTATTTAGCAACAGAAATAAATCCAAACAACTCGAAGATCTTTAGCTGTCAGCTAACATGGCTAGCGTGTTACAGATCAGAGCAGGAACAAGGCTGTCACCGCACAGGACACACTGCCAGTGCTGGCACACGGAGAACATCCTGGACTTGTACCTCTCACTCTTCTCATCCAGAGCGAGCAAAGAGGTGAACTTGCAGAGCACGAGCACCAGCAGAGGATCTCCTTTGCCACTAAAGCTTTTCCCCCAAGGATCAAATTGTACTTAAGTCACCTATTAATTTTGGTTTGGAGTTCAGTCTTCAAGCATTCCTACTCCTCACTTCTGTTCCAGCACTGCAGCTTCACATGCGAGCAGCGATCCTTGTTCAAGCCATACCACTGGAATTTGGGACTGAGGTTAAGTGGAGTAAGTAATCTCCGCAATAAGAGGATACAACGGAACAATTCTGCGCCATCTGATATTACAACGGGATCTGTTTACACAAGTATTAAAGGCAGGTTGAATTTCAATATCTGAAAGACAAATATTCTAGGAAGTAATATTTAGAATGGGCCCTGTCCATTCAAGCAGATAATCAGAATGAATAATTTACAGCCACACTTTCATCTCCGCTGCAGCTGGGAAGAGCTGAATCCTAAGGAGCTTGGGGAGATGCCGACACATCTGCCCAGCAAGTGGAATAATCAGGAGGACGCTGGTGGTCCAGTAACCTGCTTTACACGGGGAAGACTCGGGCAGGCAGCTGCAGGAGAAACAAAGAATGCAGAAATCAACAGGCTCACGGTGAGGTCGGTATTTTGTGCTTTTGCAACAGGGCATGTTCTGCCTCAGCAAACAAGCACCACACCGTATTTTCACCACTAAGTTGTCCCAGCTTCTTCCCAAGAGCAGGTGAGGATGGGTGCCTGCTGCCACCGACCCAGCAGACTCGCACGCAGACCCTGCTGCCCGTCCGTGAGGCTCAGCACCTGAGAAGGATGTCCTGGCAGCACCGATCTGCTCAGAGTGGTTCATTAACAGGAACTAGCACGTAACAAATAGCTAACAAAGCATTCTTCAGAAATTCAAGCAAGTCCTGTCGTACAACTGGGAATCAAGCATCATTTGACACATTTTCCAGTGATGTGGATGAGATCAAATTAGCGGACTACATCCTAATTCTGTACAGATGCGGAAGGATGGTGCAGTTTCAGTGGAAAGCCTTATAAAAAGATGGGGGGAATCTAGAAATGTAGCACTGGCATAGAGAAAACTGTCATTACAAGGTACACAAACAGGGGAAAAAAAAGTCAGATCTTTGAACAGATTAAAGAAATCTACGTGTGCAACTAGCAACTGCCAAAAAAAAGACATGCAGACAGCCTGGTAGGACTCTGATGAAAGACAGGGAGCCAAAGCACCTTGCAGACTGCCTGCTCCTGCAGAAGGCAGGGTACAGCTATAAACAGTCGTCTCCTGTCATGCAGCTTTGATAGCTTTTTACTTATTCACATCTGTTTTTTCATTGCTACTTAGTGCTACAGACTCTGTTAGCAACCTGAAGACGGGAAGGAACAGACGTGGCTATGAGTCAATTCAGCACAATGAGAGGGGTCACCATGGAAGGGAACCAGCAGAGTAAGAATGCCACAGTTTCGATCCAAGATCCTCTTCACAGCAACACTTCTCCCGCTAGAATAGCAGCAGTCCCATCAGCTGCACAGCCTGTGAGTCATTTTGAAGGTGGCTTTGTTTACCCACGTCCCAGCCACAGGCAGGAGATTCCCAAATACGAACCCAGTGACTGCTGTTAACGGGGGGTGGCTCACGCATCGCTTGTCTCGCCTATTACTTACACCGTGCCTTCAGTGGGCAGCATGTTCTTAAACAGCTTCCAAGTGCTCCCGGCATACTCCTAAGCACAGGAAGCGTTCCTGTATGCACAGAAATTTTACCGACCTATACAGTAAGCAGCCTGCAGCAGAAATCGAAGGAACTCATTCACAAATCCAGAATTACACGCGGGGCGGAGCAGCGTAAAACCTAGGAACTGCCTCGGCTTTGGCACACAAAGCTCCCTTCACAGCCCGGTGTAGTGGCTGAAGATTAGCTCTACGATACATCTAAGGTAAATCAAAACCAACTGCGCACGTCTACAGCATCTGGGATCGAGGAGATCAAATGAATTTTAGTTAAACCAGGCTAAAATGGGATTTATGCTAGGCTCACACAGGGTAGGTGGTTTTTAGTAGCACCCTCCTGTAGTGTCTGTGCTAAGCTCAAAGGAACAGAAAAGCACCCGCCGCAAAATCCACGTTAAACTGGAAACACTCTGGCCAACGGGGAGCCCCGGGCGATACCTGCTCCATCCCTCTGAAGTACCAGGAACCTGCTCCATCTGCTCTGGCAGGGACGAGGGAAGCGTTTAGGGCACAGTCTGCGTGCAGTCACACAGTAACCCCGGCATAAGGCTTCGCCGAACCATGCAAACCTTCCCTACAGCTGCAGCTGATGGCAAGACATCTGTCATCCTGTTACCTCGGCGCTCCCATCGTCAACGGATGGATAAAGGATCCGCTGCCTCAGACGCTGCTGCCCTCGCAGATCCAACAGCTCAACCAAACCAGTTCAAACAGCCCGGTCCCGACCTAAGACACCCTCGATTTTTAGAGAGGGAGCCAGAAAATAAGAAGCAAACCAGATTCTAAGCAGAGGGAATTAGCACACTGCAAACAAACCTAGAAACAAAAAGCAAGGCACCCCGCACACGCGCCCATACCACTTTACTAACAAGAGGTGCAGGAATTAGGATAGCTGCTCCCTACTTAAAAGCGGCTCAGCCAAGACAGAGACAAATCTGAGCAGTACAAAACAGTTTGGATCACTTTGTTCTCTACAGTACAGAGAGAGATCTGATCTTGAAATAATGAGCAGAAGATGCTTTTCATAACTAGCACGATGTTAAGTCATTATTCTCCTTTTTGTTGATGTTTTGAGAGCAAAGAGGCAGAAGTTTAAATTTTAACATTTAAAAAGCAATATAAACGTATTAAACCTTTTTATTCTTCCCAAGCATGGTTAGACACAAACATTACAGTACATACAGAACATCATTATATCACAATGAGCAAGGGGAAAATAACACAAAAGGCTGAATTACACATTTTGGAGTTCTGTTGTGTGAAGCTAGCCATCTCTGCCTTACTCATAAGAACCTTTAGGAACTAAAATGCAAAGGATCTGCACATCCCATCCGTTTTAAGACGCACAAAATCCCACCCTGTTGGTAAAACAGCTACACCTAGGGAAGGAACACACAAGGGAAGGAGTTTCTGGCTTCACTTGGAGCACACCCTGCAGCCATGAGTTACCCCACAGCAACCCCTGTGCCCGCAGGCAGGCCCTGCAGGAGATGCTCGACCTCTCCTGCAGGACCCGAGGAGGTGGCTCCCCTGTCCCTTGCCCCAGCTGACCGCAGGAGCTCAGAGGCAAAGCCGCCCTGAAACTCCAGCAGAACCCAGCACATCAACCTCAAACATCACACCACAAAGTTTTATTGGCTCCCACTGTTGATAATGCACTGACATAAAAAAAGCAGCCTTGTAAACGCTCCAGTCTGCTATAAAACTGACGCTGTGTTACTTTTCCCCCTCAACAAAACCAGTAAACTGTCTGTAGGAGTTAATAAAGATGGTCAGTTTGGCCCACACAAAACATTTTGTGCTGTCTGGGGGAGAGATCCTCCAGCTTTGTGGTTTTTAGGCAACTTTGTCACTCAAAAAAATACAAGCAGGACTTCCCCCTTCTGTTAGTGTATTGTTTGCAAGCTGCATTTGTGTTTTCCAAGGTCCACATGCTTTCCCCATGTGTTTCAGACGCTGCTAGCACCATAACCACCTGCCGGCAGAAATTCAGTTCCAGGACCCGCAAATTAGAGCAAGGGGGGGCCGACTGATTTAATAAAATAAGTGGGCTGAGACAAATAAGCAGCCAAGTGTCAGGTTAAACCTGAGAGTTACACCTGTCTGAGCATCGCTTCAAGGAAGTTTTGGGCTCAGACTGCACCTCTGAAAAGCATCGCTGAATATTGCCCCGTCACAGCACCATTCTATTAACTGTCGCCATTCTAAAACTCTCATAAAAGAGCAAGGAGAAATAAACACCCCAAAATATTATTCCACATTATTTTAACTGTAATTTCCCAATTCTAATCAACACAAATAAGTAGTTAATGAACTAACGTTAGCGGTGGCAGCCACCCAACGACACGAGAAGCAGCAGGTGTCCTGCTCTACCCCTATGCAAGAAAGAAGCCCTGAGCTGTACGTGAACATTGCTCTGCAATCAAACTAATGAAATCACCGAGGCTAAAAACGGTTTGAAATCCACAGGAATGGCAAATAAGTAGGGACCAAAGCAACAAACTATTCAGTACTTCAAAGACAACAAAAGGAAGAATAGAGTAAGGCTATAAAAGACTCTGTGGAGAAATATTGCACTTATGACTTAAACGATTCAAAATGCAGAGAGCTTAAGACCATATGCTGTATTAAAGTCACCTATCTAGAGGATTCAGCGGCAATAAACGTAAGCAAACACAAAATAGGCCAACATACGAGAGGTAGCACAGCATTCAGGGAGCGCCCGGGATGAAAGGACGAGACTCTCCCAGCTCCAGCCACGGGTGACAAACCCGGAGCCAGTGTCTCTCCAGCACAATTATCTCCCGACGCTGCTGGCTGCCCCAGGAAAACAACAGCCTATTCTCAAGCGGCGAGTAAAGTACTTCCACCAGTGAATGTCCTTATAAGCAAGAGGAATCCAGCTGTTGGGAGTCCCACGCTATACAGAGACATTTATTGTTCTGGTGACAGAGGACAAAGAGTCCTAACGATCAAAAATAGCTCGCAGGCTGCGAAGGGCCAAGCACTTGCCCATCAGTGCATTAAGTTTACCAATTTTGGAGGACTGAGGACAGAAAAGTAACACTACTGTGTGTCCAGCATCCAATGCCAAGAAAAACACGACGCTCAGTTGCAGGTCGCTTACCTTCTATAGAAGGGGCCTGGTCCACAGCTGCATACAGCATCTCTTTCAAAGCCTGGAGGGGAGAGAAAGAACAAGGAATGCTGTCAGCATCAACAACAACAAAAAATTACGTTGTTTTGATATGCCTGTTTGAAAACAAAAGTAATTAAAGTCCTTTTATCCCTCCAGCCTGACACCCAAAGCTACAGAACGTGATGTCAGCGCTGTTACACGCATCTCTGTTAACAAAAGAAACACACGTTCACATTTATTGACTGCTTCATCAAAGGCCTGTTACCTTGCTAATCTACAGAATTTATTCCAGCCGTATTTAGGAACATCTCCCTTCGGAAGAAACGTTTCCCTGTTGGTAGGATGTTAAAGGTTTCATGAAGAAACAAGTTGTGGCATGACACAGAAAGGAGTTTGTGAAGACAAATGGAGGAAGAGCAGCGGCAGGGATTTAGCACTGCCATGCAGCGCAGTAGAACAGAAGTGCACGTCCATTCTGAGAGCCGAGGAGGACCTGACTGACCAGACCAGGCTGCTTCCTCTGGAGGAGGACACCAAAGGGCACGGCCAGCAGAGGCCAGAGCTACTAGCCAGGCCCTCACCTGGCGGAGGAGGCAGCGTGCTGCTACTGGGGATGGCTGGAGCCCAGGGCTAAAGGTGTGTGCTTTCGCACATCACAAGCACACGCAGGAATCAAGAAACTTGGAGCCTGTGGCTGATGGAGTAGCTTGAAACGTGATTTTGGAACTGTGGGCAACTAGGAAAGGTCCGTTCCTACTGCAGGACGTTCATTTACACGCACCACATCGCTTGGTGAGGAGAGGCATCTTAACTCACACAAAGAGCACAAGCCTGCTTTGCGAACACTGGCTGCAAGAACTGTGTTTTATTCCCGGACTTTTGGACCGCCAGAAATGTAACACACAAAAGCCACTCGGGTCCTTCAAGCTTCCTGTCCCTGGCTCCCGTTACCCATCAGGTCCCACAGCTCCACAATCCCTCCGCTTCTTGTGCCCCTCTCCCTCCCCCAGGGAGGACATCCCAGCCTCCAACAGCTGCCCTAAAACACCCCCACGGGGGAAAAAAACCCCACGCTCAGCAAGTAGAAGCTCAGCACTGTTGTAATATGGGTTATGAGCCTGCTAAGTAAATATAAGGTCTAAAGGACACCTCTGTTTATCATGGCCTATCATAGGTGGCCGGTGAAACAGGCAGCTCAGACATCTCTCAAAGGTCTCGTTCCCAAGTCCACAGAGGTCTCAACAAAGGTCACTTGCATAATTGTTTTCCCAGCTAAGCCACTGCTGAATGATCCTCATTCCAGTGACACGGCGCTCTCCTTCCCTCGGTTCTGTTTCCATTCCTCCCCAACACCGGCTGCTCTGTCCCCTTCCTCCCATGACTCACCGCCCGCAGCGCGTGACCTGGTTCCATGCATCAAGTGGTCAAAAAAACACCACCCAAACCAACCACAAGCCCCCTTCCCCTTTTCCGCCCTCCTCGTCATCCTTGCCTACCTGTAACTTTTTCCACGAACCACTGCCGCACCAGACAGGAGAAACAACCCCAAAGAGACAGCAGGTGGGAGGCCAGCCTGTAGCCCAGAGGGGCGGCACGCTTCCATCGCTGCTCTCGTCAGCCCCTCAGTGAGGGGGGACCAACACCGCAGGTCCCGCAGGCAGCAGACCCAACACCAGCCCCAGAAGGTGAGGGTGAAAGCCACCCCGATCAGTCCCCTGCCCCACAGGGCTACTCCGAAAAGCCACCCATCGCTGCCAGCTTCACACGTTTAACAATTACTCCTCCAGCCCTCAAATGAAACAAAAACTTGGGGTGGTTTGGTTTTTGTTGTTGTTTTTTTGTTTTTAATTGTGCTTCTGATACACCTTGCGTAAGCCTACATACACATATATCCGACAACAGCAAAAAAGCAGGAGGAAAACACTTAAAAATGCAACTGTCAAGCCACAGCAGTGAGCAAATTCAAGGACAAAAGCCTTAAAACGCTGGAACAAAGCAGCTGGTTTAAGTGAGTAGCTTGCAGGCTGCTAATGCTCTCCTAAGCTCGTCCGCTAGCACCCAGAAGGACAACTAGTGAAATAGCACAACAGATTTGTGTCAGGAGGTGGCAAGCTTGGGTGCGAACTGCCTATCATGAAGCACTGTTTGAAGAGCAGAGTTGGCCACGTCCCAAAAAAACGAGAGACTGCTCCTGGAAGGGGCTGAAGACGAGCGGGCTACGCGCACGGCAGCTTTCGCTTTCCACGCCTACTTCCCGCGGCAGGCTTTGTCGCACAGAAATGATTCTTAAAACTTTGCAACCTGCTTCCCCGACCCAAGGGGGAAAGGGATTAACACCCAAAGTCTCTTTCAGAAGGGAAGAAAAGTCACCTGCTCCTACATCCTACCACCTCTCCCACCAAGTTCGGGCCTGGAGTAACTGTTCCCGTTCTCCTTCCACAGGGACTGGGATTTCAGAGGTATTAAACACTTGTTGTTTTTACACATCAGCTAATTGCTTGTTTTCTTTAGAACCCCCTACAGTACGGGGTTGGAATTAGATGATCTTTAAGGTCCCTTCCAACCCAAACCACTACACGATTCCAAGAACTTTTCCCCAAAATTAGCGGATACTTCTCCGCCTTCCCTGCTCCAGCAGGGTGCACAGCAACGAGTTAAATACGCGGGGAAACATAAGTGTAAGTAGCCTATGTGCTGAAGAGACTTTTAAGAGCTCACTAAAGAGACTTCTGCACCCGGATAAACAAATTCAGGCCAGATAAACTGACACAAAACTGCCATCTGGCAACTGTAAAACTCCACCGAGTTCCCAGCAGAATGACAGGCACACACACATGCTCGTGTTGCGAGGCCTGAGCAGACTGAGCAATGCTCTCCTCCTTCTCCTGCAAGCGCTTCAGAGAGGTAACCAAGGGGAAATGGAAATTTGCATCATGATTAAGGATAAACAGAGGCCCGGAAATCCAACAACTTCACTGCATCTACATGCAGCGAAATGCGCATTAAATGCAGGAAAAAAATGGGTTTAGAAAAAAGCATCAGCTGCAATTAGCCTGTGAGTCACCTTAATTTGTTCAGTTCTGTGTTTAAAAACAAATGCTGTTGTCTGACACAAAGATGGGATTTTGTTTCGTCTCATCTTTTCACAATGAAGGAATCGAAGAGTAAAGGAGGGCTTCAAAACCTAAGGTTTTAGGGCAAAAAGCAGCGCTGGAGCGAGCCTTCACCCCGCTGGGGAAACCACTAGCACTGCAGACAACAGGGTGCCAGACACCCCAAGCCACGGCACTCAGACCTGGCCTTCACAGAGAGGGCAGCAGGTGCAAATCTAAAGATCTCAGCAATCTTTAGAGTGAAGAGTCAAATCAAGCCAACCGAGGTTTCTGTAAAACACCGCGTTAATGCTCCCTCAGTCACGGCCCATGTCTTTGTGAAAAGCTGAATGAGACGGAGCAGTATGCACCACCATTCTTCTTTTGCACATGCCAACTGCTCTTTCTTAAACAGCAGACACACAGGAATGGCACTGCAGTGCTTTGGTTGAAAAAAAGAAAGAATCTAAGCTGTAGGTATCAAAGTAGGTCCTTTTCCTTGTTTGGACAGGGAAAAATCTCTCCATTTTCATTAAACTCTTCCACAGACGAAATACCTGCCCCAAGTCTGGGCAACTTGCACGCTTCCTACAATCACAGTTATCGTAATTAAACAGGTCACTGTTTGAGGGAAAGATCACATTACTGATAAGAGCTCAGAGGGCTGTAAATCACTCAAGACCATCTGAAAGTGAAACTACACGTTCAGATATTCAAAACGTCGCCTCATTCTTCTTCTTGACACCATCAGCAAAGGATCACATCCTCCTCCTAGTCTTATTGGCCATTCATGCAAGGCAGAGCTCCTTGTAGCCTTGCTTCTCGTCAAAGCGGAGCCTTCTCACCTGGAGAGGACCTCAGGGTCTAACGAGACTTAGGGCCTGCAGGAAAGTCACCTGCTCTCTGATGGAAAAAGCTACAGACATCAGAGCTGAAAAATCAGATGGCCTTAACAGAAGCCTTATCAACAGAATGACTTGAAGTCAACTGCTATTCCATCTTCCAGTCCTTTCATCATCATCACTAACCTGTCGTGGTAAGCCCCTGCAAGCAGGACTGATCTTTTCTGAGTTAAGCACAGTGGGATCTCTCACTCCGAAATGGTAACTGATTACTGCTTTAATTAAGGAGAAGATACAAACTGTCAAACAAAAAAACACATTAAGATATTTCGACGAATTATACACATACTTTTAAAAAAAATAATTGCAATGCAGAAGGTAAGAAGTATTGCATACCAATAATGAAAGCAACATTTGCCAAGCGACAGCTTGGCATTTCTCTCGACAAAGGAGGGCTGCGTGCTGCTTGCCTCGAGTGTCACCAGCAAGTAAACCAAGGTAGCGCCACGCTCCACACGACCACCAGTCACTGAATAATAAATGCCAGACTATTGCTCTATTGGAATATGCATGAGCAGCAGGCTGACTCACGTTCAGCCAGCTACCAGGCTAACAAAGAGTTTTGAAACTTACTACTACAAGGGAGGGTGGGGTTTTTATTTTAATTCACTCGGCATTCAGCTATCTGTCCAACAAGGAGAAGTCTACGTCGAGAAAGGGAAACATCTATAAGGAAGATTTCACTGAAATCTACCTTTATTTTAAACTGGGATGGGGGAAGGGAGGAGAGAATATCAGTGCCCTAGTTAAAACATCTGAAGATTAACCTCCTGTAACGAAAGCAGCGGCCAACGCTCCGCAGAGTTCTTCACGCATTAATCGAGGTGTCATAGTTCACTGGGTCTCCTTCACCCTCCCTCGACTTCCATCTGCTCAGCCAGGAGCGAAGCCTTCTGCACATCTTTTTTCCTCCTTGACTTCCCCTCCAGCCCCACCTCCGAGCCTTCCCTTCGGACCACACGCGAGTTTTCTGCTCCCAAAAGCAGAGAACGACCCCGAGAGCTCTCGCACAGATAATCCATCGGAGACCCGATGCAGAACTCATCTGGCACCATACGGAGACAATGGGTCCCCTCCTTTGCAAAAACCGATGCGTTACTCGGGCAGCTCGTTCTGCAAATAACTCGGGTAGATCACGGTTTTGTTCTGAAGTGGAACCTGCCTGCAGTTTTTCCTTAACCATCCGTTCCTTTGCACTCAGGTAATGGAAAACAAAGGAGTGGTCAAAAGGGAAGATATAAACTTTTCAAGTCCGACAAGAATAACACGGCAAGCTAAGATAAACACGCTTTCCTTGCGAGAGCAGACAGCTTCATAGGGATACGAGAAATAAATCACTATTATGGTCCCAGAGAGAAAATCCCAGCCCTCAAACGGTATCAGGCGTTGAGTGCTTTTTTTGCCTGGCTCAGCAGGTCAAGCAGCCCGCTGCCGATGGCTCTCCCGGAATCAGCTTTCAGCTAGCCAGGTTTAATTATTGCTTGTGGAGATGACCGGTGCTGCCGGGGAGAATATCTCTAAGTGCTGACAGCGAAACGAGCAGCAGCTTTACCGGGGATAACGGCCTCCCTGAGCACCAGCCCAAAGCCCTCCAGCGGGACGAAGCCCGGGCTGAGCTGTTGAGGTGTCAGCGCGACCTTCCCACAGCAAGCACCGGGGGCTGCAGGGGGGGCCCGGGCCAAGCCCAGCACCTCCAGAGGGGGCTGCGGGAGGCTCGGGGGGAGCCTCCGGTACCGGGCACCCCGAGAAGGTGGTGCCTTGGGGTTATTTCTGATTCACCCCCCGTTCTTCTGACCTTCCCGCTAGGCCGAGAGGAGAGAAGGGGCTGGGCGCGGAGAGCCCCCGCGGCCCCATCCCTCGGGGCTGCCCCTCGCTGAGGGGCACGGCGGAGGCCTCCCCCCGGCCTGCACCCACCCCCTCCCGGTGCCTCCGCCGCTGGGACCGGGCAGGGGCAGTCCCCACCTCATACTGGATGTACTGCTTCCGCCACTCGGGGGTGATGTGCGCCGCCAGGTGCTCGGCGAACTTCATCCTGCCCCCTCCTCCTCCTCCTCCTCCTCCTCCTCTTCCTCCGCCGCCGCCTCGCTCGCTCCGAGCCTCTTCAGCGGCGCCTGGCCGCCAACGGGCCGCCGCCGCCGCCGGTACTGGGGGGCGGGGGGGGGCCTCCGCCGCCGCACATGGGCCCCCGCCCGCCCGCCCCGCCGCTCCTCAGGCGCCGCCGCGGGGCCTCCTCGGCTCGGCTCGGATGCGCTCGGCTCCGCGCGGCTCGGCTCCGCTCGGCTCGGCTCCCCTCAGCGCCGCCCCGCCGCTGCCGCCACCTCCCCCGCCGCCACCGCCGCCGCCGCCATCTTGGCGCCCCGCCGCCCCGCCCCGCCCCGCCGCCCAACCCGCCGCCAGCACGGCCGCGTCGCCACGGCAACCGCTGGCACCGCCCACCGCGGGGCGGGGCTGCGGTGGATGTGGGCGTGGCTTATAGACGCCCCGCCTCCTGATCTCCTCAGAGCTGGCCCCGCCCCTAGGCGCGGGGCTGGAGGACGGTTTCTTGTGGTTTTTGCCCCAAAAGCCGCCCGGGAGGCCGTATGGGAGCACACAGCCCACAGAGTGGTGGGCAGCCAGCGGGTGCCTGGGTGCTGCAGCCCGTAAACCCAGCACCTGGAATAACCAGAGACACCCCCTGCCCCTCGGGTCCTTCCCAGCCGCCACAGGCAGGTGGTTATCACGGCACAGCCGAGGCCGGACTCCTCTCCCTGCCCGTCACCATCGTCCCCAGCCACGTCTCTGCGTCCCCCTGCTGCTCCAGGCCCCTTCCCGTTTCCCATTTGCCCCGTGACTCTCTCCGTGCTGTTTCGGCCGGGAAAAGATAAAAGAAGTGGCGTTATTTGCTTTTTTTAAACCGAGCGAGGAGGAGTCGGGAGTGGGCTTTCCGCCAGCGCAGTCTGGCACTTGCTTTGTTGAAAGCATATAGAATAATTTATAAATAGCGTGTTTTTCTTTTAAAAATATACGCTTTTAAAGATCCTGCCCTGCTGGGGAGAAGGAGTCTTCAAAAGAGGCTGTGGAAAAACAGTCTTTCAGAGGGAAAACCACCCGGCGGGACACCGGCCGGCCTCTCAAAGGCTTGGTTGGGCACAAGCCCCGCAGTCCTGCAGCATCACCCCAGGCTTCCCGCTGCCCCAAAGCCCCGTCCAGCTGCAGGGCACATCAGCACGCTGCCTGAGATGTGTGCTCAGTGTATTGGACTGCCCGGGGACAGCGCTGCAGAACTCAGCAGCAGCTGTTGGTTTTTCGTATGTTCTCCAAAACGCCATACAACTTCTCATCCGACCGACCCAAACCCAAACCACGTTATTTAGCCGTGATGTGCCTCCCTGCACACAAACCCCATTATTTGCAAGCTCTGGACAGCCAGGTGGCCTCAGCGTCGGCTGCTTCGGGCAGAAGCCATCGGGGCCATTTGTATGCACTGCAGCACAGCAGCTTACAGAAGGAGGGAATCAATGTTTTATTGATATCTACAAAAACTATATGGCAGCTGCACTAATTACATGCTTTTCTCCCCAATCCCCTTTACTGCATGCAAACAAGAGGCCAGCCTGCAGGTAGAACCTGTGAGCACGGCACGCATGCCTCCAGCCCTCTACCATCGACAGGCATCTCCCATGGCAAAACGAGGCAGCCTTAATTACCCCCTTTCTTTGTCTGCTGTGGAAAAAAAGGAATGTAAGGAGGGCTTAGCTCAGGAGGTGGTTGCTGTATACCACACGGGTGGCTGAGCATTTTGGAGCCTGGAGGCCATGTCCTCACTGCCTTCATCCCACCCTAAAGGCTCTGCGGGTGCCTTGCACCCTCTCCCATGCCTGTTGAAGCCTGGGTCAGGTGGGAGGTTCAGGCCCTCCATGCAGTTGCTCCTGAAAGAAAGACAAGCAAAAACTGAGAGAAATTGAGCTGCAGGTGCTAGAGCAAGGAGAGCATCGTGGCCTCTCACCATGGAGACCAGACAGAAACTGAGTGGAGGCCACGCGCTTCAGATTAATTTGTCTCAAATATTTAATCAAGCCCATAGCTGTGCAGACAGAGCCAGTCACACGCAGGACATCTCCCTGTCCCCAGCCCCAGGCACACAGTGCCCACCTCCTGTGCCTATCTCCTTGTATTGCCCCCCTCTCTGCCTCACTGTGCCCACCGCTGAAATGGGTGGAGGGGGCCAGGGCAGGATCAGGCCGGGCTCCTGGGCACGCAGCGCTGCCAAGGTGGCCAAGATCTCCTTACGGGACACGGCACTGCCATTTGCTACTGCAGGGGGTGGAGAAGGGAGATGGATTCAACAGCTGTGCCGAGGGAAACTTTCCACCCGCGGTAGCTGCCAGGCTAAATATACTTCGGGACGGGACCCCCGCGGCCACAGTGGGGACAAGGGGGACCTGCCAGCCACGGGGCCACCCCGCCGGGCAGCTGCCAGGGACCTTGCATCAGCATCCAGTGTACGGTCCCCTCACTGCTGGCCTTGTCCCCATGCTGTCCCCTCACTGCGGGGCAGAAATCCTGGGGGGGCTAGGGGATGGAGAGAGCCCCCGAGGTGCTCATTTTGCTGGGGATGGGAACGGAGAGGGCAACACAGCAAGGGGTAAGGAACAGCACGTGCTGGCAGCCCCCCACGACCCCAGTAAGGGGGTGGGTGGGTGGGTGCTGCAGAACCTCTGCTGCCAGCTTCAGCCCCCAAAAACCAACGCTGCGCTCCCCGAGGGCCGCAGCCGGGCCGCCAGTGCCCCCCAGCGGCAGCGGGACCCGGCCGTGGCGACACCCGCGGTGCCCGGCCCCACGCGTGACACCGGGACACAGAGCAGGGAGCTGGGAGGGGGGCAAATTTGGCAAAGGTCCTAAAATGCTTGAGAAGAGTTTGGGGAGCACCTGGTGACAATGAAGTGGCTGCTTTCCCTCTGTGATGCTAACAGGCATTTCCAAAGCAGCAGACAGAGGGTTTGTGCCAGCTTATATAAACATATTTATTTATTGATCTATATACATTTATAAATGTATACGTATATATATATTTCAATATATGTATATATAACACATACATATTTGGAACACAAGTCCTGTCAGGAGTGACTAAGGGAACTGGGGGTGTTTGGTCTGGGGAAGAGGAGGCTCAGAGGAGACCTTATTGCTCTCTGCAACTGCCTGAAAGGAAGCTGTGGGGAGCTGGGGGTCTTCTCACAGGTAACTAGTGAGAGGACCAGAGGGAATGGCCTCAAGTTGTGCCAGGGGAGGTTCAGGTTGGAAATGAGGAGACATTTCTTCTCAGAAGAGCACTCAGGCATTGGGACGGGTTGTCCAGGGAGGTGGTGGAGTCACCGTCCCTGGGGGTGGTTAAGGAGAGGTTGGACGTGGTGCTTAGGGACATGGTTTAGTGGGTGACTGTGGTGGTAGGGGGGTGGTTGGAGCAGATGATCTTTTCCAGCCTCAGTGATTCTATGATTCTATTCACACCTAAATGGTTCTATGATTGTATCCAACCAACAGCCAATTTGTGGCTTTCCTCTCCATGAGGGCTTCCCCTCTGACCCCAAGAGGGTTTTGAGGAGAACTGTGCCCCAGCTGCCCAGCTTGGATGTGGCTCTGGCCACGGCTCCTTCTCACCGAGAAACCCCGGGCACGGCCCAAACCATGAGGGGCTTGGGCCCACCGCCCTGCTGGGCAGACAGACCCCCATGCGGACTGCAGCGGCAGCAGCAGGCTTCGAAGGCCGCCTGCCCGCGTCCTCCCCAGCCTCGCCGCGGCCTTCGTTGCCTGCTGATCTCCTGGTGACAGGCCCTGTGACCTCACAGGGCCCGGCATAACATCAGGCTGCGGCTGGGCACAGCTGCTAGTGCTGCTGGTCACTGCCGGAGCTCTGCTCAGCGTGACGGCCGTCTGCAGCATTCTTGTGTTCCTCAAGAGAGAGCAGGATGAAGCTCAGCCTGGCTCTCCTCCTGGCCGTGGCTCTGGCCATGGCTTTGTTCCGCTCATGCGGCCAGGGCCCCTGCAGCCAGCGCTGCTGGGAGAGGGTCAGGGTCAGCAGGAGCCTTGGCACCAAGCGCCAGGTCTCCAACTGGCCCTGCATGCTCGGCCTTTCCAACTGCCCCAGCAGGCTGCGCCTCAGGCTGAACACCGTG
This sequence comes from Heteronetta atricapilla, assembly GCA_011075105.1. NCBI lineage: Eukaryota > Metazoa > Chordata > Aves > Anseriformes > Anatidae > Heteronetta > Heteronetta atricapilla. Next base: position 10,902,483 of record CM021738.1, read on the forward strand.
CTGCCTTCAGAGGGCACAAAGCCCGTCGGCACCGAGCGCCAGCCCTCCGAGCTGCCCTACCCCCTGGGCCGCTTCTGGGAATACCTTGCCCAGGGCGGGAGAGCCTGGCTGCTCTGGGCTAACTGGGACGCCATCTGCCTCCTCGGCGTGGGACTGCTTTCCCTCAGCCTCTGGAGAACAATCCAGAGACACCGCAGACAGGTGAGACGCGGAGACGCAGCGTGCAGGAAAGGGCCAGCCTGTGGGGACCCACGGGGACCTTGCCCATGAAGGCTTCCCAGGAAAGAACAAAACCCAGCAGGCATAAGGAAGCCTCAGCAGGCCCCGAGAGGCCCTCTGCCTCTTCCCCGGGGACTCGCCCAGCCACAGGGCTGACGGCCACTGTTGTGAGCCCCCATGGCTGCCTGGAGCAGTCCTGTGAGGCTGGATGCCCCAGAGGAAGCCGAGCCCAGCAGGACAATTCTCCACCCCGCAAGCCCTCAGCCATGCTCTTCACTGTGCCTCTTCTCTTGTCGCTTCCAGCGAAAGGGCCGGTGGGCCTCAGCTTCTGTGGGGACAGACTGCCAGGGAAACAACGCTCTGGATGATCACGCCTTGCTCTACCGGATGGAGGCCAATGTTGCCATCATGGTGAAGTGCCTCAGGCGCCTGTACCACCTCCGCCTGCGAAAGCTTGCGCTCCCACTGCTGAGGAAGAAGGCACTGAACAAGCACATGAGAAGAAGAGCCCCCTTGCGTGTTCCCGGCAGATTCATCTAGAGCGTGCATCCCGTGTACCGGCGACAGGAAAGGCAGCGCAGAGAGTGAGTGCTGCTGCCCATGGGTTTGGGGAGGCTGATGCTCCAGGAGAAGGGGGGAGAGGAGCTAGGAGAGGACAGGCACCCATGACTGTGGGTTGCCCCGGAGGAGCCCATGACCCAGGAGAAGGGGTCCAGGTCCCAGTCGCTGCCCACGTCCCTATTAGATGGCAGTGGCCAGGGAATGCCCATGACCTCTTGGGGTAGCCCTTGGACTTAGGACCTCCAAGGCCCATGTGAGGGTAGGCGCAGGTGGAAGCAAGTGCCTGGCTAATAATTCTGGCACAGCCTTTTCACCCATCTGACGGTCAGTTCTCTTCAGATTGACAGCGAGCCGGTGAGGCAGGACACACCTCAGGCCTCCGAAGGCTCCTGCGCTGAAGGCACCTCCCCTGACAACTGGGTGCCAACATCGCCCTGATCACCTCCTCCCTGCATGGGCGCCACCGACAATGCCAGCTGTCCCCTGGTGGGCTGCCCGTGTCCAGCCAGCAAAACAGCCAGCAGGGACTCAGCGATCATCTCCTGAGGACCCCTGAGGAGAGTCCCCTTTTGCACCCTCCCAGAGGCACCAATGGGGCTGCTGGCATCCCAAAGGACGTGGCTGCGCTTCCTTGCTCCACAGAGGACAGCAGGAGCATGCGTGTGGAGCAGAGCTGGCTGGGGGACTCTTGGAAGTTCCTGCTGGTAGCAGATCGCTTCCCCCAGCTGAATAAAAATCATCCATACAGGAACTTGTGTCCTTTTGGTACCAAAGGGCTTGGGGTATAGCCACACGGGAGGCAGTGGGGCAAGTGAGGGCTAATGCGTACAGGTTTTAGAGAACACACCTGCAGAGGAATGAGGGATCTGGGCTGGGAGAGAAGAGCTGTGAGGTGCCCCCCAGGCACCCATGCACCAGGAGGACAGACCACATCCTGGCACCTCGAGTGCTGTGTTCACTTTTGGGCCCCTCACTACAGGAAGCACATCGAGGCCCTGGAGTGTGTCCAGAGAAGGCCTATGAAGCTGGTGAAGAGCCTGGAACACAAGTCCTGTGAGGGGCGGCTGAGGGAACTGGGGGTGTTTGGTCTGGGGAAGAGGAGGCTCAGAGGAGACTTCATTGCTCTCTGCAACTCCCTGAAAGGAAGCTGTGGGGAGCTGGGGGTCTTCTCACAGGTAACTAGTGAGAGGACCAGAGGAAACGGCCTCAAATTGTGCCAGGGGAGGTTCCAGTTAGAAAGTAGCGAACTTTCTTCTCAGAAGAGCATTCAGGCATTGGGACGGGTTGCCCAGGGAGGTGGTGGAGTCACCGTCCCTGGGGGTGGTTAAGGAGAGGCTGGACGTGGTGCTTGGGGCCATGGTTAGTGGGTGATGGTGGTAGGGGGGTGGTTGGAGGAGATGAGGTTGGAGGGCTTTTGCACCCTTAATCCACGACAGGCAGCCTGGCCTCCTGCACCAAACTAACGATGTGGATGCCACGTTAAGCTTCTGCTCCCGGCGGACTGCCGACCCCCCCTGCAGGGCAGGCGATAATGGCAGGAGGAGCACAGCCGTCCCGGAACGCTCGTGCTCGGCTCGTTTTTCTCGCCGTTCCTCTGTGCCTCCCGTACCAGGCCCTGGGGGGGACCGGCTGTGCGGGCGGACCGGCCGCCATGGCGTCGCCCTCGGTGGCGGCCGGCAGCGGCGGGGAGGGGAGCTCGGGCTCGGGCTCGGGGGGCGCGGAGCCGCCCGGCCGCCACCTGCCCGCCCTGTTCGAGCAGGCGGCCGAGCGGCTGCCCGGCCTGCTGGGCACCGCCAGCAAGGAGCAGCTGCTGTACCTGTACGCCCGCTACAAGCAGGTGAGGCCCGGCCGGGCCGCGGGACAGGCTCGGGCCCGCCGCGAAATGGCCGCCCGGAGGGGGCCGGCCGGGAGGGGCGAGGGGGCAGCGGCTGTGGGGAGCTCCCCGCCGGGCGCCCGCCTTCAGCAGGTCGGCGCGGTGGAGGCTAAGGGACGTCTCAGCCGACCCTGGCTCTTCACCTGCCGCCTGCAGGAGGGAGAGCCTGCACGAAGCTGCTCGTCTCCGTGATGGAGAGCAGCCTGTGGATGCGGGTGGACCCCGGCTGGCCTTCGGTGGGGCTGGCAGGCAGCCGGGATGGGGCTCTGCACAGAGCGCCCACCTGCCGGCCTCCCCACGCTGGGTCCTTGGGGTTTGGATGCGGCCCCATGTAGGATGGGGCTGTGCGTTTCTGTTTGTGGTGCCCCACAGAGATGCCTTGGCAATTCAAGTGATTGCTTGGGCCTTAGGTTCCAGGATCATACAATGTTCCACGTTGGGAGGTGCTCCTTAGAGGTCCTGGCCAACCTCGACCATGCCGTGGTTCTGTTGTGCCCTTGGTGATCCTGCTTGGCAGGGGGTTGGACTAGCTGCTCTTCACGGGTCCCTCCTGACCTTGGCCATGCTGTGAGGGGCCCTTTCCCATTTAGTGACGCCTTTTCCCGTTTGGTCCCTGTGTATCTGGAGCTCAGGGACGTGCCGTGTTGGAACATGCAAGGCGACTTTCCTGCTTTTCTGGGAGAATTTGTTTAACACAAAAGCACAACTCAGATGCAAAGGGCTGTAATTGGCTAACCTGGAGAAACAGAAAAAATATAGCTAGTGTTGCACGTGGAAGATTAAAGAGTAAAAGTTTGAACATGAGTCAAGTTGTGTATGGCAAGAGATTGCCTTGACTTAAAAAGTGAACGTAGAACAGAATCCCACCCATTTGAGTTAATAGTTGAAGTTAGGCGCGTGCATCTTCCCTGTGACTTTCCTCCCATACTGAATACCCTTGTCTGGCTACTGCCACTTAGAAGCATTTCTTTCTTTCCCTTTTTTTTTTTTTTGGTGTAATATTTAATTATCCGCCAAGCTGGTGGCTCCCAGGCTGTGGTTTGTGGGCCATTAATTGTACCGAGAGCAGGCTGGCCACGTCTTCAGATTTTTCTGGGGCTTAAACAGGTCTCCAGGTTTCATCCCCCTCGTAAGAAAAAGGAGGGGGGGAAAAAAGTGCCAGGAAAACTTTTAAGAACTAAAACCATGATGAGAATGAGGTGAAAAGAAAGGACTTTGGTGCAAATGCTTTGTAAGTGTCCCAGTTGGAGAAGGGGAGGTGTCACTGGTGTACTTCTCCGTGAGTGTCAGCAGGCTCCAGAGGATTCACTGGTGTCATCTCTGTAAGAGCAACAGAGTATTTAATGTTTTATTTAAAAATGACTAAAATGGGAAACTATTTCACAAGGTTTGATACCAGGCAGAAACAGCAGCAATTAGCCCTGTCAGCACGGGTTTCCAGCCCTCTCCAGCCGAGGGGCGCTTCCATCCCCTCCGCCTCTGTCCCTCCTGTCCCCGGCCAAGCAGGATGCCAGAGCAGAACCCGCGTGCTCCTTGGTCCGGGGCTGTGTCGGCTCCCTGGTTTCTGTGCCTGCGGTGCCAGCTCGCACGGCCGCTGCAGGATTAGGCTCTGCTAACTTTGAGTTTTGCGGCGTTTGGGGCTTTAAATCAAAAGGATGGCGCTTAATGTGAGTTTTCTCTATTTAATTACAGCAGCCCTATCAGTATGCATAATGGGTTGCTAATATATTACACCGGTGGACAGTAGTATTGCTCGCACACAAAAGGTGCTGACTCAGATCTGTCCGCTGCCCTTGATTTGGCATCCTTGTCTTTCCTCAGCGTCGTGTTTTATGTCGCTAAGGGCTTTGATTTAAGGCGCAGCACCGTCATAAAAGGGGTGACAGTAACAGCTGAGCTCTCTGTTAAAATACTGTATATTATTTATTTCCGACTGTTTGGGTATATAACCGTTTTCCTGGGATTTTATTACCTTTTATTGGAGGCCATTTCATGGTTTTATTACTTTTCTCTCTGATTTTGTTTATGTGTCAGAGACTTGAAAATAAGGGAATTGCTTAGTTGTCATCTCCAGTGAGCTTTTTAGAAGATGTTGCTGAGTTTACGACTCAGGGGAAGAGCAGACTGCTTGGCAGGGCTCTCGCCGCGGACTCGTTTTCTTTCTCCCCCCTCTTCCTGCCTGGCTTTGGGCAGATCACTTGTCCTGCCTGCCTTGAGCCTGCAGCGGTAAGGTGCAGGTGGTAGAGCTTGTCTGCCTGCTGGCAATGCCAAAGAGGGGGGCTCGGGGGCTGTGGTGATGGAGACCAGCACAGCAGTTGTTGTTCAGAGCAGGGAGCGGGTCCAGACCTTCCCTGGGAGCGACCGGAGGCTGGGAAAGCCGCCCGCCAGCAGGATGCTCCGGGCTGCAAACCCAGTGCCGCTGGCAGAGCGGGGCTTGTGCTGCCCCTGGGGAGGGTAGGATCACAGATGTAATCCTGTTTACACAGCTTGCACATGTTGGAGGATGCTATGCCACGGCTCTGCCCTGCAAACAAGCCCTTCTGCTGGCGGATTCGGGTTGCACACAGCGTGGGGGTGGAAGTGGTGCGGTGTTACAGCACGACAGGGTTAGGGCTCTGGTGTTTTGCGGTTACGTCCCTTATTTTCCCTTACACCCCGCTTATAACCAGGCTGACAGAGCTCTCCCACGGGTTCTTGGGACACAGCATAGGGCAGGAACGGATCAGAAGTCCTATCCCGAAGAATTTCAGTGCACTTGGTCCTTGTGGAGTTGGAGGTCAGCCCCGCTGTCCTCGGAGCTGAGTCAGCCTGCCCTGGCCGTTACTGCTGCATGGGGAGCCTGCAGGCGGGATTCACCTTAAGGGACTTCCGAGCGGCTCACAATATTCGGCTGGGACTCCCCGCTGGATAAATGTCCTGGTTGCAAAATTAGCACAGAGCAGTTTTGTCCCCACCGCTGGGAAGAAAAAAACCAAGCGGTTGTGGTGTAATGAGTAAGGAGAATCTCGGGGTTTTTCACGGTATGGCCCAGCAGCTGAGACTGTATATGCTGGTACGCGGCGCTGACACAGCTCTGAGTCTAGCCAGGAGCTTTTCTGAACGTCCTGACCCTCAGCCGTCCGGTGAAGGCCTCAGCCAGGGCTTCTAAATTTCCCTTTTGGCCCCAAATGCAAACTCTTCCCATTCAGAGCTGCCTGGGTCAGCTTTTTATGTGGTTCGGGAGCGTGAAGCTTGCAGGCGGCTGCGTGGAGAAGCGATACTAGGAAAACATTTCACGCCTTGTGGCTGCCTTTTCGGCACGGCTGATGCGCAGTTTGTGATGGTATATTTAGCTAAAAATCCCCTTCCTCAGCTAATGGGCTCCAGTCTCCCCTAACGTTAGGCTCCTGTTTGGCTCCTGCTGCGTTATGGAGTCCTGCAGCAGGAAGAAGGAAGCCAAGATTTTTTTCTTCTCTCCAGCAAAAGCACCGCAAGCCTTTTGAATATATCTCAAAACAGCAAACGGGGCACACGCGTGCTTTTTTTTTCCCGCTCTTGATGGATGAAATTTAACTACCGTTCCTTGATTTGTATTACTATTGATGTTACTAACAGTCTTTTCAGTGCTGGAACAGCCTCTGAATGCCACATCTAGAGAAAAGAAACTGCTGTCTTGTTTTGATGATGGCAGCGAACAATTGATATTAAAAAAGATGGCATTTCTTTGATCTGGCTTGGCCAGTTTTTACTAAAGAATTGCCAGGCAGGCATTTTCCACCCAGCTAATGAATTCGCATTTTGTTTCCGTGTTTCTTTTGTTTCTTGGAACAAGTGGTCCAGTCCATATCTGAGCGCAGGAGGAAACATTTACAATACAAATGAGCCACGACTGATTTATGAGGCTTAACTGTTGCTGGTCCTCTCCCCCCTTCCTCCAGGAAACGCGACGTGTTGTTTTAAAGGCCGGCTAAGATGTCCGGATCTGAACGGACTGCTTACGAGGAGATGGTCAGATGTGCAGAAAATTAATTTCAGTTAGTCACTCATCTCCTTCAGCGCTTTAAATGAAAACACGGTGTAACTAATAAATATCTCTCAGCGTGGGCACGCTCGCTCTGAAGCCTGATTAATGATTCCATCCTCAGCAGAAAATCCCCACCCTGCTAAGGTGAAGGATCGTTAGTTGATTTAAGCACTTCACCTGCCTGAACACTGGAGCATATTTCATTTGCAAATAAACAATAAGGGGTGGATGCGGTTTGGTGTTGCTCGGCTAACAACGTGCCCGGCCAGCAGCCTTTGCCCACCTCCAGGCCGTGCCTGCCCGGAAACAGGGGATGCCAAGAGCAGCGTGCTACAAAGGGTGTCTCAGCCTTTTGTTATCCCTTCGGGACGTACACCGCTTTCCTTAAGCTGAATGTAAAAAAATACATAAGAAGAATCCATGTTTTGTGTAAGTCCATTGCCTGCCACAGTGATATTTTCATTTCAGTTGGGTTCCTTTTGCTGAGAGACCCGTGTGCCAAGGGCTTTGGTTGGTAAGAGGAAGGGGTCCTGATGGCAGCTGGGTCTGGCGAGTCCTCACCGCGTTCACAGGGACAGAGGCACGTTCATGTCTAAACTCTCCTGAGCTGACTTTCAAGGAAACGTTACGGTGGCTCAGTCTTCTCTCTGCTCTGTTCCTGAGACGATCTCAGCGCCGGACGCCTTGCAGCAGCGTGCTTGTGCCGTTGGAGCCGCGGGCAGGGGAAGCCTTTGTCTGTCCTCTCTGTTCCCTTCTGGGGGCGAGCTGGTAATAGGTAGGGCTGCTAGACCTTACCGAAATGAGAGACACGGCTTGCTATGTGTCACATCAGTACGCCTGCCTATGAAAACCCGTCTGAGGCCCCCTGCTGCTAAGTCCATTTCACGCTTTTACGTCGGGATCCGTTTGGTAACCTCGTCAGTTCTCGCGTTTCTGAGCCAGCATGGGGCCAGAGAAGTGGCGTGTGGAATCGCCGTGTGCCTCTGCTGTGGCGGTAGCCGTCCCCTAATTCTGGCGTGGTGTTCTGGTATTTCTCCCTTTCCCCCTTTTCACTCGTGCCTCCTCGTGACAGACTGCTTCTGCTCAGGCCTCGACTTGTTCCGCTGGCGAAATGCTTCCTCTGCAGCCAGATGCCTCGGAGCTGATTCAGAAGCTGCTTGGCATTCCTTTCCCCTGAGTTTGTCCCCTTGCCTTCCCGAGGACCTTGAAAATAATTAAGCAAAGTCTGTTTACTCGAACTTGGTGCGGAAGCAGGTGAATTTCATCCTTAATGAATAATCATCCCTGTAGAAACCCTAATCAACAGATTTTTTCTTGATACTGGTGGAGAATGAGGCATTTGGCTGAGTAATAAACATAACATTAAGTGAGAAATCACTTGCTGGTGATCCCTGTTGGGTAATGCATGCAAAAGAAATGAGCCGCCTAACAAAATTGCTTCCCTTGCATCACACAGAGCAAGCACAGCGATGCAGAGGTAACTGGTGATTGAGAGTGCTAAAACAAGGGTAAAACACATCTGAGTTGGCTGTCAGTACTTTCCCTCAAAAACCTTTCATCTGGCACAAGAATAAAAGTACCCCGAGCCATCCAAACCTGGCATTTTCTTATGCAAGCACCCTTCCCTTTGGTTTGTGCTAACAGAAGGAAATTTCTTTTCTTTAGGTGAAATTCGGAGCCTGTAACACTCCAAAGCCAAGCTTCTTCGATTTTGAGGGGAAGCAGAAATGGTAAGAGGAAATCCTTGTAAACCCTAGATATTTCTGGCTCTAGCTTGTGTTGCATCTTGTCTCCGCTGTTGATACATCACAGACCTGACTTAGAGGAGGTCAAATACAGAATGTCTGCCACAGGATGGCTTTTGCTTAGTATAGCCAACAATGCAGGTTTTTTTGTGCCAGGAGAGGTCTATCGGTGTCATCTGGGTACTGCCTGGGATGTGACAGACACACGATCAGGTCAGAGTTTTCTGCCTGAGCTGCTTGCGGCTCTGCCTGATGCTGACACGAAGTACCAGACGCTTGGTTTTACCTAGTGCACCCAGAGCTGGTCTGCGTACAATGCAAAGTTGGTGAAAATAGCTATAGCTTTATCTTGTGAACATCAGGGGTGTTCCAGCCTAGATCTAGGTCCCCTGAAAGACACTTTTGTAGTGGACTGCTGCACTGACAGTAGTCATGGCTTCACTGAAAAGTTGACTGCTTCCAACTGAGTGGAAGATGGCTTTATGCCCCCTGAAAACATATATGTGATTCTGATTGCCGTGTTCCACCGATGACGCTGTAAAAAGACATTGTGCTGTCTCCAAGTCGCTCACTGGTATCTTGCTGTCTGTCGTAGGGAAGCCTGGAAAGCCCTGGGAGACACCAGTCCTCATCAAGCTATGCAGGAGTATGTGGCTACAGTGAAAAAACTGGACCCTGGTTGGAACCCGCAGGTAGGAAACGTGAAAACGCTGTTTGGAAAACAAACCCACGACTGTGTCTTTTCACAGCCACTAACTGCTCGGCTTCACACAGACCTTAATCGCTGCATCGGAAACTTCATTCTGAGCAGATCAAACTCTAAAATCCATTTTAAAACTCCCCTTTTGTTAAGACTGAAACACGAAGAACCATCTTTTTCATTCGTAATTATCTTCATTACAGTAAGCACATGTGCGGGGTTGATTTGGCTGTAGTGATCTAATTTATTTTGCTTTTATCGGTTCGTGCTGTATTTAGCATGTAAGGATACTTTTTATCCTTTTCTCATCTTTGTCTTTTCAACTACTATTTAAATGTTGATCAATACAAAGTAATCTCCATAAAAGTGATGTGAACTGAATGATCAATTCTGAAAATGTTTCCTTTTTGTTTCGATACAGCAAATGACCAAATCTGATTATGATTAGGTGCTCCAACATAACAAGTGTATTTTTAAGCCCAGTATGTGTCTGTTATAGGGAGATTGTACTGTCATCTTAATTAATCTGCCTTTCATCTGCCAGGTTTATTACTTGATTGAGTATTTAAGGATATCTCTCTGTTTATGGACTGAGTTTTATATAATTTTTTAAGAGGATTGGTTTTTGGAAAAATACTGCTTTTAATTGGAGTTAGAATGGAGATTTTACTAACAGCAAAATGCTGAATGCATAGTAATTTCTTTTCACAGTAGAAAATTGATTCTTTTTTTGTCCTGCACTTTGGAAGCAAATTCTAGTTTGAGCACCAGCCTATGAATCAAGAATTTGCTTCTCAGTTGTCATCTGGTACTGCTCTTCAGTCTTAAGAGTAGTTGGCTTCTTTACCAACACATGTTCCATGGGTTTGATCCTGTTTTTGCAGCAGAGAAAATCCTTTTTAATACCTTTGGGAAAAAGTTACATGTGCTGTGCTGTGTGGTTAGCAAAAGTCCGCCACGTGCTGTGTGAAATCTTGTCTGATCTAAAATGATCATATGGAAATATTCAGGATTCTACCTATTTTTTTAAAATTATGAGGAAGCTATTTAGCAACATAAAGTGAAGCATCCTGAATATTCATTAAACAGCGACCAGAAAAATAAACAATTCCTGAACCTTTTGTGTGTGGAGCTTGTGTTTGTTAAAAGACTTTTCATGCATAATGACAGGTTCAGTTTTGGGCACTCTTCTCACTTCATTGCTTCAGAGAAATACCTTTTTCACAGGCGTCACCTTCAGGTTACAAAGCTGTCAGATAGGAAAGTGGAATAATCTAGTAGTTAGCAGATTTTTTTAAGAAGCCATATAGCAAACGAGGAATGGTTTGCAGTGCTGCTCCTCCTGTCTGCCCCTAAGGTGAGGAATGAATGTGTGAGCATGTTTCTTCTTTTGCATACCTGTGTCCCCAGGACTCAGCAGAAACTAGACTGTGTGGGGTAATGCTATTGCACCAGCATGTTTGCTCTTTCGTGTGTTGTGCTGACCTCCCTTGTTTATGGATAGTTGATGCAAGAAGGGTGGGTTTGCAGCATTAAAGAGCAATGCTAGACCTTGAGCAGAAGTTTCTGTGTCAATATGAGGGCTGAGGGCGTCTGAGCAGTTTAAAGGCGTGTGATTTTGTTTTTCAAATGCTTTTTGTTGCAGCTTTTCAACAGATAAGTTTCTCTCACTCATGTAATCATGTATTTCTTGACCTTTTGAAACTAATTTCTCCTCTGTGTGGTCTCAGTGCATGGCATTGTCTGGTTTACTGTCCCTTCACCACTGCACAGGTACCATGCTTCTTGTCCTTATCCCTTTTCCCCTATTCCTTGCCTATTTCTGGCTAGAAACCTGTTAAAAGAGCTGTGAGAGCTTTACACTGAAGGAATCTGCTGAGCTGCAGAAAGGCCTAACAGGAAGTTAAAAGAACAGAGAAAGCAACTTAAAAGTTAGCATTAGAGCACACATGACTTTGGATTCTTTAAAAGCATCCATCTGTCCTTCCTACTGTATTTTCATTTTAATTCCACTTGTCTACAACCAAAATCCTGCCAGGAGTCTTCCTGATCTTTGATGTGTCTCATGCTGCTTCTTTTTTTTCCCTACCACATCCCCCTTGCGGAGCCACGAGAGGGAGCTCTATTCTTTAAAATGATGGAGGTACCGGCGTCAGCGGGCAGGGATGGAATAACAGCACTTGGAGCCTTCAAATTTCGAAGTGGATTTATAGAAAAGATCTGTAGGAACATTACGAGATTCTTCATCGCTGTCATTGTCTCCTTTCCATGCTCACCTGCTGAGCTCTTCTGAATTTCTCTTGTGTTCAGTAGGTTGTGAATGAAATACTCCTAGTGTTTGGTAAATGCGATATACAGCTTGGTGCAAATTTGAAAAGTTCAGCTTTTGGATCATTACGGATCACAGACAGCAATTAGGGTACGAAGGTGTCACATTTCTCATTGGGTAGCTTCATGAATTTTGCTGGAAGTTGTCCCAATATTGCTGTGTATTATATATCCTGTACATATCCTGTGTATTTTCTCTTCAACAGCTCACTTTGCCCCTTAAAGTAGTTCTTGTGTTATCTTCAATCCTCCTCTCCAGTTTCATATATTTGTAAAGAGCATTTAATGTCTTGATCCTTTAGTACTAAGTATGCAAAACCTAAAACTTGGGATCACCAGATAGATAGATTGATAGCTTCCCCAACAGATTTGTTGCTGCTCTGTAGCCTTTGGGCTGTCTGTTCTTAATAAATAGAACAGGAATAAATGCAGTGGTTTTTGTGCTGTCTCAACATACCCACTTCTTTCACTCTTCTTGATTATTCCTTGATTCATTCTTTCATGTTGACCTTGCAGTTTCTCAGTGCATCAAACTTTAGTACATTTTCAGCATCAGATTGCTCTAATTTAGTAATTTTTCTTTGTTTTCAATGGGGACAAAACCAAAGTGAACGTGTACTGATGCAGCAGGAGCATCCTGAATTTGTGTTCAGAAGCACTGAGAACACCAGTAACAGGCAAAATCCAACCACCTTCTTCCTGTTCCCACCTGGAGGCTGGAGTACCTGCAGTTCATTAGGACACAGCTCAATGTGGAGATGCAGCACCCGCAGCTATTTCCTGCTCCACGAAGCTAGAATGCTGCTTTTGACAATAGTGGTGCAGCTGGTGGGTCATCTCCGTGGCCATGTCCCGTGTGTTTTAGCTTCTTCTTCATCCTTGCCACCAGCAGGCTGTCTGATATGCCGCAAACAACTTTAGTCTAAAACCTAGAAAGAAAGGAGATCTTTAAAATAGCAGATATAATTAAGTAGATTGAGATAAGATCTGTTATCTTTACGTTCACAAAGCTGCTGTATTTGTCTTGAACCCAAAGTCTATAACCACTAATCACAATTGCCTTTCTGGATGTTTTTGCAGTTGGATCTTCCCTGTTGGTGTGGTCTTCTGATGTTCTGTGTTGTAGCTTGTTTTGCTCCTTTCCCCAGAGCAGCTGTTAGGAGGTCAGGATTCAACTCCTGTCTTGATGCTCCTCTTGGTGCCATCTACCTTCGTCATCTCCTACCTTTTAGCACATCTTTTGTTTCTTGTTCTTTCTTCTGAGTCATTCCCTTTAGTCTGGAGTTCCAGGCAGTGAAAAGGTAATTGCTTGGACCAGCTCAGCTCCATTTGCATATTTCAGAGACATCACCTGTCCTTAAAGTCTATTCACTCTTTCTCCAGAACACAGAATAATTTATGAAGCAATTCTTTTGTGTTCTCTGCTCTTAAATAGAAATGTTTTATGCCGTCAACACATCTGACTGCTTCAGAGAGGTATATGTGTGCCGGCTGCTTCGCTTCTCATACTTTCACCTGTCGTATCCCTGCCTCGCTGGCAGCAAATGACATGTTGCTTTCTGTGGCTTTTGCTGATGTGTGTGAGAGTTCAGCAGCGGTACCCATCTGCTCTCCGTGCCAGCCAGCCACCCCTTATTGCCTGCCCTCGTCTCCCTGTGTCACGCCGGGGCTCTGCGGTACCTGCTCTCGGGTGTTATCTTACTGTCAGCAGAGGTTTGGGTGACCTGGGGAGATCTCAAACGGAGTGCCTTGCATCTCCACGCAATGACTTTGATCTCCTGTACATCACTGTCTCTGCTCTGTGCTTGGGCACTGATAGTGCTTGACGTTTTTGAGATGTTCTTAGTGGCGATTTTGCTTTCCACAGATGCTCTAATCTCTCTGGCATGTATGTGGTGTCACGGCAATCCCCAGAGGATTTACACCTCTAGATGCTTCAGACCTCACATCAGCACGGGAGTTGGGTCCGTCCACGGGCATGGACCATGCCGAGGCAGGAGCAGGATAGCACTCAGCACCACTGTATGCACCTCTCCAACTGAGTCCCTTTTGCAAGGGAGCGGGCTGGAGGTGTGCACAAAACGTGCAGCGAGGCAGTTAGGAGCTGTTATTGATCGTTTCTTGTAACGAGATGGTTATATGGCACGGCTTGGACAATAAAAATAAATAATAAAGAAAGCATCCAGATCTGCTCATCAGTTTTAGCCTTCCATTTGCTGATTGCGGTTTTGGCATCTCTTGATTCTAAATATTTCCTTCTGTTATTTCTTATATTGCACATTTACCAGTTCCAATCCCAACAACCTGTCATGTTAGTAACTTCAGCGGGGCAGCCTTCCCTGAACCGTTGCTGAGGCCTTTGTTTCCTTTGACAGCTGAAGTTTGCAGGAGGTGCTCATGGCTTTCTATATGTGTATCAGGAAAAAAAATGGGCATTTTAACATATTTAACTAACTATAATTCAACCTCACCAATAATGCACAAAGTAAGATTTCAGCTGCGTAACAAGGGAAGTTACATCTTAGGAATCCAAACAGCAGAGATGCATCTCTAAGGGGAGCAGAAATAGAGCTTGAACTCTAAGAAAATAAATGTTTGCCAAATGTCTTCAAAGCTCTCAGAGGTTTGAAATTCCAGCGCTGACGGGGAGGAAAGCTGTTTTTCACCTATTGTCCTGTGCTTTGTTTGGGTAGGGGAGGATTGATTTCTCTGCACTCTGGACCAAGTAGTCAGCAGGAGTAAAATACCTCTGTCGCTGCTGGTGTGCGGGAGTACCGAGCCGTGGCAGTCGGAGCAGCCAGGAGAGGACCCCTGGGATCAGGCAGCCTGTCTCATAAAAAGGAAAACAAACTGCAAAGCAAAGAAAAAAGCACCGTTGCTGCGGGCTCGGAGCAGTCCAGAAAGCTGGAGAGCCTGCAGGTGTAACACAGATGGATTTGTTCAGTGGCCAGTGGGTGTTTTTGCAGGGAGTACTGCAGGGGGCAATATTGGCTCAGGTGGGTGACCAGTTGCCCTCTTCCCTCCTCCTTCTCCATTGCTGTAGAAATAACCTTTCCCTGTCACATTTTAAATGCAACAGGCAAGTTGAGAGAAACTAAAACATGGGAAAATGCATTTGTAACTCAAGGATACAGTGGAAGGTAAAACAACTTCCAGGCTTGCAGTGTGTGTACATCGTAGGAGGTTGCACCAGGTGTTACCAAAGTGTTTTAACAATTGATTTCAATTGATGACCCTCCTGTATTTAAGTAGCACCTCCGAGGCAATTTCGGTTTTCTGCAGTGACTCAAGTGCAAACTCTGTATCCAAATATGTTCACAGGCATTTTGAAATCCAGACCTGATTTTTTTTTTAATATAAACTTGGGCTCAGTGCTCAAATTTGTCCTCTTCGTGTCTGTCCAGAGCATGAAGCTTTGCTCTTTTGCAATCTATAGGTTTTATATTTGGTCAGCTTCTAAGAACTACATTAGCAAACGGTAAATCGTATTATGTAGTTGCAGATCAAAATATGCAGATTTCCTGCAGGCTGACAATTTCTTCTGGAAATAAAGAAATGCATTAGAAGAACTGTGGTCTGAAAACAAAACGAGCCTGTTTTGTCTATCAGTCAAACAGATGTCACCCTTGATAATCTGTCCAAGCAGCCACTCTTTGGGGTTGGGAAAGAGAAGCAGGGTGGTGTAGGCAGGATTACAAGGGGGATGGGGAGAGCAGGAAGGAGAAGACCTGTTTGGGTCTCTTGCCTGCCACAAGCAGCGGTGTGTTCAGGCACCTGCTGTGTGCTTAGTTTGGGTTAATGCCTCAGTTTATTTCTCTTGTAGTATCAAACTACTGTAATTGCATCCGGTGGAGTGGGGGCTACGTGGAATGATGGCTGTGCTCCTTAAAGCTTGCCTCCCTGCACCGTGCTAATGCAGCACGCCGGGGAGAGGAGCCTCCTGCGTGCCGCACAGCAGTGCTGCCCGTGTCCTTGCTCCTCTCTGTCCCCATTTCCTTCTGGGTTCATGCAGGTCTTTGTGTGCCAGTTCGTGCCTGGTGAATCTTTTGTTTGACTCTGGTTTTGTTTTGCCCAAATGTCAGTAATTGTTCCGAACAATAAAACTGGTAACAAAATGCTGCAAACGGGCAGCGCTGCTTGCCATCTATTTTGAAAGCTCCCACCTCAATGGATGACTCTGGAAGATGCAAATCACTGAGATAATTCATAAACTAATCAGACTTTCTCCTTCTAAAAAACAACTAAATAAATCAAGGGCACAATGCTAAGCCTGTATTTATTTTTAATTGTCTTTAACAAAGAAGGAAGCACTAGGAAATTATTAAAACAATAACAAACCGACCTCTGTGATCCACCCCAGGCCCTGGGGTGTGTAAGGGACGGCGGTGCCCCGTGGGTTTGGGCAGCCTTACGAACTGCAGAGTTGCTCTTTTTTCTTTTTTTTGCAGCCCAGCTCAGGTGTGTGTGTTTGCTGTATGTCCCGAGAGGGTTAGATCTTAACCCCCAGGATGATTCCTCTGCCCTGCTGCCTTTTGCAGCAGTGCGAGGGGCAGGGGCAGCCTCCAGCATGCAGGCGCAGGGAGGCAGCGGTCGGGGCAGCCTTGCCGCGGGAGGGAGCAGCCTGTGCCGTGCCAGTCATGTGTCCCTTACCCTAACACGCAAGCCAACAGGCAGAGCGACCCATTTTATTTCACCAGACTTGGGAAAACAGCAGTTCTTTGGCTGCACAAGTTAAGCCTTAAATGCTTTGCTTCTGGAGCAGTTTCTTTTTTCACTGTTTCCTTGTTTCTCGTGCACAGTGCAGTACAGTGTCACACTGCAAACACAAAATAAATTTCCTAGCTCTTTTGAAATTAAGGTGGAAAATGTTGTAGCTCTTACTGCTCTACATTTTCTCATGGCAATGCTTTATGATTTTAGTTTTGAAGTATTTGGTAGAGGTCCTTCTTGTAAACCAAAGTCTCGGTTGGTCATTTGCTACCTTGCTGTCTCTTTGCAGATGTAAGTGCGTTTATCAGCTGTATTCATGCAAGAAAGCTCAACTCCGGCATACCAAGTAGGAGGCAGCGTGTTGATTACCTGCTTTGTTACGAGGACTGTTGTGCTCTGAGCAGCCGATGGAAACTCAGCTTCCTATCTGTATTTACTGCTTTTAAAAGCAGCGCAGGCTGATGGGCAGGCAAAGTCCTCGCTCAGGGCTGTGCGGACACCACTGCCAGCCATCGGGCCGTGTTCGTTGAGGTGAGGGAGGGGATTGATAAACAGTCTGTGCAATTCCTGCTCAGAACGACCAACAGCAGCAGCAGAGGCAGGTGCTGGCAGCTGTTCGCCATGAACCCAGGTGAGGATGAGGATGGAGCCGTCAGATGACCCACGGGTGCCTGGTTCTGGCGAGTCGCTCACACCTGCTTGTGGGGCTGCCAGCACCGGGGTCTGGGCTCTGCCCGGGGACACGCTTGATAGGTGAGGTCTCTCTTCTCTTCTGCAGCTGCATTTCGCTGTAGCACAAAACAAAACGCCAGATCCAGAGTGAGATTTTCAGGTTTTTGGACTCCTGGTTCTGACAAGCTGTGCGTAAGTGAAGAAGTTGAAAAGAGCAAGTGTTTCACAGTGGAAATAGAAGCAGCTGGAACGTGTGTCGGTCTCCCACCCCCCGGGAGCCTGTTGGATTGTTCTCTTTGATTTTATATCTCGGTGGAAATTTATGGTCATAGCACCTTTTATTTATGATGTTGCAATCCTCAGTCAAGCAATTGATTGAAATACAGCAGTGCCAAGCAGCGAGCCTCTGTTTTAGAAAGGTTGAACTTTAGAAAGCCAAGCAGCAATGCAAAGTCGTGTATTGAAAGCTGCACTGGAATCCTGTACTGAGGCTGTCTTGGCTGCTATGTTCCTCAACTTCTTTAAAGTAAAGAATCACCGTGACAAGGATTTATACCTTTTTCTCTCCTACTATTTAAGCTGCCTGGTCTTGCTGAAAACATGCTGCTTATCAGATAAGCCATCTTACTAGCTCTGCTAACTTCTGCATCTAAGAATATTTGTCCATATTTTTCCAGCTCACATCAGCAGTGTCAGGTGCTGTGCTGTTACTGTAGTGTGTGCAGCATCATGTAGCCTCTCACCGCTGCTCAGGAATGTAGTAGTAGGTGTCTTCTGGGACTGCAAGCAAGAAATTAGAGGGCTTATCATTTTTAGCTGCCAGTACAGAGGCTTTGGTTAAACATTTAAGCAAAGAGGAAATAGTTTTCCTTTTGAATGTGTCAGTGAATTCATTTCTATCATCTTGCTTTAATTTATATAAAAAGAAATCTTGTACTATTTTGAAACTTACTGAGAAAAAATATTAATTAGGGATGTGGCTCTGCTTGCTGCTGCCGAGTGCTGCTGCAGCATAGTGATGCGTGTGGCGTCCTGACACCGTGATTCCTGGCTTGCTGGTGGATTAAAACATTGCATCCTAGCCAGATACACCACAGGCAACTGGAGGGGAAAAAAAAAAAAAAAAAGGAAAGTAAATAAATTTTGACTACTGGCATCCAGTGATGACAGGATGTGGCAGAATGAGGCAAGGTAATTGATTGTGGAACTCTCTGCACAGCAGGGACCTAGTTGCTTTTTTCTTCCCTCCTTAATAGATGCCCAGAAGTAACCCATTTTGCTGTATGGCTGCGGTGCACAGGGAGCAGCACGGGGTTCTTCTGTGATCTCACCGCTGTGGGACTGGAGGCAGAATTTCTTCTGTGGGACGCAGCAGAGCTCTGGGGTCTTAAAACTCCCATTTGAATAAGGCTGAGAGAGCATCTCAGTACCTGAGAAGGACCACCCGACTGGGTTTAAGTTGCTGCCAGTCCCCTGCTGAAGGCTGTTGCCGCTTCAGCTGGGTTGGTAGGAGGTGGATAGCTGCTCGTACTTCCAGGTGAGCCCAAAATCTTGGCTTAAATTGAGATTGCAAGAGTGAATTCAAGATGTCAGACCGCAAGCTGAAATGGCATGGACAACCAGGTGTTGCCCTCTGCCATTTCTGCCTGGAGAGGTGGGGATTTCTGGCAAGGAAGGGCTTTGATTGCCATGTGCAGTGGTTTTCATTCATTGCAGATAAACGGCAGTGCTGCTTTTCCCCACCAACTAAACGGGGATAATGCAAGTCTTGGGAGGCTTGTTTTTATGGAGTGCCTGCGTGAGTCCGAGAGCAGGAATGAGCAGCGTTGGTGTGGCATGAGAAGCAACTCTACCTGCAATCAGACTTCATCCAAGGACTCTGCTGGACTTCATTTGGACTCTCTGGACTTCATTTAAGTGAGCTGGTAAATGAAGCTTTCAGCAGCCCTGGGTAATGCTAGGATCTGGAGGCCTGGGGAGGCTGCAGCCTCGCTGTCAGCCCAGGAGCAGCACGGAGCCAGCAGGATGCTGCCACGGGGGGCAGCAGGAGGCAGAACAGCAGTCGGAGTGTGACAGGGTGCTTGGGAGGGGAGGAAAACCAGATAGGAACCTGCAAGCGTTGGCAGGAGACGTGGGAAGGAACCAGAGGGGTAAGGGGTGCCTTCTCTGCTCAATCTGAGTTCCTGCTGGCTTCCCAAGCAGCAGGGGACGGACATCCACAGACCCCAAAGTCTCCCTGGAGTGCCCAGAAACCCAGAAGAGCCTGGTTTAGGGCACCCAAATCCTGTTGCCTTGGGGAGGGATGCGAGGTGGTGATGGAGGGTGGGAGGAGCGGGGCCAGCCTCCTCTGCTTGCTCCACGAAGCGGGCGTTCGGGAGCCGGGCTTTGGGCTGTGCTGTGGCTTCCTTGGGAGCTCGTGGCAGCTCTCAGCAAAGTGCTGCTCCGGTTTTGGCCAGCAACCCGCCAGGCTCTGCTTGCAGCTCGACTGTTTTAAATGGGGAAGGGTGCAACCTCTAATTAAAAAATCCTATTTTTCAAACTAATTGAAGCTGTTGCAGAACTTTCAACTTGCTGCGTCAGAGGCTGCTAAAAAACCAGGGACTTGGATGGAAGCTGCAGGTTTATTGCACCGTGGAGCACATCACGCCTTGATTTTTGGGTGCAGAGCCGTAGGCATTTACCTGGTGGTGTTCAGACAGGAGGGTCCCTGTACCCCCTCCTGCTTTGTGTGGCTAGGTTTAAAAGAGAGAATGTGTTAATGATGATGATAATAATAATAATAAAACAGATGATTTTAGTTAGGAGGAAATAACTGTCGTTGTTTGGTGTCTAACCCAACCTATAGAACAGTTAAGCTGCTGCTTTTGTGAAAGTTCAGCTTTCTGGGTTGGAAAGAGGTGAAATGGTTATGTTTAGTTTGTTCTTTACATGGAGTATCAGGGAGGCATTGAGTGTAATTACTGGAGATTAAGTTTTTGTTCAGATGTTAGCTAACACGTGGGGTAATGTTTGGTAAATACTGCTTGTCTCTTTACAGTGGAAAAAATTGTCCTTTAAAAGACCGTGTATTATCTAGGACTTAGATGCTTGGGCTTACAATAGGAAAGGATGGCACTCCTTAAATGTCTCCTGAGCATCCCAGAAGTATTTTGAGCTGAATTAACCGGCTCAAAGGCGGGCAGCGTCGGGCTCAGTGGGCTGAGCAGCGCAGCTGCATCCAGATCCTGCTGCATCCTTCCTGCTGAGCCCACCAAGCCTTACACAGGTACTTTCAGCAGCCTCCTGCTGCCACCCTCTGATCCTTCCCCTACCCAGCTCTGCGGGGACAGGGACCGCCAAAGATCTCTCCGTTCTTTGTCTGCAGAGCTCATAAATCCAGCCTCTGCCTTTACGACCCAGATCTGCTGGAGGAAACAGATTTCCGTGGTGGTGGTCGGGCAGTCCTGGATCTGTTCCTCCTGTGAGTGCAGGAGCCGGCCCCATGGCTGCTGCGGTCCCCAGCAAGCAGGGGACAAATCCCCACGACAGGCAGGCTGGGCACGGGGGCTGACGTCCTGGCACTGCCGTGTTGCTCAAGGTTAGGGTGGCTTCGGAGCACGAGCTTCATCCCACGCCGTGCAGCCTTTCAGTCTTTCCATTTTGGCTCGGAATATACTTCTTGCCCAAACAAACGTCTCTTAATCTGTATAGATGAATACCTTGACTTAAATTGACCAAGGAAACGGCAATTACAGGAAAGGCTGTTTGTATGTACGGCTTGGCCTGCTGTGCCTGGGCACTTGGGGGATTTTTTTTTTTATATGGTCAACATGACAGAAGTGATCGATTGCTTCCAGGACTGAGGATGCAGGGCTCTGTGCTCCTGGCCTCTGCGTTCTGCCTCACGTCGGCAGGCTGCAGGCTGGCCCCGTGCTTCACCCGCTGGGCTGTGGACTTGGGGAGTCAGCAAGCGACTGCAGCAGCCACAAAAAGGAGCTGAGGAAAGGCGAGACTGCCATCACCCCTGGTGTTGTCACCTGTGGACCTCTTTTTCCATCAGAAAAACAAAGCTCCACGCGCCAAAAAAAATGGTAAACCACTGCATTAGGTTTTTTGGCTTAGCATATTATTTTATGTCATGTATATGTTAAAATGTATACAGCGAGTCATGAAATCAGAGCTACTAGCAGCCATAAAACTTGCTCACAGTTAATGCTAAGCATTTTACATTTATTGCCCCTCCCCTGACTGTCTCTACTACTAATTTCCAACTGTGTTGATGGTACAGTTTTTAATTAACTCATTAGGGGTTAAATGAGTAATCTTCAAGGCTTTGCTTAAGATTGTGGGTCTGTTAAACTATGCAACACAACGACATTAATTATGGTTTGTTTGTTTTTATCTTCCGAATATAATCAGGAAAATATTTCCTCCGTCTTGGATTGTGTTTATAAGAGGAAATTCTGTGATGGGATTTAAAAGAACCAGAAAACTTTATTTTTTTTTACGTAGCCGTTAATGGAGTAACTAAACCACCTCTGCAATATTGAAAAACCCTGTACTAAAACCCATTAGTCTGGGGAACGTACTGCTGTGGTTTTTTTCCTAGGACAGTGTGCTCAAATTGTACAGCTCCTCAGTGGTCTCTTGAAGATGTTCCAGGTGCTGAGTCATGTGCATTCGCCGGCCGCGCTGCCTCTCGGAGCCAAGGAGGGTTGTTGGGAGAGGAATATTAAAACCCGCTGTTTCTGACGGGCATTAGTAGGGCTGGTGCTGGTTCACGAAAGGCAGCTTTGCAGAAGAGTCTGGCAGGGGGGCTGCCCTCAGCGTGGGTGTATTTTTATCTTGTTTGCATCTAGCTGGCCTCCACCAGTCTGTAGAGTGATGAGAAATGCTGAGCTCATACTTTTTAGCAGAGAAGGGAGGATTTTTATGAATACTACTGAAGCATTTAATTTAGTGCCTGATCTTACAGACAGTCATTTTCTTTTTTCCTTTGGCAGCATCACCCCCGAAGGGTTAATATTTACCTAGTAGTGTGAAGTTCAGCCAGGCCGAGAAGATACAGGTGGAAAATACCTTCGGAGGAGCACATCGCTTGTCCTCATTTCATGCCTCATTAGCTGCCCGGCTGCAGGACCGTCCCGCATTGTTACGGGGTCAGGAGCTGCCACACGCTTGGGGGAGAGGGGACATCTCCTCCCATCCCCGGACCACCTGCGTTTGGGGTGCAGCTCACCCTCCTCCTCATCGCTCTCCTGGCACTGGCCTCGGCTAGTAAAGGGAAAGACGGCAGCAATTATGGCACACACAATTAACGAGCTTCTAATCTCCAGCCTTGCGTGTAATTGCTGCTGTCAAATACAATTAGTGTCTGCCCAAGTTCCCTTCCCAGGGGGACAGCCGGGCCACGACACAGGGGGAGAGGAGGAGGGGAGTGGCTGAAACTTTAGGAGAGTTTACATTTGCTTGTTGCCTCCTTAATAATCCTCGCCCCTCAAATGGTGTGCAGAAATGTTAATCCGGTGTATTAAGGGGATGTGCTAACCAGCACAGCGCTCCTTGAGGTCTACCACTGGGTTAACTCTCAGGCGTCTTCTGTCAAATTTGTCACCCGAGACAATGGCAGCTTAATTACAATTCAATCAGCACGCTTCAAGGGCTCGCTGCTAACTTCGTGCGAGCCTGAAGGGGTTAGAGGACGATGCCTGTCCCGTCGTGGCAGCTGGGACTGGAACAACTGATCAGCTCCTGGGTGTAGTTTGGGCAGGTTTGACTCGGGATGTAGGAAGATTGGTGCAGAGCAAGTGTCGATGGAAGCCTCTGGGCTGTGCATTCACCACTGAGGAAGCACTTCAGGGAAGTTTTTATTGTAGTGACTTTACTGGAGGTGTTTCTCGTCTTCTTCCCATATGCCAGGTAGTGCTGCTCTTCTGACTCCTGTTGCATCAGCCATGGAGAGGCGAAAACATGCCTGAAGGCATTAGGCAGCATAGCTTTGAAAATGAATAGAATTTGATAAACTTTTTTTTCCTTAAATATGTGTGAAGCTACTGGAAGGCTTGTGTTATGGAGAAAAGCTTGGGAGAAATGTGTGCCTTTGTAGGCAAGGGAATCTGTGGAGTAAGGTTGTGCAGCGTGACACAGCCGCGTGCCTTGTTGAGCAGCTGTTGCCGCTGTGTCTCTATATGCAAAACTCATCAGAGGTCTTAATTCTGTTCTGAATAAAGTTGGGATGTCCTATATTTATCTCTTGCCTACGATCTAGCTTTTCTATTACCTTATAACTTAACGAAAAAAACCAACAACTTGTGCTATTCTTGCTGCTCTGCTGTGACTTTGTAGGACTTCTGTGTGCCTTTCCATCTGTCACCTGTACAGCAGCTGCGCACGATGAGACCCAGTGCAGTCCCAGTGATACCCCAGTAAGCTCCCTCGCATCCCTGCGGTGAGTGCTGGCACAGGGGTGCAGTGAGTCACCAGACGGGCCCTTGGAAGTGGCACGTTGTTACATCTGTGGCCTGCTCTGTGTACATCCAAACAAGACTTGGGCTCTGAGACAAGAAGCGATAAATCCCTGCCCTGCCTTCAGGGATATAGCAAGAGGTTAACCTGCCAAACCACCCACTCGACAGGAAATTACTTCTTTCTTATACTTTTCCTCCTGCTGCCCAAAAATGCAGGGGGAAAATGGATCATGCTGTAATCAGGGGAGACTCTTAAGATCAAAAACGAAGGTGAACACAAAACCCCTGAAAGGAAAATGTTTGCCTCTGTAATTGCTTTTCGTTTCCATAATGCTTAGTAGGATAAAACTATCTTCTTTCTCCTTTATTTTTCAATCATGATTAGACTTTAATGTTGTTAAAGCTTATAAGTGAGTTTGAGCTACTGTCTTACTGAAGAAAAGATGGGGCTGAAATTGTCAGTGAGACATTGGACAGGGTTTTTTAATGTGTCTGTCATTATATGTTAACCTCTGAACTGGGACACGATGTCTGTTTTATGGCTGACAACAATTTAAAGGTATACATCTTGACATCGTGGATAAAGGAAGAAGGGGGAGTGGGGAAAAAAAATGAATTAATGATGTTAGCAAATATTAGTCCCCCTATTTCCATTCTGTTCAGAAAGTGGCTGTCAGGCTTTGAGGCTGCCTGGAGCAGCATTGTCCGTGACAGGCAGTCAGGAGGCAAGTGTACCTTGAATCGAGCCGGTCTTTTATTGACAAATACAGCGCCTGGAGGCAGGGATGAGGATGCTCTGCTGTCCCTTTCAGCACAAGTGTGGCTTTTCTCCTGCGGCAGAGTTCCCCGAGCTGCCCCACGAAGGCATTGCAGGTCAGGGGGCTTGAAAATGCCTCCAATGAGTGCGTACGCTGCATACAGAAGCGCACGTTTGCCCATGATTTATGCTGGCTTTGGTCAAGCAGATCCTTCTACTGAAGTTGACTGTCGAGAGTAATAGTGACTTCGGTATCAGCCGTAAGTGTACGCAAGCAGCAAAGAATCAATCAGCACTAATTAGGGATAAACGTGGGAAATTCCAGCGTCTCTTAAGGCGTTTCTTCATTCCTTTACCGCCTCTTCCTGGATCTCTTAAGTGACACCTGTTGTGCTTTGGCACTTGAGAGCAATCCCACAAGGTTCTTGTTGTGCTGCTACAAGTTCCCCTATATTCCCAGTTCTTTAGCCGGCAGCTTGACGCACGCCGGCCCCCTTCACACACGGGCACGTTGTTGTTTTGCCTTCTCTCCAGCATCTCCTACATGGTCCTGACTGCAGATAATACTGCTGGCATCTGTCTCGGATTCAGATTGCGAATGATGGGGGCCTGGGATCATGGTATTCCTTAACTACCATTAGTTACATGTGTATCTGCAGTGCTTTGGCCTGGGCTGCCAGTGGCAAAAGAAATGGAGCTGGCTTAATTGAGAGCTACGTAGTTAATTATTAGTGCCTTTCTTAAAGGAGGAGAGAGAATTTGCAGCGTCAGTTTTTAATTTCACTGTGGCTTGCAGGGTAACTCACTGGCTGCCATCCGTCTGCATGTGACGTTGGCTTTATCTTTCCAGCCCTACGGGCCCTCGTGCCCTGTAGAAATGCCGGGAGATTGACAAAGTGCCCCTGTCACAGGTCCCTTCGGCTGCTACGGGCAGCAAATAACACCACGGGGTGGCTTGGAGCGAGCAGCTGCTCCTGTCCCACCTCTTGCATTACCTGCCTGGCTTGCCACGTCACGTTTGGGTACAGGCAAGGTGTCAAGGGTGGCTGGAAAGCACCCAGTTCCTATCCGCACCGCGGCGGCGTTACCGGCGCTCCGGGGAAGAAGTGTGGCTCCTGGCCTGGCCAGATTCCCCTTGGGAAGTCCGGCGGCGATGATGGATGTTGGACCGCGGGGCTGTTTTTAATGGCTGTGCAGGGGAGAGGCACACGCTGAATCCTGAGAGGCGAGCCGAGACGCTTGCTGTACATTTTTCATAAACTTGTTCTACATATCGAGGGCCGTGATGGAAGAAACGTGGTTCACAAATTGGATATTGAGTTCCCCGTTGCTGGGTGAAAAAGAGGAGATAAAAGCTCCTTGGACAAAGCAAGCTGTACATGGATTGAGAGCTAGGGAAGTTTTTGCATGAGCGTTTTTGGGAAAGCCTTTATCGTTGAGTTTCCCGATGACCTTAGGTGTACTCGATCAAGGTGATTAATCTTTGGTGGAAATGCTTTGGTTGTGCAAAGAGGGGGAACTTAATCCAAGAAACCTTTTCTTACGGTTTTTGCCTCGAGAAGGATGAAATGTATTTTCTCAAGTGTTGTTTCTGACTTTGAAAAAAGCAACCACCGAGAAGTGGTAGTGGGAAGAAAGGGAAGAATATAGATTAAAAATTTTCTTCTACCTTCTGGAGCTGGTGGAAAAGCCATCGTCCCCCAGCATCAGAGAGAGGCTGGTTGTGAACGTAGCTTCATTTTATAGAAACAGCTCTCACGTGCAATAGCAGATGATCTGAAATTAATTTTCTTTATAAGTGGTGTAGAAATAATTGGTGGACAGTAAGGTTCTCTGCTAAATAATTTTTTAAGAGGGGCACTGCACTGTGGAGACCCCAGAGCCCTTTTGCTTCAGGAAGGAAGAACTTTGTGTCACCTTCTACTCTAAATTAGAGAAAGTCAACTTGCCATGGAAGAGCTTTCAAAGCCAATTTCCTTTCCATTCTGTCTTTTAAAGAAGCATGTCTATGATATTGGCAAACCCAAATATTATGGCTTTGGGCTAGCACAGGAGAGCTGAAAGGTGGAGTTGGTGGGTTCGAGCCAGGCAGAGTGGAAATTCATTATGGGGAAAAAGCAAATTTGTTTAAAACGAAAGCAACTTAGGGAGCAGGAAGAAAGGGAAATATAAGCATGTTTTACTTTAAAAAAAATCAACATCTTTCTGGGTAGAATTATGATGAGACAGCAACATTTTTGGTGTAGTCAGCAATGTGTTGCATCTACCAAGAGAGGGCTCGAGGCTGGGCCAGCTTTCCTTTGCCTCTCTGCTTTTATTCAGCTTGGGTATGATAATCCCTTGTCACGGAAGGCAAGGGAACTGTCCTCTGCCAGCAGCACGTTGCACTTAATGGGCTGGTCTTGTAAGGAATTACTGCCATGAATTGCAAACCAGTTCTGCCTGCTCACCTAAAGACCGAGATACCGGATTCCCTGGAAAAAATCAGGGCTTCTGGTGTCCCGCACCCGCTGAGAGGGTCAGGCTCTCAGACAGCCCTGCTGAAAATCTGGCACCACGTTAAAGGCAGGCAGTCGGAGAGCCCACACTGCGGGAGGTTTTTGCAGAGGGAGGCCTGAGGCTGCGCATCGATCAATCATCTCTAATTGTTCGCTTCTATTACGGTGGGAATCATTCAGAATCCTGGAGTTGCTGGGAGTCAATCATTTGGAAATGCTGCCCATTATAAAAATTTAATTTTAAATCTATATTAAATAGATTTACAAAGGCAAGCTTTGCAATCTGGTACGGTAACATTATGCCGCCGCACAGAGCCTCGGCTTTCGGGTCCTCGGGGGGCCGCGGCCGCGAGCGCTGCGGTGCGGAGGCAACGCGGCCAGCGGGGCGGCGAGGCCACCACGTACCCCTCTGGGTGACCCTGCTGGCCACGCTCGGGGGAGCATCGATCCCAGTTCGCCCAGAGATGTATCTGGCTTTTCGGGACGGCGTGGGGTCACGGCACGCAGCCTGCCATGCAGATGAGGCGTCCAGGGGGCTGGGAGATGGAGGGGTGGCAGAGGGGGCCGGGATGCTGGACCAATCTTTCTTTTTCTTTCAGACAACAGAGAAGAGGGGAAAAGAAAGCAAAACTGCATTTGGAGGCCCAGTTGTCAGCTCGTTATATCAAGAAGAAACAATCAGGTGATTATCTGTGCCGTACTTGAGTTAAAAACAGTGTTTTCTGATGTCGTCTTGTTAAGCTTTTTTTTTTTTTTTTTAATATCACACAAGTGTGGTGGCAACTACAACAGGATAATAAATGACAGGAAAGAACTTTTCAGGTCCATAATCATTTAAATCAATAACTCTCTGTATCATTGCCAGCTACTAACCTTTCCCTAGCGCGAGATGTGGGGGAAGGGCAAGGCTTCCCATTTTTCAGTTATATGGCTGAAAAAGCCTAATATTGGCTTTTTTAATAGAAAGCTATTCAGACACCACCTTTCTCAAATATTTATTTCTTTACCAATATATTCATTAAGGATTGTTCAGTGAAGGTTTTAATATTGGACAGTGTTTGCCTTCGGGGAGAGTTTGCACCCTATATCAAATTAATTTTTTTCTAGCTTTTGCAGCTAGCGTAGCAGAAATGCATTTACTGAAGTAGAATGGCTGCTATTTAAAAACTGTCAAGGTGCACGTAGCAAGTGACATTAGCTACTGACTAAGGACAGCTGTTGGTGGTTTTTTTCCCGTTTCAAACTACTGAACTACTAATCACGGGAGTAATATTAACTCCAATACATAAATTGCCTGGAGAATCTTTGAGAATGTGCATCATTTTTAGTTAAAATGAACAGTCAGAGAAGACTAAATGTTTGAGCAGCGTTTGCTGTCACGTTGCAGTTACCCATTTATGTGTTTGTGATCCCATTTGTTTTATTGTATGTCTTGCATCATTTCAGTCCCAGGAAATTAGAAGATAAGCACTGTTTTCTCTACGCACACCCTCCCAGGCTGGCTGGGAATTTTCCCAAAGTGGTAAAACTCTTAACGCAGCATTTCTTTGACTTGTCGCAAACCCATAAAAAATAAATCTTGAGCCGGTGGCTCCAAACCTTTTGCAAGGAGCTCGGGTAGATGTCCTGAGTAAGCAAACACGACAGCAGCAGTGGGCATTGCAGTGTGCTGCATGGCGGGAGGAAACAGTTGGCCAGGAGTAGCCTTTCCAACCTGGCTCGGAGAGCCAACACGTCCTTAACTTGCCCCTGGACCTTGACCAGAGCTGGGCAAGTATGACGTTGGTTTAACAAACTGCTTGAGGAGTAGCACTTCTGCTAGCCACAAGCTCCCTTTTTCTTCCCTGCTCTGTCAGTGGGGGTCTCAGCTAACGTCCTTGATGGCATAGTTTGACCTTGTGGTTTGGATTCTGTTTGAGCTGTTCCTTCAGGAGCTGAACATATCAGTGCTACACAGTGTTGAAATGAAATGTTTTTTCCTACAGTCCTTCCAGAGTTGTGGCTATCTCAGGTATCACCTGTGGCCCTTCTTGATCACAAAATACAACCCAATATACAGGTTAGTTTAACTGGTCTAAATCTTCTCTTCATATTTTTGCTTTTATTCTTATGAGAACATGGCTCATGGAGGACTTGAAGGTGACCGCAGCTCCAAATACATTTTTTCAAACATAGCACGTGGAAAATAGTGCACCGTATTGGGTACCAGTGCCCTGATAGTTGTGGTCTCGTACAGCATAGCTGTAATCCTTACAAACTTTGGCTGTGGGTGGATGTATTCACTGACACAGCTGGTAGAGAGAGATTCTTCTGAAAGGGAGTTACAAGAAGTCTCTTCACACTGTTTGCAGAACAGAAACTTGTGGTAATTAGCAGTGGGTGCTAGTTCGTAGCTTGAGATCTGAGAAAAGAAACGTTGCAGGCTGCTTGTGGACTCAGTTGTCAACGAGAGCCTTACTGAGCCTTTACAACAAGCCTGCAAAAACTGGAATATAAATCAATCCACTTTCGTCCGTTTCCCTGAGCTGTTGATGGGATAAATATTTCCCAGTTACGGGGCCACTTTACGAAAGCCCAGAACGAGCGAAAATCTTATTTTGTGTACTAAAAACTAAAACTCGAGTCCTCGTCAGCCTTGGGTTCTGACAGACTGCTGAAAGCAATGAATCTCTTAGCAGGCAGCACCGAGCCAAATAGAGCCGGCCGTGTGCCCTTTAGGATTCAGCTGATGCAAAGGCAGAGAAAGGCTGTCTAATTTATCTGGAGCCCAGCATCTTCACCACCTCGCCGTGCACCAGCAGATAGACAGGAATAAGAATGCAAGTGCAGAGTTTTAAAGGTTCACCTAAGCAGATCCACGTAATTTATTCTTACCAGAAGCTTTTGAACAGTTTAACAAATGATTACATAGCAGCAGCTCGGAGTAGGTTAATAGGGAGATGAGAGATCTTGTTTTAAATGTAGTGTAAACCATGAATTTACTGTCAGCAGTCATTTACCAAACAAAGCAGCAATGCTACTGCTTTTAAACTGAGTGTCTGAAATTAAATAATGCTTGCATTTATTTTGTGGAATGAAGTGCTCAGCTTTTAGGGTGCGAGTCTGTAAATGCTGGGCAAGGTGGAGCTGCCATACCCTGCCATAAAGTCAGGTGGGTCAGAAATTGGAAGAACCGGGGTGGTACAAGCTATGATTTTTGCCTAATCACTAATTATCTCAAATGTTTCTACTTTGAGAACAGGATAGAAAAAAGGTCAGCCTGGCTCACATAACTACACTGCGTAGGTTCCAAATGAATTCAAGAGCATCCATAGAAACAGGTTACACAGATCTAATTAAATCAATTTAGACAGAGATTCAGTTAAATCGGTGCAATTTGTGTGTTCATAGATCAATCCTCAAATCAGGAGAAGGTCTCTTGAGCTAATGAGGCGTAGCAGTTATTTACTTTGGGGTGCTGGGCACTGGTCATCAATTAGGAGTCATTAATAAACCCTGGCAATAAAGAGCTGAAGTACCCCCAGTGACTAATGGGGAGCAGTTGCACAACGTATTAGCATAGTGCTCTGCCTTTGTGTTCCTCTGTAAATCACTTATCTGGCTTTGGGCATTCCATAAAAATAAAGCGTGCTGGTGGGGGAACGTGGAGGTTCCCTGCAAGGAAGGACTGGGAAATGATCAGGGACTTCAGACCACTCAGCCCAGCGGAGGTGGGGACGGCGGGGTTTTGTTTGGTTTCTACTGTTGCATACAGCTTTATTCCTGCTTTTAACACCAGAACAAAAGCAGCAGTAGTTGAGCTCTTCCGTGATCAAATAACTGTAGTTATCGTTTCACAAACCGGGGAAATAATAAACAGTGAGGTGAGGCTGACTGACGTGTCACCGCTGTAAATCTGAGACGCGAACTGAGCGAGATGCCAGAAATATCGCGGAATTGGAAATTCAACTTTAAAGTTATTTTTAAATTTTTTTTTTGAAGATCAAAAAAAAAAACCCAGCAGTTTACAAATGTTTCCAGCAAATGAAAGCATTCACTTGGCAAGGTGCGAACACAAAACCCTGCTGCCAGACGGCCGCTTCCCTCCTCGTGGGAGCCCTCCGGCGCTCAGCCCCAGCACCCCGGCGAGGAAGCACCGAGGCCTCGCTGAACTGACTTTCACACTTTTACCATCCCGAGGGACAAAAGAAGCCCTTTTGCTAGTAAAATTATAAAACCTCAATGTTTTCCTGCGGTGCTCGGGAGCAAAGAGCACCCCGTGTCAGCCCGGAGGCACGTTTAGGAGCCGCAGGTGAGTGAGCACTTGCGTTTTGGCAAGTGGGTGGCGAGCACCCCTCCGTCCCCCCCAGCCCGGGGCTTGCCCGTCCCCCCCCGGGTCTGGGAGCCCGCCTGATGCCGTGTAATCTATCAGAATTGTATTAATCCCGCTAACGCAGCCGCCATCTGGCCCCGCTGCCGGCCGGCTCGCGCGAGCCCCCGTGATTGATGGGCTCTGGAATTGATTAGTTGTTCTGCGAGACAAATGAACTGTTTTGGCAGAAAATACCAGAGGTCGCTGCGTGTGGTCAGGCACAAAGGCTGCTGAATTTTAAGGAGCCGCTTCCAGCATCCGTTTGTGAAGATGCTGCTTCGCGGCGGCGTGACGGCTTTTGGGAAGAGCCCGGAGCGCGGTCGGGGGTTTTTGTTCCTTCCCTCCAGGAATGAGAGCACGACGGCAGCGTTTGTGTCGGGACGGGGCCGGCATTCCCAGCTGGCGGGGGACGGAGGGATGGGGTCGGCACCACGCCTCGCGCTGCTCATGCCAACGCCGGTCCATGAAATCCCTGCAGAAGAGCTCAGCCCATCGTTGCAGTCAAGAGGCATTTCTCAGAAACAAAACACCTGCAGATCCAGCCGGAAGGCGTGCCGGTGCTCTGAGGTTGGCGTTATTCAGAAATGGATCCTCCAAGACGCTTGCCAAGCTGGCCCCGAATTTACGGCGTCCCCCGAGCGGTCACCCTTGGGCGCTTCGCTCTGTGGAGCAGTGGGGCGGCTTCGCCTAGGCCTCGCTCCCGCTGGGAGGCTTCGTCCTTCCATGGCAGCTCCCGTGTGGGCTTTTTGTGGCCTCCCCCCCGCCGGTGACGCTGCTCGGCCTCCCGTGAGGGCTGGGGAGGGGGATGGCACACGTCTTGTGTGTCCCGGCCCCTCTTGGGGGACGGCGCACAAGTGTGCAGGCAAGTGGGCAACGCTTCCCCGGGGACAGCCCGCCGGTTCAAAATAAACTTGAGTTATGGATTTATTCAGCTTGTAAAACCTCAGCTGGCATAAATAATTGAGAAAGCAAAGGTTTGTCTGCGGTGCATACCTCAGGGACCCGCTCCTGCCTCCCCCCCTCCCACCACCCTTTCTTATGAAAATGATCCCAGTTGCACTGATAGATAATAACAACACCAAGCAATTAAAAGCTATGGGTGGCTGGAGAGAGGAGAAAAGGTTCAGTTAATGAGCTTTTCCTCTTCCTGTGCCCAGGAGAGCCTCAGAAGTGACGAGGCGATTAAAGCGAAGAGATAATTATAGATTATGTGAAAATGGGTCCCTTGGGGGCCGAGGGCCTCGACACAAACAGCGAGCGGAGCGAGTGCCTCTCAGCTCCCCGCGTGCTGCCTGCTCCGCTCCGGCGAGCTCCCACCAGCTCGGCAGCGCCGTGCCAAGCCCACGGCCAGTGCCACCTGTTTGTGGCACCCGGGGCTGTGCCGGGCAAGGTGCCGGCCCCACAGACGGTCCTGTGGCCCCACAAAGGGGGAGAGGAGGCCCAGAGCAGCACCAGATCGCAGCCCTTTGCCCCCAGCTTCGTGCTGGAGGTAGTCCATGAGGGGTGGAAGGGAATGGGGCCGGCCTTTGGGATGCTCTCTGTTTAAGTGAAGCAGATTGACAGCGCTACGGTAAGGAGGAAGCAAAGCCTGGCAAGGCAACATCAGATCTCTTCTAAGAGCTGTTTAAAAACCATCGGCTCAACACCCGTGTGTTTTGCACAGCTTACGAGGAAGACTCTTGAAGCCTCCCAAGCTTGGGAAGAGGAGATGGCTTGGTTTAACTGCACCACATCCACTCATTCAAGGACGGAAGAAGCTGCCCATGCGTTGCCTGCCGGCAACAGATACGGTTCAGGTGGATTTTGAATCGGGGTTAGCATCTCTCGCGGGGGAGGCAGGAGAGCAGAAAATAGCTTTGGGGGTAGAACATGGTGGTAAGAGAGGTGAAGAGACAGACACCCTTCTGGCCAGCCTCAGGAAACACGTGTGAACACGTTCCCTGCTCTTACAGAGCATCAGGTGGTCGCGGATTTGAAGACTCCTTCAATAAAAAGCATGGGGGCTCATATGCCACACAATCTAACACAGAAACAAAATTGCATCTCAGTCTGCCTTTTAGCTACCATTGTAAATATTTGTGCACATTGCCATTAGTTTGAGTTTCATGGATATATATATATTTACTGCTAGGAATGCTAGGATTTTGTCCATTTGTGTCCTGGTTCTGGCACATGGCAAGACCAAATAGGTTTAAATGCCTGAAGCACAGCTTCATGGGACTGTTTAGTTTGCAGGGGAAATGTCTTTGTTAGGGCTATGTGGACTTCCCTCAAATCTGTCTGTGCAAAGGCTCACTGCTTTGATTTGTAGAATAGATTCAGAGTCGACATGGTGTATATATATATATATATATATTAAGTGGGGGGCAGCAGGAGAGTGGTTTAAACCTTGATAAATAAATACACTGTGGAAAGATGAAATTTCCCCAAACGTTATCTGCGTGTGGGCAAATTGCTATCCTGGAATAATTCCATTGTGGAGCCTGTTCTGAAAGAAAAGTGGCTTTTTGGAAGGAGAAGATGCAGAGCATTCACAGAGGCGGTTATTCCAGAAAAGCTAAATCATACCCAAATAGCTGTGTCCATTTATTCTCCCTCCAGACAGTATCGCTATCCTCAGGAGAAGACCACAGAAGTTTGTCTGGAGACGGCGGTAGGACGATTGCCCAGTTTGGCTGCAGCACGGGCTGCAAGCAGTTGCTTCATTGCTGCTTTTTGCCCTCTCCTCTGGTACCTTTGGCTCTGCCGCTCGAGGTCCGGCAGGGCTGGTGTCATTGCCAGGGACAGAGGGTGCAGCCTGAGCTCGGGGTTGTGACACCAATTCATCCAGGAGTTGAGGATGGTTGTGGACTTCCTTAGGAAGAAGAGACTGGATTCCGCTTTGATGGTGTGGAGGAGAGAGTCATCTGTAATAAATGGTGTGTGTTCAAAGGAGAAAAGCTGTTCGAAGCACATTGTTCCGTCTTGTCTGAATGGCAGCCTCACCCAAAAGGCTGCTTTCAGCAACCGGGGGCACGTTTGAGAGGTTGGACTAACAAGGTAGGACCAGAGGGACCTCCTGGCACATCAAATCAGCCCTTGTTAGTAGGGGCAGGCATGCCTCATAACCTCCATCACGAATCTGTCAGACCCCATCTTGAGCAGCATAAGCGTTTGCCTTTCCTAATCCCACCGTGAGATTCTTTTTCCCCCAGAACTCAGAACAATCGCCTCTAAAGCATGTGGCCATTTGTTCCCCGGGACCTGGAGCAGGGTACAGCCAGGGCCTCTGCCAAAGGAGCTCTTCAGAGACTGGTTAAAAAACTGGAAGACGTCTGTAACATCTCTGTGCCTATATGGAAGTGTGGGACCTTGTCCAGCCCACAGCTCTGCTGGAAAGGCACAGCTCAGGGGGACTGCTGTGGGCAAAGAGCAGGGGTGATGTGCGGGGCTGCTGAAGGGGAAAGGCGGGAGAGATCGGGGCAAATGGCTGCCTAAGGGGAAGTACTGGGATTTCTGCTGCTGGAGCTGAAGATGAGCACTCTTTATTTTATTTTATTTATTTTATTTTATTTTATTCCCAAACTTTTACCAGCACTCAGGAAAAACGCGTAAGGCCTGAGGAGCAGAGTGTAAGCCTGGATGCCTAGCAGTACAAGGCTGAAAGTCAGAGTTACACCAACAAATGGAAGAGCATCGCTTTTTCTTTGCTAGCAATTGCTCAGTAATGCAAATAAATTTCTGATTTTACTTCTGCTCTGACTCACGTCAGCCTGCAAGGTTCGAGAGCAGATAAACGGGAGGAGTGCCGTTACCCTTTATCACCCTCGAGCTGCCCCATTGCACTGCAGACATTTTCTCCTCTGCCTGCCAGGCTCAGAGCACGGCGACCTCCCTGCCGGGCCTGGGCTGCCCCAGCAAGCTCCCGTTCTTGTGAGGCGTTTCCTCTGAGGCTGTGGTTGTTTTCATTTATTGACCATCCCGCAAGTGACCTCGCTGCAATCCTTTTTGCACGGAGCTTGGCCGTGCTCGTGTCTGAGAGCAGCAGGCTGGAGCAAGGGGCCAGCACCCGCTCCCCGACCGACGCCTGCTGCTGGCAGCAAGAGCAACAAGTTGGGGTGACACAGGTGTTGCAGTTACACCAACAGCTTCTCCCAGAGCTAGAAGCAATATTCTGGCTTCAGATTTACTCAAACTTCTCTTACCAGCCAAGCAAGCAATTTCTCATGAAGTTAAGACCTCTTACGGATTCTTAAAACATGCAAGAGCTTTGTGTGAGTCACGGGAGCTACAGCGCTCCATGGCAGTTATAAAGCAAATGCAGGAACCTTTTTACCCTGCTGTACAGATCTGCACTTGCCTATCTAATAGGGCACACAGGTCGGATCAAACCTTCTCAGAAAGGATGTAGCAGAAGGAGGGAGACTGAAGAAGAGGATGAAAGGGGATATCAGAGGAAGTGAGGGAGTTTTGTCCAAAGAGACAACAGGATGGGTTGATAGGAGGGAAGGGGACTACAGTGAGAGGTCTGCAGACAGCATGAAGGAGGTGAATAAAGAACAGTTACCAAAGAGGACCCAGTAATACCAGGTGTCTGTTTTTAAAACCACCAAAAGAAAGTATTAGTTCACTGTTCACCCCTTCACACACAGAATATTAAATTGTAGAGCTTTCCTTTAGCAAGGCCAAGAGCATGAATGGGTTAAAGAGCGGAAAAGTTTTCAGGGTTTGAAAGAGGACCTGGAAAAGGCTGAGAAATACCCTCATTTGAGTGCAGCCTCTAGCTACGGAAATCCTTAAGCCACTGATTTTCATAAGCCGGGAGGACCGAACCAGGGGACTGATTGCTTTGCACTTGCCCTTTTCCTTGTGCTCTGTTCTCCAAGCCTCCGTTAGTGGCCCCTGTCAGAAATTTACGGTATTGGAAGGACTTTTGGTCTGACCCCAAGCGGCTGTTGTTATGAGCTTGTTTGTGTGGCACGGAGAATAAAGGTTTAGCCTTTTATCTTCTGTGGGATTGCAGAGATTTATACCAGGACTGAATGTGGTTTGTGTTGGCTGACTTTATAGACTTGTGCCAGCTCACAGGAGCAAGTCTTCTGCCCAGGAACAGTATTGTTTAAAAGAACCTTTGTTTTCTAGGAAGCAGGATCTTCTGTCTCTTACCTGGAATAAAAACATATTGTTCTTCGTGCACCGTACCAGGAGTCTGTTCCACTCCGGTGATGCTATTGAAATGTCTGTGGCAAAGTTAGGGCGTGTGATGTGCACGTGGCTTTGTGCTGTGCAGTAACACAGTGCTTCTCTTGCTTTTGTTTCCTGAACAGGGAAGAGGACAAGAACATTTTTGACTACTGCAGAGAAAACAACATTGACTATGTAACCAAAGCCATTCGGTCGAAAAAAGTGGACGTGAATGCTGCAGATGAGGAGGTATGGATAAAAACATTAAAAAAAATCTTTGAGTTGTTTTGCATATTAACGCAGCGTTAGGCCTTATCAAAATCCTTGGTTAGAAATGTTACAAGGTACTCCAACACTTGGTCGCTGAGATGAGTGCAATCTGTTTGAAAATGGTAGCTTTCAGCTGGATTTCTGGTAGTGGACGTGCTGAGATGCTGTAGCATATCAGAAACTTCCTGTGTTGCTTTCAGCAACACCAGCTGCAACTTGCAGAGTAAGACCCCGTGCATACCCCCCCTTTCTGGAGGCATCATCCAGTCTTTTTTTTTTTCCCTTATCAGAATCAAAACACCATTTCCCCACGGGGACATAACACAGCTATTGCCAGAACCCTCAAGAAAAACACAGGTGTCTAAAATGTGAATTGTGTCCATCCTTTTTTTTTTTGGTGACGGTGAACACCTGAAGCAGACGGTTCAGCCCTCAGGAAGTGCAGCAGAACCGGCTTCATCGCGCTGGGTTCAGTGCTTGCATACTGCCACCTAGCCCTGCTCTCGGTCAATAGTATGTGCAGCTCCTTTGGCCCGCTGCTCTCCAGCACATTGTGTCTCGGTGAACAGATGAAGTGCTTACACATTCATAGACTGAGACGCCACAAATTCAGTTGGGTTCTCCTGTAGCTCTAAGCAGATTTCTGCCCTCTGAGCCATGACAGCCCCGGCTGGGGCTCTGAATGCTGATGGCAGGGCGTTTTATTATTAATCAGGAATTCGTGTGAATTAATTTTCAGAGGAGAGGGAGGGTGTTCACGATCAGGCTTGGAATTTCACATCGTAAATTCAATGAACTGAAACTGTCGTGTGCCACACAGTCACTGCAACGGCGCCGTTACTGAGCTCCTTCTGCTGACCACAGCAGTGAGCACCCAAGGCAGAAGCTCACATCATGGCTGGAGTCCTTCCATTGATAAAAGCCCATTTTTGAGATCCCACACTTGCAATAAGTACGTAATAGCATCACACTTCATTTCCATTGACGAGATGCTCATTCGTAGTTAGGAAGGTTCAGAAGCTGTTACCTTCCTTTGCATTCAAACAGCAAACGTGCTTGTTTTCAGGCAAAGAAATCATTTGTTTTGTTTTTTTTTTGTTTTTTTTTTTTAAATTGTGAAAGATGGCTGAAATATTTGTGTGCTCTCAGTGGAAACATTCAGAGCCACATCTGAAAACTGTAAGGTGACATCCTCGTTGAGAGTTACCAACGAGTCCAGCGTATGAAGGGGCCTGTTTCAGAACTCACAGGTATTAGCCTGTGACTCGTGCAGAGCAGGGAGCTGCTTCAGCAAACCTATGACACCTCTGCAACCTGTGAAAGGTTGATGGAAAGGTTCTCACTGGTGCAAAATCTCCCCATGGGTGAAATTCTCACAGCCTCACTTATTTTTGCTTACCCCAGCAAATACTTGACACAGAGAAGTAGGAGCCTGTTTTTTTTTTCTTTTTTTTTTTTTTTTGGCAGGTGCTTGCTTCCTAAGGCTCGATTCTAACTGGTAAATAAATAAATCAGAGTATCAAAAAGGAAGATCTGAAAGAAAATATTTACTTTGGTTGTTTTAGGGAGCTGAAACCATTACCAGTGTTGTTTGGTATCCAAAAGCATTCTTCAAAATCTGGAGTGCAGCTTATTTTCCAATATCGTGCAGGTTGATTGAAGTTTTAGAACCCATTTTGGGATGGAGATAACCCAGAGCGAGCCTTTGGCAGAGTGAAGTGTATGCAAGCGTAATCTTGTCGCTCTCATTAACTGTTTTAGTGTTACTGCATAAATATACGCTGCTGTATCCAGAAGATGCTTCTCCTAGCCCTCAGAACATAACTCACTCTGTCAGGCTTTTGATTTAAGCACGTATAAATTTTAAATGGCAGCAGGGATACGTACAAAGAGTTAACTTGTGGAGCAAAACCTGCCGAAGCACCAGCCGCTCTCGTGCTAACGGCAAAGACGCTAGGCACAGCCTTTCCTCGTGGGTAATAACTCGGCCGAGGTTGCAGGGTGCTTAGGTTTTATCTCCAAGTGATGCATTTGTCCCGTATCTAATCGCATCCTCTCTAATTTGGCACGAGCCTGAAATAAGTTAGCAAAAGGAGAAAATGAGAAGAAAAGTGTGGAAGGGGGACAAGTCTACTCAGAAGCAGGATTTCAAAAGGGGCAAGAGAAGTCTGGAGGCTTTAGACAGAGATGGGCTTGGCACCTTTGGATGCGTAAGCTGTCTACTTCCCT
Source organism: Heteronetta atricapilla (assembly GCA_011075105.1). Taxonomy (NCBI): domain Eukaryota; kingdom Metazoa; phylum Chordata; class Aves; order Anseriformes; family Anatidae; genus Heteronetta; species Heteronetta atricapilla. Next base: position 10,941,008 of record CM021738.1, read on the forward strand.
AGATTAACAAAATGAATAAAAACCTTCATGTACAGCACTGAAGCCTGCATACCTGACAACAGTTTGGATATAATAAACTTCAGTTTAGAATTAGACGAAGAATCTTATGACAGTAATCATGTACCAGCCTCCATTTACTCTACCTAAATTGCCCAGAGTTCAACAGGATAGCTTGCACTCACTTAGAAGAAGTCGCACAGCCTAAAACAAGCAGTTCCTCATGTGTGTGTCAGCAGGATTAATGGAAGAAGAAATGGGCTGTGGCTGTGGGGCTACCACGCGGCTTCGGGCACATTCCGGGAGCACGGATTGTTAGCTGCCTTTATGGGAAAAATATTTCTTCAACTATTAACTAACCAGAAGTTGTCCAGAAGCATAGATGAGCTGCTTTGGTAATTCGTGCCAAGGGCTGTGGAGGCTGTGGAGAGAGGTTTTTTATAATTGTTGGAGAAATCCCAATAAACAAAGATGTTACCTGTGTGCAGCAGCTAAGCCCTTGCCAGAGCTTGATGATAAAAGGCGTCTGGATGATGCTCGTTTGGTCCCCAGTTCCCATGCTGTTGAGACAGCGAGTGCCAAGCTGCTGCCAGCTTGCCAAGGCGAGGGCAGGTGGCAATGGGTTCGCAGCAGCATCGCCTTTCTGGGCTGCAGGCATGCTGAGGAAAAATTTCCCTGCACGTTCCCCAGCTCTGAAAGTGCTTGGCTTCCAAATCAAAGCTGAATTTCACCTGGATTTTTGCAACCGCTGCCCTCCCGTTCACCACCTCCCCAGTCACAGGAAGGGGATGCAGCCATTACGTGTGTCTCTCTCCTTAATTCCCAGAAATAAATACTTGCTCCCGGTTGGATCGGCTGCCAGTGAGGCACAACAATTACCTCTGCAGACATGGTACCTAGAAGGACACCCTGATAATCGTGGTGTATCTGCAGAGCTTGGCTTTGTTCTCCTCTTTCTCTGCACAGGCTAATTGATGTGAAAATCATTCCCATCCGCTCGTCTGCCGAGGTGTATCTGAGACAAATCCCTGTCCTGTGCTTTGTTTGTGAACACCCTGTGACTTGGAGCTGAGCAAAATTGATATGCTGCTGGCTGGAGAAACTGCTGCGGGAGCTGGCCAAGCTGGCAGTGGTTGTCCAGGCAAAGCACAGAAGATTTAAGAGGCAGGGTTAGTGCACTGGGGCTATTTTAATGCTTTTTTTTATTATTTATTATTATTAAATATTTCAGAGGCAGGGGAAAATGCATCCTTTCATGTAACTTCTGCAACAACTGTTGTGAGTTTGAGCTGCGGGGAGCGAGCACCTCGATGTCTGACTGTGTTTGGGCAAGACCTCGCCCCTGCAGTCCCCTGCAAAATCATTCCTGTTGGTCCGAGCCTTTCACTGCCTAATGAAATACTCATAGGGGAAGTGCTTTGGGAAAGCTCAGTCTGCGGCTCTTCGCGTTTCTGCCCTGTTATTTAACCAGGCAGACACATGTTGGTAGCAAGCAACAGCTGTGCAGGCTAAAGAATTCTGCGCTGTGGGTAGGTGATGGCCGTGCTGCACAACGAGCTGAGGTACCTCCTGCTGAAGTTCAGCTCACCTCTGAGGATTTTTTCTTGCTAGGAAGACACGGGAAACAAGTTGACTTCGTAGCTGTACAGCTGTCCTAACTACCTTCAGCTAACACTCCTGAGGATTTTAATTTGCTCCATTCTATGCACATGGTAGTGAATATCTTCTTGTTCTAAATACAAATTTATTGGCAGCTCTTTTTGTTATATCGTAAAGAAGTGGAGACTCTTCTGCAGGTATTTTTACTTCCATGTCAAGCTGTGTGCTCTTGCAGAGGAGGTCTCCGAAGTCCCCAGCACCCGGTGTTTAGGAGACAACACGCTGCAAGGGTGCAGCCACTGCTGGGCTGGAACGTGTCAGCTGCTTAATGGCGCACGATTACAATGCAGAGCCATTTAAGGCACTAATTGGAAAATATTGTAGCCGTTTAGAATTGCAGAGAAAATATATAGGTAAGCAGAGTGTAATTATCCAAAGTGGAATTGGCCCAAGACTTGAAATCCATACTCCTGCAAATAGCACAAGGAGATTTTTAATGACTGTAGATGATCAGGCTTCGGTTTCTCGTGGTGTTCACAAGGCAACGTTTGCAGCAGAACCAGCTGGCCAGTGTGGTAGGAAGGGACCGGTTGCACCCTGCTGCAAAATCGCTGAGGTCACAGAATCGGCAGCCCAGTCCCTCCTGAGCTGTTGGTCTTCCTTCGTTGCTCTCAGCCAAATTCAGCACCAACAAAATGGAGTACGATTCTGTTTGCCTGGAGACAAATGCAAAGCAACAGATTAGAGACACGAAACGATGACCCCGAGTTTCATGGAAAGGATAGGAATGGCTTTATTTTGCCCTACAACTGCACAGAAATTGCAGTTGTTTAATTTCAATATCGTTCCCATATTCACGTACAAAAAAAGTGGAGCAACCAGTGGGAAGTATTTCTGTTATTGTGCGTATTGCAGATAGTGCTTCTCCTGAAATAAACAGCTGGCATAAAGGAGTTGCTATTACTTGCCCAACTGAAATCCTAATTCTTAAGTAATTACCTGCTCAGGTAGGATTTAGGATGCTAGAGAGAAATCAAAGACCTTTCCATGTTTACCAACTTTTTAAAAAAATTACTGTTTCCCCCTCTTAGACTTTGGTTGTGGTGTTGAGTACAAGAGCATCAATCATTGAACGGCCCCGTGGCTGTCATCAGTGCTTCCACGGAAAGTCATTGTCAGAGAATTCATTCTGATTCAAGGTTAATTAGTGTAACATTAAAATTATGCGTTACAAAAATTAATTACTTGCTGGGTCAAAAAGTGTGTTAAAAAGCTTAATGCCTCGTGCCTGAGTTCGCATTTCCTCCCCCAAAATAATGGCCTGCCTCCGCCGCTCCCGGAGAACGCCCAGCAGGAGGAGGGCGAGCTCCAGCCACAGGTGGCTCCTGCCCCACCTGCAGATTTTGGCACTCGGCTTGGGAAGCTTGGCTCGCGCTTCCCGTTAGCAGATGAATGAGTTGCTCACCTTGCTCACCGCCGCTGTGTCGAGGGATTTATGGCCAGGCAGCGGCTGATTTAACTGCTTTCGCCTCCGAAGGTCTGGGGCTGGTTTGTGGAGGATTGGGGAAAACAAGGGGCAGCCTGGCGGTGTCATGGGTTGGGGGATGAGTTCCTGGGTTTTTACAGTGATTTCCACGGGCTCTCCTGAGCACCGTGTGTTGTACTAAGTCAGGAGGGGCTGATATCACCAGGAAGCTTAAATTATGAAGAGTACATAACAAAGAAAGCCTTGCATCTTAAACTGTTTTCACCTACCTTTCTCTTTTGGCATGTAAAATCTTCAGTAGTTCATGGAAGATGTTAGGGCTCCGTGTTAAAAGGCTGTTACTGCTGTGAACCCAATGGGAACCCACCCCTAGAACTTCAGCTCACAGCCTCTGCAGCCCTCTCCAAGGCCAGCTGAGAGTTCAGCTACATCAGCCGGTCCTTGGGGGGGTCCCTGATGGACAGGAGGATCCAACCTTCCCATCCCAGGGTGGCAGAGATGTGCAGGGAGAGTTCAGGAGCTGGGATTTGTAGGAAGCGGATGGGAAGAAAACTGCAGAGGTTTGGGAGGTGCTGGAGGCATGGATGCAGCAGCCCATGCCGCGGAGCCGGGAGGGAGGTGGCTGTGGGTGACACCTGCCCTGTTCTGATCTCTTGCGGCAGAGACAGAGCCCACGGGATGGGTTTCACTCCTGCCTCTAAGTCCAGATCAGGAGCACCAGTGTGTTACGTACTTTTAATTTTGTTTGTGCTTGTTATTGGTACTCAATACTTCATAGCACAACTGTTTTTTTTGGACTGTTTTTGGCTAACTGATAATTTTCTCTTGGATGTTGTAGGGCAGGGCTCTGCTCCACTGGGCGTGCGACAGAGGACACAAGGAGCTCGTTTCAGTACTGTTACAGCACGCTGCCGACGTTAACAGCCAGGTAAGGAAGGAATGAAGTGCTGAACTTGAGTGAAGTGTTACGTAGACTCCTGAGCAAACATTTCACACACTGAATTCTTCCAAGACTCCACAGCAAGTTCTTTCACACCATTAATCACAGAGAAGAGCATCCAAAAGCGTCAGAGGTAAACTGGCAGCAATTTTGGCATCCCTTAATATGCCAGGCTGGGAACTGCACTGCTTCAGCAACAGCTTAGCAAGGGGTTAGTTCCTTCTGGCCAGCCAGCTCAAAGCTGCCTGCGCTCACAAGTCAGCGCTCCCAGTTTTGTCAGCTTGTTGTAATGAAGGGCTGACCTGTCTAAGTGGGATTGTACTCGGAAATAATTGTTCAACGTATTTCTGTCAAATTGTGATTGACTGCTCTTTCCCAGCGTGGCTTTTGTAGCCTTTGTTCTCCTGCCCGTGCACCTCTCTTGACAAATTTGCTAGCTCTCACCAACAGTGGCTTAAACAGCCTTGTGAGAGGCACGTGAGGAACTTGTACAATCTTGCCACACTTGCAACCTGCAGGCTTCTCAGCAGACCTGTAATGTTCATCGGTTAAAAACAGCTGTGCTAGTACTTACACACAAAATCTTTGTTTAAAAAGAAGTTTATCTGGCCCTTGCCTGAACAGAATTGCAGATGGGATGCTTATTAGGAAGCACGGCTCCAGAGGACCTGGTGAGACAGCTATTTTCATGCTTAAGTCTTGGAGGTTTCAGTTACAATGGATTTTGTAGGAGTTTTTTTCCTTGCATAGCAGGGCAGTGGAGCAAGTAGAAATGGGGGTGCAGCGATGACATGGTGTGCTGTCACGTTCCAGGCAGAACTAGTGAGTGACATGTCAGGTACGTCTGGGAAGAGCTCCACCAGACACTTCCCTGTCCCCTTCAAACCAGCAGGCCAGGAGTGGGCTCGGTTTGAAGTGCTGTACCATGGCATCAGTCTGAAAATTCACTTTTTTGATGTTTATCTCATTTCTTTGGGATAAGGGCTGACTCTTATAAGAAAAGGCTGAATGAAGAATCATCTTATTTTTCCCTGAACGTTAATTTTCTGTTAAATTCTCTTTTTTATTTGATGTATTGCACATTTTCCAACCAGATTATTTTTGGCCAGTAACAAAAGGTTAATAATAACCATAAAAAGAAAATCAATCTTTGATTTTTTTCCACCAAGGTAATAAAGGATCATTTTTATAAAGGTTTTGGTTTGCACGTAGGTGTGTTCCCCAAGAAGGCAGACACATTTTTATTCTCAACCATTTATGAATTGCAATAACATCTCAAGTCTTTGTGAACCAATGTTTATTTCTTTTTCATTTTGACCTTTCCCCTGTGAGAATTCATATCCAGAGAAGGAGCAGAAAGAGTTTTGTGAAGAGCAACCTAAAGAAAAAAGGTAGAGGGGAAAACTCTGGCTTCCTAACAGGCCATAAACGCTGCAGTATCTGTTCTCACCCGTTACCAAAAGCTCTATCAGTTAATGTCAGGGCTATAAAGAAGGGTGGGTTAAGTGTAAGGGAGTCTCTGGTGACTTGAATCAGTGGCACAATTATTTCAGCCTGACGTGGTCTCAGCAGAGCTTCTCTTCACAGGCTGCCCCAGCAGCGTGCCAACACCCTCTGCAATTCCCACCCGCTCGAGTCTTCAGGTGCTTTCCCCTCTCAGCACCTAAATGCAGGCAGTGTAAGAGAGAGAATAAACCTGGGGATTGTGAGGGTGAGGAGTAGACAGTGAAGGAGAGAGATCTTACAGATCTGTTTATTTTTTAAATGACCCATGTTTTAGTATGCTTCTAAAAATTAGTCCAACAGCCTGACAGATTTACGCTCTTCCATTACCACCTTAGTGCCACTCATTCTTGTGGCACATCCAAAGCGGCTTCAGGTCTTGGAATAACCACGTGCTACCGTGCTTTTTGGTTTAAATGGTGCTGCTACGGTTTCAGAAGGATGTCACTGAATAGCTGCAGCCATTGAGTTCTCTGATTGTTCATAATTAGCCCTAATGGCACATTTGAAAAGTGGTAACCGATTGCCACGGGCAAAGGGATGCAGAAAGGCAACAGGCTTCTCTCCTCCCTGTAAAGGGGCGTTTGTGTAAGTGAATTACCTAAATCTCCAGAGCCAGAGGCCATTTCAAAGTGGGTGGTGGTTGGGTATTTTGGGGCTCTGCTGGAAATACCCAGAGCTCAGGGATCGGTCTGAAAACAGCCTCCTGCCACCGGAGCTCTGCTTGCTTGAAGCGTGTGCTTTTAACTGAGCGATGAGGCGAAAAGAAGGGGAGCAGTTGTGAAGCAGCTCGGGCAACATGACTGTAATATCAATTTCTAGCTTTAAAATATATGAAGACTTCAATAAGTTTTCCTTGCAGAAGGTCAAGCAACAAAGGAAAACCTTTTTCCCCTGTTGAAGCTTGAGTTGTGACAGCTTTTCCTTGCAGCGTGTGCTGTGGCCTTAGAAAGGAGGCTGTCTGGAGGCAGTGAATGCAGAACGTGCCAAACTGCACCCCAGCTTCGTGCTCCCCTGCAGCCTCACCGTGACATCCTCTGGTTCCCTGTGCCAGGAGCAGCAAGCTGGCCCAGTCGGAGACAATCCTTGTCCCAGTTGTGTCTGGTGGTGCAGGGCCAGCCTGGGGGAGAAGGCACAGCCCTGCTCCTGACTGCTAGGTACTGCTCAGCCAGCTTCCAGGGGAGCTCACTGCAGTGGCAAAGCGTACGGTGTCGGTGCTCTAGGTGGAAGAGTGCCCCTGGGGAAGGGTTGGACACCTCCAACTCTGGTCTCCTCCTGCTGCTCTGGGACAAAAGCCAGATTAAGTGGTCATCCTGTCCAGGGAGCACTGCAGCTTTCAGGTGTACAAAATATCAGTGCTGTTCTAATAAAGGTGAAGGGCATCATGGTCTAATAATTGCCCAGTGAGAGAGAAAATGGCAAATAGTATCTCATATCTACAACATCCAAACAGTAGACTTGAGACTCATCCTGGTCTTGCTGTGGGGGCACATATTTTGCATTTGTGTGTAATTTTGTTTTCTGGAATAATCCATGCATTCAAAGTACACCTTTGGGTGTGTGTGGGTACCTGTCCTGGAATGGTTACCACAGAGCAGCTTACTCTGAAAAAGCTCTTCAACCCGGCCTGGCCACATGTATGAGTCTTAAACACTGTTAGCTGCTGGTGGGTCCCTATCACTTGGCGTACAGGAAAGTTAAGGACTACGTCTGGATCAATATGTGGTGGAGCTGCTGAGTTAAAATTGTACCCAAATATTCCTCTGTTTTCACTTAAACCACATCATTGTGCAGTTCTATTAATCAGCTTACTGATGTTACGGAAACCATTTGTACGTGTAAAACTGCAGTCTAATTATAGTACTTCAGGGTTGAAAAAAGTTATATCAACAGTTTTTGTTTTATTTGCCGACCTTTCCCGTCCTCAGTAAAGGCACACATCACTGTGCAGAGACTTCAGAGCTGCTGTCAGTAAGTTTTCCCTGGGTCACCCACAGACCCTCAGGGGTTTGGGAAGGAAACTTGAGAACCAAAGCTGAAATCTGCCAGGTTAGGATGTCTGTTGCTGGTGCGTGTGGATTTTGTTTTACTCATTCGTGCACACCTGTCATTTCAGTGAAAGGTGTCTAGTGCCTGTGGCTGCCTGCAGTGAGATTGGTTGCTCCTTGGTGCCAATGTGGATGTTGCATACGTATCTTGTACCACCTCACGCGAGACAGCACAGCTCTTTGAAATCGTGCTAGTTAGCTTGTGGTTTGGAGCTAGCTGGATTTTATTTTTCTATTTTTTCCTCCAAGAGTAGCAAGAGGAGCGCGATCGCCTCCTTGGCTTGTCTTTTTTCCCAGTGCCCTGCCACAAACGTCTAGCAGACAGCAGCTACCATCTTATCTATTTGCACGCCAGCACCCTGGTGAGTCAGAAGGCTTCTGGAGATCGGGACACGGAGCGGCTGTCCCCTCGTAATACCTTCGGTCACGTCTTCATTGGAAAAAAAAAAACTTTTCAAATGGAGACAATACAAACATAATAAATGGCAGGGAGGGTTCATCTCCCTCATGACTCAATCCTTCTCAAACAACATTATTATTGACTGGCCTATTGGTTGCCAAAAAGGAAAATCAATTGTACTAGGGATGGTTGCTGGGCCACAGATCATGGGGCTCACCCAGCAGAGACAGGCTGATTTTTATCAACTGTGCAAAGACTAATTTCCACCATTAGCTAAAAATGAAGTAGAAATTATGGATATGTCAAATATTGCCAAGATTGGTGGTCTGTTGGTTTGGTTTTGTGTGTATAGTTCTTCTGTTTTCCTGCCTGACTCTTAAAGGATTTTGTGCATATAGGGTAAAAAGAAGCGAGAAAAAGCCAGACCTCCTTGCCTGTATGTATTCTTTGTTTTTTATTTCAGCTATGTTCGTTCTGATTTCACAGCAAGAAGGTGAACTACTTCAGTGTCTGTGTGGGTCTCAGGTTGGAGGCCAGTATCAGCCAGCACGCATCCTTCCCCTGCCTTCGTGCTTGTGTTTTCCTGTATCTGTAGGGAGACGTTGAGGAAATTGGTGTGGGCATCTTGATGGTTCTTGATGAAGAACCAGAGGTCCCAGGCTGTGCCTGCACAGCTTTCCCCCTCCTTGTTGACTATGTGCCCGTGTCCCCGCAGCCCCCCACCACCTATCAGAGCAAACACCGCTGTAGGTGAGATGCCAGCCATCAAAGTACTCTGCTGTTATGGCCATTCTCTAAACCTCATCAAATTTAGAAAGGAAAATACCTGAGCCTTGTGCCCTTTATGTTAATGGCCCTGGTATAAATTTTCCCCTGAATATACTAAAAGCTTGGCTCGTAAAGCCATGAGGACCCTCTCCTGGATCTGATGAGTGCTGCAGAGGTTTGGCGGCATTACGCTTGCCGCAAGCAAATGCCGCTGCAGGTGCTGCTGAAGTGACCAGTGCTGCAGTAGGAAGCACCATGGCAAATGGATGAAGAAACTAAACAAAGATGAAAGGCAAGGCAACGAGTAATGAGAGCAGAATTATTAACCAGAATAGTTTTCTTCTTTCTTTATAACCCCCCCCAGTCCCTGTCCCAATATTTCCGTAGTCGGCTTTGCCAAGCAGATCTCAGAAGACTGCAGGCTTACACCCCTTCAGTCCTGATGTTGTTGCCAATGGGTGTGAAATCCATTAGCCAAAAGAAAGGAGAGATCTGCTTAGTGACAGAGGGTAGCTTTCTACATTAAAGCATTGACATGGTGCCAGTCACACAGTTATTAGAAGTGGCACCGCTCCATGTCTCTCCTGTGGGTCTCTCTGTGGAATGGAGATTGGCAGCAGGTTGAATGTTAAATGGTCACCACTCAGCAGATGCTGATTTTACCTACTGGGAGAAAAGTCCCTTTCAGCAGAAGCATTTGCAAAATGTTTGCAGCTCTTAATATATGCTGGGGGATGCGGAGACTCGTCCCTGGTTTGTGCTTCTGAAGACACCTCAAGTCTCATCAACACAAACTCCGGATTGTAAGGACACGAAGATGTTTCCTTCTGCCTGTGCATGCTGATTTTTTTCTTTTTTTTTTTTTCACATTGTCTCTTCCCATCTTCCAGCTTGACATGTACAGCCTTTGTTTCTTCTGCTCCCTGTAGACATATGAATCATTGCTTCGTTGCTGGTGCAGCAAAGCAGTTGGCACCCTTGCTCCGGCAGCGCGCGTGCAGCACTGCCTGCAAAGCAGGCTCACCAGCCTGCTTCTGTGTTGTTCCAGCAGTAATTTCAGGATCCACGCAGTCCTTCCAACCTCTCCGTGCAAAACCAGCGTTTGAAAAAGTGAAATCCAAGAGCCGGTCCTGAAAAACTAGTGGCAGTCTACGTTGTTTTACCCTCAAAATCTCAAGCTGCTCTCAGGGTAATCAAAATGCAGGGATTAAATGAGGGACGAGGGACAGCAGCACATTTTAGGGAGTTTCTGTGGGATTGCGCGGCTTGCGGACATCACCTTGTCCTGAGGGCTCTGCTCTGCAGAGGGAGGCACTCTGTGTGGCCAGTGCTGGTGCAGGAGGAATGCAGTTTGCCACCAGGCACGTAGTTTTATCTCGGGAAGGCCCAGGGAGCATGACCACCCTCTGCATCAGGACACCTTGTGCCTGTCTCCGTGCCTGAGCAGCGCAGCTTTTTGTAGTGTGGTGGCTGCAGTCTGCCGGTGCTCCCAGGAGCCAGGCCAGCAGCAGGTAGCTCTTAGATGGGTGCAGGTGGCACTGTGTTACCTGTCATGTCCTGGTGCAGAGGAGAAACGGGTGTCTTATTCCTTACTGTCTGTATGGGTCTTTGCAGATGCAGGAAACAACCTTACCTTGAATTGCCTCCCTGCAAGGACTTGGGATGGTCCCAAGCCCCTTTGTCCCTTGGTCCCAGGGTCATCTTCGAAATAAGCACCTGCCATTTCTGAAGTCATTGTTGGAAATGCTTTAGCCCCTCATTAAGGTATTTGCTGAGCTGCACAAACAGGATACCAGTGGCAGCCGAGCTGGTTTTTCAGGTGAACACATCATCCCAGGAATGGTCTGCAGCCTTGCTTCACTTCCTACATCCCAGGCTTCATTCCCTGTGCCAGGGGAGCAGCCTTCGCCAAGCAGCCAGTTACTCTGCTCCGGGGAGATGGTTCCCAAAGCATTTGCGTTGGGCCACTTGAAGAAGTTTTCCCTGTTTTGGAGGAGCTAAATCCTGCCACAGGCCTTCTCCCTAAGGAGTTTTCAATATGGGAGAGTCTGGGATTACTTCTCAAATGGCAGTATGTATTCAGCTGTTGTCAGTTCTCTCTCCCAGTTTGTTTAAAGTAAAAAAAAAATGATAATGCTGAGCACATCACTGGGGCATGTTGAATTTGCAGCCTTTGATACAAAGAACTTTTAATAGTTTTCTTAAATAAGATTGACTTTATTCCAGCACTTTGAATGTTGGGACAGTAATGCTTTGTGCTTTCTTTTTAAAAGATTATAAGTAAGATTTTCACTAATTTACAGCTGATGCTTGACTCCATGGGTCATAAGTGGCAAAATGGCACTTAAAATGGGAAAGCTAATTTAGGTTTCCACCTCTCAACCTCTGTATCTCATTTCTGCATCCATGATTATAGTTGTCAACACACAGTTACCCTTTCTGTCCTGCTTTTGGCTTTATCAGCCTCCTTGAGCCTGCTTGATCACTTCTTGGTCAGACTGAGAAGTTTAATTCTAAATTAGTCTGTTTAATTGTACCCTGTTTGGAAGCCACTCAGTAACTTTGCACCTCCTTGTCGCTCCTTGAATCATTTCTAGTTCCTCCAGACATGGGAGTACCCCTTCTCCGTGCCCCTGCTGTAAGTGCAACACGAATCTTACTGAAGCAGTATAATGTTGTTTGCTTACTTCCTCTCTTTTTCTCTAATGCCTCCTTTTTGTTTATTATCTGCCATTGCATACTGAGCTGTGTTAGGATAGCCAGCTGTGTTACAACTCATCTCTTTCCAACACGGTAATAGTTCAGAGCCCAGTGCTGTGTATTAGACTAAGGATCGCTTCCCCACATGTGCATTGCTTGGTGTTTATTAGCACTGATCTCCATCTGCATTTTTTTTCACCCTGTCACTCTGAGATCTCTCTTTAGCATCTACAGTCAGCTTTGCTTTGCTGCTTTGGAAGGTGGAACAGAGGAGGATGCTTCACTCCCAGCCTGCTTCCCTGTTTGCTTACGTGGGGTTGAACAGCCCAAGCCCTCGCACCGATCCCTTGGAGCGATCACCAGCAATTGTGCAAGTCCATCTCTTATTCCTGTGCAGTCGTTACCTCTGTAATCAGTTACCAGTCAGTGCAAGGACCTTCCCTCTTGTTCTGTGGCAGTATCATTTAACAGCCTCTGAGAGGATGCATCTGGAAGGCTTTTGGAAATCCATGTGGACAGGAACCCCTCCGGTGAGGGGCAGCAGAAAGCTCAGCAGTGTTCACCTGCACAGGGAAGCAAAAGCCGGGGCCCTTCTCCCTCTGCGTCTTGCCAGGTGACTGCTTCATTGCTGGAAAACAGCAAATCCCACACTGCAGTAACTTTCTGGTTTGCCTAGCAGACCGGTTGGCTGTCCCAGCTTAGACATCCCGTGCTTACATGAGCCTTCTGTCTCCTGCTACAAGGCTCAGCTTGGCTGGGATAAATCACCCTGCCCTAAGAAGGGTTTCTTACAAAATGAAGGCCTGAACTTCGATGAAGGTGGAAGGTGCATTGAAACTTTCTGCTGTGTTTGTTCTCAGGTCGGGACCTGGCTATCTGCAAGCTGTGTTCCAGCCTTTGAAAAATTGGTAAACTTCCATCATCTGAATCTGTTCCTCCTGTTCCAGCCAATTAAACATTAAAATGAGCATGACAAATAAGTGTTCATTTATGGGTCAATAACTCCGTAGTGTGTCTGTGACATGACTGGCTGAGACAATCCATTTCGGTACCGTCCTGGGCAAGCCGACATCTTCAAGTATGTAATTGCTTTTATACAGAAAGAGAAGTAATAAGGATAATGTAGCCATCAGGCCTCGACTCGCGAGTTCAAAAACTTCCCCTTGCCAATCAAATGTCTTCGGTATTCAACCGGGTTTAGTCTCATTGCAAAGGCATTATTGTGCTGTCAGAAAATGCCCTAACTGATATATGCTTTTTCTCCAGCATTGGATGTTACCTCCGTGAAGACGCTCGGTTTTGTCCACCAGCCAAGTGGAGGAGGCCTTAGCGTACGCGTCGTGGCACTAGACAGGGTTGCCTCGTCCCTCTCCTCTCCCCCCACCCATTATATCTATATTTTCTCAGCACTATTAGATTATTAAATGCTTAATGACTATTCCATTCCTGCTAACTCTACTTTTGATGAGCTGCAGCGATAAAACTTTGGAACGGCAATGTGTGCGTCTGGTTCCTTTATAGGAAGGGCACATTTGGGGAGCTGAAGTAATGGGGGATAAAACTCAATTAATTAATAGAAATAAAAAGAAGTAAATGAGGTAATCAAACTCGGAGAAATTAGTATTGGCAGGTTCTGAATGATGCTTTTGGATGAACAATCTTTCAGAATCCTCCCTTGTATGCTGCTGCCGTCTCTTTATTTATTATTAAAATAACATGATCCATGAGGCGCTCGGGGTGACTCCCAGCCTAGCTAATTCTAATTAATCCAGTCAGGGAGAGCAGCAGGGTAAGTGGAGCAGTCTATCGGATTGAAATTCATAACTTAATTGAGGTCAAAGTCCCGGGTTGGGAGAACAAAAGTCTTTCGCTGGGACCAGGCAGATCAATAGCAATAAATATCTGGCTTGGTTACAAGTGGCTTATAGTGACGGATTATCTGACACTGGGCAGAGGTCTTGGTCTTGTTAAGGGCAAAGTCCTGTGGCATGCCCAGGGTAGGGTGACTTTTGTCAGGGTTCCCTCCAAAAACCCAAGGAACTCCTAAAGGGCTCGTGGGAGCCGCAGAAGAAGGACGCCCATAACGAAGTCCACTGTGAGTCGTGCTGAAATTTGGATGAGGTTTCTCAAGGTGTGGGTGTCTCGGAAGTAGCACAAGGGCACGTGTCACATTAGTGCTGACGGAGGTTGGAAGAAGTTGCTCAGACTTACAGGAACTTGGAGCTAAATCACAGCTTGTCCAGAGAAAGGCCTTTCGGACCGGGGGAACTGAGCAGTAGATTGATGGGCTTTACGCCAAGCCTGTATTTATAGCACGTTTGCATTAGATGAGAGAGGAAAATTGGAAGAGGGCAGTGTAAATAACCACTAAGGTAGATCTGTCGTGGTAGAGAAACCAGCAGAGGCAGGTGTGGGTTCACCTGATCTTCAGAGATGCAGACACTGTCTGTGCTCTGACCTCGAAAATGCTCACGGGTTTGTACGTGCCAGCCATGGCTGGGACCCCCACTCCTTATCCACGGCTCTACACTGTGACTTTGAGCATTGACGTTAGTCCTGGTCCCAGGGGAAGAAGCCAATAGGTCCTAGCCTGAGATCTGGGACACCGTACTGTCCACACAGCCCTGCCTGGTGGTTCTGGAGTACTCGTCAGCAGTAGCATCCTCAGGAGCTTCTCTGAGCTCTTACTAGGTAGGTGTTTGCCTGGTGCTCAATATCGAGATGCTATCTTCACCCAGCCTGATTGTTATTAATGCAATATTTATGCAGATTCAACTGTTCAGCTCGTATCCTCTGTAGAGGACAAATCCTGCTGTGGTCAGCATTTGATCCATCTCTGATGGATGTTGTTCTGCCAATGTACTTCAACACCGCTTGGAAGTGAGATGGAAACCGCAGCTCGGATGCAGCCAGTGGCTCTTTGACGTTCCCCCTCCTCCCCGTGAGCGCTGCATCAGACTAAAGCATCTCTTCATGTCCCACTTGCCAGAAATGTTCAAAAGATCTCTTCACCTCTGCTCTAGGTGAGATGTCTTGGCTGGTCAGCTTGCAGGTTTTACCTTGGTGGTATTTCGGTGTTTACAAGTCATAGGTGCCCTCACAGCTTTTTGAAACTGGCTCCAGAAAACACCTCTTGTTTTCCACTGCGGGACGTTAGCTTCATATGCACAAATGGACGGAGCACAGCAAACTAGGCAGCTGTTCAGTGCACGTGTGTAATTGCTGTTGAGGTTTCCTCACTACCTCACAGCACCTCAGCCTCCTCTCTAGGTCGGTGCTGTCCCTCTCCAGACTGAAATTGCCCTGGTTGTGCTGCCTCGTTCCAGCATGGACCAATGCAAAACAGTTCCTGAGGCTATTCCTGCCTTTATAAATGGCAGAAACCAGTAAAAAAACTGCTTTGGCGGCTGCCATTTTCCCTGTTGTAGTGGAGGGGGAGGTAGTTTGTTGTTTGTCATTAGCAGTTGTACATGTTATTAAAAAAAAGTAGCGCTGGAGGTCCCAGCCCGCAGCACCCCTGGTGATTCAGCGAGGAAGTTCCTTCCCCTTGTGGTTTATTAAGAATTGAGTTCAGGTTTCTAATTCTTCAGTTTTGCTACAAAATCCTGCGTGACCTTGAACAAGTCACTTGATTTCTTTCTGTCTTGGTTTCCCATTTGGGAAATGCTGGGGCAAATAATTGTTTTTTATCTCATGGATATAACAAGATTATAAAAATATGGTGGTTCTAAGACCCTGAGAAAACCGATCAAATGAAATTAAACAGATCTTGCAGTCCAGATGAAATGAGATGAAACAAGCATGAAACTATTAGGGAAAGAAATGTTTCTTTATCTTCTACAAATAAAAATGCAAAGTGATTAAGTGGGTCTTTTCTAGCTATTAGCAATAACAGCTCTAGCCAGCTGACTTTTGCCACCCTTGAAAATTAATTTGCGGGGTACAGTCTTGAATTTAGTATGCTTACAATAAATACCCCTAAAAATGTTGTCACCTTCTCCAGCGCAGGGTGTTACTGCTGTGGTAGCACTGCAGTTCCTTGCCCTATGAATAAAAACTGGCTGCTCTAAATGAGATGCTCTAACACGATGGTTTGCAAATTTCTTTTAATTGATTTCTTTTCCCCTGCAATATTTCCTCCCTTAGTTGTACATATATTTTTTATGTAATATTTATTTATTTATTTACTTATTATTTTTATCCAGGCTTGTTTCGGAGGTCGGGTTCACAGCATGTATGCATCCCAGCCACTTGTGGCTGGGAAGTGAAGCCAGGGTGAGGGTTGGCAGGGCGATGGACCGGGTGGCTGGAGGTGGCCTTATCCCCAGCAGCTTCTTGCCACGCGGCTGCACGCCACAGATCGCCTCCCATCCCTGCTGCTAGGAGGGGCTGGGCACGTTCCCTACGAGATGATGGAGAGGAGGAAAGCCCCAGCTCTGGAGCCATTTTCCTTCCCTGGCTCGGGGAACAGATGAGAAATGTCACCCTTTCAGCAGGGGCCTCAAAACAAGATAGTGATTAATGAACAGAACGGGAAAGAGTAGGGAAGGAGCTGCGAGTGGCTGACTTTCTGCAGCACGGAGGGAAGAGGAGAAGCGTTTCAGAAAGCACTAGGCTGCAGTGTGCTACAGAAAAAGCCTGGTAGGTGCTTGGGCAGCCAGGGGCAGGGTCACCTGCATACAGGAAATTTCAGTTTACTCTTTTTTTCCTTTTTTTTTCTTTTTAAACTCAAGTTTTAATCACAGTCACACCGTGCAAATGACATCTGAGTCTGAAGCCAGATCTGCAGAAGCTGCCCGGTTACCTTCTCCGCGATGCCCTATTCCTGATGCTATTGTCAGGGTGTTTCTGAGCGGTGCTCACAGATTACACGGCAATTTGTCTTCTGAAGTGGTGTGAAATTGAGCATTGCAGTCTAAATTCCGCTGGTCGGACTCAGAAGAGGTTTGTAAAGTTATGGCTCAGCAATTGCAGGTGATCGATTTTTCATAGCTTGATAACCGAGCGCTCGGTTGTTGTATGACAGGAGGTGATCGCGGGCACCCTCACCTCCAGTCCTAATTGCAAAGTAAAGAGGTTAATGCGGACCGTGAAGGTGGTTTCAATCTGGATGTTTAACAGCCGCAGAAAAACTCAGAGCTCTGTTGACTTCTGCTCATCAATTTCTCTTCTCGGATGGAAAAGTTAAGCGTGGATGTGGTCAGCTTGCACTCAGCAGCTGGTAGGAAACAACTTGCTAAGCCACAGGAGCCCAGTGGCTCGGGAGGAAGTCTAAAACTGAAGAAGTAATCTAGAGCATACCACCAGAAGCATTCGTTTTGACCTGTTTTAGATTATCTTTTTTTTTTTTCCTTTTTGCCAGGTGTTCCTCTTGTGCACGTGTAAATTACAGCGTGAAGCAGCTCTCTGAATTTACCTAGGAGCAACTTCACGACCATAGAGAAACTCTTAGGTTTTTTGTCAGCCGGAAAAGGAAAGCACAACTTGAATTAAGGAAAAACTTATCACGCTTTTAAAACATTTACCAAAAAGGCAAGTTTTCATTGCTGTGCCCAGTTCCTCTTCAGTTCTGTGTGAGCAGTGAGCAGGGCACATCGGTAGAGCAGCACATGGAGAGTGATGGGCTTAGTGTTGCCCTGAGCTCTTCTGGCTGATTTTTATGGCTGAAGCTAGCACGAATGCCACTCAAGGCATCAGGCAAGAGCAAAAGCTGTCCCTTTCCCCAAAAGTTCCTGTTGGCATCAGATGCAGAGCGACAGGTAGTGCAAATGGAAAGGCTGAGCAAATGGAAATAAGGGAGAACCAAACGGAGACCAGCACAGAAATAGGAATCGTGGCTTAGCATTTCCCCAAGCGGTAACATGGAGAGACATGGCAGAGGTCCTCTGCCTCCAGGGATTCAGAAGATGGCAAGGTGTCATTCCCAAGGACTTCTGGTGAAGGACAAACACATGAATCCCCTACTTAAGTCAATGGGGCTTCTATCTGCATGTATCTCGGGGCTGAACGTGTCCCTTTCTGCAATCGCATCGGTTAAAAAAGCATAAACCTGCAAGTGTGGCTTTCTGTCACGTCCACTGGGAGATAAATTCAGCGATGGGGAAGAAATGGGAGACTTTTCATAGAGGGAAAGAGAAAATTGATTAATTTGCATAGGAATGTATCACAGCTGTACCCCATGCAGGAAACGTTTCCTCTCGGGACAGGGTGGTTTGAAACCAGCCAGCTGGCTGCAGAATTAAGGCTGATCTGAGCAGAGAGTGGCACTGGTGGTGGCACCGCCATCCTGGAGGGACGATGCCCTGCTGCTGACAGCACCTGGTGCTGTCTCCGGGGTGCCATCTTCCACTTAGGCGCTGGAGTTTTGCTGCTTCCAACCTGTGAACGCCGCAGCGATATTCCCCAGCTGGGGAATTGCCATCCAGATCTGCCAACTGCAACCTGCCTTATTGGATGTGACCACCTGTTAGCTCCTACAGCAGCACGTCCTGCATCATCAAATAGCAGAGAAACATCCCACTCGGTGCTTTTCAATCATTTCTTCCTTGAGACCTTTATTTTGTAGCTGCTGTGTTTCAGCATCCTGTGAATCTGGAGCTGTAACTAGGCAGGGATGGTCCAGGAGATGAGAAAATACACGTGAGATAGCCATGGATGGTCCGAGAGATGAAAAAATACCTGTAAGGTTGTGCTGTGGGTGCCCGGTGTGCTTTTAGCAGCTCTCTTCCAGCAGATCAGTGGTTCCTTTATCGGGGTTGCTTTCAGGGCATTGGGCGTGAAAGATTTCTGCAGCTCTGGAGAAGTGACAAGGTAGAAAAAAAAGAGGAGAAATTTGCTACGTTTTGGTCACTAAATACGTTTCCTGCAAAACGGGAGTTCTGGTTATTGCTGCTGCCCAATAGGCCTTCAGTATTACAGCTTTATTTTTGTGTCACCAATTTTGTGTCGTGCTCTGACCCTGAGGATCTGTATTGTGGTGTCAGCAGATACCCACCTTGTGGCATGGGTGCTGTTGTCACCCATCGTGTTCCAGTCTGGCAGAATCTTTTTTGCTCCTCATTTTAAGACGCTCACCTAGTTTTCATCTCCATTTCTCCTAGGTGCCTCCCGCAGCTATCTGGGCAGCTGCGCTGCAGCTCCACAGAGCCCTAAGTGGCTGTCGAAGGCCATCGGTGAGGTGGCTAGGCGTAGCTCAGGGAAGAAGCCTTTTATTTTCCTGACACCCTAATTACCTGACAGCCACAGCTTTGGGAGCTGATATTTCTGCACCCTCTCACCGGGCGTTCACAAGTGCTGGGGAGCAGCAAGGTGCGGCGTTGCCCTCCCTTGTACACAGCGGTACCTGGGGAAAAGAGAGTAAGGCAGTAATTATTTGATCCTGAGCACTGAGGCTTTGTTTTGCTGCAAGAAAAAAAAAATAATCCTAAGCAGTGTTTTAGAGTAAGATTCAAACAGCTTCAAAAAGGCATCGGTTAAACCCGCCCGCGCTGCGATCGCCAACGAGTGGATCTTTCAGATGGCTGCGCGTTCCCTGGGGGTTCACATTATTAATATCTGCCTTATGACAAGGTGCCTGTGCTGATGCCAGGGTTTTTTTTCTTTTTCCCAGCCAGCATGATTAATTTTTTTTTCCCTTTCTTAATATCTCAGAGCCAGATGCTTCTCAATGTCCTCACAGGGGTGTATTGCTGTTCTTAACCGCTCCTCCTTCTCCCCCACCCCTTTCCGACTAATTCATATAATGGCTCCGGAGATGTGTTTTGTAGAGCCACGAAAAGCAAAACTTTGAAAGCAGCCCGAGATGATGGACGTGACATGTGCAAATCCGTCCTGGTGGGTTTGCAAGCTCGGCGCCAGGTAGCCTGTCAATAACGCTTGCCGTTTCGGGGCGTGCTTGTTTGCCTAGCACTTTGCAAATTGTACAGAGGCAGAAGTGCTGAAACGCAGATATTCTGCTGGGGAGAACAAGTGGCAGCGGGCTGTTGAACCGGCATTTCGGAGAGAGCAAAGGAAGGTTTGGCTGAGGAAGAGGAGCACGTGGTAGCTCTAGGAAGTGCCCTGGGTCTTCAAGCATTGGTTCATTTAAAGACTTGAAAACTTTGCAGTACTAAAAAAAGGTCTTTGTTGTGTAAAAAGAGAATAAATTATTTCTCTGCTGGAATTCTTGTGCAAAAATGCAGCTGCACAGGCTTGGGTTTTTCCAGCCTGGAGGCCAGAAGACCTTAGCAAGCCGTGCAGGAATGGTTTGTCCAAGAAGCTCATGGTTCTGCCTTATCCACCCATCAGTTTCCTCCACGTAATGGGTTCCCACAGCTCCTGTACTGATCCTCACCTGCTTTCAAACGTTCCCGCACTCACCTGGGCGTCGGGGGGGTTTCCTGGGGGAAGCAACACCCCCAGTCCCAGAAGCAGAATAGTTCACGGTGGATAGATTAAGGGATAGATGTAACACAACGGATTTGCCAGTGCGAGCTGAGGAATCGAGTGCTTCCTCTCGGTCTCCCTTAGTTTCAGTGCGAAGAGGAGGCTGCCAGGAGAGCAGGAGGGCGTTGGGAGCAGCAGGTCACCTCGCTGCGGGTCAGGCACCGGCAGGCAGCATGGGAATTAAGTCAAAATTAACCTCAGTTTGGAAAACAGCTATCCCCGCTTTATTTGGCCATTTAATTGAATTACACGACGCCGTGTAAGCGTGCTGACCCCAGACATAAATTGCTCCTCCCTCCTTCATTCCCTCACGCTAACGGAGCCGGTGGGGATGTGACTGCAGAGGGAGGGAGAAAAAGAGGAGAAAAGGCTGGAAATAAAATGAAAAACCTCCAGCCTTGTGCAAACCTTTCCCTTCAGCGTCACAGCTGCGCTCACCGTGCTGTGATCTTTGGTGCCGCTAAGCTGATTGCACCCGCTGAGGGCTTCATCCACCTAATCCCGCGGTGCTGCCACTGGTTGCTTTCTGTTTAAGCCCAATTCGTATTTTTTTTTTTTCCAAAGAACTAAAAGTCAGTTTGGCTTCAGTGGACTCTCGAAGTGGGTCAGGCCGTTACGGAGGACCCACTTTTTGACGTTTGCCCGGTTAATACAGGAAAATAGGATGCATTAGTGGGCTCCACGTCCTAATGGATGCTCTGGGGTTGGGAGAGGTCTGTGCACGCATTAGGGCTCGCGGCGTCTGGCGGGATGCAGGAGGGATGTGCTGGGAAGGTGCTGTGCTGCCGCTTGGACACCACAGCAATTTCGGCTTTGCTCACGTGGGCAAACCACGCTGGCACCGTTTAAAGGGACTCTGGTGGGAGATGCCGACAGGTTCGATTGATTTCATTAATTTGATCATCAATTTAAATCCAGTTCTCAGTTATTTTTCCAAGGAAGGGTTGTTCCCCCTTTGCTAGCAACCATTAAATACATTCATTTGCAACTAGATCTAACCTTTATAATAAATTCAGTCCTCTTGCTAACCAGATACACAATACCTGTGCATGTTTATTTAATTTAACTAAGAGTAGTTTAACCTACTTCATTCACACTCTTAATTTTTACATTTGAATTAGACCTGAAAACGACGACTGAAACATTTATTTTACTAGACTACCTGTTTTGTTTTCACTCGTGCCTAAGTGCATATGAGTGGAAGTAAGAGTTTCATTCAAAAGCCTTGCAAGGAACTTTGCAAACGCTCCTTAAAAATCAATTGAAATCTCACCGTAAGTATGATGATGGGGCTTGGTTTTGGAAGGGGGAAAATAAACAGGATTTTATTTGTGTTTGTGAATAACGCACTTATGAAGGGAGATGATTTCTGACACGTTCTGGTAGTAAACCTTCCTGCCCAAGCTTTGTTAACAAAATCAAGGGTTTTAGGAGCAAAATGGAGGAGTGACTGAAGATGAGGACTACGCATAGGTTTCAGTTCTGCTCTTAAACATTCTTAAGATCCATTGCCTCATTTTCATTTCATTTTCCATTGCTTCATTTTTATCCAGAAATAGTCCAAAGTGAGTCTAATACCTCAAAAGAGTTGTTACAGGAGTTTATCATGGGACTGACCTGGTGATTTTCTCTAGATAGCAGGCGTCAGATGCATGCTGCTTGAGAACATATGTTCTTCTTCTTTCACTGCAGTGATTTGATGGGATTGTATTCTGCTTGGGCCATCACTGAGGATAACCTAATTTCAAATATAGTATTGGAGTATTTTTATTTGAGCAGAAAAATAATAATTTTATGCCTTTCACGCACTAAACAACATTCGTTTTATTTTGTAGGAGCTTCTAAAAAAAGATTTTTTTCATGATTCCAAGTACAACTTTTCTTAAAAACCCTGAAGCCCCATTAAAACCGGTAGAACACATTATTTAAATTCCTTCTTCTTGTCTTTAAGGCTCACTTGTTTAACTGGACAAAACCTGTAAAGCTGCTTGGTAAAAGGGGGGACAAGAAGATAACACAGGAGGCGTGCACAAGGATGCTGACCCACGTGGGGGGGGTCTGGCTGGCAGCTGGGACAGTTTCAGCGCACACCTTGTGCTTTTCAGGTTTGGGCTCTTGCTTGTTTTGTCTTCCCAGATTACTGAATGAAGGCAAGATTCTCACTAATGTAGGCTTACGCGTGGGCAGATCTTATTAGAGGAGGGAAGACCTAGCGTGGAAAAGGACAGCACGTCCTACTGGTCAGAGCGTGGGGAGCTCAGCATCCTGAAACTAATCCTGGCTGTGGGCTGTGCTCCTTGTTTGACCTTGAGTAAATCAGACAGCCAGTTTCTTTTTTTCCCTGTGTGTGTCTCGGTTTCTGTAACTGTAACATGGGAGTATTATGTGCATATGTCCCTGGGTCTTGCCTAGATTAATAAATCAATATTTGTAAAGTAAGCCTCGATAAATGCTAACTGTATTATTACGTGTGCTTGAACCTTGCGCAGAAGTTTGGGAAGACGCCTGCATTTCTGCTGTGAGAGTGCCCGGAGTGCATCAGGGGCTCTTGGCCAGGGGTGGTCGGCTGGGAGAGACCACTTCGGGTTGTGTTTGTCCTCCCAGGGGAATGCCTGTAGCACAGATCTGCCAGGAGGTCTTGAATACAACTTTTCCACTTAACATGCTCCCCCATCACCCACTGTCAGCAATGAGATTAAATTCTGTGCGACTGCAGAGGACGTTGCATGATTAAAATCCTCTTTTAGAAATTAATATGTACCATCGCTCTGGAGTACGGTGCCTCTTCTCCGAGAAGGGTATTGTCTCCTGAGCACTCAAGGTGGGAAAAGCCACCAAGTGAAGCTGTCTATCTTGGAATTTTATGCTGGTGCACAGTCGCTCTGCTGACGGCTACCGCTGCATAAAATCCCAGGGACCGGGGGACTTCTCCCTTCACAGGGTCACGGAGATGTGGGGCACATTCTGCAGGATAATAAGAGGAGGTAGATAATAAGAGTTTCAAACTTTTAAGTCCTATCAACACCGGGAAAGATTTCCTGAAGGAGAGGGATGATCCAAGTCCACAGCCACCCATTCTCCATGGCAAGTCTCTTCCACATCTGGGTGTCCTGAGCAAAAGCCCCTCGCCCCCAGGTGTGGCATGGCAATTACTTACCTTGCTGCCCGCATCAGCCCAAAGAAATCAGCAGTCAGCATGCGTGCACATCCAAATGCAGCCTTCAGCAGGCACCAGACGCGGGTGCAGCCACCAAGGTGCCTTGCACACCAGCTCTCACCAAGCAGGGCTGCTCGTTTGGTGCAACCTGAAGCTCTCCAGTTGCCATTTCCATTCTCCAGGTGCTGGGAGCCTGTGTGGCATGGCAGAGTGAGTTGTCCTGCGTGGACTGACAGTTTTCTGGAGGAGCTTGGCTGGAAGCAGCTGGTATTTGCATACCCACGCTGAACACAGCCTGCATGCTGTGAGAAATGGGGCTCAGCAGCCCTGGCTGTGCCGAGCAGGCTCCCTTCTCACACACACCTCTCTAGTGCCACGCAAAGCAAACAAGAGTGAGTCCCCCAGGTGTTCCCTGTTAATATGTAGTGGGATGTGATTGCTGCCAATTTAAATCCTGCAATGAATCGGCTTCATCCCTCTGTGAGGCTTCAGGCCCTGTTGGTGAGGGTAAGCATGTTTGCTGCTGTGAATTATCCACCAGCTGAGAAACTGCTTGTGTTGCCAGCCCAGCCTTTGGGGTTGGTGTCCACAGGGTGAGTTCCCCTGCACGTGGCTAACATCACACCTCGCTGGCTGGGGTAGGGACTGAAAATAGCAGCTGTGTCTGTTGTACAGCCTGGGGGCTTGGGGATAGGGCAGGCTGAAGTGATGTTCCTAGGCTTGTGCTGTGCTGTTAGGCTGCAGGGGATTATTTCAGGTCACTGTTAGTGGGTGGAAGTCAGCGAGGATTTACATTCCTTATCTTTCTTTTACAATATCTGAAGAAAACTTGATTTAAAAAGGGAGGGGAAGATTCATCCTTTAAAAACAGGAGTCCTGCTTTTATCTGTTAATTTTTTTTCCTAGCGTTGGTGTAGAAGTCCATAAAAGCATGTATTTCAGAGGGGAGAAATCTGATTTAGGGGAATGATTTTTCATCTGAGGGTGTATATGAAACTGTGCCTTTATTTGCTATTAATATTTGCCAGGCATTTGAGTCTAAAATGAACTTGTTAAAGCACTCTGCCCTCGCTGCCTTCAGTGGTGGCAGGCAGTGCTTCCACTGCTATTGCCAAGGCTTCCAAAGAATTGGAATCATAATTTCTGGTGTGAAATTAGGCTTGAAGAAGTCTTTAAACGACATAAAGGTTGCAAACCTTTTTCTCCTTCCCACCAATAAAAGCAAGTTTTATAAATAGTGATTTTTTTCTTTCTGGACTGTGTTTTGTCTGCCAGAGTCCTGCTGTGCTTGGTTCTCCTCTTCCCCAGGTTACGCAGCAGCCCCCAGAGGGCTCCAGGGGCTGGGTTTGCTCAGGACCCTTGCTGTGGCAGGTTTCTTGTGCTTTGTTCTTTCCCTTCCCATAGTCCTGTGGCGTTCTTAGATTAATTCAGAGTGTTTTAGAAGCACGTGTACTGCCTGATTCAGGTGTACAGGCTGAGGGCTCCAGAATAAAAACGTGCGGGTATCTGCAGGGTGGGCAGACGTCCAGCACATCGCATCCAGGCTGGAGATGCACCTTTTGTGTGGTGTCTGCAGAGCCCAGGGCATCCTGTTACCCTCACCTCTGCACTTCTGATCATTCCTCTGCAGTAATATTTCCTCTTTGGTTCTGAAACGATGTCTTTGCAATTCGGTATAATTCAGGCACGTAAAGCTGCAGGTGTTATAGCGCCCATTGCCACCCCCAGACCACGCAGGTGTCTCGGGAGCGACAGGCTGCCGCACACCAGCTCTTCCCAGCTCCTAATTCAACCCCTGCTGTCGAGGCATATGCCTTGAGCCCTGCCCTCCTGACCTGCTCCAGTCCTCGCTGCGGAGCCGCGGGCAGACACGCGGTCGTGCCCTGTGCTAATTCCCCTCCTGTAGCTTCAGGCACGGGGATGCGTGCCCCAGCTGGAAGGCACGTGGCACGTTTGGAGGCCTGCTGGCAATGTACAGCCCTGGAAACACCTGGCAAAATGTGCTGTGGGATCGCAGGGCATGCTTTTCCCCATGCCTGGCAGCTGGAAACACCCAAAGATCAAACACTGAACACGTGGGGGGCGTTGATCCATTTTACAGGTGGGGAAACTGAGGCACGGAGACGCTGGGGCTCAGCCACCGGTCATGGCAGAGCCTTTCCATTTCCCTCACAGGCTTGTGGTTCCCAGCGGCTCAGTCCCGGTTTTCTTTCAGAAAACCAAGAATCTGGGGGAATTCAGAAAATTGCAAACTCAAAGCAGGCACGCGGTTTCCAAAATCTGGCTTCCTGCGGCTGTTAGCGGGAGGGTTGATTTGGGTCAAAATGAATGCAAACGCTCCTTTCAGAGCACTTCACGTTTGGTTTATGGACCTGTTAAGGCAGCGGGATAATCCCTTTAGCTTACCCGTGTAATTCCTAGTGAATATTTATTTTAAAGTGACTTCGGTGCCCTCCGTCATTAGCGGAGGTTAGTAATGCATCTCCCAGCTGCCAGGCTCCACCAGCGGCCGTCAGCGGGAGGCTTTCTCCTTTTGTCTCCTTGCGGGGTTTTTAAACCAACTCTTGCCGGCTTAACCCCTTCGGCTCGCATCTAACCACGGGGAAGGGGGTGCTGAGGAGGGTGCTGAGCCCAGGCTGGGCTCCGGGGGCCGGGGACGGAGCCGGCGGCGGGTTCAAGGACGCGCTCCCGCGTTAATGTGCGCAGACATGCTCCCGCTCCCGCGCTGATTGGCAAGGTTAACCCGGGGAGGCTGCAGCTTTTTCAGCTGATTTGATTAGACCCACTGCTTTATCCCATTTCCCCCACCCCCTCGGCCCAGCACCTCCTGATCCTTTTAGCGCAGCCCTTGCTCTGGTAAGCAGCCCTTCGGATCTCATATCCTCCCCCCCATCCTTTTTCTGATTTTTGTGCAGAATTTTGACAGAGTAAAGCAGCTGATACGGCTCTAAAGGGAAGAGCAGGTGTCAGACTCGGGGTGTGTTATCGTTACTTGTCAAGGGGCTGCCTCCTCTTCCTCGCTCCCCCTGGATCTGTCCGTTCATGGGTGAGTTTGGGGACCAGAAGGTGAGGCTGACGTGGCCCCAGCAGGATGCCATCACCCTCCAGTTCCTCCCCTGCCTCCAAAACTGGGGGCAGGAGGGAATTGTGCAGCCATCAGCCCCAGATGACAGCTGCTGGTCCCTCAGTCCCCTGTAGCCCAGGGGCTGCTTCAAGTCCCGGCTCCGATGCTTTGACGTGGATTCCTTCATCCCACAGATGGAGCCTCGCTAGGACACCGTGGAGTGGCCCCAAAGCCACACAAACCACATCACGTTTCACCAGCAGTACCCACAATTTTTCTGGTCGGAGGTGGCTGCGGTGCCTAGGAGCAGCACAAGTGGCACTGGTCCCAGTGCCAGGCCCCGGGGCTGCTCCTCCAGCCCCGCTCGGCGATCCTCTCGCACCGCGGAGGCAAACGCTTTGTGTGCCTCCGGTTGTCAGTTCTGGGCTCCATCCCTCGTATTAAGCTGATGTCTGTCATATTAAATACTCCAGGGGAATTTGGAGCCTTGTGTCAGCGTGCATAAGTGCCTCTTGCCAAGTCTCTTTAGTCCTCATAAATAAATAAGTGAAGCCCATAAATTACAGGCGCTCACAAAACCAAGAGCGCCCAAACTCCCAGATGGAAATTACCGGGGAGAGACCGGCACTGCTGCGTTTTTGGGAGCCCCACGCCGACCCGGGGGAAGGTCCTCCTGGGCTCTTTGTCCCACCTTCATCGCCAGAACTGACCTGAACCGTTGCGGGTTGAGGAGCTCAGCACAGCCAGGGGCTGGGTCCGGCGAGCAGGACTGGCCCCCCGGCCTTGCCCTGGGGAAGCAGCGCGGGCTGCAGACAATCCCCCGCACGCGATGTATTAAACCTTGACACACTGCATTACTTAAGAGGTCTCGGGGAAAATTAAAACCCTTTCGACTGGGTTTTGCGATGCAGGGGAAATTTTAGTGACATTTAAAAGGTTTCTCTTGTGTTCCTCTAATGGGATAAATAAAAAAAGGCTTGTTTTAGGCCAGCAAATGGGGGGACAATCCAATTTCCCTGATTCCATCAAGACACTCTTAAAGCATTAGCTCGTGCGGTTTTTAAAAAAAAAAAAAAAAAAACACACACAACAGCCCGACCCCTCTGCCTGATGGCTCTGAAAAGTGTCCTGATGCGGAGCTATCCATCCCACCCGGCGCGATGCATCGGGGCACGCGGGCAGCACTGCTCGACCCGCTCCCCTGCCCCTAACCCGTTTAGGAGGGCCGCGGCCGCGCGGGTGGGGAAAGCAGCGCAGGAGGGGGCACGGCCAGCACTTCATTACTGACCGCAGCCGTCCACGCCGCTCCTTGAGCGCCGTGCTTTTGCTCCCGGGAGGGGGAACAAAAAAAAAATGACGTTAACCGCTAACGTTTCCGATGAAGGAATGAAATCTGAGCGGGCCCTTTGCGCTTTTAAGCCGTGCTTTGGCTCAAAAGAAATACAGGTTCCCCCCGCCCCGTGGAACGCTGTATTTGCAGCTCAAAGATGAATGTGTCAGCGCTTAGGTGGGAGGGGGCTGTGGGGATGGGTGACGGGAGGTGCGGAGCCTTTCACCCCAGGGTCACCGCTTCAGCTCTGCCCCGGCTCAGTGGCCACCACGGGTGGGTGCCATCTGCTCCCCCAGCAGCCCGCCCCGTGCACGGGGCTGGTCCCGGCTCTGCACGCTGGGACAGATGTCGGGGTCCCGGCAGGCTCCCGGGGCTTTTTCAGCAGCAAACGGGACGGGGCCGCTGAGCTCAGCCCCAGCCTTCGGTTCAGGCTGGGCGGCACTGGGGGACCTTGACCTCCTGCCGTGCTCACACGCCCCGTGAGCGGCGAGCCCGTTATCCCTGCCACGGCCGGGGTATCGCCTCCAAAAAGCAGGGCATCCCCGGCCATAAATCTGTCTGTCGGAAAGCCGGCCGCAGTTTTCCCTGCGTGCCTCCTGGTCCTGCTGAATTTCATTAGGAACGCCGCCATCGCACTCTGAAAGAGCCCTTTAAAGCAAAGAGCGGTTCTGCATCGTGCTAAATACGTGATGACAAACCAAACTGCATGTTTTTAGTCTGGCTGTATTTTAGTGGCACTGTGGTTCCTCCGAGAAATCCCGGTTACTGGCAGTGTGGTGACCCGTGGCACTTTTCCCCAGATGTTTTTCCTATCTTTTTTTTCCTTCCCTATTGGCACTCGATTAAAAGCTGGTTGGAAAGCCGACCGTCTGCGGATGAGCAGCACTCATAAACCTTTATCCTCGCTATTTCTCCTCTCTTCCATCAGGAAATGGTCCCAGAGATCGTAAACTGAGAGGGGAGTTTTGGGAGTACAGCGCGGAGCTGTGCTGGGTGGTGGGTGATAAAACGACAGAGCAGCTTCGTGCACAAAGGGCCTTATAAAATTTTAAAAAATGGTAAATTAGCTACTGACGCAACTCACAGAGGCTGCGAAAAGGCCTTTAGATGTCACAGCCCGAGGAGGTGAAGAGGCAGGAGCCTCTTACGTCGACTCCGGCCGCAGCTTCTCCCTGGCAGTGCTCCACTTGGGGCAGGATCCAGGCTCTGATGCCTTCCCCCTCTGGCAGACGGCTGCGAGTGCGCGAACGCCCTCTCTAATTCCAGATTAGCCACAGAGAGCAGCCGTCGGGCTTAAGGAGCAGGTGTGCTCGGGAGGAAGGGCTTGTCTGGAGGCTGCGGGGCACGACACTGTCCTCAGGTGCTTTGGGGGTGTCTGGGCCAGGTCCCTGCTACCACATTTGCTCTGAAGGAGCACAAAAAAAAACAGCCTGTTGGCAGTGGGCTTCTGTAATTCGGCTGCCCACCTACCCCAGCCTTCCCCAGGGCATAATTCAGTAAAATCCAGACATAATTTAGTGGGTTTTTATAACACCAAACCCATGGTTCGAGCCATCTGAATGCGGAAAGTTTTGATTTTGCGCACCAAGATGAAGAAGGTTTATGAGACCAAAGCAGTCTCCAGATTCTTTACCCTCACCAGTTTAAAGGAAAAAAAAAAAAAAGGAACTGAGATGTCCTTTAGTCCCTTAGGCACGAGCAGTGCCACTGGTCCTCCTGGTGCACATCTCCCCTCACTTGTTCCTCCTGGTCCGTGCCCAGCACTGCTCCTGGCTGCGGCACAGGGATGTGTTTTGCAGCCCCTCCTGTGCAATACGGTTGCAGATGTGCCTGCGGTCGTGGGGACTGGGTTCGGGAGGCCGAAACCTCCCTCCCAGCCCCGCAGCCACCCTTGCACTCGTGCATGCCCGCAGTGTCGCGGCTTCACCCTGCCTTTCTCACGCTGCCTTTGAGCTGGGCAGACCTGATGTACCTGCGCAAACTCCTGTGCTTGGTGCTGCCCTGGCCCACGCAGGGATGGCTTCTCTGTTTCCTCTTTGGTTTCTTTATCCCTAATGGCCACTCAGCTGTTGGCTTTGGAAATGACACTTTAAGCAGAGAGGACATCAAGAGCTGCAGGGTGGCAGCTCCCGTGCCATTAAAGTTGCCAGTGCAACACCTCCGTGGCCACCCACGGCTGTGGGTTCAGTCCTTCCTAGGAAAAGCGGTGATTTACAAAGTCCTGAGCCCCTCCGAACTCTTTTAAACACAAGCCTCCAAGATGGAAAGAGCTCAGGTGAAACAGAGCAGCAGCAGCAACACCCTCAGCTTGCGCCCGCCCCACTACTTTCGGCATCCCCATGGAGCATCCTTCTGTCCCGTGGGGCACAGCTGGTGCTGGGGGACTCGCAGCTCGGTGCAGGATCTCACCCTGCTCACGGCACTGCCAGCCTTGCTGCGGGACGGGGGAGCCGCGGTCGGGACGGTGCCTGCTGCCCGCTAAGCTCCCCGCTCCCGGCCACACGTGCTGCCCCGATAGCCGACAGCCGGTCCCACGCGGGCACGGCGCCAGCAGTGACTTTACAGGCTTTGTGGCGGAGATTATTTAAAGGAGATTAACCCTTCTAAACCCCTTAGATTTTAATTATTTCTGTATGTATTTATAAAACCCGCAGTCTGCTGGTTCCAGGGCACAACTGCCCCAGTCCCCATCCGTAACCTGGATTCGGGAGCACACGGCGCGGCCCTGTTACAGGGCAGGGCTGGGGCCATGCCACTTATTTATTTACTGCCTCGCTGGAACAAGCTGAGAGGAGCTGAGACATTCTGCTTTCCGACTGTAAAAGGAGCTAATAATGAGGGTGACATTAAAATAATGCTGCATTAATCGAGCTGTTTGTGAGCCCTCACTAATTGTTTCGCTTGGGGCAGCCCTGCCCTTAATGCGCTGCTGGCTGTGGAGGTAGGGTCGCTGCACTGGCAAGCAGGGGGGGGAAGGAAAGGGAGTCCTGCTTTGTTCCTTCGGTCTTTTATATTGGTGTTGTCAAACGACAAAGCCTGGAAAATCGCCCAGGTAGTGCTCAAAGGAGAAAACCAAAGGGCGTGCGCCTCCATCCTTTGATGCTTTCTCTCCTATTTGCCCTGTTAGCGCTGGGCTTATTAGGGGTTTTTTTGGAGTTAAGGAGAGATGGAGGCAAGGTTTCCACTCTGCACATGAGCTGTGAAATCCAAATATTTCCGTCTGACGGAGCAACCCGGCTAACCCCAGGTGAGGCACACCAGTCCCTGCATGGCGATGGTAAGCCATCCCCGGGGACGCTGGGGCAGAGATGCTGCAGGACCCTTAATACAGGTCACAGTCCCGGCTTGAGGGCGATAGCCCTGCTTCTGTGCGTGCTAGGACTGCTGCTGAAATATGATGGTATTTAAATGTGTCTGCTTGTTTCGTAATACAGACATAAAAGGTGGCTGTTAGAAAGAAACAGACCCCAGAGCATTACGGACCCCGATGATCTGAGAAAAAAATAGGTCACAGTGAGGACATTTCCTAAAATCAGATGATTTTATTTATCCTTGAGCCTCAAGCAAGGAAATAAATGCCGATAGAGCCAAGGAGCCCATATATATATATTTTTTTCAGGGAGAACTCTTTAACATGCACGCGGTCCCACTGCTCCGATGGTGCCCATTTGACCAGTAGCAATTAATTTCTTATCACGGCCTTTCCATGAGCTAAGAAAACATTAACGTCCCCGTTAGGAGGGGGAGATGCGCCCGGCTCCCTGCGCTGCCCCGCTGCCTGCCAGGAGCAGCCAAGTGGCAAGCTCAGGAAACCTGCAGTTTTCCTTCAAGCTGCCCCAAAGGTTAATTCATCTCTGGGGATTTGGGGGATCCGCACGGGCAGGGGCTTCAGCTGGGAGCACCGGACCCCTCGCGCTCAGCCCCGTGCCCTGCGGCAGGGTGGGGGGGAAGCAAAGGGTTAAATTTCGGGGCTGTAGAAGCAGATTGTGTTTTCCTTCTATGATGTGGGCTGACAAGACATCAGTATTCTATTCATCTGTTGGGAATTAGGCTGTTAATCCAATCAATGACTCTTGAGCGAGCCGCAGCCTGCCTCCCCACTGGGGAACAATCGGATCAGACGGGAGATTGTTTAAGAGCAGAGCGCGGTCCCGGTGTCAGGTGGAATTTCCAAGCGTTCCCTAGTGAGTTGGGGATGGGAAAGCTGTCTCAGCCCATTTATCCTGCCCCTTAAATAACCAGGTATCTGCTAAAGTGATAAAGCAGCACAAGAGCAGAATGGGGAGCGACGAACTTTTGCACGGGGGGGCAGGGAAGCGCCGGGAGAAGAGATATTTGAGCATCACATCATATAGGGCTACAAAGGAGGGAGAGGGAGCAGCTTTCGGCTGTCCTGTTCGCAGCCCGTGCTCATACGTAGGTAGTTTGATGCGGCTGGCTCGGCTGCAGCACTGCCTGTTGCAGCTCGAGGCACGGCTCCTTCCAAGGTTTACATCCCCGAAATGCAGAGACGACAAACCTCCTTGGGGGACTACAAACACAACCCCCTGGCAGCAACCCGGTCATCCTGCGGTGAAACAGCCACGCTGCAGGGGGATATCGAGGTGCGAGCACTGGGTGCTGGTGGCAGGGGATGTGATAAAGCCCACTGAAATCGCACGTGGAAACTGAGGAGCAGCACTAGTCGGAAACCAGGGTGGTGGGGGGTTAGCTGGCCCTCTGAACGCCTGGGCCAGCAGGGTTCGGGGCAGTAGCGGATGCAGGCTTCCAGGAGGAGCGAGTTCCTAGGCATCAGATGCCCTCCGAGCTTTCTTAGATCTGCCTGTAGCAGCAGGTTTGATTGCCTTCAAATCAGAGCACCTAAATGAACCAGGAGTGTATCCTCAAGCCGGGGGTACGGGTGGGGAGGGCCCCAGACTGAAGGATCCCCAGCTCCCCGGCTCGGCTTTAAAGGGCTGCTGCATCCCTCTTCCCTCGATCAGAACAGTGAATCAAACAAAAGCTAATGCAATTTTCTTTGCCTTTCAGACGCAGATTGTGCTGTAAGGGTCCGTGCCATTAGAAATGTAATAATTGCTTCTCTATGCAGATCTAATTTATCCGGGAGGCACTTAGGAAGGAGATAGCCCCAGTGATAGCCTGGTGATAGGCTCTGGAGAAGGGCTCAAGAGGTGATGATAAAGATCTGTCTAGCACCTTCCAGCCTGGTGGGTATCTGCCTTGAAAGGATATAAAGGGGAAGGAGAAAGAGCTCCTGGAGAAGGACAGCTCAGCACCAGGAGCAAGGGGCACCTGCCAACCCTACCTGCCTGCAAGATTTAATTGGGGATCTCATTACGGGATATCCAAGCCCCGCAAGGGGTTAGCTTGGGTTGTTGCAGACCCCAAATAACAGCTGTGTGTGGCTGGTGCCTGGATTTGGGTTTTGCTTCTGCTGGAAGTTGCCACATGTCCTTGGTCCCTGGGGCCTTTCCAGCCAGTCCCCGGGGGCGCGTCATGATGCCGTGCAGCAGCCTGCCCTGAACAGCGGTGGCATTGCCAATGCTTCCCAAACACCAGACCAGCAACCATCTGTGCACGGGACGCTCACTCCAAAACAGCAGGTGAAGTGGTCACAAGCGTGTTTTGCTTTCTCAAAATGGAAAGCTGAGCAATGGAAGAGAACAGCAAGGTCTGCTTCATTTTCCTAGGGCGGGAGCAGTTTGGGATGCTGGACGTTCTCGCACGAAGCTGTTGGGTGGCATCGTTCCTACACTTGGGCAGTCGCTGGTGTTGCTGTAGGGTTCAGGCATCCAATTCCAAACTACACTGCTTTTTATGCCAGCGTTCACACACACAGCAATTCACTCAGCTATTGACCCGACCGGACAAGCGTTCATTCGGCAGGTGTTAATGGTACGTGTCCAAACCCAGGCTGCTGTGTGCAAAATAAGCATAGAAACGAAAATAAAGGCTGTGCTGGGCCATCCACTGAGTTGCCTGGCAGAGTTCGGGCAGCTCGTACCAGCCCACGTCGCTTGGTTTCACGTACTGGTGGGCATTAGCATATGAATTCCAGTGCGCTTTTGGCTGTAGTCTCACCCGCAGTCATCCTGGGGATAAAGCCTCAGAGAGAAAAAGAAGATGATGAGGTTAAAGTAAATTGTTGGGAAGTTGAAGTCTAAAGTGGAAATAAATGAGAAATAAAACCGTTTTTAAAAGTGGAGGGAAGTATTTTCTTGCGATTTTTCATCTCCCTGGCTTGAGTGAGTCTGTGTCGTGTGGCTGCGGAGATTTATATTCACAGCTCCTAAGCAGCAGTTCAGAGTCTGTATTATCCCAGCCCTTTTTATTCACTCACCTTCTAAAGACGTAGCGTAAATATTTATCTTCGCTGGCCCATCCGTGCTGCCCAAGCCCCGCGCTGTTAAACACCCTTATCACCTCATCGCTCTTATCTGCTGCGATCCCTGCCAACGTTGGGAGCCTGCGAACGGGGACGAGCACGCACCCGTTAACATCCCACAGCTGATCAGAAAAAAAAGGGGTCGGGAGGAAAAGAATACCTTAAAAAAAGCTCATGTGCTATCCGTCAGAAGGGGAAGCTTCCTATTTGTGTTTTCTGGTGTCGTCTGCCCAGCCCCGGGTTCATCGCCGCATACCAACGCGCTTGGCTAAGCAGAGGCATCTCCTAACTGAAGTGCTCACCTGCGAGAGAAGGCACCGGCTGCCCTGTCTGCACACTGGTGTGGATTTATTGCTCCTCTGTGCAGAAGAAAAACCCAACGTGGAGCCACGCCTGGCTTTCTTTTCCCTGCTAAATGAAAGGTGCAGGTGTAGGGGGTGTCCCCCAGGCGATGTCCGTGCCTCCCAGACAAGGGCAGAGGTTTCTGTAGGCAGCTGGGAGAAGAGACAGGGTGGGTGTGGAAGATCCCTGTATATATAAAACTATTTTTAAAATGTCTATATGTATGAAAACAGTGCAGTCAGCCAGTGGCACATCACCACGTGGCAGAGGAAGCCGTGTTTGGCAGTGTACACAGCTGCAGGGCTCGGTGCAGACATCACCGTGCCGCTGCCTCCCCATCAGTACTTCCAAAAACCTCATGTCAGGTACACCAGGGAACAGGAATCGCCAAGGAACAAGCTGGAGATGGAAGCACGGGTGTAATCCTCTCCCTTATAAGACCAAATTGGC
Organism: Heteronetta atricapilla; assembly: GCA_011075105.1. Lineage (NCBI taxonomy): Eukaryota > Metazoa > Chordata > Aves > Anseriformes > Anatidae > Heteronetta > Heteronetta atricapilla. Next base: position 10,975,601 of record CM021738.1, read on the forward strand.
GTGCAGTGGCCATAGTACCACTTAAGGGATAAGACAGTCGGCCCATCTGCGCTCGCTCCGTCTTCTCTCATTTCTCTCGCTCAAATTTCTCAGGAGCGCGGCGCAATCCCGTTATCCTATAAGTTACCCACTGCTGGCTGGATTTCCACGGAGCGACATCTGTCAGCCCTTGCACGCAGGAGGCACCAGTAGTTTTGCAGCCTCTTCGTGTCGATGGTTAGGGTAAGCACGGACATCGGTTATTTTTCAAGTTCTTGGCTCGCCAGCTGCTGTTATGGGTTATAATGCAACGGCTCCCGAAGAGGAAATTGTTGCAAGACAAGCAATATTCTTTTATTTGCATACTCTGTCTTCATATCAGAAGGGTAAGTTGTTGGCTGAAAGGAGTACAAGTGAGTGCACTGTCACGGGGCCACACGCACAGACCAGCGGCATTGCAGGCTCAAACCTGGCTCGAGATGTTCTCTGCAGGAGCCCATCCTTCGTGCTCCGGAGCACGTTCAGTGCCCAGGTTTTTTACCAACCTCCTCACACCTCTTGGGCCTCTTTGCAGCCTCGGCATCCTTCTGTCTGTGTGTCCTGGTGGGTGATCTGTGCTGAAGGAGGTTTGCCTCCCCGACACTGGTGGTGGCTGCGGGCTCTGCCACCAGCTGCGGCGCTTGCTCCTGGCAAGGGAATCCCCAGCCGTATCCAGCAGCGCTGCAGCTAATTTTAATATTTTAAAGCTAGCCAGAAGTGTGCTGCGCTGTTGTGAGGCTTTGCTGGACCGGCCACGTGCTTTTTTTGGGGTTACAGCTGAGTTTTGCTGGGGGCAAGCAGCCCTGCTGCTGTCCCGCCGCAATGGACACTCGGCGTCGGGAAGCGAGAGGAGAGCTCGGAATCGATCCGCTGTGTGTCAGCCTGCAGGGCCCGAGCATTTGAATGCAGAATTGTCCTTCCTGCCTTTCTCTTCTTTTTTTTTTTTTTTTTCCTGTCTGCTTGTATTCGAGCTGTTCCAACAAGCACCTCCTTCTTACATAGCGAGGGGTGCTGCTGAAGGGGCTGAGGGACAGGCGTCTCTCAGTGCCGTGGCTACTTGGAGCAAAGCTGCACGGAAGCACTGAATATTACAGCTGTGTTTGGTTGCAAAAGAAGCCAAAAGCTAAATCGGAGCGAGAAGAAGTAAACAGTCACGACAAACGCCCCCTCTGGCTTGGTGCTTTATATGAACCAAACAAAGAAATATCCCAATCGGTTTCAAAGGAGAAAAATTATCAGCTCCAGCCTCACTTTGCGTGGTGTCCTTTGCACCAAGACCAGCTGAAATTCACCTTGAGACCATGTCGGCGCATTGCGACTTGACACAAGCGTTTCCAGAGCCTGGTAGGTGGCGTTCATCTACTGAAATTTCCCCAGCAAGACCCGTAACACTTTCACGGCCCAGCCGCTTAGGTCCCAGGTGTGGGTGCAGCACCCTGAAGGATGCCATGCCTGGTGCCCAGCCGCAGCACACGGGGGGCTCCAGAAACCCAAACCAACGAGGGGCTGCCGTCAGCAGCCTCCGGAGGGCATTTCAAGGCCCTTAGCGAGGGACAACGCCGGAGCTTTTTCCATTTCCCTGGATTAAAAATTGTCACGGAGGAAACAGAAGCGAACAGCATCGCGTCGGAGAAGTGGAACAAATGGCATTTGGCCAGCGGTCAGGCTCAGAGGGGAAAAAAAAAACAGTGTAAATAAAGTGTAAACAGCGTTTGCATAACATGGGATTAATAGCTCTTTTTAAAAGCAGCATTGGGATTGAAGAGACGCATTTTGTGTGCCAGGACCTGCGCAGGAGCCCAGCAAAAAGGCCGGTCAGGCAGCCCGACGGCGGCTCTGCAGAAGCAGCAGCGTTCAGCGCAGGCCTTTGGAAGAGGAACAAATGTCTGGAGCATTCCTGGACCAGCCCTCGGCATTTTGCAAGGAGCTTTGAGGCGCAGCTTTCCTCCAGGCAGGGATTTCTGCCAGGATGCCCGCGTCCCGATGTGCCTCTCCGATTCGATCCACCTGCGGGTTTTTTTGTTTTTTTTTTTGTCGCTGTTGCTGGCTGAAATTTTGAGAGCGGTGATGCAGAGCGGAGCTCGCCTCCCATCCCCCAGCCCGTGCACACCCTGCATATTTTAAAGCCTGCCTCTCCGATCGTTCACCCGTGCTGCTGCTGCCTCTCCTCCTCCTCCAGCCCGGCTCCGGTCCGTGCCGTCCCCAGCGTTGCTCCGAACCGCTCTGCGGCTCTGCACCAGGTCCAATTCCTCATTAACACAGAGCAATTAACAGCTGCCATCCATAGATGGGGTCCGTGCACCCCCCACTTTGCATAGCCCCCTCCCAAAGTTTGGCGTCGCAGCAGGGGCCGGGGTAGGAGCTGCAGAAATAGGGTCCCTGTGCCACGGCACCACCAAGCATCATTAGTTGCATGGTGGCAAGGGGAAGTCCCAAAAGGACATGAAAGAGATGCTTGGGCAGCAAATGCCTGCTCTGGCTGCTGTCTCTGCTGCTCCTGTGCCATCTTGGTGCAGAGGCCGAGGGCACAGCAGCTCTCACCCTACACCACGGGTTGTCCCTGGTTTCTCAGCTGGATATGGCTGAAGTCTCTGATATTAACCGGCTTGGAAATCAGACATCTCCAAGCAGCAGTTTTCTGTGTGGTTTCAACCTGTTCTCCTGTCCTTTTTTCTCCTTTTGCCATCTCCAGCATCCATGGTGGGCTGTCGAATTTGCACCTTAATCCCAAAGATGATGGTAATTAAAAACTTAACTCTCCATAAACAGATGCAAATACATTAAGGAGGCGAGGAGCTGACTTAGAGGCTAATCCTGGTGGGGCAGTGAAAGCGAAGGGGACAGTAATTCCTCCCTTCTGTTATTTCACCTGCTCCCGTGGCAGGACAAGGATGCGGCATGGGGAGGTGCCAGGCTGGTGCTTGCAGCGGGCATCTACAGAGGCAGATGCCACCAAAGCCCCAGCATTAGTGAGGGTCCCAAAGTGAGGCTGCAGGAATGAAATCCTCCATTTTTATGAACTGAATTACGCTGGTGTCATGAAGTGACCCACGTGTTGTTATGCCTGGCTAGGTGCTGGCTGCCCATCAGTAGGGACTGATGGTGGATGGTGGTTCAGAGCCTGGCCGCTACGGAGCTGGGTGTCCGGGACTGTTGATCTAGTCAATTAATATACTGCTGTGATTCACCTTATTTATTGAAAGCTGGCATTTACTTCTAGCCACACAGCATTGCCTACACCTCTAAAATCAAGTCTCTGTCTCTCTTCCAGGACGGCGAAGGCCAGACTGCGCTCCATTATGGTAAGCTGCCCCTCGCCTTGGTGGTTCCCTCTTAACAGGATGGATTTGCAGCTGGAGCTACGTACAGAAAACAAATTTCAGCAAGAACTTCAGTAGGGAAGATGGGTTTGATTAACCAGTGGCTATGTCCACAAGGAATGTGGTCGTAACCTCCGAGTGTCCTGGTTACAGGCTGGTTAGGTGTCAGCTGAGAGCTCAACAGATTGCTGCCAAACCAAGCAGGGCAACGTTACAGCTTGCATCACTCCTACAACTACGTGCTGGTTAGATACGAGATTTTGTAGCAGTTCTTTTAATTGAAAGATTGTTCTATCCCTAAATGAGGAAAGTAGAGAGACTGAAGTGACACATGCAGTGCTGACGTACAGGGAATAGAAAAAAAAATCAATTTAATCTCTATCGTAATTTTTTCTCAAATTAAGACATATCCAGTTATTATTTTATACTCCCTCTCAGTGGCTGTCACTATGTAATTAAGAGCATACTTGTCATTCTGAAGTGTTTGTGCCTCTTTCTCTCTTGCTGATCTCTCCACAAGGACATTAGCAGGATGGCAAAATTGCTTTGTAGCCCATCGGTCCGAGACACAACACTTGGATCTGGAGCTAGACTACCAGATTCCCGGGCCCTTGAACCAAGACCGCAATTACAATAATGCAGGAGTGTTCCCCGTGTGATCTCTCCTGTAGGATGCTTCATTTTTCACATTCATATCGTTCTGACTGAAGCACAAAATCTGCTGCTTGGTGCTGCGGTGTCTGGAGAGCAGCAGTTTGGTGCCTTGGTCTCTGCCCAGCTCGTACCAAATTCGGGGCCGGGTGTTTAACAAAAACTTAACTGATTTAATTAACGTTATTTCAGAAGCAGTTTCTCTGATCCACCTGGCCAGCTCTGATGTCTAAATAATGGGTTTTCCAGTGTTTGTGTTTTTTTTTGAAATGTTGTGAGCGTTAAAGGACAATATCTTCTCTTCCCTCAAATGTTATCCCTGTAAGTCACCTGCGGGGAAGCCACTGGGTCTCAAGCCCATGGGTCTGGTCTGCAGATTTCCTTCCCAGTTCCCTTATGTAGCAGATCTGGCCACAAATCACCCAAATCTTGAACCCGTTAAATGAGACAATTGCTCTGATTCAAGCTGCTACTGGCCAAAAAGTTGATGCCAGCCAGCTCTGTAAGGGCTTCGTAACCGAGGCATTCATTGCAGCACAGGCACCAGAGCTGCAAAACCAGTGCCAGGCAGAACATGGCCTCCCCTTTTATTCGAGCCTTTTCTGGGAAGGGTTAAGCCCTGCGAGTGGCTGCTTTTAGGGTGTAGCCGTCCCTTTTTATGAGTGAGCGCGGCCTGACAGCTGGCCTTGTGGCGACAGCTCTCCTGATTACAGCCGGCGTCGGACCTCAGGATGCACCGGGCTATAAATTCTGCCTCCTTCCGCCCGTCAGGGTGCTGACCCTGGGTTTAAGCAGAGGTTAAGCAGAGGCCAGTGCTCAGCTGCCTCCCCAAGGCTCCTCTCGCCCGTGGGACCGGCCGGGTGTGAGCGTGGCCTCCCACTGAATGGCCTCCTGGTCTTTGCCACCCATCCATCCATCCATCCATCCATCCATCCATCCCTCCATCCATCCATCCACCCGCCCACAGGGAATACTAAAATCATTGCCGCTGCTGCTCCCAGAGGAAATCAAGGCTTCTCCGAGCACTCGCGGCCACGTGGCCACGGGGTGGGCAGGCTCTCTATCCTCACGGGCGCTCTGTCTTACTTGTAAAGCACCATCTGTTCGGCTCTGTCTGTGCCGTGGCAGGGCAGTGGGAGGGGACGCTGGAGCGAAAATAAATAATAAAAAAAAGGAGAGAGAGAGAGAAAGAAATTCATCATCTGAACCCTGAGGATTAATGGAGTCGGAAGGCGAACTGCGCTGAATGAAAATTCATCTTCACCCTTGCTGGTGTCAGGACTGCCACTCCGGCCCTTGACAAATAGGGGGTCCCGGGGGGCAATAAATCCACCCCCCAGGGCACATGGCCCCCGTCCCAGTGGGAGGAGGAGGACGGGCACCTTGGATGCTGCTGCCTTGGCATCCCTGGGCAGCTCCTTTTCTGCAGCCACCCCTGGGTGCTCCCTCCCCAGCCCCTCCATCCGGGCTCCCCCATGTCCCTGCTGCCACCTGCTTCCTCACCAGCCCTGTCCCTTCCCCTTTTTTTCCATCCGAGCTCCAATCGCAAGTTGAATTTAATTAAACGTTGCTGCTTGTCCCTTTGGGTCAGGACAAAAAAACTGCAGAGTACTGCAAAAGACACTCTAATTACTACATTTAATGGCAAAAAAAAAGCATGAGTCAGTTATGTTGTTAAAGTTATATAATTAAAATATAAGATTATATATATATATATATATATATATATATATATATATATAAAATTAATTATATGAAATATAATTAAAACCAAGAGACACCAATCCGACATGAAGCCGCCTTCGCAGTCTTGTAGGGCAGATGGGGCCGGGACAGGGTTGGCTTCACTAGGATCCACGTGAAGGGAAGATGGAGCCACTGGGACTTTTGCTGGTGTTAGCCAGGCTTGGCTCTTCAGCGCTGAGGTTTCCTGCTTTTTTAACACCCCTTTTTTAACATGACATCCGTGCCCTTACCCGATGACCCCAGGGCGATGCCCCACAGGCCAGCAGCTCTGCGGGATGCCAGGGCTGGGATGCAGGACAAGGGAGGTTTCCAGGCCCGGCCTCCTTTACCTCACACTATTAAATCCAAACACAAGCAGTGGTTGGATCGTCCCCATTCCAGCCCTGGGACACCCAGGGGAAGTCACCAGCCACCACGCTGGCCCGGGACCGCCACCGCCGATCCGGATCGGGCCTAGCACCACGACCCACTAAATAACCCTTCCCTTTCTCCCTGCAGCCGCTGCCTGCGAGTTTTTGGACATCGTGGAGCTGCTGCTGAGGTCGGGAGCCGACCCCACGCTGCGGGACCAGGAGGGCTGCCTGCCGGAGGAGGTGACGGACTGTAAGGCCATTACCTCGGCCCTGCGGCAGCACGCCGCCGGCGGGACCTAACGCGGGACGGCGGACATCGAGGCCTGCAGCGAGGCCCCTGCCCTGAGACGGGCTGGGGAGGTTTTAGAGCACAGGGTCTGGGCTTTCGGGCGCGAAAGCTGGCCTCCCGCAGGCAGGACAGGCTCAGGGTTGTGCATGCTCTGGCATTTATCAGTGTTCTGGGGGAGGGAGGGGAGAGAGGCCCGGAGAAGGCCCCGATGTTGTTTTACTGTGTTCAAGGCCGCTCCTGCGCTGGCCAGGCGGCACCTGGCCTGGCACGGCCGCTCGGCTCTTCCCTTTGGGGCGAGGCCCGGTTTATTTTTATTTTTATTTTCTCCTGGGTCCAAGCAAAGTATTATAAATAAAAAACAAGCACAGCGTCGGGACGGTGCCTCTGCGTGTTTGCTTTGCAAGGAGTGACGTGGCTCCTGGGAAGCCATGGAGATGGGTGCCCCCATCCCGAGGAGTAGAGGGCTGAAGCACAGCGGGGCCGTGCAGACTTGTGCCACTTCATGCGTCATAGCAGAATAAAACCCACGGGCTGGGTTGTTTTGGCTGACACTGATGGCATTTGCTGTGCTGGCTTAGCCTTCAACAGCACACATGGCTCACACACGGTGCGCGGGGCAGGCAAAGACACGCAGCCCGCTGTCACGGCACAGCACCGGGCTGCTCCTCTGGCCTGGGGGGCGTCCAGGCCCCCTGCCCTCTCCGGGGAAGGTCAGCCCTTCTGCCCACCGACACCGCGAAGGGACCCTGGGCTTGATGGATGCACCAGGCAATAAAAATCTCTCTTAAACCCAGGATGGAAAGTGGCAGCGGTGAGGCCCCAGCTTTCAGGGAGCACATCTGGGGGCTCAGCGCGCAGCCCTGGAGATGTTTATAGCACTTTAGATCTGTTTGTGAGGTTGGAGCCTTTCCAAAAAAGCAGGGGGCGGGGGGGGGGGGGGAGGAGAAAGACATATATTATTGTTTATAATCTGCTTTATTCAGCCAAACCTTTTCCCCAACAGCCTTGCGGATTGCTGCTTAAATCCCCCGGTGCCTTTAACTACCGATACAGAAAGTGGTTAATGTGCATTCAGGCTAAGCTTGGCATCTACTCCAGGAAATCACTTTAATTGAGAAGCATAAAATGTTAAAATGATTAAAATATATAAAGCCAACACACCGGTGCCCATGGCAGGGCTCAGTGCCCCCAGCGCCTCTTACCTGCACCTGCCTTGGGTGTTTTGGGGTGCCCGGGGGCAGTGACAGGGATGGAGGTGCCCACCCTGAGACCTCCCACCCCGCAAGAAGCAGCACGGCTGGTGTAAGGTGTGCCGGATCCGTGCCAAGCTGCCAAAACTGGCATCACCCATCCCAGCCACCAGGACGCAGCCACCGGCTTGGCGAGGTTCCTCTGTGGGACAAGCCGAGGCCACCCCATCTCTGTGCCAGTGCTGGGGACCCCAGGCTCAACCTCACCCGAATTATTGCCCACCCAGCATCCAGGGGGGCTGCATACGGCTGCTGAGCCACTGCCCCCCCCAGGTGGGGAAGAAAAGCCCAGAGACAGCAGCTGCTAAAGAGCGTCCCGAGTTTATTTTACATGGCGCGCCCTCGGTGCGGCGGGGCTGACCGTACACAGCTCATGCCATCGCGCAGGAGGCAGGGTACAAAGCAACGCCCCGGGCCCAAAGGCTGGGGGAGGGGGCAGGAGAGGGGGATGCTGTGTCTCCCCAAAGACATGGCAATAAATAAGGTTTTATTTTTTGATTTTATTTTTATTTTCTCTTTTTTTTTTTTCCCAGGAAACAAGACTCTCACTTTCTGGAACTGTACAAAATTTACACAGCGAGGGGAGGGGGGGACGTTTGGCCTTGTCAAGGGTGGATGGGGAGGCAGACAGCAAACAAGCACAGCCAGTGGGGACCCCCTGCAGGGGTCTGCCCCCCCTTGCCCCCCTCCCCACCATCCCAGGGCTCCCACTGGTGCCTGGCAAGGCCGGGAGCTTGGCACAGAGCAGCACCAAAGGGGGAGCACGGCAGGGGAGACACATGGGTGCAGCACTGACACACCCAGCCGGGGGGCAAGGGAACGTCCTGGTGATGTGCTTTCTTCAGCTGAAGGTTTAATTCTTATTCATTTATTTATTTTTTTCTCCCCTTTGCTTTCTGGGCTCTGGCAGCAGCCCGCACAACCCAGGGGCACCGAAGGCCCCCACCACCAGCTGGGAGCATCCCCAGACACAGGGCTGCGGCAGCACCAGGGATGCGGGGTGCTGAGCTGGCTTTCACCATCAGACCAAGTGCCTTCAGCCCGCTGTGTGCGTGCACCCACGGGTGCCAAAACCACCCCCAGTCCCCCTTCCATGCTGGCTGCACCCACCTGGTACCTGGAGGAGGTGTGTGGCCGGGGCTCACCCCTGTGTGCCCTTTGCTCCTCACCATGCAGCTGACAAAATGCTCTTTTTCCCCTCCATTTTTTGGGGAAGATTTTGCAACATCCAGGAGCAAACAGGCTTGCCTCACCCCACTGCTCCCCCCACCTTTCGCCATGTCCCCTCTCCCCGTGCCAGCCCCGCGCATCCCGGCCACGACCGATGTTTTGGGCCTCGGGCTCGAGGCTTTTTTTCCCCGTGGTAATTCCTCCGTGCCACGCTCGCGAGGCACAGCCCACAGCGATGCACCGCGAGCGCTCCTGCGTGCCCGGGGATAAATCACGGCCCCACAGCCGCAGGGTGACAGCTCTGCTCCCACCCTGCCACCGCTGCCCAAGCCGGGAGCCAGCGGCATCACCCCCGGGAGGGGTCAAAAATAAACCCTTCTGCAATATAGACTTTGCCTTCCCTGATTGTCCTCCCTTCCCACCACCATCCCGCCCGAGCACGTGGCTCTCTGCCAACACGGGGAGGGATGAGGCTGGAGTGGGGCCGGTGCCCCCCTTCCCCACCGTGCCGCCCTCACCTCCCTTGTGCTTACACCCAAAAGCATCCGACCCCATCCCCGCCAAGCCCAGGACATCACTGATGCCCTGGGGATGCCCCCATTCCCCCCCCCACGTCCCCAAAAAGCCCTCAGTGTCCGATTCCCACGGGAGATCCTGGCAACACCTCACGTCCTGGCGGGTGCCTCCGGCGGCGCTGCGTTTGCGGGCTGCTGGCGGAGGGGGTGGGAGCGGGTTTGCGAGGGGGGCCGGGGCGGGGGGCGAGCAGCGTTTAGAAGGGGGGGTGATCCATGTCGTCCAGCCAGGAGGCCGGGCTGGTGGGAAAGTCTGGGTACCCGACGCTGCTCCCCGTGGAGATGTCGGAGGTGGGCCCCCCCCCGGCCATGGCACGCAGCGTCTGACTCACCCCCTGCGCCCCGTGTGCCACCAGCCCCAGGCCGCTGTCCATGGCGTAATCCAGCCCGTTGAGCAAGGGCGGGTGGGACGGCAGGGACGAGATGGACGATGGCGACTGGGGGAGCCCGTAGGGGCTGCCGTCCCGCAAGTCCTGGTACGACTGTCCCGTCCCGTCCATGGAGAAGCTGCCGTTCATCAACTGTCCGCCTGCCACGTCCCCGACGGTGCCGTAAACCCTGTTGGTGTGGCCGAGCTCGGAGAGGATCTGGTCTTCTGCCGAGGAGAGGGGGGAGAGCAGAGGGGGTGTCAGTGCGCGGAGAACCCCGTAGACCCCCCCGGCCCCTCGCCCCTGGCCCCGCTCACCGCGGAAGCTGAGCTCGCTGTCGCTGACGCCGCAGTCCTCGGCCGAGCTCTCCTTCTCCAGCTTGCCGCCCCCGCGGCTCCGCTTGACGCTCTTGTAGAACTGCCCCCAGCGGTGCCTCCCTGCGTCCTTCTTCAGCCGCTTCTCCTTGGCCCGCCGGTTCTGGAACCACACCTGGGGCAGGCAACGGGGACGTCGGTGGCACCGCGGCACCCCGTCACCCAGCACACCTGCACCCAAACAGCCCAGCCCCGCACACCAGGACCCCCACAGCTCTGCACCCCAGCTTCCAGGCTCCTGTGCAGCCGAGCACCCCTGCAATGCGGCACCCCAGCTTGCCACATCCGTGACACACAGCACCCCTGGCACGCCGGCATGCCAGCACCTGTGCGCCCCTGCACCCCATTGCCATGGCACGCCAGCAGCCCTGCAACCTGGCACCCATACAACCCAGCACCCCTGCAAACCAGCACCTCAGCCCTGCTACAGCCCTGCAGCCGCTCATCCCAAGACCCCCACAGCTCTGCCCCCCTGCTCCCAGGTTCCCATACAACGGAGCATCCTTGCACCCCGGTATGCTGGCACCTGTGCTAGCCAGCACCCCGTCACCACAGCGTGCCAGCACCCATGCAGCCTGGCACCCCTGCACCCCAGCACCCCCCTTGCTGGGACCAGCCCGTCGTGGGGGCAGGGGTCGCCCCGGGGCTCACCTGCACCACCCTCATGTCCAGCCCTGTCTCGGAGGAGAGCTGCTCCCGCACGTGCCGGGCCGGCTTGGGGGAGTTCTTGTAGGCGTTCTTCAGCGTCTCCAGCTGCTTGGCCGTGATGGTGGTCCGGGGCCGCTTCGCCCCCGCCTCGGAGTCATCTGGGAGCAAACGAGCAGCGTGAGCATCCCTGAAACGTGCCTGGAGGAGCAGCCCCTGCCTAAAGCGAAGCCCACCCGCTCCGGGACCAAGAAAATCCTCAAAGCTGAGGCTGGAGGCAGGCGCGAGGTGCTCCGGGGGCCGTGCCTACCGTTCTGCTTGGCGGTCTCGTAGTCCTCCTTGCACACCAGCCTCCCGTCCTCCATCAGGTAGAACTCGTCGCCCGTGGCCAGCTGCCGGCTGCAGATGATGCAGGCGAAGCAGTGCAGGTGGTAGACGAAGTCCTGGGCTTTCCGCACCACCTGCGTGGGGGGGATGCCCTGCTGGCACGCCGTGCATTTGGTCCCGAAACGCCTGCAAGGACAAGCGGTGGCCCTGAGCCTTGGCCGGGGATGGGCACGGGTGGGCTCCGGTGCAATCGGGACGGGGCGGGGGCGGCCAGGAGAGGGGGCAGAGTTTAAACCAGCAATCAAGCTAATTATGCATGACACTTCACACGCCGGGGTTTTATCTTCTTCAGCATGAAAGACCGGCCTAATGGATCTGAGGAAGGTTTGATTTTAATGGTTCTTTTAACTAATGCTTATAGGCTGCCTGATTTCCCCTGCAAGGACAGTACATATTTCATCCACATTAATACCAAATAAATTAATTACACCGCCCCGCTAGCATGATGAATCCCAGATTAATTCAGAATGATGGGGCTCTTACACCATAATGACAGCCCGCTGGGTGCACCGGCCGTGCCGGCGTGGGGTGGGCGCGGGGCCCAGCACGCCTGCAAGGAGCCTGCAAGAATGGTGCATGGAGTGTGCAAGGAGTGTGCAAGGAGCCTGCAAGAATGGTGCATGGAGTGTGCAAGGAGTGTGCAAGGAGCCTGCAAGAATGGTGCATGGAGCTTGCAAGGAGCCTACGAGAATGGTGCATGGAGTTGCAAGGAACATGCAAGAGGTGCACAAGGAGTGTGCAAGAATAGTGCCAGGAGCAAAGAGCTTGGGCAGAGCTTGCATGCAGTGTGCAAGGAGTGTGCAACAGGCGTGCCTCTCGCCCCCCAGGGCCACAGACAGAAAGCAAGGGGTGCCATCGCTCCACGTGCACCTGCAGGACAGCGGGATAGGGCAGAGGGAGGGATGGACAGGACAGACAGATAGATGCCATTTCTCTGTGCCCAACAGCAAGCCTGCGGAAGGGCACACTCATTGCACCAGCAAGGAACAGTGATTTGGAAAAAAAAAAAAAAAAAAAAAAAAAAAAAAAACTAAAAAAATCTGGGTTTTTTGGCAGCCCCAGAGAAGCCGGCCTGAAATCCCCACGTGCCCCACAGGTCATGGAGCCGGGGTCCAGGGGCAGGTGAAATAAAGGCGAAGCGAGCGGCCACCGTGGAGCTATCGATCGGCGCGAAATAATCCAGGCGGGACCTAATCTGAGAACATCGCTGAGCTCCCGGCTCTAATTAACATCGATTACCCACACCTTTCGGGCGGCTATTTAAATGACTTTGAGATTAATAGTCTGGAGAATGTCACGGGGGAAACGCTCCCACCAGGGCTGGGGCGGCTGCCTGCCCGCCCTGCCATCCCAGCGGCATTTTGCACAGCGACTTTTGGCTGCCACAACAGCAAGGAGAAGGGGCATCTGCACAGCGCCAGGGGCTGCTGGTGCCCCGGGGGTTGCCCGTGGTGGTTTTGGCTTCCCAAGGGGCACAGAAGCCCCGCATCGAGCCCCCTGTGCCACTAAGCCAGGGAAAGTCCTGCCTGGGGATTACGGCCGTGTAATCGCCATGTCGCGGTTTAGCCAGGGATGAAGGACTGGGCACGCGGCACGGACCCCCCAGGGCGTGCAGGGGACGGGGACAGGGACGCAGCCCCCGGCCCCGAGGTGCGGCAGCTCCCTGTTGGCCCGGCTCCATCACCTGAAGCAGGATCCGTCCCTCCTCCCCTCCGCTTCACGTCACAGCAGCCAACGCCAATGCACCCGCTGTGCCCGGCCCTGGTGCAACACCCGCTGCCAGCCCCGGGGAAAACTCCCAGATTTTGCCAACAATCACGGAATAAAGCGGCTTTGCTGAAGAGTCCGTTTTTTCCCTGGAAATGGGTTTTTCTGCCATGCAGGAGCCGGGGAAAACACCGAGGAGGGTGCAGAGCACAGCTCAGGGGCTGACTGCAAAGCAGCAACAAAACGAAACGAGGCTTTTGCACGCCGGGAGCTAAATAAAAGGAAAAAAATAAAAAAAGGCAGGGGAAAAAAAGAGGGGAAAAAATGGGGGGAAAAACGTGAAAAATAAATAAATAAATAAATAAATAAAAGCAAAGGGAGAGAAGCGGCATCAGCAGAGCCCCGGAGCAGGCAGCGCTGCGCCGTGCGCGGGTGGCTCCTGCCCTCTAGCTCCCAGCACCGCGGGGCCGCCCACCG
>CM021738.1:10993927-11505532 GCA_011075105.1 Heteronetta atricapilla
TCCCCATCCCACTTTGCCAACCACATGTTTTGGGGTCGGGGGGCAGGAGAGCAGCTGGTGGCGAGGCTGGGCCGGGGCGGGGGTGCAGGGTGGGGTGGTATTGATGCTGGGGATGAGCCCCCCCAGGGAAATCAAGGAGAAGGAGGCAGCAGCGACAGGCGATTTATTTCAAGGGCAGGAGGATGGGGCTGCGGGAGCCAGGGCTCCCGTCCTGCCGGCCCTCTCCTCTCCTCCCACCTGGGCGAAGTGAAGACAGCAAGAAAAAGGTTGCAAATCGGATTGACGCCCCCCCCCCCCCCCCTTCAGTCCCCCACCCCTTAATAAAGTTTATTATCAGCTGGGCTCTAATCCTTTTAAATCCCCCGGGTGGGGGGCAGGGCCGGGATTAGGGAGGGCAGCGTAATCCCAATGAATTTGTTACAGGGGGATTTAGGCAGCGCCAGCGCAGCAGATGGCCCCGGCCCCAGAAAACAACCATTTTCCTTAATGATTCCTAACAAGGATAAAAGGGCAGAGGGAAACGGGGCCAGGTCCCCCTCCCCGGGGATGCTCCCGCATCCCTGCCCCACGCCCAGCCACGCCGATCCGCAGCTCAGCACCGCTGCTGCTTCATTTCCAGCTGGATTCCCCACGTGCGCCCTGCCTGTCCCCCTCCTTGGGGACAAACCAGGAGCCGGGGGGGGGTACACAGCAGCCCCATGCAAGAAGGAGGCAAAAAACGGGTTAAATTTAGGGATGAGCCGAGACAGCGGGGCTGCCGTCGGCAAAAATAATTTATTCCACTAAGACAAGCAGAGAGCGAGCAGTGGTGTGTGCAGGGTGGGCACAGGAGAGACCCACGAGTGCCCCCCCTGCCCCACAGTGCCAGGGGGTGGCCCCAAAACCCAACACTCCCGGCCCCAGCAGTGGTGTGACCCTACAGGGCTGCCCCCAGCACAGGGCCAGGACCTGAACCACCGTCAGCATCCCCCCTGCACCCCGCAGCATGGGGAGGGGCACTGCGACACCTCCGTTCCCACCCGCCTCCCCCCAAAAATCACCCTCCACCCGCTGCCCTGGGAGAGGCAGCAAAACCGCTCCCTGGGGCAAGGCACCCGGGGGGGGGTCCCTCAAATCCCAGGAGACGCCCCGTCCCCCTGCTCGCTCTCAGGCCACGGGGAAGCCGGGGCGACCCTTACGGGCACGGGTGCGCAGACGGAAGAAGGTGTACATGCCCAGCAGGCACATGGAGGAGAGGAAGTAGAGCGCGATGCAGAGGCTGACGTCCAAGCGGGAGAAGCCCAAGCCGAGCACCCGTAGCCAGGGGCTCCTCCGCAAGCCTCCTCCTTCCTCCTCCTCCTCCTCTTCCTCCCGGATCTCCGGAGCCCGCAGGCGCTCCCAGCTGGCGTCCTGGTGCAGAGGGATGGTGTCCCGCTTGCTGAGCCGCCGGCGCCGGCCGGCCGCCCGCAGCGCCTTGCTCTTGAAGTGCTGCTCGCTGAAGGAGTCCAGGTCCACGATGTCCTCGCCCGCCTCCCGCAGCCGCGGGTTCCTGCGCACGATGCTGGGGCGATGCAGCTCGGGGGAGCCTGGCCGCCCCATCTCGCCCTCCCCGTCGGGTTTCTCTGCCTCCTTCTCTTCCTCTTCCTTCTCCTCTTCCTCCTCCTTCTCCCGGGGGCTTGGGGTGCCCAGCCTGGCGCCCACCACCGCCTCCTCCCCGGCTCGGGGGACAGGGACAGTGTAGTCCAGGTCGATGTTGCCGGGGGAGAAGAAGGCCTTGAGGAAGCTCAGCACGGCCTCTTCGTCCCAGGCATGCTCCCCACGCTCCTCCTTGTGGCACTGGGGACACATGTCCGGCGGGGGCCACTGCAGCTTGGGGAACTGGGGGTCCTCCGTGTCACTACCTGGAGGGGCAGCAGGTGAGAGGGGTCCTCTGCAGCCCCCCGCTGTGCTGGTATCAACGCCGCGGAGCAGCAAGCAGGTGGGGACAGGGAGGGGACACCGTGGGAGGATGGGTGCTCCAGGGGGCAGCTGGGGGAGGCTCCATGCGACCAGCTGCCAGCCCCTGTGCCAGGGGTGGCACGGGATGTCCCCACCACCATAGGACCCCATCCTAACGAAGCTGTTGGCCAACTCCACCATGACGAGGGCTGCTCCTATGTCCCGGATCCCTTCCCCTTGGGAAATCACCCCGGCTCAATCCCCACTCCTCTAGGTACCACCCATCCTCTTCCTCACCTCGGCCCCCTTACCTGCCAGGCGCGCGTTGACCTTGTTGTGGTGGGACCAGAGCCAGAGGACGGCCTCGTCCCGGCCCTTCACCTGGTCCATGGACTTGGCCGCCATGGCCTCGAAGTGCTGGGCGCACTCCTGGCAGCCGAAGAAGTTCTTGACGTAGCAGCGCATGGTGCCCAGCACCTCCAGCGGCAGCTCTGGGGGGGGGGGGACAGAGAGCAATTGGGGACCCCGCAGAGCCTCCCCCACTCACCCTTTCCCCCCGGGATGGATCACCCCATCCCCCTGCCTGAGGGGGGACGCTCTTACCTTTGTCGGGGCCGCCCTGGGCAGCCTGGACTGTCAGCAGGTGGAAGACGGTCCAGAGCCCGCAGGGGTAGCCGCGGAAATGGGGCTCGCTGCCCCTGCAGCCCACCCAGGTGACGTTGGTGGGGAGCACGGCCGGGGGGGTGGCCTGCAGGACAGAGGGACACAGTGTGACGGGGCTGGAGACTGAGATGGGGAGGGTGGGCAAAGGGGAGTTGGGGGGGAGCCTTACGTCCTTGTTGTTCTTCACCGCCTCCTTCAGCGTGCTGCGGGGCAGCTCGGGCTCCGTCCAGTTCCTCAGCCAGCCGTCCAGGGTCTGCAGGTAGCTCTGCACACAGGGGCGCCCAGGGAAGTACTGCGATGGAACGGGGGAAAATGGGTGAGGAAAGCGGCACGGCCCCAGCGCCCGGCCGTCTGAGCAGGGCCGGGAGCTGCTCCGACAGGGAGGCAGCAAAATCCGATTAGTGCAGGCTGTCCAAACCACAGGCACGGCGGGGAGATGGGGAGCCCCTAGTGCGTGCTGCTGGCAGGACAGAGAGAGGGACAGACTCACCGCAGCCACCAGACAGACAACAGCAGATATAGGAAAAGCAGCCGGGAAGTGAAAGGAATGAGCGTTTTGCTCTTTTGCCAAGACCAATCTGTTCTCCCTGTTCTCTCCAATGACACCACAAGCCCTAAATCGCAAGGAATTAATCCACCATCCGACATTGCTGCTGCAAAGCGCTGTTCCTTCCTTCCACGTGAGGCTTTAACCACACGACGCACTGCTTCCCAGCTGTCATTCCCTTCCCCATCATGATTCCCTTCCCCTGCTCCTTGCCTCCAGCTCCTCGTGGGAATGCAACAGTTAAGGCTCAGCCAGGCTGGCAGCAATGCTGGTGCCGCTGCTCCGTCCCGTGGATGAGTGCAGAAATGGCAGCACAGCACGGGCTCGGCATCCCCGGGGAGAGCCCCGGCACATGGCGGGGATGGAAACGCACAGCGGGAGCTGCCCGGTGCCAGGGGGCTTCAAAGAACCCGGACTGGGAAGAGGCTCGCTCAAATCCGATGGTGAAATCCTGGTCCAAGCGCAGTGCTTGGTGGCACCGCACCTGCTGGCTCAGAGCTCCTCTGCGCTTGAAGCTCGCCAAGCCCCAGAAAGGAGACCTGAAATCAGGCTCTGAGACCTGAAATCAGGCTCTTCCACGGCACCGTGCAGAGCAGCAGTGCCTTTGCCAGGCTATCAAAGGAGCCAGCAGAGAGCAGAACCCTGAGCTGAGCGCCCAGGTTGGACAACGGGAGCTGCAAACCCACTGCCACCTGCTGCAGGTGACAGCGCCTCTTCTGCAGGCACCCAGCCTGCTCAGCCTGTGGACGGCCACCCCGCCATTCTCCCCCAAAGCCATCCAGCACCACCAGGACTTCCACCCCAAGGAGCACCTCTGCCTCCTGAACAAAACCACGCCAGCACCCGCACACGGAGGTGTGGGCAGGGGCAGGAAAATAAAGCCCCCAGCACCGCTCTGACCGACCAGGGGCTGGCACAAACCGCAGGGCCCAGCTTCAGAGCAGCGTCCAGACGGGGACGCAGGGCTGGTGTCCCAACCCGCCACGCTCCACCACCCCCGTCTGTTTGCATTTCGCCCCGAATCGAACGCGGGCGGCTCCCCTCCCGGCTCCTCACCTTGGCCAGCGTGGCCACGTAGCACTTGAAGGCGGCCAGCTGGGCTCCCGACAGCGTGGCCGCCCGGCCGGCTTCCACCCGCAGCGAGTAGTGCAGCGCGGACTCCAGGTCGGCCATGTACACCTTGGAGCTGGGGGCACAACGCGACGCCCGTCGGCGATCTGCTTCGTGCCCCCAGAGTCCGATTTTTGGAGGTCAAAAGGGCATGGTCCCAGCCCCTTGCCCGCCCACGAACACGTCACCTCCTCCCGCCCCCCCTTTGCCACCCCAAAATGCCCAAGAAGGGGCTCTGACCGGTCAGCCTGCCTCGGCTGCGCCGCGCGGGTCTCGTTGGGAGCGCTGGCGGTGACGTTCAGCCGGTAGGAGCCGCGCGTGACGCCGGAGAGCGTCCGCAGGTAGTAGGTGTAGAAGGAGCGTGCCTCCAGGTGCCTGCAGGGAGGGACGAGCCGTGAGCCCACCTCTCCCACCCCAAAACAGCTGCTGGGAGCACTGGGGAAGCGTCCCGACACCCGCCCCATGCCCCCGACTCACACGGGCAGGCGGGAGAAGGAGCCGTTGCGGAGCAGCAGGTAGCCGGAGGGGAAGGTGGTGACGCCGAACTTCTGCACCAGCTCCTCCTCGCTGCTCAGCACCCTCCTCACCGCCACGTTCTCGTACTGCAGCAGGTCCAGCGCCACCTGCAAGCGGCCCCGGCGTCAGGTGGAGGGCAGCAGGGATTTCTTTTGGAGGTGCTGAGCATCCCCATCCCTCCCTGCCCACACACGTGCCGGGAGGAGAAGGCAACACCGCGTGGACCACTGCCACCAAAGGGGTCCGGGAGGTGTTCGGGCGCTGGGGACAAAGCCAGCTGCACCCACCTCTCTGCCCACAAAGGAGTCGCTCTTCTCGAAGATCAGCGCCAGGTACTGCTCGGTGTTCCTCTGGAAGAAGCTGTGAACCTCCTCCGCGCTGCAAGAGAGGAGCGTGGTGGCGGTGGGGGGGCCCTGCAGGTGGCCCCGCCGGCACCACCGGGGTGCTTCGCCCTCCCATGTCAACGGGTCCTTGTCCGCAGGGATCGGGGACGGGCACCGATGCGGTTCCAGCCCCGGTTCCTCCCTGCTGAGGTTTCCAGCCCTGTTTTCTGCTCCGGTTCATGGGCTCTGAAAGCCTGCAGGGTCAACTAAGGAGGCAGGAAACAAAGCGTGGGGCAGGGCAGGAGGGAGCTGTGCGCTCACCCATGGGGGAAAAAAACAACAAACAATAAAACAAAACAGCAATGAATTTGAACCAGGGTTGTTTTTTCTTTTTTCTTTTTTTTTTTTTTGGCTAGGACATGGAGAGCTGCAGCACGACCCTGGCCCAGACACCACTTTGCAGAAAGCCAAATGCCCCCTCCGCAGGCACCACCTTGCTCTCTTTTCAGCCAAGCTGAACTAAAAATAAAATAATAAAAACTAAGACGGGCTGGCTGACCGCTTCTGGCTCAGGATTTCCCTGGGAAACCCCTTTTCCTGCCTCCCCTACCTCGCAGGCTCCAGCGGAGGGCACGCGGGCGGCCAGGCGTCCAGGCTCTGCTCCAGGTTGGTGATGATGGCATGTCGCAGGTCCGCGACGGTGGCAGCGGGGTCTGCGGGGGGACAGGACATGGGTCTGAGCTGTCCCCTGGAACCTGACTCCCCCCCAGAAAAACAAACATGGCTAAAAGGCCCCCACGCCTCTGAATACTCACTAGCAATCCTTATCCCATCCTCTGCCTTCTTGGTGAAAGCTCTGAAGAACTGAAAGGAACACAGCACAGGTAAACACGAGGTGTCCCCGCCTCGCCGGGCATCCCTGCGCGTGGGACGTCACTGGGACGGATGCTGCCTGGCTCCGGATGCGCCTCGCCCGCCCCGAGGGGAGGGATGCTGAGCACTGCCAGGCGGCACGGCACACACCTCCAGGGGTGTGTGCCATCCAGCCGGGACCATCCCGGTCCCACAAACCGCTCTGTGCTGCTCCCAGGCTTCCACTAAGGGACGAGAAGGAGCTTTCACCCCTGCCCTGCCCGGGTTGCGCCCTCTCCCTCCTCCCAAGGCGGCTGTGGCAGGCAGCCGGAGCAGCGAAACCGGATCGTGCCACGTAGGTGTTTGCTTTGCAGGCCGGGCTGGGAGCTGTTTGCAGAAGGTGCCAGGCTCCGACGGGGAGGTGAGGACCAGGGGGTGCCAGGCCACAGCAGCAACACCCCCTGCCCAGTGAGACCCCAGGGCAGGGCTGGGCACAGCTCCTGCACCCCAAATCTGGACCCTGCGCTGGGTGTGTCAGCCTGCTGGACCCCACAGCCCCAGCACCACTCGCTTTCCCAGCGGAGGAGGAAGCCAGGAGGGTTTTTGCTGCTCCCAGAAGTCTGATTTTTGCAGCAAAGTCCTACTGAAGCCTGGCTGGCCCCATGGGCTGCAAGCACACACACGGCGTTCGACTGGTTCCAGCTCACTGAGCCGCAATTAACCCTGCTTTAATTAAGTGATGGAGGACGGGGCCGCCCTGGCAGCCACCTCTGAGCGCAACAAACAGTTAAAAACCCATCCTTACTCCCCTCCTCTCCTTCCCAAGGAGATGGCAGCTCACCCTGCTTGCCCAAAGGGCATCCTGCTGGCTGGAGAGTGCCTGGGGAGCTCTGCCTGCCCTGCAGGTGTCGGACAGGGCTTTGTTTACAGTGGGAAGTGCTGAGAGCCAGAGTATTTACACAGCTCAGCGGCCGGGCAGGGGCCCAGGAGGAGGGATGGTGCCCTGCCAACTGATGCCAGCAGAGGTTCCCATCCCGGGCAGCTGCTCGGCCCCGGGGCAAAGCAGCCTGCAGAGTCCCGAAGGGAGTATTTTGGTGCAGCAGTGCTGCCAGCCCCATTGAGCAAGAGAGGGACGGGCCACAAGGAAAAGCAGGGTGAAAACCGGGCACTGGCAAGGGGCAAAGGGGCCTCTCCCCACCCTCGCCTTACCTTCAGCGTGGGGAAGCCGGTGATCCCAAAACTGGCACACACTTGCTGGTTGGCCTCGTCGGCGCAGTCGATGGCCGCGAGCATCACCGCTGGCCTCCATTCTGTGGGGTGAGAGGACAGGGTCAGCAGGGCCACGGCCCCTTGGAGAGTCCCTGCAATTCGGGCAGCTCCTGTGCACATCCCCACGCGTCCTCATCCTTGAGGGCATTCTGCTTTTGGGGAGCACGAGCTGCCAGCTCTGTCGCTTTGTGCCGATCCTCAGCGATGGGAAAACCTCTCCCTGTCCCTCCTGGTGGTGACGGTGGCCACGGAGAGCTTGCGCAGAGCCAGGCACGGGGCCAAGGCAGAGCTAATCCTTCTGCCGCCAACGCTGCCTGCAGCAGGGCTGCAGACGCCCCACGCTGCCTGGCCCTGTCCCCCACATCCTTCCCATCTCCATCTCCCACCTCCACCTCCTCCCGCAGCCTCGGCACACGGCGAGGACAGCTTAAGCACCTTGGTCTCTTTTCTCGCCTCCCAAAGCTCGGGGGATTTGTTCCAATTGATGCTTGCTTGGAAAAATCCTCAAAATAAGAAACACCCGCCCCACGATGCGTATTTTCGGTACTGGTGGAGCCGTGCCCACGCCTTTCTACCAGAACTCGGAGCTGATCATCAGCTGGGATCCCTCAATACCAGCAGCACCCAGGGACAGTCCCCATCCAAGCAGGGACGCTGCTCGTGGCCCCAGACACTTGGCTCGGGGGCTGATTACGGCCCCACAGCACCTTGAGCCCTAAGCACTGGGTGCACACGCCCGGCCGGCATTTCATGCCCTACTTTTTGGGGCGGCAAAAGCGACGACGGCAGAGCCGGGCGAGGCGGCGCCAGCCCTGCACGCCCTGCCCCGGCCGGGCGCAGGCGGCTCTGCCCGCGGCCGCCCGCCTGTCTGGTTCGGCGGGATGGGGCGCGGGGCCCCAGGAAGCCGCCGGGACTGGGGAGGGACGGCTGAACCACGGCTGGGCACAGGGGTGAGCTGGGCTCCAGCTCGTCTCACCCCAGACTGATGGGACAGGAGCAAAGTGAAGTGGGAACAAGCCCCAAACCGTGCCGGTGATCCTCCATAGTGAGAGCCAGGCAGGGGAAGGAGATGACATTCGTGACCCTTCTGTCCAGAGGTGTCCCCGGGGAAGGTCCATGGGCACTTCAACCAGCAGGATCTACCAGTTTCAACCAGCAAAATGGAGACCAAAATCTCCGAAATGGCTCCTTTTCAGTTAATAAACAGAACAGCTTGAGGCCACCCTGCTGCGAGGGTGACAGGGCGCACGAGCCTCTCCTGGTGCCACGTGGGGACAGGAAGGGCCGTCGCGGCCGCGGGGGCAGCCGGGGGCGAGACACGCTCCTCCACTCATCGGCACGCGGCGCCCTGGAGCCGGCGTCCTGCCCGTCGAGCCCGTTCCTGCAAAAATCCACCTGGGGGGACGGCGGCGCGCAGGCTCCTTCCCGCTTGCCAGCGGCACACCGGGGTGGCTTCTGACCTCGTCGGACCCCATCACGGGGTCAGCATCCGTGGTACAACAGTGTCCTTGTGGTGCCAAAACCCAGCCTGGTTCAGTCCGCCTGGTTTCAGTCTCGCCCAGCGGTGCGAGAGGGGGCGAGGGTCCCCGTGGCACAGAGGGGCCCGGGATCCCTGGCATTGCCCCACAGCGATGGGGCACACACCCCATTGCCCCCATCCTTCGCTCCCTGCCCTCGGAGGGACGCCGGGCCCGGCTCAGCGGGCGCTGTGCGCGCTGTCAGTGCAGTAACAGGGGGAAACGAGGCGTGCGGCGGGAGGCAGGGCGAACCCCGGCGGGTCCCCTGGGCAGGTGCCAAGGTCAAATTGGGGAGGACAAAACCGGGACGCAGCACCCAGCCCGACGCCCCCCGGGGGTCTCCCGTCACCCCTCCGACCCGGGGGGATCTGGGGGGGGGGGGCTAGGGCCGGGCTTCTCCAGGCCGAAGCAGGTCCAGGGCCGGCGCCGAGGCAGGCCCGGCACGAAGGGTGCTGAGCAGCCCCGCCGGGTGCCGGCGAGGGGGGCGCGGGGGGGGGGGGGAATTTTGGGGGGCGACCGCGGTCACTCACCGCGGATATCCTCGGCAAGGGCCCGCCATGTGGGGGCGAAGTGGACGCAGTGTCCGCACCAGGAGGCGAAGAACTCGACGGCCCAGGCGCTGGGGGAGCCCAGGATGCGGCTCTCCGCCGTGTCGGCCCCCAGCAGCTCCAGCGGGTCGGTGGGCGCGTACAGCCCGCGGGGCCGCGCCGCGGGCAGCGCCAGGGCCAGCACCAGCGCCGCGGGCCACCACCGGCCCCGTGGGCCGCCGCCACCGCTCCTCGCCCGCCGCCGCCACATCACCCGCCCGACCGCCCCCCGCCGCCGCCGCCCGGCTGTAGGGCCGCCCGCCTGCGGGGCCGCCCGGTTTTTGGGGCCGCCCGGCTTTGGGGCCGCCCCCGGCGGGCGGGACCGGAGGGGCGGGGCTCAGCACCCCCCCCCCACCCGCCCCCATTACAGCGCCCCCTGACGGGCGCTGCGCCCGCCTGAGGGGGAGTTTGCGGGGGGCTGTCAGGAGACACCCCCCCCCCACACAGACACCACGCACAGATCCCAGCTCGGGGGGCTCAGCTGCACCCCGACATTTTGGGGGGGTGCACAGTCTGGGGGGCTCCCGGCCTGCACCACCTTGTGCCCCTACACAGCCCCCCGCTACCCCACAGGAACCTCCTCGTGGGGATGGCAGAGGCACCCAGGGTGTCCCCCCTGCCCAGGACCCCCACCCCATCACCAGGCAGCCCCCATCCCATGCACTGGCTGGGGGAGGCGGGGGGGTGTCCCAGGAGACCCTCCCCAAAAGGCCACTAGCACCTGCGGACGGATCGCGTAAAATTCTGATAAAACAACACAAGACCAAAGGCGGCTGATTCAGGCCCAAAACCTGCGGCGCTGCCATTATGGAAATTCCTCGAGGGAAGCCGCCTGCGTGACGGCAGCACCCAGCTCGGACACCCTGACGTCAGCCAGGGCCACGCCGGCTGGGTGGCATCTTCAGGGGTGTCCCCCCCACCCATCTCTGTCCCCACACGTGGCGGGGACACCCAGGGGTGCCCGGGGCTGGTGGCTGCCATCGAGGAGCGATGCCTGCCTGCGTTACGCACCACAAAGGCCCCAAATCCAGCTCCTCCGCCCCAAAAGAAGCAGGGATTCCCAGCCCTCCAGCCCCAGGTGGGGCCGCGGGCTCCCCACCCGCCCGGCCGTGCTGGTGCTCACGCACGCACCCGCCTCGCCAGCTGGAAGGTGCCCGTTGCACAGCGCCCCGGGGCAGAGCTGGACGTGGCCTCCCCTCAAAAAAAAAACCCTCAGAAGCCACCCTAAAAAGTGCTGTCTCCAAAAGGAAGGTCTTCCTGCCTTCCCCGCCCCTGGTGACAAGGGGCCCCGTGATGCGGGGTGCCCATCGCTCCCCAGAGCCGGGTGCTGGCTCCAGCCCCAGAAAGGCCATTAGCCACCACTGGCCCCACCTAGGTATTTTAGGAGGACTTGCCATGCTAGAAAAACAAGCCTGCGAGAGCCAAGCCTTGCCCTGGCAGGGGAGCACAGGGGCCTCAGAGGGGGGCACGGCCCCAGGGGCGCAGGGGGGAGGCGATGGGGACAGAGCCCACGGAGGTGAAGGCAGCAGGGGTGCCCCCACGCACCCTTTGTGGGTCCAAGCTGATGCGAACGGGGGCAGAGGGTGGTACAACGCAGCCCAGCAGCTGGGTTTAAATCCCGACGGGATTATCACAGCACAGGGAGGGGGCCCCTGCATGGCTGATGTGAGCAGCAGCCTCTGGCTGGTGCGGGGATGATGCCACGGCTTGCTGTCAGCCAGCAGGAGATTAAAAACCAAAAATCCTGCCAGCAGCCGCCCGGTTTCTGTCCGGGGCAGCTGTTCCCGACAGCCTCAGTGCTAAGGGATGTAATCACCGTTATTTTACCCTGGGCTAAAGTCCTTGTTTTAAGGGCTCATCAGCATGATGGGGCTATCACGCCGAAGGAGAGGCTCGGCACCAGCCTAATTGCCAGCATCCTCCCCAGGCAGCTCGCCCCTCCCTCCCAAGGCAGCCCAAATTCCTCGAATCCTTTTTTAGCTGCAAAAGCAGCTCCTGCGTGCCCCAAGGCAGTGAGTGGAGGGCCCGCAGCCCGGGGCTCCGGCTCCTTTTGGGGTGAGCCAGGCCCTTGCTCATCCGCCCCGGGCTGGGGATGCTCCTGCTTCCGGGGAGCCGCGGCGTGGGTGCTGCCGACCCCCTGCCGCCAGGCTGGCGCGTCCCTGTGGCACCAGGCACGGGCTTGCCCCCATGGCCTCTTTTTTTTTTTTTTTTTTTTTTTTTTTTTTTGTTAATTTATTTTCTTAAGATCAGGCTTTTCATCTCTGCGTCAAGCTGGGAAGAGCTGGATTTTCATTGCAGATCGCCCCTGAAGGCAAAGCAGAGGTTTTTTTTTTTTGTTGTTGTTGTTGTTGAAGATGGATTTGAGATTAACTAAAATGAATTTTTAAAATAAAAGTATTGGTAGAAGGCCAGAGAGGCTTTGGGAATGCCCTCCAAGTGTTACCTGTCGCTGGTCCTTCTCTTGCCCTTGGGAGCCCCCAGCCAGCCCCAGAGCCCAGCTTTAGGCTCTCGTGCTGTGGTTGGGAACGTGCTTGATTTCCATGAGTAGAGCTCAACAAAATGTCTTCAGCACCCAGCTCAGCATCCTTAACCCAGGGAAGAGACGTGCTTCACTCCCACGTAATGAGGCGAAGGATCCCTGTAGATGCTCCCAAGCTGCACAGGTGTCATGTTCATTAAGCTCATCAGCTCTCAGATCTCCCTTCCCAGACAACAGGAACTGCCTTGAAGTCAATGAGATGTGGGCTAAGATCCTCAAAGGCCACTAAGACCTCAGTGAAATCCTTGGAGCCCTGCAGAACTTGTTTCATGTACCCAAAACGGATCGTTTTCACAGACACAAAGAGCTGCTCTGATTGTCTTTGTGCTGGCTTAGAGAGGAGACAAGGAAAGACTATTTGGGTTTTTACGTATTCAGCTCTTGAGCTGCCAGAAAGGATTACTGAACATGCTTTGGAAAATGGGGAAAGATTTATACTGTCTGTTTTTAAAAGCATGAATCTGGCTGCAGAAGACCAATGGCTGAAACCGTCAGGGTAAGGCAACCCAGGAACTTTTCACGTCCCTTTAGTTTTGAAGTTTCAGGGACGGGGAGATCCCAAAACGGACTTTCTTCTTTGAAAATTAAGGAACACGTTCCTGCGTAATTGGGATTCCAGGAACTGACTCCAAGAAAAACACGCGACCGATGCAAGACTCATGGCACAACCATGACAGGTGCCAATGCCGTCACCCAGCCCTGGCATTCAAGAGGCCGTTCGGAGGAGCTGGCACCCGATTCCCCATGACACTCGGGTGGACACGAACCCCGGCCGATGCCAGCGCTGCGGAGGTGCTCGCTCAGCAGAGCCCCTGGGACCAGCAGAGCCCCTCTGGGCTGCCAGTGGTAGCCGGCAGTTGTTGATTTCCACCTTTCAAGCCCAGCCAGCCTGTAATAACAACAGACGCACAAGAAAATCTGGGGTGCATTCTCAGGATGTGATGAATGTGTTCACGTAGTTTGTGTCTGCAGCAGGACTGCAGCAGTTCCAGCCCCTGTCTGCTATTCACCCTCTGCTGATTCATCCCTGCTTGGGAGAACGCAGCCGCGCTGCTCTTTTCAGAGGGTAGGACCCCGTGCCCTCTTTCGTACATCGGGGTTGGAAACGAATTTGAGATCCACTCAAAGTCCCTCCTTATAAGTCATCGCCACAGCCCAGGATGCACAGAGCAGATGTTTTCCACTCCAGCTCATCTGCCCAGCGTCCAGGAGCAGATCGGAGGACACCACACCGCCCAGATTTGCCACATCATCATTTGGCAGCTGGCTTAATTGTGGCGCATGAAGCAGAATACCACACAGATGACAACGGGGTGCTCCTCTGGCTGCGGCCGTCCTGCAGCGCAACGCGGGCTCACCTGCCAAGGGCCACACCGTGCCCAACCTCCGGCTGGCTGAGCTGCACGGGCTCCATCACCTCCATAGAGCAACGAGCGGGGTGGAGGTGGGACTGGGCTCCTCAAGCTGAGCGAGGCAAAGGGCAGGATCCTCTTCAGTCCCTCTGTTGTGCTGGAATGAAAGAACACAAAGCCTCTTTAGAAAGGCTCTGGCCACATCTCTGTCCCTGTGCCACCAGCACCCAGCACCATGGCAGGGGATGCGTCCAGCAAACCCCTGTGAAGGTGCAGGAGCTGGCTGATGTTACCACCTGGGAGGCTCCCAGAACCGCCATTAATTCCATCTCCAGCAAACTCAGAGAGCAAATCCCATTTACAGCCAGCCAAGATGTCACAGGTGGTGGCAGACAAGTCAGCCAGCCACCAGGAGCCACCAGGAACCAGCACCGGGGAGGGAACATGGCCCAGGGCCACAGCAACTCCCACAAAGGAGCCGATGGAAAACCCCAGAGCAGGAACCAACCAGGCCTGCTCAGGCCATCCTCACACACCACGTCCATCAGGCAAAAAAGGCCTCTTTCCCCATATACCCTGCTCCTGCCCAACCCTCATCCTCCTTCCAAAAGGAGTCACTGCCCCTGGCAGCTCCGTTCTCCTCCTTTCCCCCAGCTTTCCTCAGGGGAGGGGGCAGGAAGGAACAAATCAGGGGCCAGGAATTTTATTTGCCAGGCCACGGCCAGGCAGCCCCCTCCCCTCCTTCCCGTGGCCTGCAGAGAGCTGCTGGCATCCAGCAGCTCCCTGCCGGCTCCTTTTCTTCCCAGGGCCGTGCTAATGAGGACCAAGGGGCACTGCAGAAGCCCTTATGCTATGCAGGACACAAAATGCAGAGCGGGGACAGCATTTAGAGTACGACAGAGTTTTAGGGAGGGCGATGGCAACACCTCCCCGGGGAGGCACCGCACCAGCACCCCGTGGTGTCCCAGGGAAGGCGGCTGCCTGCCGTTGCCCAACCCAGGAGTTGCACCAGGTCCACGGGCGCAGCCTTCGCAAGGCAGCTGTGCTCAGGTGGTGCTGGGAAGAGTTGCACAAACGCCCCGGTAGAAAGTCTGTGCCAAAGTGGAGCAACGTCGGTTTGCAAATGAGGAAATAAGAGCCTTCGTCAAGCTGATTACCGGCCATCCTGGGCAGGGATGCGGTAGCGATGCAGCACTTTGCCGTGTCACTTGCCAGAGTACTGTGGCAGCCTTCCCGCTGCTCAGTCCCTTTGTAAAGGGAAGCCAGGTCTCCAGACGGAGAAGCACAGTTCATTTTTTTTCCAGCATGAAATGCACTCTAAGCCACTTCCAGGGACAGATGCTGATGGCAGCAAGTAGATCCCTGTCTGCAAACACGAGGCTCAAGGAGCGAAATAGCTGCAGGGTGAGGGAAGTGCCACGGATGCTCTCCTGCTGTTTGATAATGAGCACGCAGAGGCTGCAGCACCGCTTTGTTTCAGCCCTTTGGGCAGTAAGTGCCCCACCGCCGCGCTCTGGCTGGTTCAGAGTGAGCTCAGGCGGCTGCGATGCTCTCCACCGAGCGCTGACACCGTGGGACTGCAGCAAAACAGCCTCCGAAAGGAGTGCACCAAGCCTTCCTCCAGGGTGAGGTACCTCTGCGAAGGAGAATCAGCAGAAAACTGCTCAGTGCGGTGTTAATGCCTCGGCACTGGTTTTGTTCACCCCTATGTAACTCACCTGAGCTGGAAGAGCAGCGCTGCTTTCTTGTCGGCTGTTTGCACAGCTGATTAGGCACAGGTCCACCTGCGCAGGGAACTGCATCAGTTTACTGTGCAAGCTCACTAGCCTGCGGTTGTTCTTGCTCCAAACTCCACTTTCCCAGAGAACATTTCCAACATGCTTACTAGACAGCAATCAGTGTGTAACGCTCAGCTATACGTTAAACGGCCCCCAAACCCCAGAGGTACAGGAGCAGCAGCAGCAGCCACGGGTCCTGAACAGGCTCAACAAATGCTCTGGGTCTTCCCCGTCTCGTGCTGCGCCCGTTCTGCTCCTCCTGCACCTTGCGGCTGCCTGCCCACACGCCTGGAGTTTGGCACCGCAACTGCTCAGACCTCCTCTTGCAAAGCTCTCGTAACTTTCACGTTAAAGGTTTTGGCTTTGTTTTTTTTTTTTTTTCCTGTTCGGAAGACAGTTTGCAACCATCAGAAGAGAAAGGAAACCACAAGGATTTAGGACAGCTTCACCAAGAAATGAAGTTTTCAGGCAGCGGTGTTCTTCCCCTCCGCAGCTGAGGAAGTGAGCAGAGCTGGGGGCAGCAGCTTTACTGAACTGTGAAAATTCAGGAGCCTAGCTGAGTGCTCTGAAACAAGGCTTAGGCTCTGAAGAATTTCATTCCAACACTGTTTATATATTTTTCCAAATGTTGGAAACCATGAGTTTTTAAAATCTATTTAACATAAAGGCGAAGAGTATTTTTTCTCCCGGCAAGGCGGTGTAGTGCCTTTCTGCAACGATTACGCAATGTTATTTTCTGTTTTCGTTTTTATCAGTCAGCTTTAACAATAAGGAAATTCTAGTAACGTGTGATTGTAATTAAGGCAACTAATGGGATTTTGTGGGCTGTGATTGGCATCGCAAGTACAGCATCAGACAGAGAGGGGAACGTGTAAGGGACAAATCTCCAGGACACCTTCAGAATTAGCAGCCATTTGCGTAATTATAAAGCTCCATTTTATGAGGAACCAGGAAACAAGATTAATTTATAAATCAGTTTATTTACAGATTTTGTTCTCTTAAAGTACATTTCAGTTACGAAAGATATTTACACTGGTGTACACAGGGACCCCCCTGGTTATTTTACAGTTCTTAATTACAAAAACCCCTCCACATCCTTGGGTCTGTCTACTGTGCAAAGCTGCTCTGGATGTGAACATTTGCTGAAACTGGCCCAAAAACCAAGTTACCAGGTTATTTACACATACACAGTAAACAGGTTTCTTTTTAGTATCTCCACAACACAGTACATCGGGAGACGGAGCCTCCCAGAAGGCGGCTTTGCAAATGTATATCAAAAGGCTCTGCAAAGTCAAGGAAAAAAAACCTATTAAATGCAGGTTAATTACAGTATTCCTCTTTCATCTGTATATATTTTTGCATTTAACGTTTAAATTACAAATAAGTTCAATAGTTTGCTTTTCTCCATTTTAGTTGATTTGTAAACACTTCAGATGCACTAAATACCTTGTAAGATTCAACTGTTTCTCTGCTGAAAAGTACTTTATTTTCCTAATAGTCTTAAGGTAGCAAAGGGATATGAAAGTCAGAACTGCGCTCAGTTCCGTGCAGAATAGTCACTTAAAAGGTCTCTATCACTGTGCTACTGAAGATCTTCTGCAGGTACACACTTATTCAAGTATTGCAAAAAGCTAAGGCCACTTTTTCAAGAAAGGAAAGTGAACAAGACGGGATTTTTCCAATCCCTCATTCCACCTCGTGAGCAGCGAGCCTCTTCTGAAAGGCAGAAGTGCTGATTTGCCGCAGCTCAGCTCAGGAAGCATCCTGCTGCGAGAGGTACTCACGCTCCTGGTCCTCACGAGCCTGGGCTTTCCCACCCGGCACCGAGATCCTTCCGAAAAGGGAATCGCGTCTCCACAGTGACAGAGGCCACTGCCTCAAAGAGCTTAAAGGTCTCAGAAAAATCTCGCAGCCTTGAAACTTCTAACGGGGTTGGCATCAAGATAACCAGGACCCAGTAGTATCATCTTGTTCTTTTAGTGGAAAGGTTGGGGAGAGGAGAGAAATACAGAACTTGGCCTCTGCTGTTAAGACTCCAGACTCCCCCCTACCTCCTCGTCATCAGACACGACCCAGACAGACCATTGCTTCATCGCAGTAATCATCAGTCCCAGAGTAACTCAACGCACTCGAGCTATTGAGCATACACTCAACTCAAAGCAACTCAACACACTTGAGGTATTGAGAAGGTAATTCACGTATATTCAAGTCTTTTTAGGGTTGCTCCTGTCAAGGATTGCTACTAAAAAATAAACGGTGATGTTTGCAAATAAAGCCATTACTTACACAGCTTTCTTCTGCCCAAACAGCTGTAGAAATTAACTACTGTTGATCTAAACCAGCGAGACAACAGGCACATCATCTCCAATGGTCCCTGGTACTCTGGCAGGCCAACCGTGCAGCCTCCTCCCTGCTGGTGGCTGTACCAAAAAAGCCCCACCAGCCCCACAGGACAGCTGAAAAGCCTCCGCGATGCACAGTGTCCTTCTCAGCGCTGGCCACACCACCCATGGGACAGAAGCTAACTGCGCTCCTCCGATACTCCAGCCACCAACCTGCGCTGCGGGTTTCTACCTTCTTCTGGTAATTGCTACCTATAAAAATAACAATCATCTCTATTGGAAAAGATACACCCAGGAAAGGGAATGTGAGGCAGTGACCCAAGCAGTGACACCAGGCTGGTTAAATGCAGCAGCTTCAGTTTGCTTCTATTTTAAGCATTCGAGAATTTCACAGTTCAGCATCATGACACCTTAGGCGGACAAATGAATCACTTAAGGAAAAAGGCTGAACGTTGCTCTGCCAAGACCATTTGACTTCCAGCCAGCCAGAAAGGCTGCTACTGCAGGACAGACATGCATATGCCCTGCTGGAGGTGTTCCTATTACAGCGTTATCTCCTCCTTCTTCTTCCACTTGTTAAGCTTCTATGAATATGGCTCACCATTAACTCGCAAGTGAGGTGCTGGCAATACTACATCTGAGAGTCTGCTTGGACCTCTGATAAATCCAACACTTCCCAGTGCTGTCCCTGAAGAATTACCAGCCACGTGTCGTTGTGCAAAATGCAAATATTCCAATGATAGCTTTCTAAAACAAAAGAAAAAAAAAGGAAAAGAAAAACCCTAATGGAGCAGTAGCAGAGATAAGCGTACTAAGAAGCCCAAGAACCAAGCAGATGAAAGAAGCAGCAGGTATCTCCCCCATCATGCCTATCGTGGGCAGCAGCATCTTTGGGGGACCCTCCAGGAGGGCTTCGAAGCATCTCCCTGCACTCCAATGTGTCTGGAGAACCTGACTCTCCTCTGCATCTTGTCCCAGGTTAACAAACAGGGACGTCCACTATTAAGGCATCAACGTTCGACCCCAGATTGTCTGCGTTCATCCAAGAGAAACACCAGAACGGGAGGGACAGATTAGGAAAGAGAACTCAGCAGAAGGACGCTGTGGTTCAACCTGGCACTGAATGAACCAGGTAACAGCTGCCCATGGCCTAGAAGTTCTGGGAAAGGAAGGAAGGAAACAGACGGAGCATGGAAGTTTCACATCGTTTTTCAGCTCGGTCCCCTCAACTCTCCCTTGTCTCTGAATCAGGTGCAGAGAAGATCCGTTGCTAGCTGTACCTTTGCTTCCCAACCCCAGTCACTGAGGTTTGGTTCCTCTCACCTTCCCTGTATCTGCCTCGAGGAGTTGGAGGTTTTGTGTGAAGAATACAGACACCGGCAGTTTCCAGAACAGACGCTTTCTCATGTTTGGCTGTCTCAAAATATAAGATAGCACAACCAACTGCACAGGACACTCTCCCTATAACTCACTTAATAAATTATCTGAAAATAAATTAAAAAAAAGCCACAAGCACAAAACATGCAGACAGTCAAGCACTGCTTTCTTTGGTGAATACACTCTGTTCTCTAAATTGTTCAAGTAATTGCTTCTCCGAATTATTAGGTGACAAGAAGGGAGAAAGCTGAGGGTGTGAAGGCCAAATTTTTGCAAGGAAACATTTTCCACTCCTGCATGTCTCGTGCCTGAGAGAATCCTGAGTATCCGTTATCTAGGAGCAGCTGGTGCTCCAGGAAGTGAAGAAGTGCTACACAGTAGGAGGAAAGTTGTCCACGGGCTCATCTTTCACGTTTGGCATGAGGCGGCTTTTATCTTGCTCCACCTCTAGATTGAAGCATGTTAACATAGGAAAAGCAGTAAGAATTCTTTACTTGAATGCAAACAGCAACATCACCTAATTTCCCTGGACTGACTGGCACCGTAGCTGGCACCACATCTCAGGAAGAAAGACGAAAACCAGCTTCACAGAAAATGGAATTAACTGGGCTCCAGAGCAGAAGAAACTGATGCACATTGTTAGGGCTGCAGGAGAAGAGGTGTTAAGGTTTTAACACTGTTCAGTATGGTAAATATTCATTTATGACTAAAACCATTTCTTCTGCAAATTACTCACATTTCTAAAGATAACTCTAGTACTGATGGCTGACAGCCATTCCAGCAGAACAGCCAACATCCCAACTTAACCCAACCCTTTCAGAACACAGGCTGCACGTCAAAGCCCCAGGCAGGGGCCACGGACAGCTGCCGACAGCTATGTGGCATAACTGCATCGGCACGCAAACAGTCTGAGCACTCCACAATGCAGCCTCTAGTGAGGATCAGCTTGTTCCAAGCAACAAATCCGGTGCAAGGTCTCTAGCGGCAGAGGATGCAAGTTCAGGTTGCTGTAATCACATCTGTATTGCCTTTAAAACCCAGGTGTGGAAGTCCAGCAGCAGTTGCTCGCAGGGTGTAGAGTACGTCGGGAGTCAGAAAGGCCCATGACTCAGTGGTTACGCAGCGTCAAGTTTATTTTCAGCTCTGTCAACAAGCAGTAATCTCTGCTGTTTCCCACTTGTCTGGTTCAGTACATCAATAGTGTCTCTGATTAAGGCCTCGAAGATCCCGTCTGCCAACTGCATCTTTACACACAGTTCATCCTCATCGTAGTTCACCCACTGTGCTTCTTCCTCGTGAAGTTCCTGCACCTGGGCGGGCAGAAAGGAAAAGGCAGAACAAACAAACATTACAACTCCATTGCTCTAGGATAATATCCCCTGCAAAGTTCCAGACAGAGTCCATAACAGTCTGTATCTGCCAACAGCTCGTCTGTCTTTGCAAGAGATTACAGAAAACGCTTGGAATAGCGAAACGGACACAGATGTATTTGAACCAGGCTGTTTCACTGCAGGAACTTTGCTACCTTTTACCACACTACTTGTTTCAAAGGATTTCGTATTCCTGCACATTTTCTTCACTTGAAAGAACTCAGCTAATGGGATATTTTTGACCAACACCAGCACAAGCTCCATTAAAAACTCCCTAATTGCCCGTTTGCAGGAAGCTGATTTCATGCAGCTTAAACTGGTAAGGAATCATGCAAAGGGCTTCAAAAGGGGAAGGAAAAATAAAAAGACGTGACTGCAGTTCAGATTATTTGAATTAGAAAACCTAAAGGGACTTACAAACTTCCCCAGTTCTTCTGTACAGGAAGACAAAACACTGGCGTGTGTTGTATGGCAGTCTTACAACTCATTTGCACAAAATACTTCACGCTTCATTGGATTTGAGAGCATTATTACTAATTGAATTTTGTGCTATTACAGCCAGAAGAATAACTCAATGAATATTTATTTCTGTTTATTCTTAAATTGTTGACAAGCAAAATCCCATTTCACTGGTCACTGGCAAATAGGTGTCTGAGTAACAGCCAGAAGTAAGTAATCTCATTCAGCAAATGAAGTCTTACCAGGAGTCTCTCCAAATTCCACACCTCCAATTAAACTTACCAAAAATTTGTTTTAGTGACTATTTTAGTAATACAGACACATCCTAACAAAGCTCAACTTTCCTCAGAAAAAAGGAAGAGTGGGGGCAAACATCACTCTTTAAAATGATCCGCTAATCCGGTATCAATATGTAATAGTGTTGTCATCTCAAAGAGCACAAGAGCTACAGCCCCAGTGCACGCTTCCTCCCTTCCGTCTGAAGCTGAACCACGCAGCAACTTGCCTGTTTCGAAGGTGACAGCTGCGGCAGCACAGTGATGACTCAATAACCCAAACACGGCGTGAAGCCCAAGAGCAGGCTGCTCTGGGAACCCCAGGGAAGCTGCATTGCTTCCAGGGTTTTTAGCCGTTCACAAGGCTTCAGTTACACACGGTTTTTAGTCTGACAGCTCCATTCTCCTTCTAAGAGAGCCTGGGGAGAGGGGCAGGGATCTCATCCTGCAAACAGCTTTGGAAGAGTCACACTAAACGTTTACAAATCTCCGTGCTACCGCAGCAAGCATCCTTTTTGGCACAATCCTCATTTCCCTTACAGCTGTCAAAGATGGAGTGTAATGGTTTCATTATGCTCCCTACTAGTAATGAAGAAGCAGCAATGCTGGTAATCAAATTTTGACCGTGCATCGTAGGCAAAAAATAGTTTAAACTGTGAACACTATCAAGTGACAGATAATTGGGTGTAATTTTGTTTCAGCCATCCACCCTCTCACAGATTTCTGAGGTCTCTCCCTCGAGAAGCTTGCTGCCTACACTCAGTATGTGCTGGTTGTAAGTTTTGATAAGCTCTGGACTAAATAAAAGCAACATGTCCCACATCCTCTCATTAACAAGGAGGTATAAAACAAGCACTGATTCGGAGCTGATCACATGTTGTGTGACCACACACAGACCACTTAGATGAGGAAGAGCAGGAGATAGGCAACCTGGAAAGAAGACGGTGCCACAAAGAAGTGTTACCTAAAAAGAGAGGTCTCGGAGAGAAAACAGAGGCACCAAAAAGGAGACAGTGAATATCCTAACTAGAAGAAAGATCCTGGAAGTGAGGGAAGATTCTAAAGATGAGAGAGATGGGTGGAGACAAGTGCTGGTGGACCACTGTCCCATAACTCCCACAACTGGCAGCTGGGAGCAGCTGCACAACACCAACCCACATGACTTTCTGCCTGACCATCCCAGGCCAGCAGCATCCTCCCTGCTGGGAACATAAGGCAAGTTTTGATTTCTGTAGATTCCCATTCAAAATCATTAATATCTGCAAAATAAACTACACTGAAGGAGTCACTAGATCATTTGGGAGACTGGAAATAAGAAAAATCCAGAAATAAACCACTGCCACTGCTTTGGAAGAATGCCAGCACAAGGAAGGCAGGTGGGCCCATTTTCACAGCACTTCATGCCCAGTGTTTGGAAACGTTAAGATGTACAACTGTGCATAAGAGCGGGCTTTGATTCTCTTCTTACAGTTTGACTTCCCTTGGGTTTAGGTCACGGGCGCCAGAGAAGTGGGCTTCCAATTAAGCCAGCTTGATTGGGACAGCTCTGCTTTACTGGGGAATTCAAATTGCACGGTGAACATTTTAGCCCTCGAGTCAACAGGCCAGAAGGTTTTCAGCACTCTGTTGGCAGGCTTGTCAGGTGTAAAAGCTAAACACATAGGTTTGGCAGTACCGTGTGAGCTTTACTTTCTGAAGCTCAGGATAAAAGAAAAGGGGTGGGAGGGTCAGCACAGGGAAAGCAACAGCAGTGTTTGTTCTAGCCCTATGCAAACAGATCAGCACAGAGGTTTTGGCTGAAGACCCAAATGGAAAAATAGTGAGAACAGGCTATTGTTAGCACCTGAACTTAAATAAGGAGATATGAGGGCTCTTACTGTAGTTTACAAAGGTTTTGAAAGGGCCAGGGCACACTGATACACCCAAAGCAGCACCTCTGCCTACGTGTACGTCTGAGATTCACACAGAGCACAGATAGAATACACAAGATAAAGGAGGCAATACTAAGGGACACAAAAAGAAAAGCAAACAGCTACACATTCCTTTAACTTGATTTGAAACTGAAAGTGAAGATTTGCTGAAAACATTAATAGTCAGAGCAACTGTCCAGCAGACAAGAACTCTCCTAACAGGTTCTGTTACAAATGCTTTCTAAGGAGAGAGATGCCCGATCAAAGTTGACTGAGCTCCAAACAAATGAAAAGAGCACAGTGTTTTTTTGTCACTGGCAGAAAACCATTGACAACGGTTTTAGTGTGGGAAAGAGCAGACAAAAGTGAAAACAGGACTAAAGATGCAGTCGCTGGTGGAAGTAGCAGAGACCAAGGCAGAGCAAGGAGGTGAAGGGCTGGTCCATCCGCTTATCCCCTTGATTCCCAGCTGGTATGATGGCAGACTGGCACCCGCCCCTCCTCACATCACTGGGCACTGCCCCAACACAGGCTGCTTCTGCCGTCCTGCCCCCTCCCACCACGCTGAACCGTTGCTGCAGTCAAAGACTACTATGAGGAACTAGTTTTAGTCTAATAAGCCTTCTAGCACACATCAAGGAATAACCTGGGAGAGATTAAGCCAGGCAAAACAGCCTGGCACTTGCTGTGTGCCTTCAGAAGAAATCTAAGTCAGTCGAGCACACAGACTTGGCTCTGGGTTTTAGAGCCACCCCCCTGTCAGGGCAGACAACGTCACTATTTGATGGTCATTACTAATGTGCTGGAGAAGTAAGCATGCAACAGACTCTGCTTCCTCCGTATCAAAACCCCTGCATTAGTCATACCTAGCTCCTGGTCAGACAGTATTGGATAGTCAGATGTGTTTAACCCCCCCTCAAAGTCATAAAAATATGTAGTTGTCTCAATAAAAACTACAAAAAAAGGTGTTTTCATTTGAAAATTACTTTTACTTGAAGGAGAAATTAAGAAACTGTGAAGGACTTGTGCTCAGAGCTTAAATGCAAGTAAGAGAAGTCAAAGGAAGTTTACCTCTGTTATAAAAGATCATGTTTTATTTTAACTGCTTATCTTTATAAGCAGACAATGAACGTGGAGAATCAATCAGCTCCTCTGTGTAGTCAAACGACATACCCTGCACATTGCAATATAGATATCTGCTAAAAAAATCTTCATGTAACTTGGAGAAACAGAGCATTTTTGGCTGTGGATTATTTCTGAAGAAGCTTCTACAGCACCTAAACCTACCAAAAAGTCTTGATTTCTTTTTCAGCAAATCATTGTGTTGTACTACTTGAATCTATTTCAGACAAAATTTGTGAAACTCCAAATCTGAATCCTCTGTCCAGGGCTACACCGTGAGTTACTAGCAGATTGGCTGCAGATCTTTTACAGACCTGTATACCCAACTGTGAACTCGGATTTGTGTTACCACAGAGCTCACAAATTTAAGGCGAACTTGAATGCTGACAAGGAGACAGAGAAAGCTGTCCAAGTAGTTTGTATTTTATAGGGATTATAATAGAATAAAGTAAAAGGAATTGAGCATCATCTCCTTAGGCTTTTTAGTTAGAAGCTTCTCTTACAGCAGCTTATGTTACAGTATGAATTTAGTAGCAATGCCACCAAGACTGCCTTATTCCCAAAGCACGGCATGCTGCAATCTTCACAGTTGTTCCCAGACTTCAGATAAAATTTTATTATCACACTCTAGTGAGAACAAAATAAAATTAAGCACGTTATTTATTAAGCCAAACTTGCCAGAGCTCTATTAATCTCTCATGTCTGGGTCTGCATGTGAATTGCTGGACAGATTGTCTGAATTTCCAGCTTATTCTAGCTAAGGCACTTTGATTCCTTCAACTGGAACAATTTTTCCTAGTCAGGAAACCTTCTTTTCAGGTGTGGCTCAAAGAAATCTGAAGTCAACATGTAAAACTGGTACACAAGCATAACAGTTGTACTATTAATCCTCTCAGAGATTTAAACATAAGACTTTTTGCACACACCACAAACAGCCTCCATAACCCAGAACCAAGAGTACTAGGATATAAGAGTACTAGGATATGCAGGTCCTATACAAAAGCCTTTTATTTACATACAATTCAAATTGACCCCCTGGGGAAAAAGCCTGTGCTGGAAACCTTCCACTGATGGGCAATTAGAAGACCATATGACCCATGATCTGAAGTTAGTTCTGTGTGCGCGTGTGTGGAGTCAATTTCAGGTATAATTAAGTAAAGCACGGTGTTAATAACAACTCATATTTCCAAGTGGAACCTTCACCATCATTATAGCCAATAAAGATGTTAATCATCCTGCAACACGAGCCAACAAGTAACCTTTCAAAAACTAGTACACAGCCAGATACGCTCTGTCTGGCGCTGTTCTAACAGCGAACTGTCTCTACCCAGGGGCAGCTGCATTCACTAGTTCATGACAAGCACTACAAGAGCAGATGTCATGGTCATCGCTTAGCTTTGAGGAAAAGCTTAGCTGTGGGTTCCATCTGGCAAACTGTTTGCCTTGTACTAGGGAAGTATCGTTTTTCACACTGTCTTGTTGAAGTCTTTGCTCTTGTAACCCAAAGACCTTTGCAGCCTTTCAGTTGAATCTGGTTAGCAATCAAGTCTATTATGCTTCCAGTATCACTGCCTTCAATTAATCAATATTACTTCAAAATAGAAACATTTCAAATTAAAGTAAAAGGAAAAATGTATTTTATTCCCAAAGAAAAAGTTTACTCTCCTTTCAGTCAAGTATTACAGTTCCTCCTGCAAATTCATGACCTTGGGGAGTGTGCAGATCTAACCTCCAGTAAGTATGAACTGAGAATTCAAGCAATTCATCTTACTTCATGTGGTTGTGGATGCCCCATCCCCGGAGGTCTTCAAGACCAGGTTAGATGAGGCCCTGAGCAACCTGATCTAGTGGGTTGCATCCCTGCCTAAGGCAGGGCATTGGAACTAGACGATCTTTAAGGTCCCTTCCAACCCAAGCCATTCTATTATTCTATGATTAATTGGTATTGCATTTGTTTTGTGTTTTGCTTTGTTTTGGCAAGAGGGTGCTCTCCAAAATTAAACACCTTCCATCAGGATCTTATGCACACTTTGCATTCTGTAAATGGTATGTTCAAATGCTGAAATGTATGATCATGTTATACTTCTGAGGGACAGAATCTGAAATGTCTGTTCGTATTCATTTACTCACCAATATATGATCCACTCTATCTCGTTTCTTCCGCCCAAATTTCATCATCTTCTGCCAGTCTGTTTTGTGATTAGGTTCTTTCCTCTGGCTGAACAACTTCAGTACTTCAGCTGCAATGAAGCTCTACAGAACAGAAAAGGTGAGATTTATCCTATTTGAGCTCAGAAATGACATGCATACACAATGTTATTTCCCTAAAGCGTAAGACTATAAATGCATAAAAGGCTTCTGTTTAGCCAAGGGATATACACTGAATACAAGTAAGTTGCAGAGCAAGTCTTTGAGGCAGCCTTACACAGGCAGAACAATTATTAAATCCACAAGTGGGAAAAAAAAAAAGGCACCCATTCCTGGAACAATCTTGAGAACAAGAATTTTCAGTTAAGCAGTACAGTAAACAGAAGACTCTGACAGTTCACTTTGTAGGAAGTTATTAAAGAAACAAGGGAGTGAGTTTGGTGTCCTTGTCCTGTGACCCTGCTCTCCTCTGCCACAGGCTTTTGAAAGTCTTCTCAACTAAACAGGTTGATTCAGATACTATTCTGGCTTTCCTAGAGAGTTAACACGCTTTATCTTCAGCAGGTTTATCAAAATACAGTCCAAAATAACAGTTTAAGAAGAAACAGTACGCCTGGGAGTCTTCACTTATGTCCTGACAAACTTTATTACAAGTTCTTTGTTGAGCACTTTCAGAAAGTGGTGTTTTTTTTTTTAAAATTATTATTTTTTTTTATTTTTTTTCCCTAACAACCAGCTCTACAAGTTTAACTTTGGTCCAGTCAGGCTCTACCTTTTGGTGGGTTTTGTCCTTTCTCAAGCACCACTACCAGCAACAGGATTTCTCCTTTGGCCCAAATACAGCAATAACCTCACCAGTCAAAGTTTGGATCCGTACAGGCAACTCCCACTGTTCTCAGTGAGGTTGGCACAGGTGTGTCTGATGAAAAAAAACAGCTCATCCCATTTGGCCCAACCCTACAGTTGGATCCATGCCACTATACCCAATACAGAGTTCCAATGAGGTCTGCTGAAGCAGCAGTCTGTCAGCATACCGATTTTGTAAGACCAAGGCCTTCCTGTCAGTTTTGCATAGAGGATCATGGTTTAAAAGTAACTAGTATCACCCAAGAAGACTGGGAGGCAAATCTGTTGAGTAAAATGAACCATCTTTACAAATTCCCTTTCAATTTTGTAATCTCATTTCTCTTCTCAACACTTCTTGTATTGGAAAGATCTATCTATTAACCCTCAGGCAACTGTCACTACAACATTTTTCATCTCTTCCCTGTTATCACAAGGATTTCTTCCTACCTTGATTTCATCCAGATCACTTGGATCTTTTACTCGGCGAAAGTAAGCAGATGCGATCCTACGCGGTTTCATCCAAATGGGCTGATTTAGATTAGGATCCTTAGCAAAGATTTCTCCAAAGATCTCTCTTGTTAAATCAAACACCACCTTAACAAAGGAAGAAGTGAGAATTAAGGCTTCTGATCTTCACGGTAACAATTCAAAGGACAAGACCAAAATGCCTAAAGACCGTACCTTTTCATAGACCTGTTTGTTTATCGTGTCTGTGTCTTGCTCGTTAATGGTACCACTAAGATCAGTGTGAAGGCTGAAATTTTGAAGATCATGATCCAGCTCTTTCAGTTTCCAGAGTTCCTCAGATGCTGCATGCACCATACCTTCCACCTCCATTGCAGTAAGAGGGACTGTCAAAGGCTCCTCACATGGCTTTGTTGGAACTTTCTGTGCTTCTGCCTTGGGCAGCACTGCTGGTTCCTCAGCTTGTTGCTGCTGGACCTTACGGGAACTAAGGCCATAGTCCTCATCAAACCAGTCTTGGTCATCTCCCAGCACGCTCAGGAGCTCCCGACTGAGCTCCAGCTCAGCCAGCCTTTTGGCAAGCTCCTCCTGACCGCTCGCACCAAACACGGGACTCTCCTGTGAATTAAGAGTCACAGAGCAAATATAAAGCAGTGTTACACTGTTGTCTATCAGGCATTCAACTTGTATTTTTAAGTGCTCTCTCTACTAATTGGCTGTATATCCACAACTACTCTCAATTCTTTCAAAGATAATAAACAGTGCACAGTAAAATTAGAAATGTTTCAACTCAAATACCTGGATCTTCCACCACTCCTGATGAACACTTTCAGAGGGTTCCTACAGAGCGCAGAAGACCACCTGTACCTGCCCACTGTGTGTCCTGATGTTTAACTGTTTAGGAAAGGCTGAGTAGTTTAAAGAGTGATAACGTGACATGTAACTTCACTTTGCTTACCAGCAAGTCTCAGATCTGCTTCAACAGCGTAAAAGCTTTTAGCTGGCAATGGCTGTTTTAGTGACTGAGCAATGGTGAAATGAGCTGAAGCTTTCTGTGATGATAATATATTGAGATCAATGGCAAAGCAGACAGGTTTACTGACATCTTCAGCAGAAAGGTCAAGTTCTAAATCTGTGTCATTGATGGTTGTTCTGAGGAAGCCTGAACTTCCACGGCTCGTGATATATTACTTCTGT
Organism: Heteronetta atricapilla; assembly: GCA_011075105.1. NCBI lineage: Eukaryota > Metazoa > Chordata > Aves > Anseriformes > Anatidae > Heteronetta > Heteronetta atricapilla. The sequence goes on from CM021738.1 coordinate 11,022,409, forward strand.
GGACAGAGCAGTCTGACAACTTAACGATCCCTATAGCAACTACTTATTTTACAGGACGGTTATTTCATATCAAGGACAGGCAGAGGGAAGTTTACAGTTCAGTGTATTTTGACATTTTTAGAATAAAATTGAGGGTAACGATTAAATGAAATCAAACACATAAGCAGAACACAATCTAAATGAAGTATTTTTTACTTTGATGTGTCAAAACTTGTCTTTGAGCCTGCAGGGCTACCAAAGTGAGTTGGGAACGGGGAAACACGAGAACACACATTACACATATACATATAGACACAATCTTCACACCACAAACAGAACTTGGAAGGAAAAAAAACAACTGGTGCTACACTGTATTCTTCAGGTTCAATAATCATCAGTCAAAGCAACCATCATCAACTCTTAAAATTAGTGCAAAATATTTGTTACTTACTGGTCTGGGACACATGTCTGGAGAGGAAAGTTCTTCTCTTTCATCTTCCAAATCCGAGCTTAGAAAAAAATTATTCAGTCCATCAGGAATCTGCTTTTCTACTTGCTGGGATGGGGGACTGGATTCCTCCCTCACATCACACAGTTCCTGGTTGCTGAGCTGGATTTTCTCATTCCTGACCTTCTTTATTTGCTGTAACTGATTGACTATGTCTTTCATAAAATCTTTAAGCAGACTGTCTGTCAGCAAACTGACCTTTTCCAGTTTGTCTTTCGACTTTTCTTCTTCTCTAAATGGTAGTCTAAGCTGGGCTTCTAATTGGATCTTTTCTTTTGTCAGCAAATCCAGAAGTGGAGTTGCAGGCTTCTCCACAACTCCAGGAGAGAGATCATCTAACTTTTCAGAACACTCTTCCCCCAGTGTTTTCTGTCTCTCCAGTTTTTCAGAAAGGAAATCGGAGATGTCATCCAACTGAACAGTGGAAAAAAAGTCCATCACATCAGAAACGGGAGGATCAAGGTTGGCTTCCTCTTTTACAGCATGCTTCAGATAAGTCACCACAGACTGTTCTGGGGCAAGTGATTCAGTAGCTACAGAAATCTCCTTTATGCTGTTTGCTTTGGAAGATGTGTCCTCATCAATGTTTTCTCCAGCTGAGGCTTCTGAAAGAGGTCTGTCTGCAGGAGCTTTATCCTGGGAAGAGTTCTCTGTTGCACTTCTGCTCTGGCTTTCATCTTCTTTGCCAGATTTGGAAATTCCTTTGCCTTTCTGCTCAGCTTTGTGTTGCTTCTCCAGTCTGTCATCAAAGAATGAATCTTCATCCTTATTTGTGTCTAAATGGCTATCAATACTTTCTGCAATGTGAGAGATTTTTTGAGGAGGAGCAAAAATACCATGCTTTTCTTTGCAATCAAAATATCTAATACCATCATAAGTTCCATTATTGTTCCCTTCAGGATTATCCAACTCCACACCAGCCCAAAACCCTTTGGCAAATTTAGTCAGACCTTTGAATCGCAGTGTTCCAGGTTGCACTTTACTCACAAGTACCCTATCACCAATGCTGAAGTTTGACAAATTATCTGTTTTTTCTGTGACTGAAGCAGAGGCCCACGGTGGTGGCTGAGTAGGAGCCTGTTCTTTCTCCACATCAATGCGTTCAGTATTTTTCAGAAGTTCTGTTGGAGACTTAAGTTCCAGCAACCTCTCCGAATGCTTGCTGCCGGAGAGAGAAAGAGATTTGTCAGTGAGGTATTCACTGATTTCGCCATCACTGCCAAGGCTCGTGGATCTGCTTCTGTTGGTTTGTGTGTGCTGTGACTGCTCTCTCTGTGACTGAGTGTCCCCTTTAGGGGAGAGAAGGGACATTTCAAAGTCATCTTCGTAATGTTCCACAGCAAGTTTTTCTTCAATTGATGCCTGTTTCCTGGAGGAGGATCCTTCAAAGTCTTCAACATATGATGGCTCTTTTTGACTAAACACGTGTTCTGAAAGCAGATCACCTTTTTCCTCTGCTGATTTGCTCAATTTGCAATAAGACTCTTCTACGTTTGGGACAGTTACAGCATCTTTGTCTGCCAGTTTCTGTTCTAAGACTTCTTCCTTACCATGATGGCTTTCCACAGACAAACCAAGAGGTTCCTTTAGAGAGTGTTCTTTTTCAGAATGGAGGAATTCTGAAATAACTGGAGGACTAACGGAGGAATTCCTGAAATAAATTTCTGGAATAACATCCAATGAACTCTCCTGTTCTTTATCTAATGTCAACAACACATCAGAACTTTCCAAAGGTTTAACATAAGAATCTTCAATCTCACATTCTTCTGATTTTATATATTCCAAGTCTTCTGGTATCTCAGATTTATGACTGAAGACGTCCTCCTCATTGGGTACATTTACTACAATGCTTGTGGACCCATGGGATATCCTACTAATGTCCCTACTAATGTCTTTTGTGTCTTTCACAAGAGCTGGTAAGGACACATGATCTAGGGAATCACCAGATCCTGCTCTGGAACTCCTTGGTGACATTAAACCTGAGGAAGATTTTCTGGAAGGTTCTTCTGCATGAACATCTGTCACCTTCTTGGTGTGCACAGACACAGATCTCTCAGTTCTTGATGACGCAGCATCTTGAAAGAAAATAAAAGTGAATCATAAAAAGTGAATCACAACAGATGGCATTGTCTCATTGGAGACTGCAACCACAGCCAACAAAATTAACATCAAGGTTTCTATGCTAAAAGATGCAAACTGGTGCCTTGGAAACACAGATTTCTAGCTGTCCTACAAACATTTGTCCAATTCCAGCGTTATAACACTTTCTTTCTAATTCTGTTTCTTGTACCATTACTTTATAATACTGTACAATACTTCGCCCACCATAAGGACTTGGCAACCTCATCTAGTGGAAAGTATGCCTGCCCATGGCAGGGGTTTGCAACTAGATGATCTTTAAGGTCCTTTCCAACTCAGACCATTCTATCATTCTATAAAAACAACCAAGCTTAGAACTGCAGACAGAATCATAAAATCACAGAATGGCTTGGGCTGGAAGGGACCTCAAAGACAGGGCAGGGATGCCACCCACTAGATCAGGTTGCCCAGAGCCTCGTCCAGCCTGGCCTTGAACACCTCCAGGGATGGGGCATCCACAGCTTCCCTGGAAAACCTGTTCATTAGATAAAAATTATCAACAGCAAAACACTGATAAGTATTAAAAAAAGGAACCAACTGTTCCTAAAGATCTACTTCTAAAGCCTTAATTATTTTGGTTTTCTTACTTTCCCTCCAGTACTTTCCCTCTTTGTTTCCTCCAGGAAACAAAATAAAATGAAAAAGGCTGTCACGTAATTATGATTCTGTAAAAACCTCAGCAAGAATAAAACTAAATAGTGAAGATTCAGAAAACAACAAAAGCAAATGCCTACTAAGTAGAATTAATAAAGCATGAACAAAAAATTTCATTTAAAATGTAGAACTGTACAAAATATATAGTTATATTTGTTACATTTGTATTTTTAGTTATATTTTATAGATACAGCATCTCTCAACATTTGTACTACTACTATTTCCTTAAAATAAAGAACTAAAATACTATGAGGTTTCAGAATTGGGAACTGGGGGAGTAAGGGAAGAGAGCCGTAACTTAGGAAACTCCACTCCCCAAATATTTCCAAGACCAAAACAAATGTAATTGTAAACATCAAAGAGTAAAAGATAATAGCTTCACCATTCTGGTTTTATCAAGTCTCCACGCTCTCTTAAAACCTATTCTTGAATAAAGGATAAGATTAAAGAAGTTTAAAACAATCAGGCTTCAAGACCTTCATCTGTAGTACTGATTCTTCCATTTACATACCTGCATACTCTGCAATGGATTCCAAAGATGCTCTTGATCGCTCTGATTCAGTCAGTGATTTCCAGTTTTTAGCTGTCTCTGGCCTAAAGTTGAAATATTGAGTTGTGTGAACCATTGTTACATGAGAAAGTGCTCTATTTTTTTTTTAAATAGATAAAAATGAAAATATGAGCATCCATAATTCTATCAATGTATTAATGATAACAAATGGTTTGGTTTGTCAACATGCTGTTAACTTAGAAAACAGGGATGGGGAGAGAGTTGATGGTTTGGCAAACCACGGAAAATATTTTTTTAAAAGGCTAATCACAATCCTTGGCCTTTTTGCAGCCAAAAAAGAGAAAATGATTATTATTATTATTTTTTTTTTTTAAAAAAAGAAGAATGCACTAAAATTGCACCATCTGCTGGAGAAAATGAAACACTTAATACTTAATACTTAAAACACTTAACACTTAATGTAAGAAGTGCAAAAAGTCAGCTGGATTGTCTACTTTTTAAGACATAAGATCCAAACCAGATGTAAATTGAAAAGATGAACAATTTGCCTCACAGTGCAACAGGCATAAAAACTCTTACAGGTCAGTGATCTGAACAACTGCTTTACACATTCTTGCTTAATCAAAAATTATTATTCAGAAATAACTTGAAAATAGGACCTGAAAGGCTGGGCAGGATAGAAATAAGATGCATATAATTACAGGGACAGTGCATTATCTATTTTGGGCCAAATGCAACCAGCAAATGTGCCAGCAGCATACTGCCACTGTCCAGTGCTTTGAGGAAGAGCTGTTAGCAGCTTTGCTTGCACCAAAGGTCTCTGCTCAAACAGCAATCTCTGCAGTTTCAGAATAATCTAAGCAAGAAGAAATCCCATTTACCTATGGAGTGGTGGTGCCTTGATCTTAGGTTTTTCAGCAGCAGCTGAATATGGAGTTTTAATCTGAGGTTTTGCTGTGGGTGATAAGTCCAGATCTTGGCTCAGCTCTGCTTCAGTCTTCTTGATAAACTCATCATATGACTGAGCATAAAAAAAAGTTATGACTGTTAATCTACTAAAATGTAACTACTACAATTTGGTATACAAAACCTATCAAAATCAATAAAGCATAGCCTCAACCATTTAAGGACACTCTCAGTTTCTCTGTATTGTTTTACTTCCTAAAGCTCCATAGCTGTGAATCCTGGAAATCAATACTTTACTTTCAAAAACAAATTACATAAGCATCACTGTTTAACCCAAGCTGGGATACTAATGTGTATGAACATACATAAACCCCACTGAACACCGTAATGTGTCAAAGATACTCATTTTAAAGAGTGTGGTTTTGCCTCCAAGGCTCTGGTTTATTACTGAAACCAGTTAACTAGCCAAAAACAGTCCTATTTCCATCACAATTAACATGCCTTTTACAGCTGTTGATAAAATATTTTGCCAACAACATCCATACTATAATGATTTATCCATAGCTTTTACTTTGCCCCTTTTCCTATGGTTCCTAACCTCCAGTTGTTTGATCAAACTAGCCTCCTGGGCTTTCAGTCTCTCCTTTTGCCTCTTCTTCTGTTCCTTTTTCAGCTGGTAAACCACTGACTTCCTTTTCCGTAGTTCATCCTTCAGGGCCCTGATCCGTCCTTCAATATCACTTTGATCAGATGTGGTTTCTGAAAAAAAAAATCATTTTAGCCCTTAAATAACTTGTAAACCAACTCTATGTAAAGCAAACAACAGTCATTTAGTAAACACAAAATATGGTCCAAGTGAAATATTCAAGAAATAATATTAATTTCAACATATTAAGACTCTTCAGGTGGGATCTTGGATTCACAACAGTACTGTATAACAAATGAAAGAAAAAGCACTGCATCTTGCTTAATTTACAAGAGAGAAAGGCTCTGATACATGCAGTAACTTGTTACCAAACTTGTTCACGTCAATTGCCCACATTCACGTTGCTACCTCATTAAGGGCTTATCACAACAGCTGTTGCAGAAATTAACCTTTGCTGACATTTAAAAATATGACAGCTCAACAATGCATACCAAAACCATAACTGAAGCATTTATTTACAGTCACCACGTACAGTTTCAAACTAGAAGGTACACTTTATTGATGAGAATTTATCTTGGAATAGCAGACTCCAGAAGCAGGTTAGGTTTCCAGCCACTTCAGATTTTCTGCCTCCTTGGCTAAATAGATCTATGAAATGGAAAGCTGACTGGCTGACAGCTGGAAGGAAAGCCAGTTTAAATGATGAAGAGATTTTTACTGTTGTCAGGCCTTGTGTGGACGTTTTATTCAGGGTGAAGGAGGGTAGTGTTGAGCTTAGACACATGGTAGACTACTCTATGATTACTTACACAAAACTATGTGGCACATCCTTGCTCCAAATTCAGTTACACAGACCTTCCTAAGATGCCATTACTGACTGGACCTATTTTCTACCTGATTTTTTTTTTCTTAATAATTTTCCTCTCCATCCCCTGCAGTCTGGTCTTCAACCCTTTTGATGATTTTCTGCTTCTGTTCCATTGTAACACTGTTCCCAGCTGCTTAGATCCATTCTCTGCAGGATAACCACGTTCTACCAGCAACTCTACCACTTTCATTATTCCTGTTGTCACAAGTTCTTGGTCTCGCAGAGCTCTCAGACTTCAAGAAAGTCTGCCACAGTGCCTCTACTACTACTTACTCTTCCCCACCCACCCGACTATGTCCACCTGTTTGTTGCTTTTCAAACATATACCAATACAGTGCAAAACAAGATCCTGACCTCAGATGGTGCTGCCACAATTAAATACGAGAAAATTTTCAAAATATTTATCTGATATAGTCTTATGGGAGCTGCTTCCTGTAACTGATGCCCCTCTTTATCTTCTATAGCAGCAGTTCCTAACAGAAGGATCTAGGATGGTCTGCTTTTCTAATGCTTGATGTTATCTATGCTGGTTTATGGACCAAAAGGCTTGGATGCCCATAAACTGCAACTGTTCTGCCGAAGGCCCTAGAAAGTAAGTTGACAGTAATACCTAGTCAGCCAGTGAGAACAGCTGGACATTTTGCTAATCCGTTTCACTTCTCAAGACAACAAACAGCCATGAAGAATGATTTCATCATCAACAGCCAGCAAATCAAACTACTGTATCCTTTTTCCACTAACAACGGTTGTTAACCATTTACAAAAGTTTAAAAAAGCATGGAAAGAATGGATCTCACTTGCTAATCATAGGTACTTTACGATGCCACTGTACTTAATTCCTCCTGAATGGTAAGTGACCATTATGCAATTATAGCTTTTATTGATCAACTCATAAGGGAAAGATCTGCACATGCTTTCATCTTTGACAATCTTGAGTACGCATGCATCAGCACTGACATAGTGATGACTTCATTACTACTCAGCAGCTTGGAAGATTTGCCTCTTTATAATGGAATGATTTATTGTGAAACCAACGTCATCTTGACGGACTTCCCCTTTCCTATACAACTGTCTCTACCATTTGAAATAGAATCATGGAATGGTTTGAGTCGGAAGGGACCTTAAACATCAAATTCCAACCCCCTTGCCAGGGGCAGAGACACCTTCCACTAGACCAGGTTGCTCCAAGCCCCACCCAACCTGGCCTCGAACACTTCCAGGAATGATGATGGCAAATACTCAATTTTAAAAGAGTTTATTTTCATGCCCATTGCTGCCTGTTATAATTTTCACTATATGTTCCTCAAGTGGTTCCTCATTCAGAACTTGAACATAACTTTAAGGCTTCACTAGGTTGCAACCTGCCCTCCAGACAGAACACAAATACAAACTACTCAGTGCAAGTATCTAGGTGTTACATATTCTTTTCTACATCTAACAGAATATCTGCCTCAAAATTACTGTTACTGTTGCCCTTACTTACATATTAAGCAAGAAACAGCATAAAAGATTATTAAGCTTGCTACATCAAGCACGTATGTCTCCAGTCTTCATAGTGTGCCAGTGGAATTAAGGAATTCAACCCAAAAAAAGTGTATTCCTCTGTGGCTGTTATCTCATTTGCTAATAAAAAGTATCTTGTGATGCTGTAACAACCACACTGTGGAATACAAGAGTCAGAGGCTAGAAGCAAAGAAAGGCTCAAGATAGTCTTCACAGCTAAATGGAGCTGACAGTGGTGACCCACAGATGATGGTTTGCTCATGAAGTCCTGGCATCCATATGACTAACACGCTGTGAGAACACATTAGGGAAAGGACTGCTCTGTATCAGTGCATTTCTGATGTTCCTTCCCTCAGCATTTACCAGTAGCCTGCTTAGATACTTGGTTAAAAGACTTGTGAGAGACGTATACACAGATCTTGTATTTTGTAGCTCAAAATGCAACCTTAGGCCCTATTTTACCGCACACAATCCAAATCCTTCTCAAAAAAAAAGAGGGGGAAAAACAACAAATATTCATTTTCTTGAGTGCTTCAGTGTGATATTAATTGCTCCAGTTAGTGATAATGCTTAAACATTACTAGATTTCTTCTCCCAGGTCCCAGGAGTACATATCGTACCCCACAGTACCAAAGGAGACTTAGGACATGAGGAGGTAAGAAACTCAGTAGGTTTTACAGATGAGCCTTATAAACTGAGAACAACTTTTTTTTTCTCATGATCCACTGTCCTACAGGCTGATTGTTCTGGCTGTGGACAAAGACATTCTGCATATGTCATGAAGCGTCCAACTGCTATGCACATGCCAATGAAGTGGGCTCACTTGCACTGCCAGGGTAACAGAGCTGTATGGCTTCTGGAGCCAGGTTGTGTTCAGAAGGAGGATGATCATGTTTATATGCTGCTGAACCATATTCTGCTTTCTTACAATAAAAGCAGTGGAGAACAGTAATTTATTAAAAGCACATCTAAGCTTGGTATTTTTAAATTCTAGAAACACCTGAACTATTAACTCTGTTTTCCTGCCTGTTTGCAGGAACCTTATGCTGAAACAATCAAACTACAAATCACAAAACTCTAAAACCTAGCATTTTCGAGAAATTTGTGTCTGTCTCCCCACATATAGGCCTGCATTTTAAATTTACTCATTAAAATGATTAGCTTTGAAAAAGCAATTCAAACCCAAGCAGATGTTACACTTACCTGACTGTGTCATAGATAAAGATTCATCAGACCAATTGTAGGATATCTGATGAGACTTCACAGGTGAACGTAGCTGTCCTCCAGTTCTATGGCTGCCTTTGCTGGAATCTTGCTTTGATACAGATACGCTTTTGGGAGGAGACTATGTGAGAAAAAAAAAGGACAAATAACTGTTTGTAAAGCTCAGTCTGAAAGGAGATCATTGCCATCAGGACTAGTTTCAAGAAAAGACTAGCCTGGCTAGAGAATATCTCATAGTTAATGGTACCTATCCAGCTGCCTTAAAACAGCTTTAATCTTAATTTACTAGACAATAAAATAAAAATACCAAAAGCAGCAATAACAGACTGCTTACTTTGAGAGTGGACTTCAGTAAACGTGCTCAGACTACCCTATTACTTCTCAAGTGAACTGACATGGTTGTGACTCACAGGTGCTCAATACAGTTTGTGTAATTGTATTTGGTAAAAATTAAGGGAATAAAAACTCCTACTAAATATGCCCATAAATCCAAAAGGACATTTCATATAAGAGGTGTGAGATGCCATTCTAAATTACTAAAACAGAACCCTATTTCTCTGTAGCTATGGAAAAGAAATCTAAGAACAACTATTCTGGCAAAATGTTACTTACCACTTCAACATTATACCACAAAATTTTCCCACACCTCAAACATAACCTCTAGCTTGTATTAGGTATTTTACTTCACTATTTCCTTAGAAAACTTGAGAAGAAAGTATTTCTAATAGAAGTCTAGATGAGTATTCTTTTGCCCTCTCAGAGGCAGCAAATTTTCTCGTTCAACACAGGGCAAAGTTATCAGGTTGATATTTAGCAAAATTATCAATGAAGCAGAAATAACAACAGGAATAGAACACTAAAATGGATTTAGCTAGCAAGCAGACCATCTGAAACCCAGGGGACTGTGTACCAGATTACAGCTATGCATCTTCATCCTGTAACTATACTTGGCATACATCACTCGCAAATAAAGCAAGGTGGAAAAACATGGCATAGTTTCCATGGCCTCAAAGAATTTACACAATGGTTAACAAGCTAGCCTACAGCTAATTCATGTTGGTGAACTGGGTCAGTGTTCCACCACTTAATACTGCATACCTATGTGACATATGCAGAACATTTAGCAAGACTTCCCACAGGTTTAAAAGTATCTAAACTCTATGCTCAAGCGATTTTTCCTCACCTCAAGACTTCAAAGAATATATCTGGATACCGTGTTTATTCATAGGAACATACCATGGTATTGCAAACCGAACAATTTAATCTCTGCTTCAACAGTTGGAAAGGCTGTACTTGTGTTCTCTGACAATCAATCTTTTAAAGATGTAAGAATGCATACAGCATGAAAATCTCACTCACAAGTTTGCCAGGTGTAGTAGAGGACTTGAACTCCTCAGAATAAATCATTTCTTCGTTAATTGTACTCTGAGCTGGGCTTTCTGGCTGTCCATGGCCCATAGTCTCTGATGGGACAGACTCAGCAGCTAAACTGCCAAGATCTTCTGGGACAGAGCTTTCACTGTTCAGACAAGAGCAAGAAGGCACTGGAGACTCTTCTTCACTGGCTGTTTCTGAGGCAGAATAATGAGAAAAGACAAACCACTTCAGAACTTGCACTGACTTAAATGCTTTCAGAGAAACTGTTGCCTGCACATAAAGTAGTAACTGCTACCAACACATCAAACTGGTGTTATTTCACTCACCTAGACACTGAGAGAGGAACATTTAGCATCAACAAGCACGTTTACCAGAAAACTATGATTTAAGACTACCAAACAGTCTTAGCAATTGCTGAATGTCTAAAACAAAGTTTTTCAGGATATTCTAACATTTTCCAGACAACATACTCTAAAAAGATTATTATTAGGGAAACCTGTCCTTCCAGTTGGCCATACAACAGCAAGAGTCACTATTAGTCTGAAGAAGTCATGGTGGAGCATATAATCTGCAAGTCAGATCTTGAATTTAGAATTGATTGCTTCCTTTACAGTAGTTGCAGAAAACATTTTAATGTTATGATTTCATCATGAGTCTCTCAAATGGCAACAAGTAAAATAATAAGTTGGGTTTTCAATATTCCTGTTTACTAAATTCCGCGGGAGTCACAGCATTATGGAAGCAGCCATGGAGAACTATTTAATATTTGAGCAAAGGCTGGGGAGACAAATTTCTCTTTCTAAAGCAGGACCATGCTCCAATGCTTACTGGTAGGTACTGGTAATACAAAGTAGTGAATTTTTTCATCCAAGCCTCTGTCTTCAGCATAAGGAGTTTTTGCTCATGGGAACTTACTGACTCACACACATCTTTAAGCTGTTTTACAGATGCCTAAAATCCACATGACTTTTCAGTAACAAGGGTAATAGGACATAATTCTGAATTCCTTTTGCACACTGAAAGGATATTCTCCTGCTTTCTACAATGGGAAAAAATATATTATTTTGAGAACAACCCCTGAAGTTTTATTACCTTCTCCCACTGCAATCTGGTTCTCTGTAGTTCATGCTGAAGGTTCTGGCCAATTAAGACAGAATAATAAAGCTGTAGCTCCCCAAATCTGGGAACATTTTTCTCACAATAGCATCACTTATACTGATTACAATAGTATTTTTGTGTTGGGAAAAAAAAAAAAAGAAAGAGACTCTAAATTGTATGTAGAAACATCTGGTTGATCTCTGCTGCACTGCATGATTAAGAAGGTACACAGCAAATGAAGAATACCCGTATAACTAAGGTTTAAAATAGGTTTAAAAAGAACAAGTCAGAAGATGACATTAAAGAGTGCAGAACAAGAGAAGAACCACCACCACCAGATCAAAAAAGGCAGGAAGTGGAAACCTAAGCAATTGTTTCAGATTGCTTTACTCTTGTCATTTGCATCAGTTCTCCCCCACTTCCTATTACCTTTGGGCTCAGTTCTCTGATCCCCCAGTTCTTTCTTGGCTACTTTGTTTTTAAGCAACTCTTTGTCCCAGGCAGCCAGAGCCTGCTTTTCTATCCGCCGTATTTCGGCTTCCTCTGCATCTAGGCAGCGTTTCCACTCCAGCAATTCTTCAGCATGTTGTCGACGCTGCATCAGCTTCTGTTCTCGCTTAGTTAGGAACCTGACAGACAGAGCAGAAGACAATGGAAAAGCAGTCGACCACAGTCAAAGATCCCAACAGCCCAAAGCTCTGTCTTCTAATCGCCAGAATTTTAGCTGTTCAGATTGTTTCCTAGCGTAATATCCATACTAGTGACTATGTCCTAGACTTCTGATGTGCTGCTGGGGAAAAGAGTAAAAGAAATATATATATTTTTTTCTTGTAAAACTGCTGCTTAGATTTTAAGAATCTTCAACATCATTAGAAGTGCTACTAAATACTCAGTAAAAGTTAACAGGGCTAGTTCCCAGTTTTAGAGCATGAGAAGTACCTGTGGCATTAAACTGGAACCCTCAAGAAAGCAGTGACTGTTTGAAAAATGTACCTTTCTTTTTGCCAGTTCCAATGACAGAGAAAAATATTGTAGCCCCGACTGCCTCACAGTTCTTTCTAAATACATAATTATAAGAGAAGGTGTTCCTGTATTAATAAACCTCCTGACGGATTTACTGGAATTACTGGAGCTTTTATCCTTCTTCCTTTGAGTATCATCTCTGGATTGCCACACTTGGAATGTTAATTGTTAGTTGACAGCATAAAGAGCATAAGGATGCAGGACTGTTCTTCCTAGCTACTAACAGATCTGGCTACTAATTTAAAACTAAGAGTAAATAAAAACCTTGTGCTGTAAATTTGCAAAACCTTTTTATTTGTGACAAAGATTTCTCAAGTCATTCATGAAGCCTCAGAAATGAGGAACTTGTGAGTTTGAATAGGTCTGTGTGCATGTACTAATTCTCTTTGCCAACCATTGAATAGAAGCATCCCTGGACTTCTAAATATTGAAGTTACCGAGAAAATAGCATTCAACATTTAAGATAGGAGCTAGAAGCAACTTCAACATCAGCTGCATGTACTTCCTCTCACATGCCAACTCTAGAGTATACATAAATCCATTCAGCTCTTGCAGTGAAATTCTTAACACATCACAGAATCACTCTTCAGAAAACAGATGATTTGCCAGATAGAGTGCTCAAATTGGTACAGAGGGTGTGGTGCCTGAAAATGCAGTCTTCAAAGTCCTGTGATATTTTTCTTTGAAAGTGCCTTTATAATTTGCCATTTTTAATACAACCTAAATACTTAGCATCAAAGTTCTTAAGCTGCAAAGCAGTTACTAATTTTTGCTTTTTGATCTCCTGTGTGTCAAACGATCCTCTTATATAGGGGGACTGCAATGAACAACTGGGTAATCTGCAGGTCTCACCTGCTGAGGGACTTTTTTTTTCCTATTTGCTTGCTTAGTGTTTCTCAGTCTGTTCCCTGGAAAAGTGAGCTGGCAGTTCATCAGAAAGATTAAGATTCAGATGAGTCCTCCTCTAAGAGGAATTCAGATCAGGTGGAAAAAAGGGATGATGTAAAGATAAAAGTTTCAGAAGCAAGTAAGACGTGCCCACAGTCCTCTTTACTATAGTCAAAGCAAGGGTAAATGAAAAGCACAAGCACCTCACAGACTGTCTGGAATACCTGCCACCTTTCAGTTCGCAGGTGCTATGATTTCACGTATTATTTTATCACTTGCTGTAGATAAGCATCAAATGTTGTCTACTCTTAGGGAAAACTGACAGATTTATATCACCAAATCTAGATTACCAATGGTAATTGCACTATAAACATGATACAGACAGTCACGGTTGTCGATGTTGTCTTTAACCAGCACTCTCAGATTTATCAGCTCTTACTTTCAGTTACACATCAGTTCCAGTAAGTCAAGCAGGTCATATATTTGGAATTTGTTATGTAGGTCATTACTACAGCAATGATCTCAATGCAAAAGGCAACTTCTTCCTTCACTAGTTGTTTCATTTCATTAAAATATCTGCATCCTCACAGATCTTGAGAGAGGCAAGTCCAGTTGGAATAAAATCAAAGAGAAAGGCTGAAATAAATGGATTCAAAAGAGCAAGATTCCTCAACAGCAAACGTCAAATGAATTAACCCAGAAGGCCACAAGTGGGAGCAGAATTAACTCAATGACCATAAAACTAATCACCATACAAACACTAACTAATAACAGACTCCCAGTCAGTCAAAAGGAATGTTAAGAGAGAGAAAGAAAATTCCAACATTCGTCCTTTAGGAAGAAGCAGATTAAAGCAGTGTGGCTAAAGATGCAGACCCTTTTATAACCCTGGGGCATAAAAGGTCAGAACCACAAGGCAGCGTGCGTATTGCCTTAGCATTCAGTACAATCTAGAGGGTTCCAGTTGTAACACCAAGGGTATCCATTCATCCTCACCAGAAGGGGCACCTTCGGGCAGGGGAAGGCAAAAAATACACCATGTATTTACAAGGCAGGAAATCTAGATGAGCAAGGAGGAAGCAGAAGCACTCACATTACATCACCATGATTTTCAAAGTCTAACTATTTCTCTGGTGCTAAGGTCCAACATTTTATCTGCCCATTCCAGAAGTGTTAACCTGCGCTTGTACTACGTTTGTATCCAATGTACACTGAGTTTAAGGTCAAACTAGGCAGTTCAGTAGCTATTCTGAAGTAGACAGTGGGAGCAAAGTGAACTGTCTGCTACTCTGAACACAGTAGGAATACTAAGAGATTAATCTGGAAACAGTAAAGTTTCAAAAATGTTCACTGACTCATCTGATGAAGAACTTCTTGACTTTTCGGGACTGAACAGAGCATGCTCTATCAAAGAGTCTATCACTTGAGAAAGGTACAGTTACCTGACCAATTGGTTGTAGATATACAGCTGGAATTTGGGGTGGAGGTTGGGAAAACAGACACTGAGAGAGGCCCAGTGGTGAGACGTAAAGACAGAGAAGAAGTAGTGAACAGGAGAGCAGTGTCTACAAAATAAGGAGGAAGAGTTTAAAACTAAGCAAAAAAAGGCAGAAAGAATGAGAAAAGGACAGCATCTAGCAAAGAACTTTTAAATTAATTGCATTTAACCTAACACCTCGGATAGAAAAGCTATACATTGTTATGCAGAAGGTAATAGAACATATACACTTGTGCGTAAGTTAGAATACTTCATTTTCTGTTAGTCAATGGCATGCTACTTTCACATCACTGTGTTTTTCCTTAAATTTAGGAAGGAGTTTTATTACTCTGATACAAACTTACACATGCACCTATTGAAATCTCAACCCGAGCTTCTTGCAACTTTTGATAATTCTAACCCTTGATAGAGAGCATTACGAGCACTGAACAGAATGCTGGGTTTGCAACATATACAGCTTTGCTAGTCTGCAACTGAAAAACACTTCCATTTGCCCAGTGAAACCTCAGAAAAATTACTGCTCCAAAGGTAAGCACCAGTGGAAGGCCAGAAAAAAAGATGAAATAATTTATTTCAAAAACAAGCAAATCCAGACGAAATCTGAAATATACCTGTGACTCAACTTTCAGATGCTATTTTGACCCTGTGGTAGAATGTGGTCTCAAAATACTGACATATTGCCTCTTTCATCTGAGATACTAACTGCAGACAGATAATGACTATCCTTTAAAAAAAATCTACATAAACTCAACACTGTGATGAAAATGATTTTTCCAAATGAAAGACTATTTTAAGCTAAGTAATTTATAGAAAAATACCATGCTCCATATAGCTCTGCAGCAACTACAACACAGCGTAAGCAGCATATTAAGGAAAGCAAAAGCAAATGAGCATTTAATCAGTCCTTCTGTTGTACAGATTGTCATTAGAGTTGCATATGCAAGGAAAGCAAGGGCAGACGGGTTAATTCTCTTTGACAGAGCATGCTCCTGTTCACATGCAGGCTATGCAGATTCATGTACAAAATTAAAACAACAACTCTTTCATTCCCCTTTTAGCAGAAAAGCTGTATTAAAGACACCTCATAGGTAAGGATATTCCCTTTGCTACAGAGTACAGCAAGTCCAGCTTAGCAGGGCTTCCCAGTTTGTTTCTCTAATCCTCTTGTACTTTACTCATCATTCAACTTCTTTCCTTTTGTAGTACCATGCAATCTGATCAATTCTCTTCAAAACAGACAGCTTCCTATCATTACAGCCTAAGCAAATGTCTTACTCTATTATGATAATGTTATTCTTATGCATTTTATACATAAGGACACAAAAATAAGCTACCAAGTTGCCACGGCTTTTCAGTAAGCGCTGCTATTGTTATCAAGAACATCTGCAAAATGTGTGCAAAAGCCATACAGTCAATAAGACTGAAGTTCTAGAGAACTATTTATGTTTACAAAAAATACATCCTCTGACTATACAGCAATCAGACAAAACCATAAAAACCGCATGACCACATGCATTGCATCACATGGAAATACAACGTCCACTTATTCTTCCTCAAAGCAACTGTTTCAGCTAAAATCCCAACATACACCTTTTGAAAAGTATACGCTGGGTGAGCAATATTTTAGACTTGGAATTAAATTTTTTTAAGGGTAAAATTAATTCTGTATCTACTACAATCCTTTGTAATACTAAGGACAATTATTTACTACTATGCAATTCTTACTGGAATTCTAAGTGCTGCTAAGGAACAAAGGTACATTGAAAAAATAAGATTTTAAAATTGATGTTGACAAAAAGCCTACCTGATAAAAAGTGGCAAAGGAAGTCTTGAACACAAAAATATATTTATGGTCTCTTACAGAATTAGTATCAAAATTCATAACCTGTAATTTGGTTTTGTAACACTATGTTTCCATTGGAAACTTCATATGTGGAATCTCTGATGAAAAATAAGATAAAGCCATAAAAAGAACGTGCTCTTTCAAGATTTTTCTTTTGAGCCTATTTTTAAGTGCCACCTTAAGCCATTTCACCAACCTCAACCCATACTTAGGAAAAGAGTTCACTGCTACAGAATTGAGGTGTTTTCCACATGACTTGAAAAGCTAGGAGTTTAGTGTTGGAAACATGTCGCTCCAGAAACTTGATACACCATTTGTGATTTTATCTGTTCAGTGCGCTAGATCCTACCTCAGTTAAAAACATCAAATTCAGGCTTGAACATGAAGACTAAGTAGAACATGTTTGTTTGTTTTTTCTTTGCCCCTTACTTAAAGAAATGCTCACATACAGTTTTTGTTTGTTTGTTTTAAATCTTCATCATATACATATATATGCAGGTATGGGAAACATATTTCCCAAATGACTACAAGCAGCCATAGTGCTAAGGAGTCGCACACAGCCTGCCTTTACACATGGCCACACTTGATTTTTGATATTTTCTCTGTTAGGAGTCTCAAGAGAAAAAACACGACAAAGATCATCCGTATGAACTAAAATGTAGTGACCTACCTTGGTTACAAGATCAGAAAAATTGTTTAAGCGATGACTACTACTTGTGTTAACTGGCACAGGCCAGAGTTTGAATGGGTTAGTCTCAAATAAAAAATTAAGGCTTCACACTAATGAGCACATGCTGCTAAATATTGTAGGATGTTTAAAGCAGACAAAATAATTCCTGCACTGAAAAGATGCAGAAACAATTTATTTGATTCAAAACTATTTAACGGGTGAAATCAACAGATTCCATCTTAGTGATATCTATACCGCTGTAGTCTTTCTGATGGCCATTTTTAGTGCAGATGCTGGCCAAACTACTTTTTTAATTAAAGTAGTAAACTTTTGTAAAATAAAAGGAAACTTAAGTTACTTTTCGTCCATTCTGCTGCGCATTTTTTTAAGTTTCTGCATGATGCTACTAGTCTCACTGCTGGAGATTGAGATTGGGGAAGGGCTGCGTGTTTCTGCATCGGTTGGAAGTGGGCTAGAACCATTGCTCTGTTTGATGTCATCCTCACTGTGAAGTTCCTGCAATTAAAAGTAAAAAAAAAACAAAAAAAAAAACATTAGAAGTATAAAAAAATGGTAGAATAACTTTTCAAACTGTGTTAATCAATCTCACTTCTCCTCAGATCATCAAATAATACATCAAATAATACTTCAGGTAAGTCTGTACACCTGCAGATTTTTTATCTTTATTCTCCAGCTTCATTTCATTTGACACCATTTTTAGTACTCCCCTTCTCACCGTAATTTAAGTTCTCCCTTAACTGCAACTAGAACAAAAAATCTCAGAAGAATTCAGTTAACCACACAGAAAATCGATTCTTACTCTATTACTATTACTAAGCTTGTGTCTCCAAAATTTTGTAAGGAGTCAGCCAGTAATCAAACCCTTTCCTGCTATCTCAAAGATGTGAGCAACTTAGTTCAGTAACACTGAAACACACAAAGCAGCAAGTTTGAGTTTTAGAGCTTGTATTTTAGTTCTTTGGGGTCTGGTAAGTAATCAAATGGAATTAGAGACTGAGATCACCAGCTACTGCCCAGTTAAAAGAAAACACCCGATACTTTTGGAAATGTGTTTATCAACAGTTTAAAGAAATTAAACAACTAAAATTGCTGAGATAACAGGATGAGACAGTTTGGGGGAGATAAAAGTTTCTAAGTGATAGGTCCAATCTAGTACTTTTTAAGCCTGTAGTTGAAGTGAAATACCAACTGCAAAGCCAAAGAGGGAAGATTCCAGTTTCTGTACTGAACACTTACCAGCTTGTTTTCTCCTGCAGATTTTAATTTTTCCTGCAGTTTCATTGTAGTCTGACGGATTCGTTCTATCTCCGCCTGCTGTTTAAGGATCAGCTGTCTCTCCTTCCGAGCAGCCTTGTTAGCCTCTTGAAGACGCTTAATTTCTGCCTTTTAGGTATAAAAGATTAAGCAAAAGAACTGTGACAGACAGCTCTTGAACACATTCTGAAGCTGTCAGTGCCCATGATATGGGATTACTGAAATTATGTGAAGTAACTAGCCTGCAGCTTAAGCAGCAGAGAATAGAATATCAATTAATACATCAAAATCTCAACCTGTGAGATTATTGGTAACAGAAGGACCCTTTAA
Source organism: Heteronetta atricapilla (assembly GCA_011075105.1). Lineage (NCBI taxonomy): Eukaryota > Metazoa > Chordata > Aves > Anseriformes > Anatidae > Heteronetta > Heteronetta atricapilla. The sequence continues at coordinate 11,041,349 of CM021738.1, forward strand.
AACAAAGTGCTAAACACTATTAAAAAGTAAATAAAACATATGGTTGAGAAATACTGCTAGTTTCCTATCCAAAAACCTGGCACATAGTTTTCTCAATTCTCAACTTCTACAATGTCCAAAGCATTTAACAACCACACAGATGTATCAACAGGATTTTCCTAGAGGGCATCAATTACCTTTTCCTGCTGTAATCTCAGCAGCAGACCACGCTGCCTCTTTCGAATAGGGGGCATCTTATCATCCTCTCCCTTGTCTCGCAAATGCCTGAAAAAGACAAAAGAAGGACACCTAGGTCACTACCTCATAATCATTTGTCAGGCCCACAATGATAAGCAGTTGGAATAAAGTGTCTGGTGGGAAATGTCTCTGGTCTTTTTCTCATGAAGAGAGAGTGATTGTGAAAAAGCATTATTGATTAAGTCTGGTCACCACTGTTTAGGAGTTTCCCAAGGTTACTTTGAAAAGCATTTCAGGACAAAGATGTTAGGCTGGAAACAAATCATTAATGACAACACACACCCAGATTCACGGAATTTGACCTGAGTCAACTAAAGAGACCTCAGACGGACATGAAGCAAGAAAAATCATAACCAGGTGATAGTTTTATACATTCTTGAATTAAGACTTGTAGAGCAATGGGGGAACTACCAATGGTGAGAACTACCTTCTCTAAGAACAAACATTGGATGTTCTACTGTTTCCATGAAATTCTTGTATCAAGCCATGTTCAGTGTAAACATCAAAGCACACTTACAAACTGGGTTCTGTTCTTTTCAAGTGATAGTAACATTTGCACAGATTACAGCCACTGGTATTAATGAGGGAGGAGTGGGGTAGAAGCAAAGCATCATAAAAAAATAAAAGTATAAGGAAATGGTCAGTTAGCAACAAGGTATATTCAGCACTATCTTACTTCTTCTGATGTTCCAGCCAAGCTAATTCAGCTTTTGTCTTCTCTTTCAGAGCCTTCTCCCGGAGCCGAAGTAGTGAGGACTGATGAGCTGCTCGCATTTCCTCCTCTTTCATGTACTGCCTTACCATCTCCATGGTAAATTTAGAGAAACTATCTTGTCCCCCTGAGAACGGCATGCTTAGCTCCTGAAAGGCAAGCCAAATTTGGCATGATTTAATAACAGAAATTCCAAAGCATTTTTCAATTACAAACTGTGCACACATGTACACACACATGCACACACTTAGATATATGAAGGGAAGCTTTTTTTTCTTTCTAAGCTTTTGTAGACCAGCTTTTTCTGCACTGCTTGCATAACAGTTTTGGGATATCCTCTCATGGGGCAGAGAGAAGCATCCTCTTGCACCTCCTAGCTGTGAGTAAGCATAACAGAAGAATTCATCCACTGGGCCTTTGTAACCTGCCTCAAAAAAATCACTCCTCTTCTCCAAAGCCACAAGAGAACAGGTAGAGGCCTGGATGGACTGTCCCACAACACCAAAAAATCATCTCACTTGTACAACACTAACATCCAGAATGTTCATACAACTTTGTTTTCAGATGCTCAAGAAACCAAAGTTTGTAAAACACAAGCAACAAAGAACGGCTCACCAAGATCACCAGCATGATTGAACTAGGATGGTTAATTTACCTTAACTGTGGTTGATTGACCTACCTTGATAGATGACAGAGCTGTTTTTTCTGGGGAGACTTCTTCATCAGAATCATCACGACTACCCCATTTCTTCTCCAAGTTAATTCTACGATGACTCTCTGAGGGCAGCAAAGACCGAAAAGACTTCTCTTCAATCTCATCCTCTGTCATGGACTCATCAAATTTCAGGGAACACTCTGTTGCAACTGAAGCGGAATCTGAGGAAGAAATCACAGAAGTGGGTTAATGCTCAGGTATGTACCACAAAGGCCATTTTACTCTGTCTCAACCAAGTAAATTTGTGAGGGATAGCGGCAGGATAGACGGAGAAGACTAATGCAGAAAAATGGGTTTTTGGAAGAGTGACCTTGAGTTAGAGGACATATTACTGTTATCTAGCTTAAAAAGGCCTAATAGAATTCTGTATACAGGTATAAACACATTTTTGAGGCTCCCGAAACATCTGGTGTTCAGCTTGTTTATTCAGCAAGTGAACATCTGGTTACAGCAAAAAGTAGTATAGTCCACAGACTCCATCACTCTGATTTGCAAAATTTCAAAAGATTCCAATCTTACTGTGCTACCCTCTGTTTAAGAGGTTACCAATTCACCTGGGGCTCAGCTTGCATTATGCATATTCCCTCATTTATTTCAGAAACTCATTCTGAAACAGCATCTGCCTCCCCTCGCCCCGGCCCTCACCACCTTCAGATTCATCACATGCAAATACAGCTAACCTTTTTCATCTGGCAGCGATAACATACTATCACTCGGCAACGAATCATCCACACCAGTATGAGCCTGCTCTTCAATACTGCTAGTTATCTTTTCACGACGGGTAAGTTTTTTCTCTTTCTCCTTAGAAGATGGAACGGAAGGACTCTCTTGCCGGCTGCTGGTACTACTGTTTCACCAAGAAATATTTTTTAAATTAAGATATTACGTGTACATTTCAAAACATTTAATTAAAGACAAAGCAAATGCCAGTAGGGATATAAATCTTTGAGCTCTGGAATCTAACACAGGCTTACCTGCTGAAGGTCTAATACCCCCTTTACCTCTTTAAAAAAAAACAATACTTGAATGCTGAAATGTCTCAAATACCACTTTGCAAGTATTTTCAGAATTTTATTTATAGCAAAAACAAACAAAACAAACTAAAAAAAACACGTTATCTAATCTGTTCTCACCTCCGATCATGAACCTTTGATCTTGAGGATTCTGAGTAACTATCAAACACTGGTGAGTAAGTCTGTTTGGAGTCACCCACTTCCTCTTTACTTTGTGACATGGCACCAGATTCACATTTCCTGAGAAATAAAAGTGGTTTTGGTAAATCTATGTTGTCTTAAAGAAAAATATCATTTCCATATACTTTTATCAGAAGTAATAGCTAGAACTTATGAAAAGACCACTTAAAATCTTAGACAAGTTAAATCATACCATAAAATACTTAGAGCACCTTTTTCCTACTCTCTTATATAGACCTTCACATAACTGGTTAGCATCTCACTTTCAGGGTACACTATGAAGGTTGTAAAGATGGAATCTAATTTTTTCTTAAATGCTCACTTAAAGTGACATCTTACAGTTTTCTTCAAGAGTAAGCTAAGCAAAAACTAACAAATCTTACTTCCCCGTTCCCAAGATGTGAAACGTTTGGCAAGACCTGTTTGTATCAGTTTGGGCTCTCAGTTGTTTCAGGAACTCTGAGTGATGCTGCCGTTGGTGGTCAAATAAAGTGGTGACTGCAGCAGCTGGAGCACTTACAGTATCTGAGATCTGGGTTCGAGCTAACTCTGTCATCTGAGTAGAGTAAAAAACAGAGGAATATAATGAGCTTCTCAGCATCAAGATGTTTTGAAAAAAAAAATAGTCATTCTTGCACGCAATTTACTGATTTATTGAATGAACATGTAAGAGTTTTGAGATGTTTGTAATTACATACACGTCAGTCTTGGTTGGAAGAGGTGCATGTTGCTTTATAGATCCATTTTCTTTAACTTATGGGGAGTGGGAGTGTTAATATGAAACTAAGATATGTGATGCCAGACAGCAATTATTATATCATATTCTCATCAAGTTAACCAAACTGTTCACTACACTGATCTCCACACAGCAGAGCAAGAATGCGAAGCAAAACAAAAAGAAAGAAAAGACCTAATTACAATTAATTTTTAAAAACGTGCTGGAAACAACATTTGCATTTGCATTAGAAAGTGCATCTTACGCCCAAAGTAAGAAATATTAACTCCCTGCAAAAGGGAGCAACAAATGTAAATTCCAACATCATGCAAAGTACCAGGTCTAAAATCGGCTGCCTTACAGCAACAGATAGCCATAAATCTTGCTTTTCTGATGTGATTTGCATATGAAATAGATACAGGATCAAACTTGGAGTATAATGCTTACAAATTAAAAATGTTATGTTCACTATAACCAATCACTTCTGGAAGAACAATCTGCTGAATGGTTAATAAACTGGAAGATCATAAGAAATGTGAACAGGGATTTAAGGCTGCCGACCAAATTCCAAGTATTGATACCAGAAAAGCTCCTTTAAAGTCCTATCATTTGGCACGTTGTGAAAGCAAAGAAGCTATACTGAACAGAGAATAACCTAGAGGCAAAACAGTATTTGAACTAATACTAAAATTAAAACAACTTTTTGTTTCAGTCAAGATCTTACCTCTCGGTGAGCTGCATCTGTAGTGAGAAGTGGAGTTTCTGCCTGCTTGGCTGCAGCTTTGCACATAGGCTCTTGCAGCACATCTGCGACCTCCTGCAGTGACTGGAGAAGATGTTGTAGTGATTCTACATTGACCTATGCAGAGAACACACAGATCTCAGCCTGTCAGAATTTTCTGTCTATAATATGTACTGTTTTATTTCTCAAAGTTTGGAAAAAAAACTTTGAAATTTTCCCCAGAAAGGATTATTATTATTATTTTTTAAGATATATTAAACCCCTTCACCATTTTAATATGTGCAGAGCTTCAGATGAAGAGTACTCATAGGCACAAGTTTACTTACAGCATTTTGCCTCTTATACACTCCACATTTTTTGAAGGGCAGCATTACCTGAGCTGCCTTCTTCCTTGCCTCTTCCAGTTGTCTCTGACTTTCTAAAGCTTCTTGTTCAGCTTTGATTTTCAAAAGAGCTAAGTCCCTTTCATGGCGCTGCTGCTGTGCCTAAAGACCAGAAAAAAAAAGTTTTAAGCACTGAAGGTAAATGCAAAGAACTTTTTTTTTGCCTTAGCCACTTGCTGCAACTACCTTTGTTAGATCTAGATCTTCTTTACTGGTGCCTTTTCTGGTAAAGTCAAATTGTTATCTTATTGACTGACCTTCTCCCTTTTAACTAGACAGTTAACTATGCAGAGTCCTCCTACTCTTCCACCATAGTGTAGAAAAAAAAAAAGATTTATTAAATCAATTAATTCAACAACCTATAACAAGCAAGCTTGACAGCATAAGGAAATTTCAACCAAACCCATCCTTTCAATAGAATAAGACAAATGATCCAGTATAAACAACCACAATGCATGGCATCAGTGATGGGGTTTGGACAACCTGATCTTGTGGAAGGTATCCCTGCCCTTGACAGGGAGTTGGAGTTAGATGACATTTAAGGTTGCTTCCAACAGACCACTCTATGACTACGATGCAACATCAAACCCAGTAATAGTAATAGTCAGATCTTTATTTTATTGATGTATACAATCAAAGCAGTGCTTCTAGCTAAGGGTATATTAATGACTTATTGTACAGTCAGCAGTTCTTTGGTGTCGACATAAATACAAAAGCAAACAGATATTAATCCTAAAAAATGGATCTCATTGGAGATGCTTGAATATGCCCGTGAGGATTTTTCTGCATTGATAACAAAAGCAGAATTCAACCTAATTTGATTAACTTTCTCATAAAATAAAAACCAGGAATGTTAATACAAGGAAATATTTTTTCACTACCTTTAGAATCTGAGCCAAAGAAACGCTCTCCTGCTGGGCAAGTGATATGCCTCGTACACGTTCTATGTCTGAAAGCTGCCGGACAGACTCCTCGATGGCACTAAGGTAGTTCAATTCTGCTGACAAGCGGTGCTGAAGACCGGCAGGGGAGAAGCACATACATCCTGCAGGACAGGACTTAATGGTCAGCCTCCATAGGACTTCGGTACCCCACATCATAAAATAAAGAGCAAAAATGTAACAGCTCTGGAATGGTTGTAACATAAGAACTCACCGCTCGCTGAGGCTGCTCCTGCTGCAGGCCTACTAGTTCCCAGACTCAAGTCAGAGAAGGCTAGGTTAGGCTTCAACCCTGATGCTGCACTTCCAGAAAAGCCAGCAGGTGACTTGGCTCTTTCTGCTGTATTGCCTACAGAATCAAACTGCGACAATTTTTGGGAACCTGAAGATGGGGAAGAAGTCGGTGTCTTCTGGGATCTTCCCTTGTCCAAGAAACTGACAGAGAAATCAAGATAGAAAGAAGTCAGTATTCTCTTAAGTCCAGTTATTTGTTAAGATGTCAAACCAAGCTCTTTCATTTATACACACTGACCAGATCTATGCAAAAGACCTCTTCTTTTGTAGTTTGCTTTAGGAAATGGCCTCATGAAATGGGTTTTGCACCTACATTCCAGTTTAGGGCTAAGTTTCTACAGCACTTTTATTTTTCCTCAAGTATTACATCTTCTCAGCATAGATGAAAAAAATAACACAGTATCTACATGTCCTGATCCAAGAAAAAAGATTGCCACTTATAGCTAAACCTGCAGGGGTCATTAAAACGTGGGCAAGAAAGTACAAGCACCCTCATCAATAACGTTGCCTCATGTGAACAGGATTATTTGGTTGTAACACTGATAAAGCCTTCCTGCAGTACCAAGAGATGATTGAGAGGAAACAAGATCCTGAGGATCTCGATCCATGGTCTGGTATCTGGCTAAGAAAACACTTCATGGCTAGGCAAGCACTTTCAGTATCTGCTGTTAGGAAGCTGGCAACTGAAAGTCAAGACACACTCATATACATGTGCATTTACCTATCTGTTTTGAGAATTTTGGCAAGGAACTTTTTAATTGCAGGAAATCAGGCCAGTATTTGATATCAGAATATCATGAGCAGTATTTTGAAAAAGCAAACAGTTGTATCAGTATGCTGACTGATAAGCCACTGCCCCATGTCTTGATCTCTTTCACCAACGTGCAATGAAACGCCGGAAGGCCAAAACTTGACTTACAGAGTCATTAAAAATTCTACTGTAGCATTTCTTGTGAATAGAAAATTAAATATCTCACTTTCAAACATACAGAAAATGATGCAGGCACTTCTGAAATTTACTGTTCTAATTTTATTAAGCCAAGAAGGGTTAATAGTGGATGCTTAAATCCCTTAGGAGGACTTTTAGCTATACATACTTGGCACATCTTAAGAGGGCAAAGAACCTTTCAAACCCAATACTAGCAGTGAAAGCCACTAACATTAAGTCAATACCTCAGAACCATTCTATATTCACACAGAGTGAAAGACCATTATCTGTTGCTTTTTAGAAAAACATGCAGTGAAAACTACACCGAGTGTATTTCGTAACTGTCTTCATTGCATAATTAGCAAAAAAACCAAACCGCATTCATATCCAGACAAACAGAGGATGCAACAGGAAAATTAGTAATTTTTTCTTCCTGTACACTCTTTCCTGAGGTGCAGTTCCTCTCTTAAAGCATCAGCTCACAGAACTTGATAGACTTATGTACACATTAGAGTGTCCATCTTACTAACATTTGATCATTTCTGTTACTTCCCTTTTGTATCTTAACACAACTCATCTTAGTTATATTCACACACAGTCTTACAAGGTTCATATTACCTCAGCAGGGAATGTCCCGATAAATTTTCTAATGTGCTGTCTGTATCTGGGTTCTGCTCATGGTCCTTGTTAGAAATTCTACTACTCGATAAGGATTTCTTTGCTTGTTGGGATCCCCGCTCTAATTCAGATGGCATTTTATCTTCTTCTGGAAAGTGGTGAGAACTTCCATGGTAAGATTCCAACCCTAAGAATGAACAAGGTTGTCAAAAAATTTATATTTACTATTCTAAGTATGAATATCCTAGCCAACAGAAGCCCCAAAACAAATAATTGTGAACATTCCCAACTCCCCCAACACTTAAAGATGCCTTTGAATTACAAGTGTGCAAATCCAACAAGCAAGAAATGTAAATGTGACAGCTTCCTACAGGAGATTAAGTTCTCTTCTGCATTTTGCATCCACTGTCAAAAAAACAATGTATCACTCAGCTTTCACTTCAGCGCACTCTCTCAATTTAAACAGAAAAAAAGGCATTTGAGTTTTTCAATACTGATAATTAAATTTCTTTTGGTAAGCTAGAAAATTTTGAAAAAATAGGAAGCAAAGGTAACTGGGGACATCCAATCTTATTTTTTCATTCTTTTGTTGACTTTAAACCTAGCTTTTCCTTATGTTACTCACTCCTTACATAGCAAGAGTGTACCAAATCTCAAGTTTCTTCGTGCTTTGTAATGTAGACCTTACTGAAGAGTGTATTTATTTGTACAGTGTATAATTCATGCACCGGAGAGAACTGTGATCCAAAGATGAAGCATACAGACAAAATCCTCCATAAATGTGGCTGTAACCCCAATTTCTCAGCACCCTATTAGAATTTCCTCAATTCAGAGCCTGAAAATAGTTGCCACAAGATATTAAAGTATAAAGCTAACTAATTTGTTAGAAAGATGTATTAGGAGGGGAAAAAATCACTTCCTTGCTATTTAGTTTCAGACAACTACTTTTGAAGGTCAGAGAAGAATACGAGTCAAGAAAATTTAGGAAAGAACTACTAGATGAATAAATAAATCATCCTATCAGTGATAGCTTTTGGTTTCTGGACACAATTTTTATACCAAAAAAACCTTAAAACCCTCCTCAAAAATACATGTATCCTACAGTCAAGCGCTGCACTTACGTTCCTTTTCCCCCCTCTTTTTAGAGGAAGCAGATGAACGAGAAGATGCTGCAGATCTTGGTCCAGATGAATGCTGAGAAGCAAGCTCTACAGATCGAGATTCATGGGGAGACTTTCTACTAGAAAGTTCTTCCTGAATGCTTGAATTACTGCTGCCAGAAACACTAAAAAGGAACACATTAATGGTGATTAACTAAAGACTTGCAAGTCCTCCCCATTACACTGTGTACAAGAAGTTTGAGAGAAAGGACTAAAAGTGCACCAAACAGCCCATCTTGAAAAGCATCAATTCTGAAATTAATAACTATGACACTCAAGACATTGGGAATTTTGTCATGATATTCAACACGCTGAAATATAGTTCCAATAATATGATCAGTAAAGGATGGATAACAACCACCCCTTCCAATGCAGACTCTTAAAAGCTAGTTGACTACTGACTTGGACAACACAAGAATGACTTTGACTACGACTGCATCTTTGGGCACTTAATATCATCAATAAATTGACAGAAATATGAGTGTTTCTCAATAATGATTTATTATAAAAGATTTCCAGATTTCCAAAAAGGGGTAACATATCATACACTAAATAATACCAACAGAAGACATCAAGAATTTCATTAGGAAAGAAAGCATTTTTGCAACTTAGAATTTCACCTTGCAAAGTGTCTACTACTCTCCTTTCTTCTGAGGTTTAAAAATAAAAATTAACAGCACATACACACTATATGTGGTCTTCCCAAAAGTGCACTAAAGATGCAAGTGTATCTCATTACAAAACAGGGTTTCAGGTGATTCATGAAGCCACATTAATCCAACAGTAAGCCACTAGACATGGAAAATCTAAGATTAACAGTCTTTGAATTAAATTTAGTCTGAAGAAAAGGGCTTTAGAAGTTCTTACAAACAATTTATGTATCCAGTATCCTGCATTACTAAAATGGGCAGCAATTATAGGCTTTTTCTGAAATTATGAAGTAGTGGATGTATTTAGACAGATTGAAATCTTATCTCTTTCATAGGTTTTACAAACACTAACCAGTTGAGCATCCTAACAGCCACACAAGTTGGAGAACTGATTTTCACCTGACTATAAAGGGTCAGAAAGTTGCTGAATGCTACATAGCAGACTAAGGAAAGAATAACGAAAATCAGGCAAAGATCAGAAGCACCTGACTCTAAACTCGGTGTCTAAAAGCCGTGCTGTCTGCTAAATTAACTGGAAGATCCTAAGGAAATACCTGACCACTTTGAGTAGTGTTACCATACAACATATCAGAAAACACATTTTGCATTGTCTCAAATTCTGCATTTTGAATTTTTCCAGGAACTCTAATATACAATTACCTGAGGTCACGCGCAATCTTTTTGTCTGTTAAAGTGACACTTCCCTGCGATGAGCCAAAATCATTTTCATAAGAAACAACATTGTCTGGAGGGCTCATGGCAGGCAGCAAAGGGCGCAGAAGGGAAGAGCCTCCATTTGACCTTTCATCAAATACTAGTGGGCACAAAGAGAATAGAAGAGACAAAAATAATTAGAGTTAGAAATGCTTCCTTTCGAAAACAAGCAAGATCATGAGCACAACAGTACAGATATCCCACGGAAGCTTTAACACAAAACAGGCAGTCTTCTTCTGTTGATAAATTACCAAATACTCCACTTCATTAACACACTCCTGATAAAATATTTTTGAAGAGGTAAATGCTTGAGAGTGCAGTCATCTGCAGAAAATTTAAATGCAAACATATTTAAGGGACATTACAAAAAATCAAGGAAAAAAAAATAGCTACTCAAAAACCATTTCCCCCTCAAAATGAGGAACTCAAGGTAAAAGAACTGTACTAAAATGAAAAAGATTGTACAAGGAAATGAGAAAGTCAATGAAGCACCCTGCAGGAGACTTTTGTAAAGCATGTCTTAGCACATTAACACCTGTGCTTTTTAAAGTACCAATACACTAAAATCTTACCTTAAGATATTGTTACAGGAGTTTTAATTCATTAAGAGTGAATGGGTTATGCTACTTTTAGACATTTATCAAAAAACTCATCTGAACACTGATGCAAAATAAAGTCCATACCATTCACCCACGGAAGTTACAAGTTTCTAATAATACACCACAAGGTGTGTGTAGCGAGATCTCCATATATAATGCAAGCACTCATGTTTATGCCACTAAGTGCTGCACAAAGCATGCATTTCATCCTTCTGCCTTAAATTAAATAAGAAAGACAACAGGAAAATATGTTAATTCCAGATGATCTCAAGTGCCTACATAATTGGAGGTTGCATATTCTCAACCAGAGGCTTGGTTCTCCTTGGCAGCTCCATTTACTCACATAATAAAGAAACCTAAAGCCAAAAACAGCAGGACTATTTTCTTCATCACCACAAGGGCTCTTCTATTTATTTATAACCTTACCGGCTAGGAACTGGGAAGATGGTATGAAATATACCTTGGTTTAAAAATAAATAAAAGAATGGTATTTGTACAGAGTAGAGATAAACAGTGGGAAAAGACACAGATAAGTGGCTTATGGCAAGGAGATTTTTGGCAGGTTTGTAGAAGTTAACTGTTTGGTACTGCATGTATGCAGTTTTATGATGCTAAGCATCATAAAACACCGATTTCCAAACTTAATCCAAGAAATTTAGATTCAATGCAATTTTGGATACAGTAAATGTAAAATTTACATTTACAGTTCTGTAACTATGAGAGTCCTCAACACATACCATCCAACATATGAATATGAATTAATGACTGATTTGGAAACACACAGCAACCAAACACAATCTCAAAAAAAAAAAAAAAAAGGAGGAATGGATCATTTATCCTCCAAAAGTTAAGCGAGAAAGCATTATGCAGACTGACGTTTGATGTATCTCAAAGCCCATTCCTTAACTGTGAATTAACAAATGTACGGAATAGAGCTGAATATAGTAATTCAGAAGACCTTTGAATAATTCTTCCATTTTTCTCCTTACCCTTTCCATGAAGCTGATAGCTTTTCGCAAAGATGTTGATGACACTGTGTGGGCTTCCCTTTGCTAGTTCTTCCCACGGCCCCTTGCTGTGCATGCCACTTGTCTGAGCGTAAAGCGGCAAATACTTCTCAGCTTCTTTCTGAAATTCTTTTATAGGTTCAAAAGCACTTCTCTCCCGAACACAGAAATCTGTCTCTTTCAATGCCTCCAGCATTTTCAGCGGCAGCTGTTTGTGCTGGCCTCCTTCCTCCTCAGAGAGGCTTCCATCGCTCGGGAGGGGCCCTTCACTGATGGAATCTATGCTGGACTCTTGAGGAATTACAGCTTTGTTCAGCCCATGAGCCTGGTTTTCACGGCCCAGGGAGTCGGTCTGTCTCTTGGACAAATGTCCCAGTAGCCCCTCATGATGGTGACTGGCGGGGGACCTCATTCCAAGGCTGACTGAGGCAGTATGAGGCCTGATTGTCTCAGGGAGCTTTTTAAATTCACTAAGGTTGCCTACCCCAGGAAGGTTGTCATCAAAGGCTGTATGAGACATACAGGTACCCAGCATTTTTTGGATTCTGGCTGAAAAAGCATCTTCATTTTCCTCTCTCACAGGAGGACTTGCAGCCTTTGCCCACCGTCCATCATCCTGGTTTTCTTGCATGAATTCATGGTCCGAGTTCCACATGGTGCCATAATTGATACCAGCCCCAGCCAACTTTTTGGCTTCACTCACAACTCGGCTAGAAAGGGAAGCAGCTGTAGCTTTCAAAGCCTCAATCCGATCTAATTTGCTCTTATATTGGTTAGCAGTAGGTTTTCCTATGAGATTTTGCTGTGCAGCAGGTGAATTCATGTACGGCTGAGACATCAAGGTCAGTGAGCCCACGGGTGTAGCATGGCTCCTCCTGCCTGCCAACACTGCATCACGTTCCTTTGACAAAAGGCCCATCTGCTCCAGAGCCCAGTGCTGGGAGCAAGGGCCTCCACTTGAGCCCGTGAGACCTTGTGGGTGCGAGAGCTGGACTCTTGGGCTCAACCTGTCTGGCTGTACCCAGGGAGGATCCATCAAGTCGCTTCTGAAATGAAAAAAATGTTTAAGTGGATGACTTAGAAGTACTGTTATTTTAGATGAAAGCCTCATTGTCACAAATTTATTTTCTACAAATTCTTTTGGGAATCAGAGGGGCAGGGAACAGAACAGAAAACAGTTGCACAGAATGTTACAAAAAGCAGAGCAGCTTCCAAATTTGAAATGCTGTTTATGGTGTAATATGTGGTTTAGAGATGTAACAAGCAGAATGTTTTCATAATCAGCAGCAACCCTTTTCCAAAAGTTTCCTGACTTCATAAAGGAGGAAACTTCTCATTTCTTCCCCTCATCTACATGGGATTTCTTAGACCTGGTCTTCCCCCTCCAGCTGTACTCAGTCCATATTTCACTGGAGCTATTCACGCTGTTGCTTACATGACATGATGAACACTTAGGAATGACTGGAAATGCAATGTTTGAAGTGTTGTAAAACACTTTTTTTAAAAATTATTATTATTCCCAGGGAGCTACAATTTGCATGATAAGAGCTCTGTAGAAGGATAAATCTCTTCCAGAGCTGCTGCCTTCGAGCTTCCTTTGCTATCACTTGCATGTATTCTGAATACTAGGAATCCTGGAAAAGTCCCCCCAAAAAACTGTTTATTATGAGCCTCACCAAATACCACATGCAGCCTTTTAAGTTGCATCTCTCCCTCCCTATGAATACCTACACTTATTTTTCCTTACAATGTAACACTAAAATACTTGCCAGCATATGGTTTAGCAGCCTATTCTATATACAATTCTACACAGCATTCCTTGTTCTTCTTTGAACTTTTCTTGAAAGACAAGAAGCCTCACTGAATTTATAAATTCCACGTGGATTTGAACAACGGAAAGTTAAGATAACAAAGCCGGCTTATATTTAAGCATAGATATTGATTATGTAATTAAAAATGAAGACATATGCATAACTGAGCAATTAAGGACATGAAAGAAGTTGTGCAATTTTCAATTCCTTACCTAAGTGTTTGGTTAGGCACATTAACTTTCAGTAAGATAAAAACACTCTGACAAGACACCAAACAATTATCAAGAGGAAAATGATAAAGATAGGAAACAGGGTAAGGCTAGTTCCAAGATGAAGCGGAGGTTTTTGGTACTTCAGTTTTTTTTTAAAAAGGCAAGATTCCAAGACAGTAGATGAAATGGAAACACTGAACAAATCAAAAACAGCAGATGTATTCATACGGTCATCTCTTCTCGCCTGCTGGCAAAGGTGGAGGAAATAGTCTCCCAATTTGAAACACACATCTCTCTGATGTCAGCAAAAGATTAGCAGCACCTACCATTCACTTTATTTATAGACTCAATAAATATTAATAGCCAAAAATTTCATATGCTTTTCTGCATCAAATTTGTCCTTACTGTGAGAAAACATTGTAATTGACACTTTGATGGTCAAATTGACAATGACTCTCTATAGAACATGAACGTAAAAGGCTAGTATATTTTCATCTCTCTTGGAGCTGAAATCTAGAATATTTTCAAAAAGGCCCGTAATGGCTCACCTCAGTAGTGGCTGCTGTGGTTCTGACAGTGACATGTCACTACTTGAAGATGCACTAGGAGGACGTTCTTGAGCCTTGTTTTCTTTGTCAGATTCCCCAGATGGCTGATAACCAGGTTTGGGCTACAAATGAATATAGCAAGAAAAATGCATTTTCAGAAATCTGTGGAGTTTAGATGCTCATCTCATTAAAATTGAAAAGGCTTGAATTTCTAAGTATAGTATCTTTCCTACCATGCAAAGACTTAAAAACACAGCACATTTATGTTTGTGTCTCAGCAGAATGTTAGGGAAAGGAGCTTTGGTCATATACTGAATTAGCTCAACTGAACACATCAGATTGGTATTAATCTTTTACCATACATTAATCTTCCTTCACATTCAGCTTCTCATTAGCAAGTTTATTGAACTCATTGCTGAGCAAGTTTGTCCACTGACTGAAAGTGACTTCACACAAAGCCTTTCCTGTGCTGAGAAGCAGCAAGAATGTTGTGTGTTTTTAAGCAAAAGCTATGCAACTTTGTGTCCTTTCTCTCAACTGATAAGCAGACCAGGACAAGCCATGACCTTCCCAGATATATGACCTCCTATCCTTGCAAACAACTGCAACACATTCAGTTAGTGAATTAGCTATACCTGTGATTCCTGCACTGTAGGCAGCTGAGAGGGCTCTTCTAAAAACGTATGTTCCAGCAGTATCTTCGAGTAAGTTTCCTGTAACCGTTTGGCTGCTGAAGGCTCAGGAGGAGGCACGTTCTTGACTTTAGTAAAAGCTTCCTTCTGCTTTCTGTAGAGTTCTTGGAGCCTTTTGTTCTTCTGTTCTGTTGCCTCCTTTTGTGCTTTCTTCTCTTCATTCTGCTTCTTCTTCCGCTCCTCTTGCTGCCTGATGATGTACTGACGAACCTCATCTGTATCATAGTGACGTTTCTTAGTGATCACTTGAGGCTCCTCACTAGCAGCTACCTTGTCTGGTTTCCTTTTGGTTGGACTGTGGCTCCTAACATTTTGAGCAGGCAAAACGGACTTCTGATTCTGCTTTTCCACGTTTTTTTCTTGATTTGTAGTCATGGAATCCAACTGCAAGTCATCGAGAATTCCACGGATCTCCAAGGGCAGGAAGTCTTTATTTACAGAGGTATGATCATCTTGGTTATCATCTGGGAGCGCAGATTCCAGTTTCTTCAAATTATTCTCAGACCGTACTTTACTCCTTGATCGTTCAGAACTTCTTGAAGAGGTTTTCTGTGTAACATCCAGCCTAGAATCTGAACCTGTCCTTCCAATACGGCCTGTTGAAGAATAAGACTTGTGAAATATTTCAGGTAAAAATCAGACTTGGGAACTACATAAAAATAGCTTGCATATTCTATGCAGCACGTCTGGAAAATTCATCTGGTCTGTGGACCACTTCTAGCTATTCCTTTCCTCACTAGCCTCAACAGGCAAAGAGAATGCAAGTGGTCTGGTTTTCTGGTTGCAACCTATATCCTATCTTTCTCAGAGCTCCTGAGCACCTTCACAGCATGTGCTGCAGGTCAACTGCATGGGCAGGGCTGACTTCCTATGGCATCAGAAAAGTTCAGAATCCACCTAGGGAGAGGTTATGCATGGATGTGAATAAAACCCTCCCCTTGGATGCCTCCAAGTTAAAAATAAGGTTATTTTAATAAGAAACCAATTACATTTCATATCAGCCATCTGTATAATACTGCAGACATACAAAGTTATATAATAAATTAAGAACAATGAAAAAAGCACAGTGATAAAGTACAACTTACCCGACTTAGCAGCTCTCTCTCGTCCTGTTCTGTCACTAGATACAGCTCTTCTGTCCTGCTCTATTCTGGGAGCTGGACCCAGTATCTTTTTTACTAGCTTTTGTCCCTCCCGCCAGGAGGATGCACTTATTACATAGTTTCCACCTGCATAATAAATAATAAATAAAATTCAAGCACAAGATGGATTTTCCAATGTATCAAAAAGCAGTAAGTATTTCTCGCAACTGTCAATCATTACTATACCATTTAATTCTGTGTACGTGGTACAGCTACAGTTACGTGGTCATGATAACAACGTACCATGAAGACACCCAAAAGATGAATCACACAGCTATCAGTGCTTCCTGCCTAAACGTAACAGAGCATGAAAACCCAAAATATACTGCAGAACATTACAGCCTTATGAAACCCAATTAAAAAAGAAAAAGGGTTCTATAGGCCTAAAACTTCTAAGCAAATGTTACCTGGGAGAGACATTTATAGAGGACTGAGAAGCTGCCGTTCATCTCCACTTAAGACAGGAAAATAAAATAAATAAAAAAGAGATACAGGATCTAAAACGTTCTAATAAGAACAAATACAAAAGTGGTGGGTAAAGAACAAAGCTAATATCTTTTAATATGAAGATAAAGCATTTCCTAGAAAGAAGTTGAAACAGAGATTTCTACAGATAATTGCTGAGATAGGTGTCTTGTGAGGAGATTAAAAAATACTGAGCAGCTGTTGTCTTACACAATGCTAGTTCACTATCCTCTAGCTGATACTTCCGTACCTTGACTGAAAAAAATGAGGTATTACCCTAGTAGTTAATTCACTTAATTAACCTGGTAGTTAATTCACAACAGACTGCTTTGCAGATAGCATAAACCCAATCACAATGCTATTAGTATTATTTATCATACTTCATATAATTCAATTATAAAAATTGGTACTGGAGTATCTATACTTAGTATTAATGCTAAGTTCATTCAGCTCATCTTTCCTACCACTAACTTCAAATATTATTAGTAATGTTTTGAAATGTCTTAAAGCACTTTGGAGAAAAGCATCAAATAAAAGAGTAAAGTATTAATAAACTACTTCAGACCACTCCAAAATATTTTATTGCTAGAAAGATACCTAACTTGAATACCTTATTTGCTGTTGATCTCTCATCATTCAATTTCAGTTTTTGTCCCTACCAGGATTGCCTAAGCTCATTTGCTACAGCTTGAACACAACAGACAAACAAGAAAGGATTGTTCTCCAGGACCCCACAGGAGTATGAAGACATGGTACCAAAGCAACTTAACGTGAAATCCAGGAGACCAGACCAACAGTGCTTTGGCAAGCAGGGTCCTCTATCTTTTTCCTCTCCCTTCATCCCCCACTTTTTTTTTTTCTCTTTTAACCAGAAAATCTGTTCAGTAAGGAGTCTGTAACCCACTATTCATTTACTAACAGTCCGCTTGCATTGTAAGTTATCTGAGTATTTTATAAATCTGTTATTAGAAATATGTTGCTACAAGACTCTTTCAAAGAGATTCATCAGCCAAAGGCCTTCTCTTGCCTGACAGAGTAATTCTCAATTACTCTGTGCGCATTTAAAAAGGCAGTGTGCAGTCTCATCTTCCACTTCAAGTCAGCTGTTCGACCTAAAACAAGCTAACAAAGCAGAACATGAGCTGTGGCTATTTATAGCCTTGGCTATGTTAAGGAGTTTCTTACTGCGGCTGGAGAAGGATGGATCACCACTGATACGCCACTTAAATCTGATTCACATTTAATCCACTACAGAGGATAACCAATACCATTAAAACTTGTGGCAATCTCTCCTCCACCTTTGGGACTGTCACAAATACTTACATTGGTTTAGTATGTTTCCTTATGTATGAATTGATCAGCATAGTGACTGCTAATTTTCTGTTTCCTATCACAACAAAATACCTGCATGCAGCTCAATGGCTTAAGAGCACGCAAAAATGCACATTCACCTTCAAAACCCTTTGTTAGAGAACAAGAACATACACGTCCTCAACGCATCATACAATCTACCCAACATTTTTGCACAAGGCGTTGAAGCAAGAGGCTTTATTCTTCGTTTCTTGAGACAAAATTCATCTCTGAAGCACACACAAGTCTAGAGCTAGTCACCTTGTTTGGACTCTGGGCTTGCCGACCGCGTCAGTTTTTGAACTTTCCGCACTGGTCTGGTAGATTTTCTCTCTTTGTTTCTCTCACCAGGTTTTTCTTTCATTGTTGAATCCTCTAAAAATAAACAAGAGCTGTTGAGTGATATCTCATGGGAAAGAACATGTAATGACAAGCCTGCCTCAACATTCAGCTTGAAGAAGTGAGGCTCAGAGAAACACTGACTTTCCCAGATCATATATTGAGATCAACTACTCCCAGCCCGGCATTTTGTTATACTTATAGCATGAAAATATTGAATCAAGTATTGTTTACCTATGCGCTGGAACACGATGCCACAGCAAGGCTGTAATAGACCTTTACAAAGTTCATTTTCCATCTCAAATGCTATTTTGACAGTTAGGAACAATTCTTTGTTCCCTTCTACTACAACCATTCAATTTTAGAGCATTCACGTTCCGTAAGATCACCCAGTTCCTTCACTGCTGAAGTACCCAGGCTGCTGCCTCCACATTAACGCACGACAGCTCATCTGCTTGCTGCCTCCGAGCCGCAGTGTGAGACAGGACACCCGTGTGCTCTTCCTGCAACATTTGCTGCAGAATTCACCCAGTGATGCAGAACTATTCTGTGTCACTGAAGCCCTCATTTATGACACCATTAGGTTTGAGGCTTTAGAGATGCCAAGAACGCTTCTCAAAATAAAGTCATTTAACCATGTTTTTACAGTTTTACATACATACAAAAAAGCAAGTCAGACATGGCTCAGTCACTACCCCACTGACTGAGTTCCCAGCTGCCGCATGCAGAAAGCAGAGATGAGCAGAGCTCAGGAAGGACAGGCAAGCTGTATATTCAGTCTCGGCAGTCCACAGCGGGCAAGATACTTCTAATCCCAGTAAAAACCAGACTGTATCTAAGAAACGCCATGGCCACTATTAGCATTCCTTTGCTCCTCTATCCAACGTGCATCAAGATGAAATTTTATCAATTCGATGCCAATACCAGCTTTTATAGCCTCTAATTTCAGCTGAATCTACTCTGATGGAGACCCATAGGAAGGATCAGAGACAGAACAACATGATACTAAAGGGAATCTGAAGATTCTTTCTCCCCCTCTATATCCTTTCCCTACCAATTTTCCATTTATCTTTGAGCCTGACAAGCACAGGGAAGAGAGAATCAATGCATCAAGTACCAGAGGCCTCAGTGACTGCACTTGCAGAAATCTATTCTGTCTCCTCACCCCTCTCAGTGCCAGACAGTTCCTTCCTGATACCAGGAAACTACAAGCTGCTTCCCACTCTCTCTATTCATATTATAGCAATTTTGTTCAGTGACGCCAATTCTGAACATGGTTAAGATGGAATTATTGGAATCCTGGGATCAATATAATATCCTTTAGCCTAACTGGTAAAGATACTCTGCATGGTCTGTGCTAACATGCAAAAAAAAACCCACTCAGAAAATAACAGTGCTTCTGCAGATATTAGAAATCTTATAGCTTATTTAAGCACTAGAGATCACGGAATAGTTTCAATGTAAGTGACTATACACACCCAGAAGTCCACATGCTCTAACTTTATTACAGAATTAACACATGGATAGATAATCCTACAGGCTAAAAATACTTTTATAGTACATATTATGTGCAGCTCCAGTATTTGATTACTCGGAATTAGCTATTCAATATAATCTCCTCAGGTCAGAAAGGAGACACATTCCACTACAGCTGTTCTACATATGGCATCACAACAGGCATATGGCTGAACATACACACAGCTTGTTCCTTTTGCAGACACAAGTTTGCAAGAAGTTTGCAAGAAGTCTTCCCCACAGCATTCTCCTCTAGAAACTGGCTGCTCTTGGCTTGGACTGGCGTATGCTTCGTTGAGTTAAAAACTGGCTGGATAGCCAGGCCCAAAGAGTCGTGGTGAATGGAGTCAAATCCAGTTGGAGGCTGGTCACTAGTGGAGTCCCCCAGGTCTCGGTACTGGGGCCAGTCCTCTTTAACATCTTTATCAATGATCTGGATGAGGGCATTGAGTGCACCCTCAGTAAGTTCGCAGATGACACCAAATTAGGTGCGTGTGTCGATCTGCTCGAGGGTAGGAAGGCTCTGCAGGAGGATCTGGATAGGCTGCACTGATGGGCTGAGCTCAACTGCATGAAGTTCAACAAGGCCAAGTGCCGGGTCCTGCACCTGGGGCACAACAACCCCAAGCAGAGCTACAGGCTGGGAGATGAGTGGTTGGAGAGCTGCCAGGCAGAGAAGGACCTGGGGGTATTGGTTGATAGTCGGCTGAATATGAGCCAGCAGTGTGCTCAGGTGGCCAAGAAGGCCAACAGCATCCTGGCTTGTATAAGAGACAGTGTGGCCAGCAGGTCCAGGGAAGTGATTGTCCCCCTGTACTCAGCTCTGGTGAGGCCGCACCTCGAGTACTGTGTTCGGTTTTGGGCCCCTCACTACAAGGACATGGAGGTGCTTGAGCAAATCCAGAG
This sequence comes from Heteronetta atricapilla, assembly GCA_011075105.1. NCBI lineage: Eukaryota > Metazoa > Chordata > Aves > Anseriformes > Anatidae > Heteronetta > Heteronetta atricapilla. The sequence goes on from CM021738.1 coordinate 11,061,937, forward strand.
AAGGGCTATGAAGCTGATGAAGGGTCTGGAGAACAAGTCTTACGAGGAACGGCTGAGGGAGCTGGGACTGTTCAGCCTGGAGAAAAGGAGGCTCAGGGGTGACCTTATTGAACTCTACAGGTACCTTAAATGAGGCTGTAGCGAGGTGGGGGTTGGTCTGTTCTCCCACGTGCCTGTTGACAGAATGAGGGGGAATGGGCTAAAATTGCGCCAGGGGAGGTTTAGGTTGGATATTAGAAAGAACTTCTTTACTGAAAGGGTTGTTAGTCACTGGAATAGGCTGCCCAGGGAAGTGGTTGAGTCACCATCCCTGGAGGTCTTTAAAAGACATTTAGATGTAGAGCTTAGTGATATGGTTTAGTGGAGGACTTGTTAGTATTAGGTCAGAGGTTGGACTCAGTGATCTTGGAGGTCTCTTCCAGCCTAGACGATTCTGTGATTCTGTCTTTTGAAAACACAATCCAAATGCCTGCCTTTTTAGTTGGATCTCTTAACTGGACATACGAAACTTCAAACATTCAGATTTCTATAAAGAGCTCATGAACCATTCATTTAAACTTGCCAAACCTAAGAAAAAAGCTAGCATAGATTAAAAGTCTTCATAAATTTGGCATTAAACATATGAGCTAATGCTGGACAGAGTATTTGCGAATTATTTTACTGAAAAGAAGTGGCTGCCCCTTCTGAACTTTTTTCTGAATGATTGGAGAAAAAAAATCTTGGTACCTCAGTACCAGAACCTTTGTTTCAGCAAGACCGAGAAAATAATTCTCAGGCTGTACAGGCAAAACAAAACTGAAGTCTAATCATTTCCATATGAGCCACTAAACTATCAGCATACAAAAAGACACCTGCAGGTTTACAATAGCATTGCATTTTCCTTTAAGTATGTTTTGATCAATGGGAAAAGTTATTTCTTAACATGTAAGAAAACTTAAGTTTCAAAACTAGAGGTTCTCAGGGAATGTTATTTGCTGCTCCCTTTTTATTCATCTGATCTCTTCCCCTTCCTCCCAGCTTAGTCAGTAAAAAGCAATTCAACCTTACAGCTCTTCACTGTAACCAGTCCAGCAAATCAAAAAGCCGCTCACGTATCCTGCTATAGATTACCTAGAGACAAGAGCTGTCAACATTTTTGAGTTTTCCAGAGTGAAAAATGCATAAAGATTGGGTCTTAGAGCACTAAATCTGAAAACATAAAGCATGTGTTACATCTCTGGTCTTTTAGCAGCTTAACTTTAAAGCAAATTACAGCAATTTTTACAATCTTTGCTCAGTTTTAAGCATCAAAATCCTGTGCTGCTAAATAAGCTCATTACCTAAATAAATAATTAAATAAATCCTTCCTCCTGTGTATCCAATCTCCAACAACAGTATTTAATGCTTTGCAAAGGTCATCCAGTAAAGAGGAATGAGTAACCATTTTCTAAGCTTTTAGCATTCAACACTCCTTCCCACACTTTCATATGGAATAAACTCCAGTGGTCATGGTCTGTTAATCTACCACTGCAAAGCTACGCAGTCCCTCCTCCCATATTTCAATCAAGGCTTACCAAAGGTGACAAAGTTGCAGAGGGAATAAAATCTGGGTTATTTAAAAGGTTTCTTACGTCTCTATCTGCTCCACCTGTATTCACCCTTGTCAGGGCAGCTGTACTTAACACCACAGCAGTTACCCTAATAGTCTCTGCAGAACAGAAGTCTTTCTTTCTTCTTGGGTCCATTCAGAGGACCCAAACACTTCAAAAGAAAGCTGGACACAGCTGAACATTGTTTTCTGGAATCCATGGAGAGCCTCTAAAAAAAGTCTTTGTGTACAAAACTCTGGGACACAAATTTCTCCAAGAATTTCAAGATTGGGATTATTCTCATATAAAAGCACTTAAATTCTACAAGGCCAGAGATATGAAATCAACCTAATGCCATATATTCTCATTCCCGGATATAGCTGAAGACATACCCCTTTAATGCAGGCTACCTACTGCACTTCAAACAAGCAGATCCCAGACACTTGCCACAGCAGATATCCTCCCTCTCCCCGTTACCCACCTCTGCACTCCAACTAAACCACTGCTGTACTAACGATTCCCCCAGCAGCTTCAGGACTGACCATTTAACACCACACTGAAGGAAGCAGGATTCAGGCTTCTACATACTGTATACAATCCACATATCACTTTAATGGTGTTAACAACGGCAAAAAATGTCAGAGTTGTTCCCATGAGACAATCCAAAGGTCTCATCAAAACCAAAAGAGTTTCGTTTTTGTCCTTTTCAACAGGAAATTGCATTCATTCATGCAAACAAGCATAAAGTCACAAAATTAAACAAAAAATGTTTTAGTAAAGACTTTTTTATAATTCCTGTTTCAAAGATGGCTATTACTTGATTCTTTTCAGTATTAATTTTCTATTAAAATATTTTAATTAGAAAAAGATGGAGGATTTTTCTTGTTATTGTTCAACAAACTACCCCTCTTATGAAGAGGGGTACAATGTATTTAACGCTCATAGTTTCTTTTGCTTGTTGTTTTTGTTTCCATGACTTTGTAGACTTGTGCCAAGTAAATTTCTCTGCCTCTTAGAGAAGGCTATGTAGCTTAATAAATGCAGTTTGCATATCACCTGTTAGCTGGAGTGCTATATCTCTATATAGCTCCCGACTAATGTGAAATTCTTCCTCATGCCAGATCTTCCCATCTGGAGTGCGAATTTTTGTTTCAGCAGGATTGAAGCCTGAAAGTAAACAATTTAAGAGTTTAAAATAACTGTTTAAGATGTAAAAAAATATTCTGGGGGATGAGGGGAGTGGGAAATTCCCAAGTAAGAAAAGTACTTGAATTTCTAATAATAAATTAAAAGAAAGCAATATACCTGTCTGCCGCCTGCTCATAGTTCAAAAACAGAAAAGACTTACTAAAATGCCAAAGGCTTCCTCACTCTATAAAATGTTACTAACATCTTGGAATGTAAAAAATGTATAAAAATAAATTCAAATAGTAATACAGCAAGGTTACTTTTTATAGTAATTTGAAAGAAAACAGGAAGAATTTTGAAGGATTTCATATTTCCGTAGAGTGGCAAGAACTTCTTCGCTTTCCTGACCACACTTGTGAGCATACCATTCTGTCCACTCCTGTACGGCCCAAACACAGCAGTGATTCATTTCCACGCTCTGACATGTTGCTGTACTAATTGATCTTTGCTCCTTCACCATGAATAACCAACAGGGGGATTCTGCGCCTCCATACCTTTGTACGCTGGAGCAGCAGGTGCTGCTGCCACTTTCCTGACTTTGGGAGTAACAGCATTCTCCACATTTGTGATCACTACAGGTTGCTCAGCATATCCTGAGTGTTGTCCTCTGCCACCCAGATCTTCAGAATGCTCCCACTGCTTCCGAATCCGCTCCTTCAGCTTCTCCAACTTAGCATCGTGCTGCCGCCGTTTCAAGATTTCCAGCCTATGAGCACTAGAAGTGCTCATGGTAGAAGGGGAAGAAACTTTCAGTTCACTGTCCTGGGACGTGTTACTCAGAGGAGTTTTAGTGCTACACTCATCTCCTCCAGAGACACTAGTTTTTTCTTCTTCCAATCTTGGAGGTGTGGCAGCTTTAAGAAATGCCTCATTTTGCAAAGCATCAATTGCTGATCGGTCATTCAAATACCTAACAACAGTCTTATCTGCAGCAGCAGATGACGGGCTTTCAAAATCTCTGCTGTGTAGATCTCGTTCATCTCTATCATGTATCACATGGCCCGTTACTTCAGTCTTCCCTTCTGCTTCACTGAAGTCCAAACTAGACAGAAGTTGCTTGGCCTCCAATTGGCTGGAACCGTGATATGACAGAGAACTGTATGGATCCCTGCTGTAATAAAAGGAAGAAAAACTTCACCATCAGAAGCACAACTGTAGGACCTTCCAAGCCACCTATAAGCATGCTCATTAACCGAATGAATGACTTGTCTCCACTTTAAAGGCGAGTTGTTTTAAAGTTTGAGCGTGATATATTTAATGATGCAAGTCTGACAAAAGCAAAAGAAGTTTCTGTTCAAAATTTAAAGTACTTTCTGCACTCTCTGAACAGGACCATTTATATAAAATTGAAAACCTGAATTAGGGCACAAAGAAAAAAAATCAGGAAGCAGTGACATCACCCTTTAATTAAAGAAAAAAAAGCTTTAAATAAAAGCCAAGTGCACAACTTATGTGACAAGCCTCATTAACATATGTTCTCTAAAACAGAGCAGTGCACCCATGCACAGTTCCTTGAAAGCACGCTCATTAGTTGAGAAAACAAATAAATTGCACAAGACCCCTGCTCGTATTTGAGCATTAAAAAGGCAAGCCACTCACAACACCTTCAGAGTAAACTGTCAGTATTGCAACAAATGTAAGTGTTACTGAGAGCAGAGAAGTTCAGCAAGCTAAGTATCTCTTGGCATTTTTTGCAGTAAAAAACAAACTGTTTAATAGACTGGTAGTGCATATGAAGTTAGGACAAAAACCTATTTAATATTTTTACTGATGTGGGGCTCAAGAGGTGAGTATCCAGCATCTAAGCTAGCTGGCTTGCTCCTTCAGCAGCTATGTTTACAGAACTCATTTAAGCAACTCCTTAATACTGCACTCGTGAAATTGTCTCTCTCCTCCTCGCTGCACATTTTTGTCACATAGTGCAGTAAGCATTACCAATCAACATAACTATAAAATTTGAGAGGTTTAATTGCATAGAATTTCACCAGCAAAAATAAATATTATATACACATTTTTCTAACCATTGTTTTTTTTTCCTATGCACAACTTAAGCATCTACCACAGGCTGTTGTCAGATGAGAAGCGACGTGTTAATGTAGCAGCTCTGATGCTAATCCCCAAATTAATCCCCCCCTAACGCCACAGTCTTTATACTATAAGAAAATTATTCTTTCAATTTAATATAATGGCATGAGTCTACCTGCTTTCATTTTCCTGTTTTCCCTGATGTCTGTTAATTTCACTAAGTGTTTTTAAAACAAATAACTGATGTATATGAGTTATTCCAGACAGGGCACACACCAGAGTTGTTCAATTAACAAAACTGTCCCAAGATTACACAACCGATCCAAACCGGTCTCCCATGAAAGGAAAGAAGAACAACTCACACAAGACGTGAAACAGGAGACCAAAATTTAGGAGGAAGGATAACAATTATTGATAGAGATGTAGAGGAACTTACAAAAGAAAAAACACCACTACTGTTCCAACTGTATTCAGTCAACAGCAATTTGACTTCACTGAGAGAAGACTTAGCACAAAAAAATGCTAAGTATGTGTTCAAATCCATCCAAAAGGTATTACCAACCCAATCAAGCTATTCATCAGGAATAAGGCCTGTGCTTATAAAACCCAAGGAGCTGAAGAAGGTGCAGTAAAAGTCTTCTAAACTCTGATGTAATAGCAAGTTATAATCAGTTTATTTCCACTGCAGGTTCTTTCTGAAAGTTTTGGAAGCATTCTATAGTAGCTTACAGAAGCAGTACAGTACTTAACACTTAGTGAAAAACAGGCTTGCTGTATTTTCCTTCTTTCCTCACACCCCACCATGTTCTACAGCCTGCAATATCCTGAGCCACTTTTCTCCTTGATCCAACTGTTTTTATTCCTTCAATGACTGGTTTTTGGGTGATGCACTTCAACACCAAACTAAATGCACCTTTTGTACTACCTTCTTGTTCCACACTGTCCTGTGGTAACACACTTGGAAACACGTGCTAAAGAACTGATGAAATAAAGTTGGAAAAGCATGAGGAAATAATCTTTTTGGTCCTTCTTACAAACCTTATAATTTAACTTAAGAAACGTATCAGGCCACTGTTAGCTCGATGAGATGGCCCCAGTTCAACACATTTGACTTTAAACTCATTCTCTGAACAAAAAGTAAATTTGTAACGTTTCTAAAAAAATGAATAAACTTTTGTTCAACACCACATGCTGCTCATGTGGGTGGGCAAGGGGAGAAAGCAGATCAATTTCTGAGTTGCATTCAAAAACATCAGAATTAAGTTATTTCTGATCTAAGCGTACTTCAGTCAGCTGTCCCAGCACTAACCTGTATGAAGCCAATGGTTCACAAAATTCCACATGGTTGGTTTTCTTCACATTGCTTTCAAGGGTTGTCGCTCGAAGAGGGCTGCGTGAGGACTTCTCCTTGCTTGATTTAGTTTGGCTGGAGGACCGGGAAGCTGAAGCAGAAACCAAAAAATCATCTATATATGTCGATCGCCGCTCCACAAGGAGAAAACTTTTAGGGCTGAACAATTAAGCAAAGAGTTTTGGGGGGTGAGCAAGCAGCAGAATAGCATCTGAAGTACCCTTTCTCTTTGAACAATTTGATCACAGGAACTAGAAGCAAGCTAGCGCGTACTTCAAGCAATGATATTTAAAGAGAGAAAATAATTCTTAAACATTAATTAGAAGTAATTAAAGCTATGGATGCTGACTGTGCTGCCACTAGAGGTCGGTCTGCCGCACGCACTGTAAAAAAAAAAAGCATTACCAAGATGTTCTAAAAAGTTGATGATAAAACAAAATAAAGTATCAGATCAGCATTTGTTCAGAGTGTACGAGTTGACAAACACTAAAAATATAAACAGCTTCTCCAGTGTAAACATAGGCATATACAACAGTTATCCAAAAACCTTCACAAAGTATCAGGATGCAACAAGCACTCAGCAATGGGCAAGTCCTGCCACTCCCTACAGCCAAATGACTACGTTAACACACCTCCTTTCCCAAGCTAAGAAAACATTACTTTCTCCTGGGAAATTAGTGTTTCATCAGTAAAGATTATAAGCAGGAGACAACTTGGGTGCGTGAAGGAAGGGAAAAAAAAACAAAACAACAACAAGTCTTCCCAGAATGCAGTGGCTTTACCCTGCCTTGCATGCTGTATCCTAAATAATACATACCCTTTCTGCTCATTTTCCTGCTTGCGCTAGCAGAGGGCTTCTTGGCATCCATGATAGAATCAAACACAGCTGTGCTGATGGGAGCTATTTCCAACTTGTTCTCTATATGACGTAGCTAGAATTTGAAGATAATACATGTAAGAATATTGTTTTCAATTTTTAAACCACAAGTATTTTCTCCTAATGTGACAATTTTTTCCTCATTTTTCATACTTTTTTCAGGCAAAAGCAACTTAACAATGCTCATGCTGCAAAACTGGCCTTATGACCAGAAACTGTAAGATTATTAAGACTTATTTAAAAAGATTATATTAGGTTTTGCTGCATAGTTTTGTTTCCATAAGTAAGCTGTTGTGAATAAATTAATAACAACATGCCATTCAGTGTCTTAACACAGCATCAATGAAGTATTAATTCCACTTGGAATATGTTCTATAATGCTCTTTTCAAAAAGAGAGCATGATACAGGATTTCACAAGGAAAATCCCACGCTGATGCTCAGCTATTTAAACTGACAAAGCTCTGCAAAAGAGCTGAATTACCCCCAAACTCAAGCTGTTTGGCTTTACTAAGTCAGTTTCTTAAAGAAATACTACACTTGAGACTTAGCAGGTAGCACCATACTCAAGACCAAGCTTGCTGTGGCAAAAATTTCTTCTATTGCATGTGGAAAATGTGTTCCAAAATACAGGACTGTTCAACATGCACGTACTCCAACCACATGCTCAATTTTCAACTCGTCTAACAGCAAATCACTGAGTAAAATAATATTTAGTTAAAACTATTGCTTAGCTGATTTGAAAAGAGGTAAGAAAAAGAGTAAATACTTACAGCAGCCTTAGTCTGAGAAAAAGTAATCCATGCTGCAGGTGGATCATGGAGAGCAGAAACAAATAAATAGATTTCTTATTAGTAAATGGAAAATTATGAAAGAAAATGTTGCTTCAAAACAATTTTCCTTAGCTCACTAATCAAGTTCTTTAAATGACTCAATTCTAGCCTGTCACTATCCTCAGTGAGAGGCTGTTATCAGTCAAGATTCATCTTAACAAAGCAATAAAGTATTTAATGTCAAATGTAATGAGTTCACCAGGTTAGGTTGAATGCATTATTACACTTGGAACCAAATCTACCATTCATTATAGAAGATGTTTAAAAGATAACGTAAAGACAGTTATCTACCCTAACACAAATATCTTGCATTTTCCTATTACACTATAGGTTAACTACTTTGTTGTTGTTGTTTGGGTTTTTGTTGTTGTTTCTCTCCTGTCATTTCTTCTCCAGTAAACTGAGCACGAATACATGGTCACTGAAAGACTACTCAAAAAACAAGCTTTGAACTCGTGAATTTTGAATAGTAACCCGTTTGAATTCTACACCCTACAAACAAAAAAGAAGTAATGCTTGTGAAGAGCAAACAGGAGGCACTAATCAACTTTCAACCTTAACAGATAGCATGAGCTCTACGCACAACCGAGGTCAGTATGATAGAGTAGTACTTTCCTCTAAAAATATTTATGTCTTCAGTTCCCTTCTTTCTTTAAAGAAAAAAAAAATCTAATGGTTTACAAACACAATGTGCAAAACCTTACTGTGGATAGGAGCCATGGAGGACAGTAGTATTAGAAGGTTAAAAAATAAGAGTCTCCTTACAGTAAAAAAAAAATTTAAAAATGACAGTTTCATTTCACGTAAGATGCAACAACATCAAGGAATAAGAAGGATAGGGAATTAGCACAGAAAAGACTTTGCTTTGTCCTTGAAAGACAGTGCTTCGTGTCTACAGAACACCTCAGTCTAACAATGTATGTAATTTGAAAAGAAACTGAAGCTATCTCAAGAGACAATCAACAATAACATCCTCTCACAGATAAAATATTCATCTGGTTCTACTTTTAAAATAATTTCTGGCATTCGGTTTGTCATAGTGGCAATCATATGCTTGATCTTGAACCACAGACTTAACATGTGACTCAGCTGCTCTCCCATACAAGAACTTTCTTCCTCTTACGGATGGCAGTATACTCACCCTCTCCCTAAATTACAGGCTAATCATGACAGTAAAAAGCTAACTGGATTCCTCCAACTCAGGGTGACGTAAGCGCTGCCAGTCATCTTAGTGGTGATGTACTGCTGCTTTTCAACAGCCTCAGCTCTTTCCCACTTTGGAACTGAGCAAGAGAATCAGGAGTGGCTGCCTCTCAGGCACTTCTTTCGAGAAACTACAGTTCCAAATTTATGTTCCTGCACCGTTCCCCCTCTAAAACAGTCAAAAAAATATCTGTCTGCGCTATCTTGGCAACTATACCACAGGCTGGCAATTCCTACTGCAGATCAGCAAATACTCTGCAGATCAGAGTACAAAACTGCTACCTCTGCAGAAAGGAAGCCGTGAGCCATGTAACACATGGCCTTAGCTTCCAGATTGAAGCAGAAGAATGCTGTCTATAAAAACTCCACAACATTTCAAAGCAGTCATGATAAAACGTGTTTCAGAATAAAGCAATAAAATAAAACAAAAATCCCTACCTCTGGTAGAATCCTTGGCTCGGTTATGCCTTGGACTTCGTAGAGGCACCTCATTTGATTTATTGGTCCACATCATGTCAATTTCTCTAAAAAAAAAAAAAATCACGTAAAAATCAAAGGTCATATGCTAAAGATCATATGATCTTGATCACTAGGATGGATATTCACTTGATACGATTTCAAACCCACATCATGAACAAAATCAGAAATTTGGTAGCAAACTACAAATCCGTTCACAGCCTGCAGTTGTTCAGAAACCACATAATTTCTCTAGATAAAGAGGGATTTTTGCTTTTGTTTTCTTTATCTGTTGCAAATAAGAGTGAACTTGATAAAAAAAAACAGAGGTCATTCAATTAAGACCGCAGCAGTAAGTATTTCTGCAAAGCCAACAGAAGATGACCACGCTGAAATGCAGCACTCGAAGGGGAAACAGAGGCAATACAGCTTGAACCTATAAAGGTTTGAGGAGAACACTCAGTTCTGCCAATGCCAGACGAGTGTGTCACTTGTCCCTGTTGAAGACAGAACAGAACCCCACAGCAGGACACTACAACCAGCAAAAAAAAAATCATAGAATCATAGAATATCCTGAGTTGGAAGGGACCCTTAAGGATCATCAAGTCCAACTCTTGACACCGCACAGGTCTACCCAGAAGTTCAGACCATGTGACTAAGTGCACAGTCCAATCGCTTCTTAAACTCAGTCAGGCTCGGTGCAGTGACCACTTCCCTGGGGAGCCTGTTCCAGTGTGCAACCACTCTCTCAGTGAAGAACCCCCTCCTGATGTCAAGCCTAAACTTCCCCTGCCTCAGCTTACCCCCGTTCCCGCGGGTCCTGTCGCTGGTGTTAATGGAGAAAAGGTCTCCTGCCTCTCGACACCCTCTTACGAGGAAGTTGTAGACTGCGATGAGGTCTCCCCTCAGCCTCCTCTTCTCCAGGCTGAACAGGCCCAGTGCCCTCAGCCGTTCCTCGTACGTCTTCCCCTCCAGGCCTTTCACCATCTTCGTAGCCCTCCTCTGGACACTCTCCAACAGTTTCACGTCCTTTTTATACTGTGGTGCCCAGAACTGCACACAGTACTCGAGGTGAGGTCGCACCAGCGCAGAGTAGAGCGGGACAATCACCTCCCTCGACCTACTAGCGATGCCGTGCTTGATGCACCCCAGGACACGGTTGGCCCTCCTGGCTGCCAGGGCACACTGCTGGCTCATATTCAACTTACTGTCTACCACGACCCCCAGATCCCTCTCTTCTAGGCTGCTCTCCAGCGTCTCATCGCCCAGTCTGTACGTGCAGCCAGGGTTTCCCCGTCCCAGGTGCAGGACCCGGCACTTGCTCTTACTGAACTTCATGCGGTTGGTGATCGCCCAGCTCTCCAACCTATCCAGATCCCTCTGCAAGGCCTTTCCACCCTCATCCGAGTCCACAACTCCTCCAAGTTTGGTGTCATCAGCAAACTTGCTCAAAATACCTTCTATTCCTACATCCAGATCGTTTATAAAAATATTGAAAAGTACCGGCCCTAAAATGGAGCCTTGAGGGACCCCACTGGTGACCGCCCGCCAGCCTGACGCAGCCCCATTCACCATAACCCTTTGGGCCCTGCCCGTTAGCCAATTGCTCACCCATCGGATGATGTTTTTATTTAGCTGTATGGTGGACATTTTGTCCAGTAGGATCCTATGGGAAACCGTGTCAAATGCCTTGCTGAAGTCCAAAAAAAAGGCAGGTAATTTATGGAATTAGTAATTTCTTATTGTTTTCATTGCAAAAGATGGCAGATTTTGCTTTTAGGACAGGTGCTGCAGAGCTCGTTCATGCAGACCCACAGTGTGGAGCCTCACATCACTCATGCTGCAAAGCATGCTACTGCCCGGCCCTGGAAATCATCTTAGTTATCTTCTCCACCACTGGAACAAAGAAGTGGTGTGCTAGAGAAGCGGAAAGCGAGCATTAATAAAAGTGCAGGAATTTTCCATAAAGAACCAAGTTTGAGAGCTGCTGCACATGTCATACCATACCATTATCAGGTTTCTGGCCCAAACAGAAACGTGACAAAACCCACCTGATACGTACATTTAGCATAAGAACTTCTGGACAAGCAGCCATTTCTTAAGGGATTTCATTATCACTCCTCAAGTAATGACTTGGGATTTATCCTCATCCTTTGAATTGCCAATATATTTAAGAAAACTTATCCGGCACTAGAACTGTCCTCCTTATTATAAACACACAACCCTATATAGCCTGTTATGCCCTGTGAATGCAGTGTTGTAATATACTCTATGTATTCCTAAACTCTTCAAGGAAAGTGCCAGATTTATAAAAAATGTGTGTGACATTATTCATTGTACCTTTCAGCCTGACACTCAAGCAAAGGCTGCCAGCCTATTTCTTGTGCTAAGCAGAGCCCAAGTCAGGCTGAAGCAGCAAACCCGCCTTGTGAACACCTCAGTGCTGCTGATCGCTCCCAGCTCAGAACACTGTGCTGCTCTGTAAAAGGCTCCTCAGCTTCTTACTGTGAAAGCCAGGGAGTGATCACACAGCACCCTGCTGTATTTTCCTAACAAATACCTGCAGTGCCAGCCCCAGGTCTAGGCTCGGCCTCGTGCTGGTTTCAGCGCAGGCTGCTGAGCTCCACTGCGCTGCTTTGCTCAACTCAGGTTGCTGCTGTTTGGGGGGGAGATGGGAAAAAAAAAACAAAACACGACATCAAACTGAGCACTCCGGAGCTGTCTACAGTTTCAGGAAGCCAACGCTGCAGTCGTTTTCATACGCAACGTAATCCGTAACTATAAAGGTTTGGTCTTTAGATGTCCCTCTCTCCTCCTTTGCAGGGGAGAATTTATTAACTTTTTAAGATCTACCTACAAACGATGTCGATTCTCAGCATCTCAATTGCTAAAGATTAATAAAATAACTTCTTTCTACACAAGTACTTATCTAAGTGAATGCCCTGCCCCTGCCAGAAGTTAAACGAGCCAGCAGGCACTTCAGTGCTATCAAGAGTACAGCCAGGGGGCAGGGGAGAAAAAAAAGTAAATCAAGATACAGTTGCCAATCTATTTATAGGATTTACATGCCATGTAGCAGACCAGTTAAACACTGAAATGCTCTGAAATTAATACTGACCATAGAATAATACTGGGAAGTTTAAACTATTTTTGAAAACACGTCGTACATCAACAGAACGAAAGGTCCCATAAGCAACTTTAAGAATAAACACATTGTAAAAGTTGCATTCTGAAAGGACTGCTTCAAAAATATACTTTTTTTTTTTTTAAACTGAATGAACCAACATCATTGAACACGCAACTTAAAAGAAGGAGGCTGGGGGTTGGACAAAAGGCAGCTTAACAACTGAAATTCCAAAGAACTTGTGGAAGCCAAAGGTTATCTGCAGGCTGGATAAGGCCAGGAGGATCTGAAGGGTTTGTGACCAAAGGTAGGAGACGGCAGATTCAGCACACCTGATCTCCTGGTTATCGGACTGCTCCCTGGTAGATGCTGCCTGCCTGCCCAGGTTCACTGCACGCTGCTTTGCCCAGCCTGGTCGAGCGAGCAGCGAAGGTGCAAACCCCACCGTGCTCTGACATTTCAAGCCCACGCCACGGGGCCCCTCTCCTCTTTACTCATTTGGCCACGGCAGAAAATCCTACACGTAAGGAGGTGCAGCAGAACCGCTGCAGATGTGCACAATAAGTGGGAACCGGCAAGAAAAGGCTATGATCTGAGCTCCTGCAAGAAGAAATAAAATAAAAATCACCGCTCTCTTCCACAAAGGCAGTTCCTATGGGAGCCCAAACTGAAGACTGAGGGACCAGAAAGGGCATGAGATGACACCAGAAAGGAGGAAACAGTAACGAAGAGAAGTACATGGCCAAAAAATAAAAAATAATAAAGCAGAATTCTATTTACTACACATACCAAGGATGGTATTGAACAGCAGGTAACAAAATAAGTCAATATAGTAAGAGCACAGCATTTGTGAAAAGAAAGGGCGATGCGAGAATAGAATATGCTTAGCAAAGGTTCTCAAAAAAGTCAAGAGACCAGGACTAGGAAAAGAGACAGGAAAGCAGCATGTAAAAAACAAAATGAGAAAGAATGGAGAAAAAGACAGGTACGACAGAGGAATGGAACAAACTTGTGAAGAACTAGCAGAGAGCAGCCAAAAGGAAGAAAAGGAACGGGCACAGTGGTCTCATTGTGCAGTTTTTCAAGTATCCTCAGTAAGATTTTTTTTTTCTTGGTAGCACAACCTCAAGCAAAAGAAAGAGGAATTCAGAAGTCATGACACCACAATAAGGAAACAGGAGAGGAAACTGAATCATATGGATTCAGAGAAGGCAGAGACTGTGACCAGGAGGCTGGTCAGTTTTTGTTAACGTTTAGTGGTTATGTGGAACGCCAAAAAAAAGCACGGTGGCAGGGAGAACACTGCTCCTCAGGACTCTGTCTTATTACAACACAAAAAAGGAAAAGATGACGCTTTGCTAAGGGTAGGGAAAGAAACAAATTATTAATACTGACTTCCGAGGGATGTTCTTAAATGTTTAAGCCCGTTAAAAGGGGTTTTGTTACAGCCTGGGAATACATGAGGCCAGCACTCGACACAGGTTAAGCCACCACAAAGCCGCGGTGCCAACAGAAGAGCCGCTTGCCTTTCCTCATCCCTTGCCCTTTCCTACCTTGTCCGGGCAGAAAGTCGATGGGGTTCTGTGGTAAAGTGAAGTCAACTGTGAATATGGTAAGGACTGGAAGTAGCTTTTTGGTTCTTTTTTGCTGTTTGAGCTGTGTTGCACCAGAAGCTCCATCCTCAGGCAAGCAGAAGAAGAGGAAAGGAAGCCTTGGGGAATTTGATCAATACCCCAGTCCTGTACCGGTATGTGACGCACAGCATAACCTGCACCCGTCACCTGAGGGCAGAGGCTTGAAACTGCTATTGCCTCTCCCTCAAGGAGAGGGAGCGGGGCTGGTGGCACTGCCACCACCTCCTCCTCACTGTGGAGACACCACTGGAGCTCAAGTGCACGTGGGGAGGCCACGAGGCCAGCTCCAGAGTATCCCACCACATGCGAGCCTCGCACGGCGCCCACAACATGGCCACAGGGAAAACGCACACAGACACAAAGGCCTCAGGGACATTTTTCCTGTTGGCAAAGTATTTTAAGTTTTCTGTTACAAATAATGGCAAGCTGACTTCAGAATCCCAAAGCCCCCCTGGAAGTCCAGCCAGCTGTGGATTGCTGGTAGTAACAGACGGGCACAGGTGGACACGCACGGTCAGACCCCGCTCACACTGCTTTGCTGAGCCAGCCTGCTGAAAGGGAGGGAATTTCTATTTAAAGATGCCAGAAACACTTTCCACGTCTCCTTAAATACCGCAGAAAACAGTTTCTAGTGATGTGCTGGAGTCTGCAATACAAATACCTTTACCTACTCATTTTTCTGGAATCTGAGCTTTCACCATATTGCATTACCCCAAATAAACAACAGCTCAGAATAGCTGTAATACTTTGTTCTAAGACTTGGTTATTCTCATATCAAATTAACATTCAAAAAAAAAAGCCTCAATAAATGTAGAGGAAACTCTCTCAAGGCAATCTGATGCTGGTGGTTTACTGACCTTTCTCGGGACTGGGGACAAGTTCCAGTGCAACAATCTACAAATAAAATTTGTGTAACAAACAACAATAACAAACTACAGCCTGCTCTGCACAACCAGTCGGGTCCTCCCCCTGCCTTCTCTCAGTGCTCATTTATTATATAAGCCTTTAAATGAAACACGTTTCAGGGGCTGTGGCTCTAAAAGGACATTAATAATTCAATGCCCAAGTCCAGCCCCAACCGGCCAACGCTTCACAAACACAAACTTCATCTCAGCACTTCCCCACAGTACCACTTCTGAGCTTGCAACTTCTGCTTCACTCCTCCCAGATGACTTCAGCCTGAAAGTTGGGGATTTTTCTTCTCGGGATTTTTCAGTTGTGCCAAACTACACAGTCAATGGGTTCACACCATCCCGGGTGGCTGTTCAGGTGGGTCTGCCTGGTATTGAATCTGCCCTGCTGCTGATATTACTCAACTCAGGAATATTTAACTGGTTCAGACTGCACTGCACCCCATGAGTGAGGGCAAGCAGAAGGATAACAATAATTGAAGTCGATGCAAGACAACACTGACAATAACCAACGCTGCCCAAGGAGATTGCAGATGTTAGTTGCTGAAGTAAACATTTAAAGTAAAATCTTATAAAACACCCTGCATTTTGGCTTGCAGTGCAAACAGTAAAAACACATTCTGCTTCTTACAGCTTTGGGACATCCTGATTAAAAACAACACCCCAGAAGATTTTAAAAGCTATGTATATATGACATTTGATCTGTCTTAAGCTAGAAAAACATTTAAACATTTAAAAAGCTTTTAGGGATATTAAAGCAGTTGTAAAGAAGAGCACAGTCAAGATGCAACACACATTTGCAGGTAGAAAAGCAGCAACAAATGTCAAAGCACATGTCACTACCTCTAACCATTAACCAGCAAGATAAACGATATCAACAGTCCCACATCCATCAAACACCAGAAAATACCAGAAAAATAGGAACACGTTGCATGAGCTCTAAGACAAAAGCACTGACATCAGCCAGATACTGAATCTGCATCCAAACTACACCGAAGATTCCTCTATAAATGAAACATTACTGAACGGTTCTGCTCAAGTATAAGCTGAAGATGGTATTTACAACAGACTTCTGCTGGGAGCAGATATGGCAGCTTGCAAAAGCATCCCTGCTTCATCACAGGCGACGTAAAAGCAGCGGCTGGAAGTAAAAAATGGATCAGTAGTTTAACCAAAAATAAAATGCACTGTACATCTCACTCTGCTGCATCACATGCTAGGAGGTGCTCTGAGGAAATCTATGGAAATGAATGTTGTGACAGCTAGCGTAACTTGATTCATTGTTCCTGAAGAAACCAGAGTACAAAGGCACAGACAATGCACCATTTATTAAGGAGACGCACACAAGGGTTTGCCTATCCATTCAGGAGTTCTGTATTGCCTTTGACTATGAAGATCTCTGCGTTTATGACAGAGGAGGGAAGAAGCAACACATGCTACTTTCCAGAACGATAACACCCTCCTGCATTTGTTGCCTTAGCCTTAACACAAGTTCAGTCATTCCATCTCCAGTGAGTGTACATTGCAAGTTGGAAGATCTCACTCCACGCAGCCCAGAATAAATCCATTCAGCAGAATAAGCTCAACTTCTTCAACAAGCCCTGCCTTCAAAACGCCAGCGTCCTGTAGCCTTCATCCCACAAGGAACGCTCCACCAAGACAGTGTTAGACTTTACAGGCAACTCCTTTGGCTGTTTGCTCCTTTGGCAACAACCAAACCTGTCAATTTTGAGAGTGTACACTAGAACTTGCAATCTTCAACAATACCGAGGACACGTGAGCAGAGCAGCAACTTCATCTGCGGCTCTGTCAGCTGCAGATCGATCACCGTGTTTTTCAGCGCATCACTAAAGCGCATTAAAACTTCAGGGAAAGTCACTTTGCTCTGAAACTGCCTTCAGAAGCACGATGTCTCAATAACGACATTTCAGAGGTCAAAAATAACAACTCCAAAGGAAACAAACAGCAAACTCACAGTAAACAAAAACACAACAAAAAACCACAACCAAACAGCTACACACAAACTGAAGAGTGGCCACCAGCACGTTGCCTCTGACCTGGCAATGCAATGACTGGCACTAGGGCTCTGCTGAGATGGCTTTTTCCTGAACTTGCTAAAAAGAAAAAAAAATCCTATTTATTATTCCTATTTAAATATCCTATTTAAATAATTACTATTCCATCCCATGAAATGCTTTAAGAGCCTGAACACTAAATCCAGATCTTTCAGTTTTGGTGGGACAATTTCACTATATGTGCTGTATTTTCCTACCAGCAAACGTAACGCATCACATTAACATAAGCAGGAAATGTCAGAGAAAAAGGTATTTTTTTTTTTTTCTCTAAACTTGGGCACCTTTTTGCCATGGATCAGACTCTGTGTGAAATCTTGGCCTCACTGAGCCTGCTCTTACAAAGCTAAAACGCAGGCAGAATCTGTTAGCATTCGGTAAGTTTCAATCACCTGCTATAATTGATTCGTTAATTTTTTTGCTCTATTCTTTCTGCAGTATATTGACAAAGGTTTCAGATGTACGCATCTATGTCATTTTATCCTCAACAGAGTCGTTCATTAAAGTCTATTACATCATTAGAACAAGGACACACAGATCTTCCACGCACTTACGTCTACAGATAAATATTACATTCATTCTGATCCAGCCTAATATAGCAGCTGCACCAGGAAAGTTCTCTCTCCACTCTCAGCTTCTGTGATCAGAATTCTACCACTATTTCGTCTCATTAACACGGCGTATACTGGCTTATACAGCACAAGTTGTATTAGCCTCAGCACACCAGCAGCAGATTTTAAACAATGTTGTACTGATTAAATAAATAATAGAGTCTTCTTAGTCCTTCTGTGAATTTACAAGGTGAAATTGGGCAAATGTAGCAACTTGACAATGATGAAGGGTAACATTTATTCCTCCCCAGCAATCCTGCCTCTCCTCCGTGACAGAGGCAACGCTCGTCTGACTGCATGATGAGCCAGTTCAGCTCACTAACCCAACAGAAAAACATTCACTTTTTTGGGGGGGTGGGGTTAGTTTTCTACCAGTTTAGCAGACTGAAGGAGGTTGCTGCAGGGTCGATGCCAGCACAGCTTAAGTGGGGAAAGAGAAGCAGCAGCAAAACATTATGCTCGCACACCTTACACCGCACAGCTTCGCTTCACTGCCATGGACACAGTACTTTAAAAGAGAGATCTTTGTGCACCAACACTTCAACTGGGACCAAACGTGTCTGACTTCAAAGACGTAAACATGACTACAGCCCCAGCTGACCACTCAAAGTCAAGCACACTAATCACGTCGGTGTCTTTACCTTCCGAGGTTTGATACAACATACATGTCTTGGCAGAAACCCGCAGTTCACTTCACAAAGGATTAATTACATGATAGTGGCACATGTCACTGACAAAGTTATTACAAGGCTTGAAAGACACTTCCCACATTAGGGCTGTTTATGTCAGTAAAGCCTTCCCTGCGTTCCAGCAACAAAACTGAGCTATGCAATAGCTTCGTAAAACAAATATGTGCAGACAAAACGATTTATAATTTATAAACCATGTTTCTTCCAGTTCCCACCACACCTAGCCTAGGGAGCGTACCACGAGATCTAATCCAATCAGCAGGAAAGTTTCCACAGTACCCTGGCCCGGTGCAGAAATGTGTCATGCTGTAGAAATTAAGTTGCTCCATTTAGTGGATGCAGCATACCTTTGTTTAAGGTAGTGTCACTTGCAGAAACTGAAGCCTTCAACAGTTTACAGTGTTAGCGTGGCCACACCCTCTGTTTTATTTAATTAGCCGAAGCATTACCTAATGAAACTGTTGTAGCAATCAGAACTACGCGGAACAGTGAGCAGTTTGTATAACCGAGCCTGGACGGGCTGACAGCACGCTGAGCTCACCAGCCACCCACCCAGCGCCCCACCGGCCGCAGCTTCCCGTGCGTTTGGGCCACGCTTTTGGTGGCAGCGGGCTCTCGAGCCAGCCTTCAAGCCCGTACGCTCCGCAGCCCTGCGAAGGAGTTTCAGATGACCAAAGCACAGCGCTGCCTGGCCGAGCTGTCAAATTTCAGCCCCGAGACGCCGGGGAGTTCACCTGTTCCGCTCGGAAACCTCGGCGAGCAGGCACGCAGCGTGCCAGGAGACGCCTGGTTGCTGAGATACAGCTTTCATCCTAAGGCAGGCAGAGACCAACTGCTCCCGGTGTCTGCATCAACAGGAGGCATCACAACGCAGCGAACCCCATCCGGGGGGGGGGGGAAATAAAAAACACTAAAATAAAGCGCCGCAGTCACGCTAGTCTAGAACGCTTGATGCTAAGAAATGGCACGAGTAAAGGCAGAAGGCGCTGGGGGCGGCAGGGAGGTAGCGGGCAGAGCCTTTCGGCGCTGTCCTCCCGCAGCCCTGCCTGAACGATTCGGTTGCCAAGTGGCTGCCACGGGCCCGGCCCGGCCCGGCCCGGCAGCACCGGGGGCACCGCGTGCGGGCCCGGCGAGCGGCTGGGGCCGGCGGCGAGCCCGGCTCGGGGCACGAAGCGGCTCCGGGCGGTTCTCCCAGTGAAGGGAAAGGCACCGAGGAACCCCCCGCCCGCTCCCCCCACCAAACGAAGCAGAAATAAAGCGGACAGACCCGGCGGGGAGCCAGAGGAGCCAGCGGAGGCCGAGCGCGGTGACAGCCGGCAGGGCCGCCAGCCCAGCCCGGCCCGGCCCGGCCCGCAGTGCCCCCGCCAGCCCAGCCCGGCCCCCGCCGCCGGCCCCGCCCCGGCTCCACCTCGCCCGGCGCCCCGGTCCCCGGAGGGGCCGCAGCGAGGCCTGGGGCCGCTCCCGGCGCCTCCTCACCTGGCGACGGCGACGTCGGCGGCTGATCGACGCCCGCCGCGCCGGGGACAGGTCCCGGGGCATGCCGCGGGAGCGGAGGGAAGGGCGGCGGGAGCGGGCGGCGCCCCGAGCTCGGCTCCGCTGCCCGCCGCTGCGCGGTGCCTCAGCGCCGCCGGCCCGCCGCCATTACCGGCCCGCGCCTCACACGGAGCGGCGGCGGCGGCGGCGAGAGCGGGAGCTGCCGGACAAATCTCGCGAGAACCGGCCGGCCGCCGACCTCCCCAAGATGGCGGCGCCGCGCCGCTTCGCTCGCCTCCCTCCCTTCCTCGCCGCCATGTTGTGTGCGGCGCGGCCTGCCCGGCCCGCTCCGCCAGGCCTATCTCGGCCGGGGCCCGGGCCCCCCGCCTCAGGGACGCCGTCCTCCCGCGTCCTCCTCACGGCTTCTCGCCTCGTTCTTCCACGGTCTCGCTGCCTCAGCCCACGTTGTGGCACCGAGAGCAGCGGCAGGGCCGGGGGTCCGGGTTTTGGTGCAAGGAGAGCGCTTCGCGATGCTTGTTAGCTGACGGTGCTGGTGTGTTCGCCAAACAACTCCAGTCGAAACTAGAATACCATCTTCCAGGCATTTGTATTCACAGCCAAATCATCTTCACAAAAACAGTATCTATATATATATATATTTAATGAAATGAGAGCAGCTCTGATTACTCCCGGTTTCCAAATTTGAGTTTAAATATTAACAAAACGTTTGCAAAACTTCACAGAGACGACTAAGTGCCACAGAATTAATTTCATTTGTAATAGTTATTATGCACCCGGAAGAGTTTGTTAGCAGACTACCTGCTGTTGCATATATTCCCCCCCAAAAAATACATTAAAACCACCCACATTTCAAAAATAGGTCTAAGATGTTATCCAACTGTAACAAAATTATTTCCACTGAAGAAGGAAAGTCATTAGAATAGGAAAAAAATAAATTATTCCTACAGTTATTTTGGGAATGTCTCCTTCAGGGCTTGTCTACAACTCCACCAGACTCTGGTTTTCAATCATTAGTATGGTTGTTTGATTTCAGATGCCAAATTTCTTGGGGGAGCACGGGGGCGGAGAGTTATGTACCCCGACCCCTAAAGGATAACTAAAATTACTGGAGCTTTTTTTTTCCCTCCCTTAAACTGAAAAGGATTAAATGGTTTTTACATAGCCCCTCCTATTGTGAATGGTGAACATTTTGCATATAAATTATTCCAGTATGGGAACAACGTTTGAAAACACCCTAAACACAGAGAGCTTTACAGCTACAAAGCTTAAGCAACTCAAAACTTAATCATGTCACAATTACAGGATACCCATTTAACCTTAATTTGGCTCCTTTACATACACAAACTAATTACAGAGCATGTTTCCCAGAATAAGCATACCTTCTTTGAAACGAGGCAAGCTTGAGATGTCAGTGGTTAAACCTTTAAAAATTGTTTTTGTTTTGCCAGGTGAGGGAAAAAAATATACGTGAACGCTGAAAGACATGCACGGCTCCAGTAGGAAAAAGGGGTAAGTGGTGCCTTGTTCCCTCCCGAATTCTCAAAGAACAAACCTGTGCCTCCCAAATGCAGGAGACAACTGTTAGTTATAATAATATCAATAATTTCAGTCAATGAAGGCAGTATTACAACAGCATATGGGAGCTCTAATCACAGACAAGGGCAAATTAAATTACTACATTCCCCATCATCACCTAGTGTTTACTTAAATTCAGTACTAAATATTGCAGGCTTGGCAGCCTTTTTAAATTATTCAGCACTTTTATAATACATTGGCTTTTTAATTATGCTTTTAAACGTAGCTTCTCTTTTCTGCTTGGAAGCAGTTAATCTAGTTTCAAGCTTCTTTTCATTTTCAGGCAAACAAGGAATCACATTAGGATTTTCTCAAACATGAAAATCATTTTTCAGTCAGTCAAAATTAAAAGGCAATGTTTGACTACTCTGTTTTTTGCTTCTATACGGCTTCTATTCTCTGTATCAATGGAACTTAATCATAAAACCTTGCATTACTAAAGATTCCCTACCAGTGTGCATAAAGTCTGACAGGCAGACCTGACACAAAAAAAGGAGAAAGACATTCTTACGGCAAATGCAGTACTCTTAGGAAATTCTCTAAGATCAGAAATAATGACACTGTTTACCTGCAAACAGCCACAGCTGAGAGAAAAGAACTGAACACTCCAGTCCTGATCCAGTTTGATGAACTGCTCGTTAAGCTGTGAAGCAATGGAGATAATGCAGCAAGCACTCCCCAAGCACTGGAAGCAGCGGATGGAGACAGATAGTAAGTTAAGGCTAAGGAGCCACAATCTCATCTTACACTAGCTTGGCTATTGCAGCTTTAAGAGAGAGGTTTGGAAAGTTTTCCACTCCATATTACTCTTGCACACCCCTTCTAAAATTAGAAAGAGGCAGCTGGCTATTGCAACTGAAAGAGCGAATGGATCCCCCCCAGCCCGCCTCCCCCCCTTTCCTTGACTGACGCGGCTCCCAAGAGCCATGGAGGAATTTAGGGAAGGGTGCTTCCACCTGTTGAACGTGGAATGAGGTTGTCCAGGCACTCCATTATAAATCCAACTGTCAGGCACTGACAATAAAACAGGACACAGGACAGCTGTGAGGACTACAGGAACTCCCTCCCTTCCCCTTCTACATACTCCTACAATTTTGCAGCTTTGTCTTACAGCAGAAACAATGCATGAAAAACTGTCCTCTGTGTGATTTGGGCTTATAAAACAGAAGGACTCACTATAGATCACTTCAGATTTGTTCTCAGTTTTCCAGCTGTGCTACAGGGTCTTAGCACAGAATCTGGCAAGCTGTTCATATATCAGCATGCACCTCCAAAATCACATTTTTTTTTTCTAAATAAATAATGGCAATTGCACCACAGACAGCGCATATAACTTCATTCTTTACAGAAAGTACTTGTATGTCTACCATAACGTGGAACTCACCTTGCCTTTTACACCCAATTTGTGTTGAATCGATTATCATTTCAAAATACATTTTTCACAATAAGTTATCAAAGGCATGACTTTTTAATTTGTAGAAAATGACTAAATGCTGTTGTTGGTGTAAAAAAAAAGGGGGGGGATTCTTCCTTATAATGAACCTGCTTAGCATATTCAAAACTCCTCTGCTCAGTGCAACGTGACTTAGGGCAGGGTGTGCGAGACAAGGTAACAACAGATGAGGTGATGTATTGTTCTAGGTCCCTTTTACATCATTTGCTGCTGAAGGCAAAATAAGTATTGCCATCCCCCAGGTGCACAAAGGCAACAGCAGGAATTGCACAAGAGGGCCAAATGTTCTACGCTCTGCTTGGCCTGGCTACCTGCAGGGGACTCTTGCTAGCTCCCAGGCATCTGTCTATCTGCTCCCACCACGAGGAACAGTTTGACTGCCCTGGCAAAAGATCCCAGGGGATCTTTTAGTGGGACAAAATCCCAGTTTCTCTTTCCTGGGTGTCTCACTCCAGGAAAAGCAAGATCCTGAGTCAGTTGGTGGAGAAAGCAATGAAGGGAACAGTAGACAAGTAATTTCAGAATTTCATATTAAAGGGTTAAAAATCTATTTCTAGTAATGCACACAGTTCACTGTTGAACACAACCAAATGATCGGTGCTGCCATTTCTTATTACCAGAACAGCGCTACATTTTCCAATCCAATTAGCAGAGTGCTGGAAAATAAGTGTTCTGTGCTGTTTTGTCTACAAATTAGAGCTTGACTGGTTCTACTCCCCTAGAATCACGTTCTACCCAAAGTTTATATGATGTAAGCCACCTGAACAAGAATTGTCCCCTTTTCAGCCTCAAGGCCAGACCTGGTGTCTGTGCTGTCTATAACCGCACCTTAGCTATCACAGGCTATTTGATTTGCTGAGTTGTTGACAATTAAGGAGTCAACTTCAGAAATGAGATTTCTCTGGAAGAAGCCAAAGCATTTTATCGTTTTGAAAACATCAGCTGGCTCTCTATCTGCTGCAGGCAATGAAATAATAATACAAGGAGGATAGTAATCAGCTGCCTCTGAGCAACAGACAGGTATTACTCTTCACCTCTGGCTGAGGAGGAGTTGCTTAATGAGATCTGACTTAACTACCTGCTGATACTTAATGAGAGACTTTTAGGGACAAAACCACAAACAAGACCTACTTCTTCACCAGCAGGAACTGTCTTCTAATTCCGACCCTTCCCACTCCTCCAGAAGGGCTGTGTATAGCATCTTGCTTTTATTTTGTCCAGACCATAAACATGGAAATACATTTCACTTTCCCTACAATTACCAAAAATGTAATTCTTCCTTGTCTGTCACAGCACCAAGTAGAGCACTGTCTTCAGCTTCCAGACACCTTTCTATTTTGTCTTGAAACAGGGGAACATCATTCTTTAATCTTTTTAATTCTTGATTCTTTTCATTTTGGGGGAAGAAGGGATTAATAAAAGAGAGTAAAGTGGATTACATGTTTCGTTAGTATAAAAGCACAGAATCTCCTGCCTTCATGTTGTACCTTTTTTTTGTGTGTGTGTGGATGACAATTCTGCCAAGTGCATCCTTTTTTTCTAAGCTATTCTTTAGCCTAGATCTGTCCCTTCAGCCACTCACAGCACACTAACTTAGCCCAGAAGGTACAGGAAGATGCGGCTAGGAATGGGACAAGAATGGAATCATCTCTTTAGTCATCTGCTGACTCTGATCTCAGACTAATGAAACAAGTGAACCGTACATTAACATAAATTCCACCTGAAATGAGAATTGAGAAACACTACAAGAACACCAAGAGAAAATTCAGAGCTATTACAATTTCCTGAATCGTGTCCAGCTAGAGAATAGCCCAGATACTAACCACCCCACTCAAGTGTCTTAGAACTTCTAAATTACACAAAAGGTCTTATTTTAGGTGTATGTATCTGGTCAAAGGTAAGGGAATAGCCTTAAACATACAAGCCAGAAAGTCTGAGCACGTGAAATTCAATGGGCAAATCTGAAAACGTTTTATAAAACAAACAAGTAAATTTATTTTTAATGATTACTAAAATAGTTTACATAATATACAAGCAGATATGCTGTCAGGGTACACTCAGAAATAAGTCACAGTTTGTTTTTTTTTAAAAAATGCATTTGTCCAGTGAAATGTTCAAAATGTGAATGCCATCTTGTCCTTCCTGAGCTATTCTTAAACATCTAGAACAGCAGCTCTTCCATGTCTTTTTTACTGTTTATATTTATTTTCAATAAAATAAAAGGCACTATCCAATTGCGAACCTAAAGGGTCAAAACAAATTCACCACTGCTCTAAGTGAACACAGATATGTGTCTCTCAAACTGTGTTCTTTTATGTTTATTATATGTTTAAGGTGATTTTGGTCAATTCCACATCAAACCCCAAACTTTTGCTTGCACAAAGTCAGAAGCTCCAGCACCTCCAAGAGGTTTTCCTAGTTAACAAGGATGTTTACAGGACAGCTCAAGGGACTCGTGAATAAAGGATGGGTCCAAGAGCCACTAATCTCAGCTGATACAAGAAAACATCCCACTAATTTGAGCGCAGTCTTCACACACTCATCAAATTCAATAAAACTGAATGCACTTAGACCAGTGGTTGAAGAGCATATACTAACAGCAATGAAATGGAAGTGCTGCAATTCACTTTTTTTTTTTTTTTTTTTTTTTTTTACACAAAATATTTACAATAGGAACACATACAAGTTTTTAGTCTGATATGAGGGGTTCTTGGCAGGAGGCACTCTAAAAATGTGTTTTAAAAACACGTGTTGCAAATCTGTTCTTCACTAAAAGCTTATGCAGCAAGCAAGAGGTTATATGCAGACACATGAAAAAAAGATCTGTTTGCTAGTATACTGAGTACCACAAATAAATAAATTCTCTTGATGCAAAAATAATTCTTATTAAAGGAAGAAGTATTTACGTCTTCCTAAACTTTTGTTTGGAAAGGAGATCTAACAGGTCTTTAGTACACATGTGGCTGACTTTTTCATTTTTCCCCAAATGTTAAGACTCGCAGACTTTGACAAACAGCCGAGAATTCTTGGAAGCAGTGAGGCAAAGAGCTGCTAAGGGATCATTTAAATGACATCTACTACTAACTTCAAGCTAATGTCTGAACCCCAGCTTCTCTCGCTCTCCTGACTGGTTGGGGCAGACTCATTTTAGGAAGAAATGCTTGCTGAAAGGTCCTCTACGAGTCCTCTACATTTCTAGAAGTCTCCAGAGACAGCTGACATCTATGCTGTAGTTAAATCAACCAAGAAAAAAGTTGTGTTCAGACTCACGTCACTTTATCATTTTCAATGTATTATAAGAAAAGTAAGCAATTCCGGCAGATGAAGCTGACGTTTTTACATCCCATTACCTTGTTACACGTGATACTAGCTTTTATCCACCAGCAGAAGGGGATCTGATCTTCACAGCAAAGCCAACAGTGCACCGAGACAGCTTCATGAGCAGATGAGTGTTCTGCAGTTGTGGATGCTTGCTTCTAACTCCAGGACACCAAACCTGAGTAAGCTACTGAAGTCAACTTACCAAGAACAATCAAGTTCCTTGTTTACATTCTGCAGTTTATTTAGAGAAGTCCCAGTTACTTTTTAGCAGAAGCAACCCTGCCACTTGGTGAAATTGCTTTGCACAGGAAGGACTTTGTGCTGCCTGAGCTCAGCAGCCACAGTAGGTTCTTCCCTGTTCAGCCATTACAACATATTTTTTGTCTCCCTCCTTTCCAGAGTCCTCTCTAACAACTTTTATGTGCATCCCTCCACAGGAAGGCCCTTTTCAGGCCTAACAGGTAACACAAGATGAGATATACGGCTCCACAGTCCACTCAGCTTATCTGTATCCATGCTATTGTAAGAACTAGGAACATCTGAACTGGTGAACTTGGTCCCAAGGAAATCCCTCACTTTCTCCTCAACTTCTGGCACAGTAAGGCTCTTTCCCAGTGATTGCTCATCCAGGAGAACAGTCAGCAGAAGAGCCACATCCTTAAATGCTGCATTTTCATGGTCACAGTACTTGTAAAAGATCAAGGTGGAGCCTGCAGGCAGTAACTCAAAGCGATGCACCACTGCTACCTTCTTGCCTTCGCTGAACCCAGAGCTGAGCTTGTTATCTACATCCATCTTAACAACGTCACTATCCATTTCGGCTTTGTCTGCCCCATTAATTTTGATTGCAGTAGCATTCTGGGAGAAGGCAAAAGCATCAGCAATCTCATCACTGAGGCACCTCAGCGCTTTCTCAGCTTCTTGGCCAGCTGTGAACAGTAAGATGGCAGGCTCCGTGTGCAGATGGGAAGCATTGAGGTGTTTCTCAAGGAACACGCGGGTTTTTCTCCACAGATTGGGGTCCTGACTTTGGTACGTTTCTTTGAGTTTATCCATCCGGGCCCGAAACACTTGCAGAATTTGAGTATTTCCACTTGACGAAGTTGTGTCTAGAAAGCTTGGCATTCCAATCCATCCAACACAAAACAGTGCGACAACAACAGCCAGAACCAGTAAAGTACATCCCTTTGGAAATCCACTCTTTGATCCACCATCCTCTACAGAAAGGAGCAGCAAACAGGAAGAAAAAATAATGTTTTTAAAAGGAATGAGAAGCCAACAAGTAAAAACAGAAAGAAAAGAGCATACAGTAGAGGTCAATGAAATCATCCCACTCTCAAGCTACTGGTACAGCAGTTGAAGAACATAAAGATGTTCTAGGTTAAAAGAAAACCTTTCAGGTTTCACTTTTCCAGGTTAAAAGAAAGCCTTTCACTTCTTCAGCAACTTAGTGAAGAGTTGTCATTAAAAAAAGGACATTTTGAAGCATTTCCAGATTGACTAAGAAATTGAACATACTTCTGAAAAAAAAATGAACTCTTCTGGAAAATCCACCTTTTATTTAACCAAATCCAAACTAACAATTTAAAATGGTTCTCAGAAAGACCAAGTTTGTTCCTACATTCAGTTTCTGTAGAAAGAGCCTGATAGAAAATCTGGCAGCACCAGGATGGTTTGTGTGTTGCTGTTTCTCCTCCCTGTCCTCTTAAGGAATAAAAATGGTCTCTGCAGCAGTATTTGCATCTCAAACACTGGTGCTCGACACTATCAGAAAACGTTTGTGTTCTGTGCATCACCCAGCTTCACAAAGAATATACATGGCAAACAGTACACAGCAAGCAAACAGAGTATCATATTTTGATTTGGTTTTGTATTTAATTGAACAGTTAAACTAACACTTGTTTGACCTACTGCAAGCATAAGGCTTGATCCTGTCCCCAGTAAAATCAGTAACAAAACACACGTACTTCCCTGGCAACAGCAAAGAACTATATCTCACATTACCTTTTTGTGTCCTAACCTTTATCAGGACAGCAACACAACAGCTATTAAGAATATCACTAGGCCTCCCTCAGTTTTAATCTTGCAGAAAATCTCACAGACATTACAAATGGAAGACCTTAAATTTGGGTGGAAGCATTACCTACAGTACAAGACTCCTTCCTTAGCACTGAAAACACTTGCGGTAGCAAGCAAAGTATCTGTTCTGGCAAGGACCATCAGTTTAACACCAGCAACCAGGAAATCTACTAGTTGGACAAGCATGGGAATAGCTTATGTAACACAAGCATGAAAAAAAAAGCGAAAGCAGAAGTCTTACTTTTGGCCAAACGCTGTGACTGCTGCACTATACTGGGTTGATCTCGAAATTTACTTCTGCCTGTTAAGAAATTAAGAAAGCAACATGAGAAAAATACGTAGGACAACAATTATAAGCAATCTTCCAGTGGGGAATTTGGCAGGGAGTTGAAGTCACAGATCTGCATCACCTTTAATGGAAAGCTGTTCTTATTCTTCTAGTTATGCTTTTACATACAAAGTTCTCTGAAGCTTACAAGAAGGTTACCAACAGGAGCAAAGGCAAAGCTATGACCTCATCCTGAGTACGACTGTATCGGGTATGGGGCTTTCTAGTTCCTTCTCCCTCATCACCATCCCGTACACAGGCAAGGCAAGTCTTCAACAAGGAAGATGAAACATTCACTGCTATTGCGAGCCTGAGAAGTCCCCTTCGACTCTTGGATTGCCAAATGTCAGGACTTAAGCCATCTTGACGATCTTGCATAAAAAACATAACCAACATATCACAAATCATCCCCAGTGATTTTTTTAAAAATACTTTTGAAAAGTTTTACAAATAAAAATTCAGGCATTTCACGTACCAGATGACAAAACGGCAGATTTAGCAACCTGTTACGTTCTGCACAAGGATACCATGCCCCGTTTAAGTTCCCCCATTTTGCTCAAGAATTTGAGGAACAACAAATTGAAACTTAATTAATATATGTTTTAAGAAAACAAGATAATGCAAGATTTAAGTAGGAAAAGAAAAGCAGTATTTTTAAGGCACAGTCTCACAGCCCCTCCCAGCTAGCTTGGTTAAGAGACCTGCTTCACTGTCACTCAGTTTATTGGGATGAATTGTGCTTTTAAAGAAAAATGCAAGCTTTCAACTTAAAATATACTTTTGGTCTGTTTACTTAAATGGGTTCAGACAGCAAAGTAGTACAGACACAATCCATCAAAGAGTGTTACGGACAACTTTCCCAGGAGACCGTATGAATATATACAGAGCAATTACTGGTCAGCATGTTTTCTGCATTTAGTCAGTTAATTAAAAAGACATGAGAATTTCTGGCTCCTTGAGAACTACAGCCACTGCTTCAAAAGTAATATATAGCCAAATCAGGATAATGTCAACGACACTACTAAGAATAAATTGAACAAACACACCCCGTAGTAGTTATTTCAAGAAAAGTAAAATAAACACAACAACCTTGCTTCTGTATGAATGTAATCACAGGAGGTGCTAAAAGCAGTTCTGGTTTAAGCCAAAGCTCAACCAGCTTAATGAGCTGCTCTGTTCTGCAAATCCCCTCCGCCCTCAGTATGGCACAGACATGGAGCTTGTAGCTGGCTAAGCTGTCACAAGTCTTCTAAGCAGTTAACAGATCAGAATCATGACAATTCTGTATTTTACAGTGTACCTTGTTTGCAGAGACTAGTTTTCATATTTAGGAGACAGCTGTGATTCGTATCCTTAAGGAAAACATATTTCAATGAACAATCTAATAACAGATTCTATCCTACCTATAAATCTTGCCTTATTTACAAGGCAATTTGCAATGAAAGCCAAGCAAATTATTTGTTTTACCTAACTCAGAAGGTCTAACTTCTTTAGGCACATTGGACTTTTCAGAGTGTCAATTGATTTTGGAGGGTTCTTCACCCAGCAAGCATTGATTTGGTCAACAAGCACCCAGGATCTCTCATGCAGCATGTATTGCCTCTGGCACAGGAATGAAAAGTATCAGACTAGCAAGAACAGCCTGCATCAATTCATATTTTCAAAGGCATTTCACAAATGTGCAGCTACCACAAGATGAGCTCTCTTATGGAAGACAGTGTGGTTTAAAAATTAAAAAAAAACATCTACCACTAAGTTCTCCAAAATGAATTCTGATTGACAGGACTTTGTTTTTTACCTTTACTGTTCAGGATAGAAAAAAAGTGCTGAGACAGCAAGAACTGAAGACTACTTAGAATTCAGAACATACTTTTTTCTTATTTCAAGTACTCTTCCAAGAGGAAAAAAAAAAAAAAAAAAAAAAGCTAAAAAACACAAAAGAGTCCCCCACCAGCATAAAAATCTGAAACAAGGAATTGGTCATTGGACAAACAAATTGGCATTCACCAGCATAGAAAAAAGGCTGTTCCTATCTAGGAGTATCAGACAGATGATTTAAATCACAGCAGGCTGCCATTACCCAGGCAAAATCTAGAGAGGAAGGTGATGTGGGTACACTGCTACCAAAAGGTGAAGGTTGTGTTCCCTCCCTCATGCCCACAATACCACTGCTATGTGCTCTCCATTTATGACCGCTCCATGAACCAACTCAGCTTCCTAACCCAGCCAAAAAAACAAAAGGGTCATTTTCTGTTGGGTCAGCAAGTTGAATAACCTCACAGAAGGGCCTGGCTCTGGAACAAACCAGCTTCTCCAGCTGCCATTTGTGTCTCCCTCCTGGGTCCCTTTCTGCCTTCCTGGACAGAGTTACAGGGCACAAGAAAAATGTAAGCAGAGGAAAGACGAATTCTGTACTTGTCACTTACCAACAGGAAAGCACTAGGTATCTATTTTTCTACTTACTCTGTATCTTAGTTGAGTGGTGCTCTTGATTTTTCTCAAGGACGTCAGCCTTGCTTTCTGAAACCAAAGCAAAAATGAAACAACTTGGTTATCACAGCAGAGTTCAGAATAAAGCAGACAACCCAAACACTTCTAGCTCTTGCTATGCAATCTTCCAAAGTTATCAGGGAAGGAGCATGTACCATACTAACAAACCAAACCTGCTCCATATGACAGCCTCTCGGACTCCTATGTAGAGGGAGAAAGTTTCCATATCTAATAGAAAGGGCTTAATGTGGCCATCACCCTGCTCTTCCCAACATGCCACAAGAGTATCCTTCCCACTTTTTCTTTAAAATGTAATGATGATGAAAACACATGATTCTGTGACTGCTACTGGAAGGTACCAGGTCTGACACTTTTTGAAACTGAAACTCTTGTTCAGCAAGAGGAAAAAACAAGAACAGTGTAAAGTTGCCACTTTAACAATTATTTTCTATCAGACCTGGAAGAGCTCAGTAAATGGGCGCCTTTTTCTAGCTGCCAGAGCAAAATGCCTGCATGTGCTCCTGGGAAACAGCAGGCTGACAGAGATCTGTTCTTGAGCACACCTCAGCTCCTTAGTTTGCGTCTATATTTTGTCAGTCTGCACTCCTACTTGCTTTCAGTGCTCTTGCATAAGCAATGAATTTAGCTGTGTGATTAGGACTGTTACTGACTGACTGAATGCAAACAACTCCCTCACTCTCCAGCCAGTGACCCGCTCTCCTAAAAACCTCCCTTACGTGGCTTATCTATTTAGATGGATTCAAATCATTTTCAGCAACATAACTACCCTCTGCTGGTCTAAAGGAGCCTGTATTTTCTTCCTCGTTATGTTTTCCTACTGCTTCTGTAATATACATCAACAATCCCAGAGCAATGAACACTGAAAAGACTTGTATAGTTAGTTTCAACTTTACTGGGGGAAGCTAACTCATTTTAGAAAAGGGTGGTTTTGTTTTGCTTTGCAGGAGGCAGTTAAAGCTCCATTCTTGTAAATGTAACAGTTTTGGAAGCAGGTATCACATCACTCATCTTGATTTGCTTTTCAGGAGACAGAAGGTTATGTATTTATCAAAGTTTAAAACAACACTTTCTTGCATATTGGGGTTTTACACCCCAGCAGATGGTTGTCACGCTACAATCAGTTTTGGCTCACAGGCAGGAGCAGACCCTGAAAAAAAATATTTTCGACTCCTTCATCTGTTTATGTTGCAACTCAACAACTCTCCCTTTTGTAAGGAAACCAAAGGGATGTCATTTTAGTACAATTTAGTACAATTGTTTATTACATCATGGGAAAGACACTGACAAAACTAGTGTCATTACCTTTTAACAGTGTGTGAACACTTGGTTGATGCCCTGCTGGTTTCTTGGGTTCAATGCCATCATAATCCTTTGCTTTTTCCTTTGCTGGGTTCTCTGGAAGTAAGAAATTTGAAGAACTGCCTACTAGGAAAAAAAAAATTAAAAGGATTGGTATGATTGCAGTATCATTTGTGCTCGTTACATCACAAAAACGATGAACCAAGACACAGTTTCAGAACATACATGATTTAAATCTGTGGTATTTCTAGTTATGATCTTAAAAGAGTTACTTTCTTGAAAAGTAACTGGGAATTGAAAAGTTTATGGCAAGTTTGAGTTCTACAAACATTGCATTCTGCACCATCACACATTTTTTTTCTATTCCCTTTTTTTTTTTAAGGAGTCTTTGGCTTAAAAACACTTAAAAAAAAAAGACATCA
The DNA here is from genome assembly GCA_011075105.1 of Heteronetta atricapilla. Lineage (NCBI taxonomy): Eukaryota > Metazoa > Chordata > Aves > Anseriformes > Anatidae > Heteronetta > Heteronetta atricapilla. The sequence continues at coordinate 11,094,959 of CM021738.1, forward strand.
AGACACCAAATGCTAAGAGCTAGAAAATGTCCTACTGAAGGAATTCAGCATAAACTAGTAAATACACAAGCCTGGAAGTAAAGAGATTTTTTGCACTGGGCACACAATTTACAAACAAACAATAATTGTCCTATGTTTTCCATAGTGTTATGAAGAGGTAAAAAGAGAGAGAAGCAACTTTGGAACATAATTCCCCTTTTTAAATAGTTCAACGTGTCCTTTAGCTGGGTATCTTTTTCTCCTATCAACCATAAAGGAAATCTGAGGCACCTATGCTCCTAATTTAATCCCCAGATAGCTGGGAAGAAACTAACCCCCCTTCATATTGTTAGCCAACATCACACAGCCATTTAAATGCTGAAATCAAACTTAGTCAACATGACTAGCTAGGAAGAATAAAGTCCAGGAGGGTGATACAAGTAACAGAGCAAAGGTCAGCCAAAGGTCTGACTGGGAAGCCAGTCAGAAACAGAATGTCAGCAAAAGAGGTTTGAAAAGACAAAGCACGATCAGATTTAAGGAAAAAAATCCCTTCAGGTATGGAATGAAAGCTGTAGTCCACCTGTGGAACAGAGGGCATGATACAGCGATCAAACTGAGGGATGTTCCTCTGCAACATCCACACTGGGCTTTTTTAAAAACAAAGGGACCAAGACAGTACTAGGTTCTCCTGTGGTTTCACGTGGGGTTTTTTTTGTTTTTAATGTGCTTCTATAGCTCTTACCATATGTGTGAGGACAGCACACTTCTTGCCACCTACCATGTATTAATTTTACCTCAAAAATAGTGAGCAAAACCTTTTTTCTCATATGTTTTAGTGGCTCTAGCACGCCAGCGTATATAGAGTACAAAGGAGGCAAAAAAGAAGAAAAAAGGTGAAAGAAAACCATAAATTTTAAAATGATATGTCAAGTCACAGGTAAAACAGTAAAGTACTTGCAAATAGTGAGTGGGACACTGTACTTTCAAATTTGTCCTAAGAAGCAGTTAAATGATTTTTTTCCACCAGGCTAGAATGAAGATTCTCTCCCATTCATTTGATCTCCAAGAATGCCAAAAAACGTAGCTGTAGCATTTCACTACACACTGAGATTTTGCAAGAAACTCTCACCATTAGCATTGCCTATTAATCACAAGACCAGAATGATCTATGAATTTAAAGAGGGCTGCCCATGCAATCCATTCTTCATTCCTCTCCTCTTTTTTGCACCACTCAATACTCCCAAAGCACGCTTAAAAGTTGTTGCAAACATGAAAGATATAAACATACTTCACTGCTCACGTAACAGCTTGCAGACCAACATCTTCTGCACCCAACAGACAGGAAGAGTGTTGGTGCAAGCAGACAGCATACACAGTAACTCCTACAGAGGAAAGTAAGCCTCCCCTGCATGGTTTAACTTTCGTGAGTATACACAAATTTCCAGTCCAGAACACACCTGCTGTACCCTCACAAGGCCTCGAGCCTCCTGCCCTAAGGACCATATGTGCCTCCTGAGCAGCTAGCGAGGATTTACCTGTGCCTTAAACCTGCTAGCCAGCCACCTCCTGCAGTCACCTGCCAAGAGATCTTGTTGCAATCCCCATTCCATAGACCAGCTTAATCAAAGGGATTAGAAATCTGTAAATTCATAAACTACAGGCTTATAAACCAAAATAGAAAGCCACTACTTTAACACTGCAACTTGGTCTTTTAAGTCTGGTACACGTTTGCTCCTGTAGGTTCAATCTTTTTCAACACAAGAGATGAGCCTGCAACATTCCACAGCAACTACAAGCAGCACAAATTCAAGCTCCAAAAACACCTAGCACGTGCCCTTTACTTGCACAGACCTAAGTTCTACTTGCATATTTTAAGACAAATTCAGTGTAGGTCACTAGCGTGCACCGTTAGCTAGCTGAACAAGAAGATGCCTGATCTGAGGCAGGGTTTTTACACTCTTGAAGTTCTGTAACTTTAGAAACAGGTTTCCTAATTTATATTTAAAACCTCTAAGCAGAATTCAGAAGCCAACTCCCCAGCCCACGGTTTCACTTCCATGCTGCTCCCCAGGAAGCATGACAATTACAAAGTAACAAAGCCCTTATCAAATTCCTTGTAAGGATCCACCCCGCTTGTCCTGCTACCTCACAGGCTCTGCATTCCCCCTGGTCTTCCCTCAGTTCTGCAGAATACAGCATTACAGGAGCTGCAGAGAGCAGGACTGTGAGGGGGGTAATTACAACTTCACTTCTATATCAAGTATTATAGTCTCACACTTTCACAACACTTGTGTATATAAATTTATCAGTGTAGTGACAAGACAAGGGGTAGCAGCTTTAAACTAAAATAAGGTAGATTTAGATCAGATATAAGGAGGAAATTCTTTACTGTGAGGGTGGTGAGGCCCTGGCCCAGGCTGCCCAGAGGAGCTGTGGCTGCCCCATCCCTGGCAGTGCCCAGGGCCAGGCTGGATGGGGCTGGGGGCAGCCTGGGCTGCTGGAAGGGGTCCCTGCCCACAGCAGGGGGTGGGATTGGGTGGGCTTCAAGGTCCCTTCCAACCCAAACCCTTTTGTGATTCTATAAACAAATGCCACTGATGCTGAAAGCCTGGGGAGGTGGGGGCAATTACATCTCTCCCCCACCCTCAGCTTTAGAGATGCCCTCAGGAAATTAAAAAAAAAATCCACTCAGACATACTACCTAAAGCAGTGGCATCCCGCTGCTTTTCCAGGTGAAGCTTTTTCACCTGCTAACCAGCTGCACTTTTTTACGTTGTGCTTTACGTGCTAACTAGTTGCTCTTAATGCAGCTTAATGTCGATATTCCTCCTTCCCCAAAGGCACATCCACAGCCCCTGCCTACCTCCTTCAGGACGAGCCTTCTCCGTGCCCCCCAGCTGAAGCTCACCCCGCTCACCCTTCGCTAAAGGGCACACGCACGCACAGCCCAGCTCAGGAGAGAAAAAGGGAAGGAAGCAGAGCCGTCTGCTTGCAGCCCTTGGACGGGGCGACCGGCCAAAGGCACGGGACGGTTTTAGGCGACGCCGGGACCCCTGCAGCGCTGCTGTGAGCCCCGGGGAAACATCGGCCCGGCCCGCAGCCCCGCACTCACCTGCCGCCCTGCAGGCTCGGATCGGCGGCCGGGTCAGGCGGTCCGGGCTCACAACGCCGAGCTCGCCCCCTGCAACGACACACGCGTGAGGGGAGCCTCTGCGGGCCCCCCCCAGGGGGGGGCAGCTCCTTGCTTCCCCCGCCGCAAACCTTTCCCCCCCCCCCCCCCCCCACACACACGCCCCACCGCGCCGCTCACCCTCCGGCGCCCCACCGGAGCTGGGCTCGGTCTCGGCCTCCCTCTCCCTCTCCTTCTCTGCCGCCTCCGCCAAGCGAGGGCTCTTCCGCCGCCGCTTCAGCTCGGGGGCGTCCGGCGGAGCCCGTTCGTCGTCGTCCCCCACCATGCCGCTGGCGCTGCAGGCGACGACCGCCGCCCCGTTGGCCCGGCCCTGCCCTGCCCGGCCTCCGCCCTGCTTGGAGCCGCCCGGGACCGAAGCTGCCGCCTCGGCGCGGCGGGGGCGGCCCCGCCAACCTCACTTCCCGCCGCGGGCCGGGCCGGCCCCGCCGCTTCCTGCGGGCCGAGGGGCGGCTCGTGGGCAGCGCCGCCGCCGCCATGTTGCGCGCGGCCCGCGCTGAGGGGGCGACGCCGCCGCCGCCGCCATGTTGTGCGCGGTCCCCCTGAGGCAGGCGCTGCGCGGAGCCCAGCTCGGAAACCGAAGTTTGGGGCTGTTTTTTTTTCTTTGTTGTTTGCTTGTTTTTGTGTACATGTTGTGCATGGTTGAGCACGGAGGCTGTGTGAGGGAAGTGCCAGTCACACTCCTGTAACAGCATCTTTTATACACACATCTCACAATAAAGTATTTTAATGCTGTGCCAGCACACTGTAAATGTTTGTGTTTCGCCCAGAAGCAAGTAAATATTTGTGAAATAAATTATGCATGCTGTCACCTGTACCGGCAGTTGTCCTATAAGATGTAAATGCTGAATGTATTGAACAATGTTTTCTAAAGCAAAAACAAAGTTTACAAACAAAGTAGTTAATAAATACTGCGTTGGGAGGTTCCAAAGTATGGCTGAACTGTTAATTCAAATTAGGTAGGAAAAGACTTGCTGGAGGCATGAGTTGTCATCTCTGACCTGGCAGGTGACCTGGTGTGACTACAGCTACCAAAGAGTATCATGTTGCTCACAAGAAGCATACTATTAAATTAATATATTATGTAAATAGTTATGCAGGACTCAAAAATGTGTCCTTTGTAAGCCAGCTAAACACTGTTGGTTCTTCTTCAGATTGAGAGAAATTTTATTCCTGTTTAGAGAAATCCATCATTAAACCAGTTTCAGGACAGATGTGTTGAGCTACAGTTCTACATACCAGCTCATATCCAATGACTGCAAACACCAAAGGAAGAAAAGCATCTCTCAGACCCCTCCTCAACATGTAAAGTGGGTCAAGATTAATTAAAAGATTAATTAAAAGTACTTTAATGAAAGAAAAGCAAAGGCTGCTCACAGAAGCAAGAAAAAAATCTCTCTGCTTTCCATCAGCAGGTGATGGCCAGCCACTTCCTGGGAAGATCAGCTTCAGCACACACTGCAATTGCTTCAGAAGACAAACACCTTCATAGCAAATGCCCCTGCTCCTGCTTGTCCTTAGTTTTTAGGTTGAACTTGAAGTTATAAGGGATGGAGTATCCCTTTGGGCACTTAGGGTTAGCTGTGTCCCTTCCCAGCCTCTTGTCTGGGACTACTGGCTTTTGGGAGGCTGGAAAGAGAGCGTTGATGCTGTGCAAGCACTGCTCAGCAACAGCCAAAACACAAAGCACAGCACTGTATGGGATGCCATGAAGACAGTGAGACCCATCCCAGCCAGACCCAGTACATCACCAGTACACAAATTTAGGATGCTGTGGGAGCAGAAGGAGAGCAGACCACGGCATGGGGCTGGGCTTTTGCACTTCACCTAAATGATATTTCCCCACCCAGTCCTGCACTAACTGTTTACAGACCTGGTGTCCACAAATGAGTCTAATCCTGAAAGTCTGCCTCCATCACCCCTGTGCCAGGAAGGTCTGGAAGTTTCCTGCACATAGCATAAAAAAGTACTTTTGTTCTGCCCACTCACACCTAACCTGCTGCCTGTTTTGCAAGTGTCTCAAGTTCTAGTAACGAGGGGTTTGGTGAGCAATAACTCCACGTGGATCAGCCCTCCCCTCTGTAAGCCTTCTGCTCCCCAGACTGAAGAGTCCCACTCCCAGCCTCTGCCCTGTACTGGCATTGCTTCAGTCGCCTTTCCCTGTGCTTCATCTCAGCCATTTGCAGATGGTAGAAAAGTTCCAGGCTGACTTGATGGGCTGCAGCCTCTGTCCCTTGCATCAATGCCTTTCCTCAGTATGCCCTGCTCCATGCTGCTGTTTCCCATGAAATGGGTCCTGGGGCAGGGGTCTGTAAGGTTGGAACATACCTGGCCCCTCTGCGGGCACAGCAAAGTATGCTGTTATTTTTTCTGAAAAGCATTGCCCGAATGTATTTAAGCCTACAGCACAGAAATGCAGTCCGAAATACAGTCCAAAAGGCGTTACAAAACCAAACGCTTCCGGGAATGACAGCCCTGCTTCTCCTGGTGGAACCGCTGCCAGCACTGGAGAGGAGGGAGGAAAACTACAGCTCCCAGCAGCCTGCCTGGGCAGCCGTGGAAGGGCAGGGTTCACCCTCGCGCCGACAGCAGCGGCGGATTTAGGGCGCGTTCAGGAAAAGGGCTGTCCGGCCGAGCCAAAGGGTCTCCGGGAATGACAAGCCCCGAGGCCATCGCAGGCCACCTCGCTGCTTCTCTTCACAGCCCCAACCAGCTCCAGCCCTGCCCAGGTAAGTGTCCAAGGGCACCGCGGCTTTGTGCTTCCCTTTCTGCAAGTGGGAACGACTCAGGGAAGGCAGGGACAGCAGCCAGGCCAGGAGAACCATCAATAAACCCCCACACTCCTAAATCTTGTTTTTAGCAAAAAAAAACCTGAGCTGTAGAGGGGCCGAGGGGAAAGGTTCTCCTCCAGCGATGACTGGGTACTGAGATCTTTGATCTGCATGAACCCAGCTCCAGCAGGGAGAGTTTCTCAGGAGTTTTCCACGTTGCCTGTTGCTGGTCAGCAGGCAGGCGTCGCGCTCGTCGCTGAATGTTCGTGGCATACAGTACCAGTTACGTGCACCCGTTTTCATGCCTCCCAAATAATTTTGAGCATGGAGGGAGGATTCTCCTTTTCCACCATTAATCACCGTGGCTGTGTTTGTGCTTGTCAGGTCTACGGGTGTTCAGCTGCAGTTCCTGAGGCCAAGGCAGGATGGTGGCCCTGCTGGGAGTAGGACTTGGTCAGCCACTCCACCAGCAGGGAGACAAATCCCTGCACAAGCAAAGGAGAAAGTGAAGCAAAAGGTGCTGGGACCCTACAGGAGAAAGAAAATGGAGAAGAATCCAAGTGTGGATCTTCTTGGAGGTAAGTGATCCCTGCCCTTGCACCATCTCCTGGGAAAATCCCATCACAAGACTATTTCAACAGTGACAAGGGAAACTGAAACAAAATCACAAGCTAAGAAAGATCCCTTCTTCTCCAGGCCACGTAGTAACAGTTCACCTTCACTTTCAGATTCCGGTCAGAACAAGTTTAGGCTCTGTGTCCAGAATGGCAGCACCAAAAGGGCTAAAGATAGAGCTGCAGGCTAGGAGAACTTTGTTCCTGGTATCTTAGTGCTTCCCCATGGGAAACAGCTTTGTAACTTGGGCTGCAGGGAGGGGAACACCTCCTCTGGGCCAGCTGCCAAGTATAAGTGCAATCCGGTAGAGCAGCAGGGTTATGCATGGTAGGTGGCAGAGGAAGAGTCACCTCCCTCTGGTGACCAGTCAAGGAGAAGGAGGCTCTCTTGAACACAGGTATCTTGGACCCACAAGGAAAAGCTCAGAGTTGACAACAAACAGGCTTCCAGTGAAGAATTGAGTCCCATCAGGTTGTATCTGCAAGGTGGGCATGAGACAGTTCACCTCAAGTGCAGGATGCAAATTCTGCAGTGGTCAGAAGCCACAGATCTGCAGATGTTAAATAATAAGTCAGTTTTCCACCACCCAGGGATGTAAAACCTACAGAATAGGCAGGGCAAAGAGAACTGCTTGTGCCCAACTTGAACAGCAGGATACCTCTGTGTTCATTGTGTTTCAGTTCCTACCATGCACTTAGATCCTCCTGGTGCCTCCTTATACATGAGCATTTCAGCGATACCTTGATGCTATAATCTTACCAGACCTGTCCTAGGCATTTAGAACTGCTCCTGTGACAACAGGAACAAAACAACAAAGAATGTAAAAGCCCAAAGGCCAGCATGTTCTGACATGTGACAAGCACAGCTTTTCTCTGTCTTCAAATGAGGAGGGAGTTCCTTGCCATTTTTGTCAGTCTTTATTCTAATTTAGCATTATTATTTCTCTGTCACTGTAGTGCTTGATCAGTCATACGTCATTTCCACTAATAACAGGTGAAATTTGAGCCACAGTTTGGTTTTGTAAGATTCAGAAAATGTTGCAAATTCTTATGTTCAGCCTCAGACTGTCACTGTTGCATTATGCCCTAATACTTGGGTATAATTTGCTGTTACCATAGCCGTTTGGAAGAGTAGCCCCATCAGCAAGAGAAGCTGGGGTACAGGATGAAGGAGGCAGAGATGGGGTTGGCTTCCAAGGTGGCCATTGCATGGAGGCAATGAGTGTTATGGCCAATATTCAATAATTGCTTTAGAAATTCTTCAAGTCTAACATCTTAAATTACCAGCCTAGGAAAACCACTGTCTGGGGAAGATCTGGCAACATACCATTTAATGAAGGCACTGCCCGTCCCCGTAGGATGCTGTGCACTGGGTCTGACCACGATAGAGTTAACTTCCAGCATAGCAGCCAGTAGGGTGTTGTGTTTTGGATTTGTGGTTAAAAATAAAGTAACAGAAAGTGTTGATAATGCACCTGTGTTTTGGCTACTGCTGAACAGTGCTTGCATAGCCTCAAGGCTTTCTCTGTCTCCCAGCAAGAAGGAAGGGATGGGCAAAAGATTTGGAGGGGACACAGCTAGGACAGCTGTCCCAGGTCAGCCAGAGATATTCCATACACTATAAGGTCATGCTCTGCAATAAAACTGGGGAACAGGAAGAAGGGGGAGATGTGGTTGGCTTCCAAGTTGGCCATTGCATGGAGACTCTCTGGCCATCAGTCCACTTGGGGGACGTGTTTGTATCATTTGTGACCCCCACTGCCTTCACCTATTCAGCTGCCTTGACCTTCACCCACAAGTTTTCTTACTTTTGGTCACCCTGGGTGCTCAGCTGCACCATGGCCAACCCACCACACTGTGATGGTAACATTTGAGCTTTAAAAAACAAAACTACCAGCAGTGGACAGGTCAAAGTTTGGAGAGAGGATTGCATCTCTGAAAGCGATTGCTCATTGTATGGCCACTACTACAGTCAAAAAATGTAGAGGCCAATCTGAGCCGTCTGTCTGGACATAATGCCAGTGATTCATTGGTGATGGTGGCTGGTTGTGGGAAACTATTCTCCATAGCAGCTCGTGTAGGTATTTCTGAAATGCAGGAACAGGGAGTTTTACAGGGTGGTGGTGAAGTGCTGGGTATTCTCATCCCCTGCATGGCTAGTTGAAATTGTGAACTCTGATCCCAACAGGTGGGCCAGCCCAAGAAGAGGTGGAGAGCACAGCAGAGCATCCTGCACACCAGGAGCCCCCCCAAGAAACACTTGAGCACCAAGTGACAAGCAGGTGGTCTGAGACCTCCTGCAAACCAGAGGAGGACTCTTTGGTGAATCATCCACCAACTGCTTTTGGGGAAGAGGTGAAGCTTTCAGAGTTAGCTGGCCCCACAGTGGAGGAGAAGGTTCCTCAGGAAACTGAAGCATCACTGGAAGAATCTGTGGAGACAAGAGATGGTGTCTCAAAAAGACCTCAGGAAGAAGATGACTCAGACAGAGGTGAGTCTCTCCCCATCTGCGTGTACTGCATTTCCAAAATGCTGATAACCTGGGCCTTTCCTTTGAGGAGGCAGGACAGGAGAAAAGGTGGCTGGTTCTTGTGCTGAAAGAAGCTAAGCCTAGGTCTATGAATTTCACTCCCTACAGCTGTGGTGGCCCAAGACAAAATGGACAGCAATGGAGACAGCAATGTCCTCCAGGAAACTCAGGAGGACCTGGAGATAAGCAGGCCACGTGAAAGCTCCTGCGCAGCAGAGGAAGATGCTTTACCAAGAAGCAAGTCACCGAGCTCTGAGAGCAAAGCGACACATTTAGATATGAACGCCACAGAAGATGTCACCGAGGGCCTCTCAGCAGAGGAGAGCACCAGCGTTCCTCTCCTAGATCAGGAGCCAGGAGAGCACACAGAGCAAGAAACACAGGAGAGGGAATCCTCAAGCACATTAAGGAGCAGACATGGGACAAAAGGTGAGCTGGTGGTTGCACGCTGCTACTGCTTCTGTGTGCACACCTGTGCTTTGCACAGCCATTGGAAAAATGGAATAATGAGATTTCTAGTGCCTGTTGTCAGGTTTTTGGAGTCAAGCAAGAAAGAAGGTATTTGCTCCTTAGCACAAAATTAACTGGCTCCTCGCTCTCTCTCCTCCCTCCCTCCACCCCCTTTGGGTGCTCTCCTGCTTTAAAAGGCATGAACCCATGCTGGGCTTTGCATTGGTTTTTCTCCTTTTCCTGACCGAAAAGCAAGGAGAGCCAAGACTCAAAGTAGCATTATCTCAAAGCAGAATTAACTTCTAACTCTTTTCCACAGCTGGGAGCTCTGGAAAGCTCTGTTACTTGTCTCACTACCCAACTTATCTGCTCCCTCAACAGCAAGCGACAAATTTCCTTCTCTCACTGTAGGACATGCAGCCCCACAGCCAAAGGCTCAGCTATGCTTGCAGAGCGTCACCGCTCAAAATACAGAACAGGAGAAGACTAAAGAGTTCAGCTTACTGAAAGGTGAGGAAAAGAAGCTTCCCTTGTGCATTACTCGTCGACCAGAAGGCCCTGATCCACCAGGAGCAAGTAATGAAGCACATTTAATTCTTCTTCTCTCTCGGGATCCTTCACAGTCTTCTAAGGGTTTGAGGGAACAGCTTCTCATCAGGCAATAGTGATTTTGGGGAAACGGCTCACAAGTAAAGAAAGCAATCCATCCCCTTAAAGACAGGGGGATGTCTAACCCAGTAGTAGGAGGAAGGCAGCTAAGGAATGCTTAGCTGGGTCTGCCACCTCCATATGTGGAGGCAGGTGCTCCATATGGTAACAAACCTTAAAGAAAACAGAGGCGAGGGGGAAGGGGATGGGAGAAGGCTTGTGGCCAGCTGTAATTTCCTCAGTTTTGCACTGCAATTACAAAACTGTAGCCATGCCTCCATCTCTGGAGCTGTAGCCCCCCCAGACTGGTGTGAAGGAGCATGGATCCTACAGCATGGAGCAAGCAGCTTCTTCACCCGCCGTTCCTGGGACCCCAGGGTGCGTGCCTACCTGAACCACTTTGCTGTCATGGGGGGAAGGTCAAGGAGGGGGAAAAGAGCCCTTATAGCTACTTTTCAGCATATCACTGTGCGTCACTTGGGACTGACTGCTGTTCCCTGTTTGTATCTCTTCCCTGCTGAGCAGGACTTGTCATTCTGGGCCTTGCATTGCTCGTCTTCTGCATATTCTTCTTCAACAACCCAACCGCCAAGTCCCAGCCGGCCCCCAGGAACCCCACAGTGGAGGCCTTCCTGTCCCACTTCAACAAGCTGCAGGACAAGTTTCCTGGGCAGAACCCCCACCTGTGGTTTCGCGGGCGCAAGTTCTTGCAGAAGCACCTCAACACGTCTCAGCCCACGCAGCCGGCCATCATCACCCTCACAGCTGCCCGCCAGGGCGAACGGACCTTGCGGTGCCTTAGCACCCACGTGGCTGACGCCTACTCCGCCGCCCTGCATGCCAGCACGATGCAGATCGATGGCAGGGATGTATCCGAGCTCCAGAGCGACGAGGCCAAGCTGAACGTGGACCTAGAGCTCAGCTCAGCTTTCCAGGCTGGGTACCGTGCTGCGGTGATACACCGCTTCGAGCTGCTGCCGGCAGAGGCCACCCTCATCTTCTACAAGTACTGTGACCATGAAAGTGCTGCTTTCAAGGACGTGGCCCTGCTGCTGACCGTGCTGCTGGAGCAGGAGGTGCTGGAGACCCAAAGCAGCCTCCAGTGGGTGGAAGAGAGGGTCCGCGACTTCCTTCGGGCCAAGTTCACCAGTGCCGGGACCCCCAGCTCCTACGACCACATGGACCCTGACAAGCTGAGTGGGCTGTGGAGCCGCATCTCCCACCTGGTACTACCAATCTATCCGGTGCAGGACATTGAGAAGGGGGGCTGCCACATCCACACCAAAACCTAGGGACAGAGGCTGCCAGAGCCATGGGAAGGACTGAAAAGTCAGTCCTGGCCAGCCACAGTGCAGGCAGAGACACAAACGAACAAGGAACTCACTTCGTAACACCCCCGTGCTATTTCTCTACAATTTTGTCCTTCCTGGGAAGAGTTCAACAGGTACAAATTGATCCAGGCCTTTTGGCCAGCTGAAGGTAATAGACTGTATGCTTCCTTCTGACAGGTGGGAAGAGCTGATATTTTAGACTGCTAGTTGCACAGGAGCACATTACAATGTGGGGAGGCAGGAGGAAAAACAGTACTTTGCAGGAAGTGGAACAAAGGAAGGGCAAATTCCCTAAACCCAACATTTTCAAGTCATGCTTCAAAAAGAAAATCAGTTTGCTAGTCAAGGGTTTGACCAGTCAGTCCTGATACAGCTCTACTGACTGATTTACACCCAAAGGTCAGATCCTAAATGCCATCTGTTCAAACAAACCTCCAATCCAGAATTCCCCCAAACATCAATTACAAAAAAATTAAAGTTGTCAGCACTTAAACACTACACAAAAGCAGGGGAATCCCACACCCAGAGTGGCCCTTACTTCATTCTGAAACTGAGAACAAAGAAACACAAACCACTTCATTATCGCTCTGCTGGTGCGAAGCCTCAAGGGATCACACAGGTAAAGGAACGAGTAATAGAGTTTAACTTAATGCTACCTCTTAAAAGAGTTCAGCTGTGATCCGTTTGCCAGCACAGGGCTACAAGCATCTCTTTGGGCTGATACCTCAGCCTTGGTCCTACATGATTCCTCTTCACCCAGGTATCTGATCTGCACTTAGGGCTGGAAGCCATCGAAGGCATCTCTGCATCATTTCCCTACACAGAGGGCGAGCCCTCGGGGTCAAGACAAGAGCGAGCTGACAAAATGCCCCCCCAAGCCCCTCCATGGCTTTTCCAGGGTGGTTCCTCACGCATTAGGCCTTACCCAGGGACCGTGAGTGTTTGCAGCCCAGCAGTTCCCTGGCTTGCTTTCTGTGATTCTGCCTGCCCCTCCCCAGCTAACTTTTATTGATGAATGTAGATGATAACACTGATATTTATTTCAGACCACGTAAGGCAGCACACCAGGCCCTTGCCCACCAGAGGTACATTTCCCTTCCTGCCAGGCAGGTGGTGCTCTGGCTGCTATTAGCAGAGCTGATACCAACTAGTAAAGACAAAATCTCCAGCATTAACACCACAAACCCTTAAGTAAGCAGGCTGGTTTCTTACCGTACCTCCTCTTCTGCACCCCAAGAAGAGACAGCCAAGTCCTGCAAATGCTGTGGTGGTCCTGCACACTGAATTGCTGCAGGAGTGCTGGGGCAGAGCTGCTAACTCAGGGAGCAGCTAGGAGCAGGCACAGGTTGAAGTATTTATAATAACCCAGCAGCCTGCCCCAAGTGTCAGCCCCTGGTGCCTACAATCGTGCCTGCTGGAGCACAGCACAGCTTGTTTCTGTACAGACAGCACAGGCTGAAGCCTTGCAGAGGCTGAGTCTGCGTCTGAACAAGACACAAACTGAGAACAGGTCACTGTTTTTACAAGCAGTGCATCTGAGTTCTCCAGACCCCCGTGTTGGCCGGGTCTCCTGCCGACAGTGCCTTGCTGATCTGCCCAACTGCTGGCTCAGCTGTTCGCACCAGTGCCTGAAATCACAGCCCATCTCTCCTGTCCTCTGCCGTGTGCCTTGTCCTCCCATGGGAGATTTGTGGCCATAAACTTGGAGCAGGGGACAAAAAGAAGGAAGAGGAGGGGATTATTTGTTCAAATTGGAGCCAAAGAGCAGACATTTCATTTCTTTATGACACCAGTCACAGGAAGACAAGACTTAGGAGGTGTTGCCCACTCTTTCCACACCTGACAGCATTTTATACACTACCCCAAACTTACTGATGTTTATCCCCATTGTAGACAGGGAGCTGAGTTATCCCTGCAGCGTTAGCTGTGGGTTAGACATGAAGTGTCCCTTTGCAGAAGTTTTAACCACGCCAAACAGCAGGCTAGACATGCTGGAGCCCAGCACCAGCAGACCAGCCTCAGGGCTTGATTTTGTACAAGATACCAGTTGCTTCCTCCCCCCCCCCTTTTTTTTTTTACTGCTATCCACTACTTTGGTAACAGAAAACACTGTTTCTGCTCTGCATGGTGCAGCATTGGTGGGAAATGAGTGTTTTAAAGTTAACTCACTACCAGTTTTATCTACTGTGTTTATAATGCATAGTCAAAAGGCAACCTCATACTGCTTGGGCACCTCACTGTAAGCATCATCCAGCAAAGCTGTTCTAATACATATATATTTTTATGACTTTTTAAAGACAAAAAAAAAATCTGCTTGCTTCTGAAACAAGACTTCTATTTAAAAATAAATGAGATTGTGAAAGAAACCAACAAAGTCTTCAAATTGAGATGTAGTCTTACTGCATTCTGTTCTTTTCTCTAGCTATTTTCAGTTCACTAAGCAAAAGAGCTCATCATATTGGACAAAGTTTTATTTAGGTCAGAGCTGTAATTGTGCAAACAAAGTGAATACTTGCTTTTCCTGGAAGAACCCTAAACAACCTTTTTCTCAGTTGTTTGTGACAAACACCCACAGCTTCAGCTAAGCCCCAGACTGAAAGCAGCCTCACAAACTGCTTCAGATAGACCCAGTGCAAAGTGCAACCCCAACTGAAACATACAGAAGTTTGCATAATAATTAATGATGATAATTAAACTGAAACCCACTGACAACTGAGAAAGTTTAGAAAGCAAATATATCTCATTTCAACACCCGTCCACCGTACTCATGGTGGAAAAAAAAGTCCGTTCCACGCAATTTGCAGGACACCATGATCTTCAAGGTGAGAGGTACTGGATCCCTGGGCCGAGCCCCATCTGAAGCAGGACACAGGCATGTTTTTGAAGGGAAGCAGGGGAGGGCAGAAGCTCCCCCTGCATCTCTAATTCTGCAGGGAATGATGTGCTGCAACAAGGCGCTCAGCGAACCTAAAAATTACCTTGAAGATTACACAGCTGCTCAGCTTAGGGGCAAAACCAGTTCTGGAAGGCCAGGCTGGACTGCTCCGCCACAGCATTAGCACTGATTATACGTGTGAGTATGCTGCTGCCATAAACATATCATCCCCAGTGCTTAAAGGCCCCTGCTCTGCCTGCAGCATCCCATCCCCTGAGACAGGCACACCCTGCCGCATCTCTTTTCACCCCTCTGCACTAGCACGGACTGAAGCTGGAAGAAGGCAGGATGAGGGGCGATGGGCAGTGACCTCAGCTCTCCCAGTGCTCCCAGCACAGGGAAGGGGCAAAGCACTGGGAAGCCCCTCGCTGGCCTCTACCTGCCGTTAGCATCTTGCTCCGAGGAGAGGGCTCTGCAGATCCCTGGCAAGGGCACTCGAGAGCTGACAGTCCTCAGGGCCAAAGCACAGGCAGCAGCATGCTTCAAAATGGGAGGTGGAAACAGCCTCCCCTCCTGGGAGGCCTGCTCCTTCCTCTGCCCCTGCAACCCAGGACCACTCAGCCGCCTCCGGGAAACATTTTCAGGTCATGGTGCTCTGCCTCTTCCCACATTTTCAGATTAAGCTCTTTTTTCTGTGCTGAACTCCTGGAGCTGTAAAAGGAAGGACCCCTCAGTTCCATAGTCAGAGCTTGTCTGCGGAAAGGAGCCTTGGACCACACAGGTTCCTTCTCAAAGGTAGAACAAAGTCGTGCTGTGGGGCCAGAACGTGGCATCTGTGCTGGGGCAAGCACCAGGTAAAGCCAGGCAAATTGCTGGAACCGTGTGGCCAGTGGGACAGACCACAAACCCAGCACAACATCCTGCACGTCAGGATGTTACAGAAAAGCAGGAAAGACTGCTGTCAAAGCCAGGCTCCCTCCAGCTGCTTGGTCAATGGGAGACGAATGTCTGAGGGCAGGGAAGAAAACACACACCGAGAAGGGGTGTCCAAAGACCTTTACACTCCAGACCAGTCTTGCATGCATTCTTCTAAACACTCAGCCTCTATAATTAATGAACATAAGGTTAAAATCCTAGGCAACTCCCAGAAGGCAAGGGATGAGGGCAAATAAGTCCCCTGCAAGCAGCCCACACATCTGAACTTACCAGGCACCTACAATGACACATGGGGAAAAGCCACTAGACACTGGTTCTGGTAGCTGGTGATGGTTTTATTGGCAAGCGTTTAAATGTATTAATCTGTTTAATTGAATCATCAAATCCTTCCCTACAATAATTATCTGGAGGGTCCCAGGACTGTGGGGGAACCTTTACATGCCACACTCTTGCTTCCATGTTGACTGAGAGCATTCAAAATCTTCCACAAACATTAAGAAAACAACCACACAGCTTAAAACTTGGGACCTAAAACTGCAAGCAGCATTTTAACACTATCTAGCTGCATTTCACTTCACATTTGCCTCAGCCCTGTGACCAGAAGAGGCTCAGGAGGTGCATGTGTGGGATGAGAGCAGGACTAGCACGAAAGGTCAGGACAGACACTGAGGGGCCCTGCAGGGGAGAGCATTGCAGTTCACCTGGATTCGCCCTGTCATGCTCTGGTAATGCCTCACATGCAGTTCCCCCCTCCCCAAATCCTCTCTGCACCAAATGTTACTCAACAGCCTGCTTCTGCCTCCTGCCCCTCCTGGGGCTGCAGCTCAGCTGCTGGTGGTGAGAGGGGCTGCAGATCAGACACTGCACAGCTTGTGTGAGAGCAGCACGGCACCCAGCACCCTCACTCAGCCCTTTTCTTCTTACCCGCAGCCTCTCCCCCACCTCTGCACCTCCCCACAGCTTTGCTTATCTTCAGGGCAAAAGCTGCCTTACGAGGTGCATTATACAGGGCTGCAGCAAGGCACAAAACCCAAGAATTGACTCTGAAGCTTTAGTGGAAAGCAGCTCATGGAGAAACAACACTATTTCACAACACTCCTCTCCCTTTTCTGCAGATGGGTCAGAAGCAGGTTGCCCTCCTCCACCCTTTGCCCCCTGCCTGCTAGCAGACGGCTTTGATCAGGAGCCCCGCGTTGCTCCCCCCTGCTGCCACCCCTCCATCCATCCTCCCCCCTCCCTCCACTGAGATGCCGAAGCCCTGGGTTGGGGAGAGGTGTGGAGGACTCGCAGCACCTTCCCACGCCGACTGCAGCACATCTGGCAGGCAGAAGCCACGGCTGGGGACACCTGGTGCCCTGCCCCAAGGCGTGTGGGCATGGAAGGAGCAGGGCATCCCCGCCATGGCTGCACCGTGATCACAAGCACAGCAGGGGGATCCAGCAGGGAGCGGGGAAGGTGCCAGGAAGCTTTTTAGCCATTTCCTTCCTTTTTGAACAGGCACAGTCGACTATCTCAGCACGTCAGCCCGAGAGCAGTGCCTGAAAGACTGGGATCAACAGACTTCTTTAGTCTGGAGTGGCCCAGATGGCTTTCGGGGGTTTCATTGCTTCCTCCGAGAAGGCCTCGTGCAGAGCAGGGTGGCACGAGCAGGCTGCGGCGGGCTCCTTCTGTCACTGCTGACAGGGAGCTGGAGGGGAAAAAGCAGCAAGCGAGGCGGTGAGACTTTTGTCCTCCGATGAACTACGACCCGCTCAGTTTGCCATATATACCGATCAGCTTTCCCTTCCGCTGAAGCAGCGAAACCCAAACCACGACGGTCTAGCGAGCACAATCTCCCACAGCTTTAGGGGACCGGAGGGTGTGTGTCCTGCCGAACCCCGCAGCACGGAGCCCACCCCGGTCCCCCCCAGCAGCTTTTGGGGCCAAGCTGCTGGGGACCCAGGGGACCGGAGCAAACCCCCTCCCCGCGGGGGCCAGGCCGAGCCTGCACCCCCTGCCCTCTGCCCCAGGCCGGGGTCGCCGCTCTCCTCGCCGTCTCCGCCACCTCCCTCCACCTTCCCCCGGCGGGGGGATCGCGGCGGAGGGGCTCTCCCGGCGCCTTCTCCTCAGGAGGACGGCGGCGGGGCGTGACGGGGACGGGGCCGAGCCCCGGGGCGGCCCGGCCCCGCCGTGCCCCGCTCCCCGCCCCCGGCAGCTCCGAGAGCCGTTTCCCCCCCCTCATCCCTCCCTCCCCCGGCGGCCGCGGGCCGCTGCCGGCCGCCCGGCAGGTTGTAAAGTCATTAAGTCCCTCAGCCATGCCGGCCCGCGCCCCGGCGGCTCCTGCCACGGCCGCTGGTGGGCCGCCGCCGCGCCGCCTCCTCCGCGGCAGCAGCAGCAGCAGCGCGGCATGGCCGCCGCTCCCCGCCGCCTCCTCCTCCTCTTCCTCCTCCTCCTCAGCGCCGCCGCCCCCCTCGGCGCTAAGGTAAGCGGCGGCGGAGCCTCCCCCCTGCTCTCCCCTCGCCCTTCCCCTCAGCGCACGCCCTGCCCGGCTGCGCGCCCCCCTCAGCCCCCGCCTGGAGCCGGGCGCCGCCAACAAAAGGCCGGCGGGGCGAGGAGGGTCCCCGGGGGGCTGCGGGGCCTCGCCGCTCGCCTCCGTGCCTGGCGGGGAGGTGACAGCCGTGCGGGGATGGAAGGGGTTTCTGTTCGCCGCTCTGCCTCCCAGGGGTGCGGGTTCAGGGACACCTTTATCCCCTAAGGTGCATGTGCGGGAGACAGAGCCTGGCGCTCCCCTTATCCCTCCAGCCTGGCGCTGGTATCAGAGCAGCGCTGAGTCCCCTCGGTGAGACCTTTCACTTTCCCCCTTCCCTTTCCTCTTCCCCTTCCTTTCCCTGTGGCCAGGAGGCCAGACCCCACTTCACAGGGTGCTGGCTGAGCCCCCCGCTTGCAGGGGTCACCGCACACCCCGTGGCTCCATGTGCAAGCTTCCCGGCCAGGTCCCTCTGTGCAAGAGGGATCCTGCTCTGCTAACAGAACTAAAAAGGGGTTTGAATGGTTTTTCCCTTCGCCAGACAAAGCCACAGTGAGGTGAAGAGATCTCGCACAAGCTATCTTATGCATAGCGATAGGCACCGCAGCTTTAGTGCGGGTCACCCAGCTTTGTCCAGCAGCGTCTCCTGAGCTGGGCTTGTCCTCGTTTTAAGCTCAAGCGGTGTCTCGCTTCCACTGCGCTTTTACTTCCACGTGGGTTCACCGCCTGCTCTGCTTACCCCCTAACTGTAGGGCTCAGACAGACAGAAACTTCAGGCAGAGCAAGCCGGGTCAAGCTGAGCAGATGTGAAATCCTTCATCTAGGCATGGAGGAGTCCGTTCAGGTTGGTGACTGCGTACACAAGCCTGGGCTGCTCGGGGTCCTCCTGCCACAGCAGCTGTGTTTGTACAGACCCCTGTGGGGGCACCCAGGGCTCCGGGTGACCCCAGGGAGATGAAGGATTACACACTGCAAGCTGGCTGCAGGAATGGCTGGTGGTATTGCTGCATGCCGTTCGATCGCTATCTTCCGTGCCAGGCCGCGCGCACACAACGGTCATTAAGGGATTAACCTGCAATTGCTTTTGCTCTCTGCTTTCCTACAGCAGGGTTGTACAGAGAATGCGATAGAAAGCCTCCATCCTTAGATAAGCAAATTCCTCCCTGTGTGGAGCTGTCTCGGCTCGGTGTATTCAGTGGCTCTGAAAAACCTGGTGATAGAGATGCCTCTCCTGCACACCCCACATTGCTCCCTTCTTTCCCTTCAGAGATTTCCATCCGTTCTACTAGCTTGTCCCAGAATAAGCGTGTTCTCCTACTTGAAGAGAATGACCTAACTAACTTGGATCAAGTATTTTGTAATGACATGCCTGTGAACTTTCTTTCATGGCAGGATTATAAACAGTACTTCATAGTTCTTTGCTGGCTTCTGTTTACCAGCTTTCTAATTTGCTTCTCATCTGTGCCTCATTATATGTCCAGATTTCTGCTACTTATCTGCTGCAATATCACATCTTTTGCAAGTTTAGCATTTTTCCCCAGATTGGTCTTCTTCCTAATCCCATAAAAAATATTCTGTAGGTCTCTTTTTACCTCTGGGTATTTTCCCATCATGGGAAATTCCTGCTGTAGTATCTTGTTAAAATATGTCTAAGCAAAATCTGGTTTTGTGTCTGTGTCCAACATTGAATCTCTCATACAAACTATCAGCTCTACACAAATAGGCTAAAACAATGACAGGATAAAAAATAGCTTTACACAAACACCATTTTTTGGGGGGTAAAACATCAGGGCACAATTGCAAACACTATTTTTTTTTTCAGGGCTTGCGGCAGAGTTTATTGCCACAGCTTTGATCAGAGCAGAACACAGGGAACCCAGACCAGGGGGGCTGAGCATGGCCATTCATTTCGAGGAGTGTAAGATAATAATCTGGCGGCCGTTCCAGGCCTTAGGACATCTGAAGCTACTTAGTATTTCAGTAAGTAGCAGAGTTTGCTGTAGAGAGAAGCCCTTAGGTAAAGGATCCTGGAAATTTCTGGTAGAGGACATGCGGTTAATGACCTCGGGAAAGGTCTGTTCAGAATTTAGTTCATTTCCAGCTGCTGTTTTGTGTTGTCTTAGAAGCTCTGACAGGGCTGAGCTTACAACAGCTACTTGTGCCCTTCAGTGGTGGTCAGAGCCTTAAGGCATGTCAGGCTGCAACAGAGGGCGTACCCCTGCAAGCTCCTCTATTGAGGCGAGCTGAACAGGGATGTTTGTTGTCTCTCTTCCTAGAAAGCCTTTTTTTTCCCCCAAGACACAGACTAATGAATCCCGAGATTCAATACGCAATATGGGAGACTAAGCCACACAGTCATTGCCATTATTCCCAGGTTTCTGGGAAACCCATTGTAGTTTACAGCTGATCTAATGCATGGCAGGGAATCGTTAGAGGATTTATTTTGTCCCTTTCTGCTCTTCAGAAAGACTTCCTGGAAAACTGATAGGATGTCAGCCCAGGCTCGCCCTCCTGTGCCTGGCTGCAGCATTTTGTTTGCGGCAGCCTTTGTTTGGTGTCGATGGGGGGGAGAAGGGAAACAGCTGCCGCGTCTTTGGTTAGACAGAAAAAGCTTTCAGTGGTGCTGGCTTAGTGACTGATCTTTCCATCATTGATATTGGCAAATCTGGAGGCAGATGCTCTACCCTGGAAGAGTTCCCCACCCTGCCTTATCTTTTCACTCTGGGCAGGAGGGCTAGAACAAGGTTTGTGTGCATAATTCACGGCAGAGTGCTCCCGGTCCCCCCTGCACCAGTCCACACAGGCTGTACTACATGCTTTGGTCCTTAGATTGCAGCAGGTTGGGTTTTAAAGCTCTGGTCCCCCCACAGCAAGGGGACAGAAGGACAATCTGTGTGTTAGCATGGCCTCTGTCCGGTGAGGCACAGAAACAGCGCGGTTAGCCTCAGAGAGGAAGAGCTGCAGCTGTGTGATCACCTTGTGCCAAGCCACAAGTGCCTCGAGGGAAATTCTTGCAGAGAGCACCTGGCTGAGCTGGAACATGGTCTGTCTTTGCTACCAGTGAAATTTCTAGCCTTAACATTCTGCAGCACTTAAGGAATTGTACCTGATCCTCTTCCCTGCTTTGGGCAGAGCCCCCATCCAAGCCCAGGCAGAACCAGCCTTGCAAACACTGGTCCTATGCCTGCCTCCTGCTCCAGCATTTCTAGCCTGCTCCATGTGTGGTTCTGCAGCACGGCACAAGTTAGAGCAGTTGTAGCATCTCCCACAACCAGGGCAGTGCAAAAGAGTTGTTTTAAAGCCCATCTGACTTTTCTTTTTCTACAGAGTGTGGGATTTGCTAAGGGGCTTGGGAAGCTAAAGCTAGGAGCTTATCTAATCTGGAGTCTATCCCACAGCCCTTAATTGTTATCTGGAAATTTGGAAAATGCAAGTATCTCTAATTGAAAACAAGAGCCGTTTGTGTGTCATGGTTAATGCAGATTTATTTCTGACAATAGAGTAAATTCAGCACAGATTGGAACCAGCTGCCTCAGCTCTAAGTACCTGAGTCTGCCCTCCACGTCTCCAGGCCTAGGACTCAGACACTGTCATGCCGTAAGTCTCACTGGCCAAGGCGACAGCTCAGCATTGCCCTTGCTTGCTCGAGTAAATAAATGCTCCTGAGCAAGGACCGGCAAGGGAGCTTGGTCATGGAAAACCTGAGAGCCAAATCAATCTACTTAATGTGCGATTGATTCCTCCCTTCAGTGAGGGGAGGAAGGAGGAACAGGGAGTGCAAAGGGGTTTACAGATACAGAGGAAAGCATTTTATTCCAAATCTGCTGTCGCCTTGAGCTGCAGCAAGAGCCTGTGCCCAAGGCATGCCCACGATCGAGGTGGGTAGGAGGAGGTGAGCACCAGCAAGCTGAAAGCAGGGCACTGACCACAGTAGGATCCAGCAGGCAGCTGTGGCTTGTCTTGCTTTTGAGAGCAGCAGGGCCTGTGGATCATTTATTCCAAACACACAAAATCTTTTTCATAACAGGGTAGGTCAGTAGAACAGGGCATTTCACTTCTCTTTGCTCATTTCCCCTCTGTGTTATCTCACCTATATGGACTGTAAGATCTGTGGAGCAGGACTATCTTGTAGGTTATAAATACACCAATTTTTATTACCACTTTGGCAAAAACTGTGTAAATCCTGCAGCTTCTAGTCTACATGCCTTCCCCCAGGGCAGCGCCCCATGGTGCTCTCTCTGTAGCTACTCAGTCACGTGGAAAGACGCCAGCTCTGATTAATACCCCAGCTACAGGAGAAGCTGCTTTGCACTGAGCTCCCCACACAGATAAATCACTGCTCTTCTCCTTCCCTGCAATTGTGAAGAGCTCTTCTTCCCCAGGCCTTGAGATGTTCATCACAGAGAAGCATAGGAGGGGTCAGGGAAAGACTTGAACTGAAAATACCTTACAGCGAGAAACCTTCAATTTCTTTCCTGGGTAACTCTGGAAGCTACATAGTCAGCATTTCCATTTGTGGTCTGATCATATGCACTTAGACAAAAATTCTCATAAGAGACAGGTTGAAATGAGCATTTGGCAGAAGAGAAAAAGGTCCTTTTGAAAACATGCTTCTTTCTTTCAAATTTAATTTTAAATTTAATCCTTCTGTTGAGCAACTCTGCTGCTCACCACAGCTTTTGGTCTCAGTCAAGCAACTCAAATCCAGCCAGGACATCCAAGTACATTGAAGAATTTTGTTGTATTATTTTCAGAATCAGCTACTGTAATCATCAAAGAGGAAAGCATCAGGTAACGTAGTGCCCTTTTTTTTTGTTTTTCAGCAGAGCAAGTTATTTTCAACTTGCTCTGGCTGGTGTATGATCACCAAGAAGAGGCACTATGCGCACTTCAAACATACTAAGTTACAACTTAAAAACGTTTGCACAAAAACAGCTGCATCTCCCCTGCCCAGTGGATCTTCTGTTGGCAGATGCTGTAGAAACAGCAAATTCTCGGGCAGGAATTACACTACAAGATGAAGAACACTTTGGTTTTATTACACCATAAAAGAGCGTCAAGCCAAGAGGCAGTCAACCAAAGTAGTGAACAGAGCACATTCAGCAAGGAGCAAACTCTGCTGAGTTTTCTTTCACATCCATCAATTATGCTTCTGCAGAACAGTTCTTGACAGGACTATCAGCTGCAGCCACAAGCCTCCACATTTTGCTAAGAGTAGCACTGATACTGTTTCTCCGTGCCTTTACTTAAACATAGCAGATCTTACACATGCACAAATTATTCATTTTCTTCTGGTAATACTGATAAACTGTCAGCATTTTCTGCTGGGTAAATCACTTCCAATCACTGCCCTGGGGTAAACTCATTGCTGCATTTAACACTATTCACAGCTGTATTTCAGCAAACAGCAAACTAGTTCTTGTATGTGCTAGTTTGCAAAAGTCCCAAGGAACTTTTTGACCATCAGACACGGAACGGGAGAACAGCGCAAGGAAAAAAATCTTGCTAAAACAAAGAGTCACTTACCTGCTGGGAATTACAGAGGCAGAGCCAACAGCAGCCTGCTGCAGTGACCTCGTTGGGGCTAGAGGAGCTTAGGTTTGCCAAATTTAAAGGATCAGCCCCGGCGAGGCATGCTGGGTCGGGGAGAGCCCTCTGGGGAGCACGTTGTGGGGTGGGTGGTGAGAGGTCAGCAACGCCGTGGTGAGATGGGATGACTGCAACTGCAAGGGGCTCTGCTTCTGAAGCACTCTTGAAAACGACTTTTGTGAGGGTTGCAGGGTTAGGAGCTTGGACCTGAGCCGACTTATGCACAAAGAGGAGTTTATTCCTTGCGGTGCAGCTCCAGCAGAGGACAGATGCCTACCCCAGCCCCCCACAGCATTTCTCCTCTCTCCTGACCCCTCGTCAGAGCCAGCTGGGCAGCTGGGGCTGCGATCTGCTGACATATCCGACTCAGGAGCAGGGCCTTGGCTCAGGCTGCAGCTGGGATTATCACCACATGTCCCACCTGAGAGTCCTTCTCCACACCACGCCAGTCCCAGAGGCATCCTGCGGGTGCTGCCTCTGTCAGGCCTCCCTCTGGCCGAGGTGGAGGGCCGCCGGGTTCCCCAGCTAACCACCTTCTGTTTCTGTCAGGACAGTAGTGAGGCAGCAGATGGAGCTGGCCCCTGGGATGAAGAAGTCACCAAGTGGTGGGGAGAGTGGAGCTCCTGGTCCACCTGCTCCCGGTCCTGCGGGGGAGGCGTGATGTCCCGGGAGCGGCACTGCCTGCGACAGAGGTACGTCTGTCCCAGCGGCACCCCTTGGCCAGCCCTCAAGGGGCAGAGGGGTGCCTTGACCCACCTTTTGGGCTCTGTAGGGCCTCAGAAAGGGAGGCAGGTGGGCAGCAAGCAGGCTGTGGGGCCTGGGGGAGACTTGAAGATGACAGTGTAGTGGGCTGGAGAAGACCAGCTTTACTCCTCCTCCCCTGTCCTTCACAAACCCTGCTACCCCATGGCTGCTCTGACCAACCTAACCCTGACTCGTAGCCAGTTCTGTACGTAGGATTTTGGCCCTTATTCCCAGACACCTTCTGGGGACTTGGTTAGCAGCAGCCAGCTCAGCCTTGCCTCAGCAATTTCCCCTTTTCACTCCCTGCAGAGCTGTCAAGAT
Organism: Heteronetta atricapilla; assembly: GCA_011075105.1. Lineage (NCBI taxonomy): Eukaryota > Metazoa > Chordata > Aves > Anseriformes > Anatidae > Heteronetta > Heteronetta atricapilla. The sequence goes on from CM021738.1 coordinate 11,119,443, forward strand.
TTTTCCCCCTGTCATTTATCTGGCTGTCACCTGACAGCATCTCCATTTGTCCCCTGCAGCTGCTATAGCCCTAGCACTGATTGAACGAGGTTTGTGGGGAGCTCCAGCTGTCCCCTGTGGGTCACCTTGCCACCAAGCTCTCCTTCTCAGGCACCTCACTAACCTGCTTCTCCTGAGCTGTTAATGAGAGCCAGCATCCCGCAGCACAGCAAGCCACAGGGGCTGCCCGGCCCCTTTCCCTTCTGCGTGAATGCACTCCGGAACGCAGGAAGCTCAGACAAGGTCCCCCCACCTGCTCTGCCTCCTGCAGAAGGAAACTTCTTTTAGCTGGGCTGGTTGGCAGCATCGTGAGGGTCCAGATGTTCTGAGGTGCCGTCCATCTGGACACGACCTCCCCACTGACGAGGCTTGCTAACGTCTCTGCCTCCGCTTGACATAAAACCCAGCCAAAAGGTGCTGCAGCATTAAGCAAAGCAGCTTGTGAGCCAGCTGTGCCCCATGAAACAATTTTTGCCTGAGTCTGCAGACTGTCCCTGCTTCAGCTGAAAGGGATGGCAATTTTGAAGCCTTGTGGTGCAAATTTAAGCTTTGCCTACACCATATAAAGCATACCTCTGCAGGGATAGCTGCAGTACATCTAGGCAGTCCAGCCTGAGTATGGCTACAGTGCACCCTAAATTCTCAGTGCTGTTAACCCATTGTCTGCTGCTGATCTTTACCCAGAGCACAGTGCCTTAATCTGTAGTCTTAGCCTTTCTCCCCACACCTTCCCAGCTTTCAAGAACTTTTTCAGCATTTGCATGTCAGGAACTTGGACAAATGTTGCTGGCCAGAGCTAAAGCATAAATTTCTGAGAAATTCATGTTTTCTTTTTTTTTTGTCTGTTACCTGTACCAAACCTCTCCTGTTAATCTTTTAAGGTATCCATTCCCCGTGGGAGGTGCCATTTCTCTGTCCACTGCTCGGTGAATTCTGAAATCAATTCTCCTGCTCACTTCAAATTGTGGGTGCTTCCACAGGAGGGGTGGATCTATTGGTCTATTGCCCTTCTGTCAGATCAACCTTAGTGGAGCTTGGAGGTGAAGGGGCACAGCAGTGGCAATACTTCAGTTGCTCTTTGTCCACTCAAACTACCCCAAAAACAGAGTAGTTTAAAATCACACTCCACCTAAAAACACTGAAAACGTATTTCAGAGATGCTGGCTGGCATAGATACAGAAAGCTTTGCTCTGGTAAAATGCCAGTCTGGCTTCTCCCCATTAAGTCAGGCCTAACTTGTCAGTTATCTTCAATTTCTTACTGTTTCATGGACCTCCAGCTAATTTCTGCATTCTCATTCTGCTTTGCAGGCTCCAGATGCCCCAGGGCACAAACAGCACCATGTGCGTTGGCCAAGCCAAACACTACCAACTGTGCCAGCAGCAGGTGAGAACCACTTCCAGCACCAACTGGTTCTTACTGGGGGATGTGGGATGCTGGGGTCTGCACTTGGAGCTTCAAGAGCACCAGCAGTCAGGGTGTGACTGGTCTGTCAGAGGCATGGTCCACTCCTGGGGCAGCGTGCCTCTGAAAACAGGGGAGATGGGCTCTACTCTCTGGGACTGAAAGGTGGGGGAAAAAGATATAGATAGATCAGATTATAGATATATTTGTTGTGGGGTGGGGGGAAGGAAGAAGTTTTTCCAGTATGCTTTTCCCTTTGCTGTAAGTAAATTTTGCAGTACTGTTAAATACAGCTGTCTGAGGCAATGGAAACCTGGCCCTTCTGCCTGTATTAGAGCACCTCAAAGTCCATCACTGATTCCTTCCAGGGTGGACAGGGCATTTTCATCCTCCAGGGATGCAGCAGGGACAAGCAGCTGTCACAACCATGGCTGCGACACAGGGAGCTTTTGATCACGTTTATTCCCTCCATAGCCCTGCCCAGCCAACACAGCAAGCTTCAAACAACAGCAGTGCTCCAGTTTCAATGCCAAAGCCTTTGGGAAACGCTACTACCACTGGATGCCCCTCTATCCAGGTGGGTTTTCACAGCTTCACACAAAGGATAAGGGTGAGAAAACACCTACAGGATCTTCTCAGACACAGGAGACGGACGGAGGGGGCAAGGGATGGATGCTCCTCGTTGGTCTGGAAGTGCTTTCTCTGCTACCTCCTTCGGATAAATCATTCCCTGTTTCTTCACAGAACCTCTCTGCCCAGCCAGGCCTTCTCTCTCACCACATTGCTACTGTTTTGGATCTTACGTCAGCAAGCGCTGGCGGGCAGACAGGACACAGGCTTCTCTGAAGTGTCTCAGCTAACCAGCAGTCATCCTGGCAGAGTGGCTGTTCACTCCCTGCGTGCCTTCTACCATTTTGGCTGCCTCTGTCACCCAGCGTGCTTCCCACTGGGTTGGTGGTGGGTTATTTTGAACAGGATGTCCATCCATTTCCTGCGCAGAGGAGATAAATTGCTTCACGTGGCTTGCCAGATGGCCCTTGAGGCCCAGATTCAGCTCCTCTGAGACACGACTGTCTTTCTGGACCTGCCTGTTTTTCTCTTTCCACTAGCTGCAAAGGGAACATAGAACATCTGTACCTCTAGCTCCAGTTGCTCAGCTGGAAGGGGTGTAGCTGGCCATGGTCGGTACAGTTGGTGTCTCTCTTACAGGTCTTTTTTTCTCTTGTGTATTTATGTGTGGCCTGGGATCTGCTGAGGCAGATTCCCCTGTGTTGCACAAGGGATGGCACTGTAAAGGGGAGAGGGTATGGCAAGGAAGAGGGTTTGCCATGGAGAAGCACTTCTGCCAGGCCTGGTCCCCACCTGCAGCCTCATACCACAACCCCTTTACTGCCAGAAGATCTGTAGCCTTGGGGGTCTCGTCTCAAGAAGCAAGAACATCAAAGGTGATGTCAAACCAGCAGCATGGATAAAAGGAAAGTCCCCTTCTTCACTGCCCATCTCTGATCACCTTGCTCTGCCTCTGTTCCTTCAGATGACTACACCAGCATCTCCAACAAGCCCTGTGACCTCCAGTGCACCACTCGGAGCGGAGAGAGACAGCTGATGGCCCGAGCACAGGATGGTACCTCCTGCAAGGACAGGACCCATCAAGGAGTCTGCATCAATGGGAAGTGTGAGGTGAGGCTCTGGAAGGAAATAACACAGAAATGGGGAGTATAAATGCATTGTGGAACCTCCAAGGGCCCCAGCAGGGAAGTGAAATCAAGGCCTGGCTGGAATAATTATGCTCTCTTTTGAATGCCTATGGACTAGAACAGAACACAAAGGACATTAGATTCACATTCCCACTGAGTAACAGAATTTTCCTCCCAGTACAGAGAAGACTAGAATTGCAGGTTTGCTTTCATAGTCATCCAAGTTGGAAAGAAAAATCTTATATTTGATTTTTCCTGCACATTGCGAGGATGAAGGATGGGTGTGTGTAGTGTTACACTGAGGTGTCTTCAAACCTCAAGTAGGCCTGCCTTTGATGCAGCATCTCCTGCAGGGTGATGCTGTATGTCGGTATTACAGTGCAAAGGATTGGCTTACAGACAGCTACAGAACGAACTGAAACAGCTTACCCAAATCTTACTCCATTCACCTACACACACACAACCCTGCCCCAGCTTCAGGGTCACAATGTAAATGGTCACAACTTGCATCAGTGGATTTCTGCTGCTGCGAGATTCGTTCATTCACCACCCTGCTCCAAGCTACCCTACACCCACACCCAGAACCTCACCTAAATAATGTGGTAGCATTTCCTTGAAAAGACCCTGCCTCCAGGAAACCCTTTCTTGTTTTATTCTTTGCAGCCGGTGGGGTGCGATGGGAGCCTGTATTCGCCCCGGACGATGGACAGATGCAGGGTGTGTGGAGGGGACGGCAGCACTTGCCACCGTGTCTCGGGCAGCTTCCGAAAGGCAATCTCACAGATAGGTACTCCCTACTACCACAGTCCAGAGACTTCACCTGCTACTTCTTACCACCAACTGGCATGAAGGGTGACTGGCTTGAATGCGGGTAGGAGTTTCCCAGCTGCTTGGTGGAAAGAGCTGAAGGGTGCTGCCACCCCTGCTTAAATGCCTTTATTTTATCCTTCTAGCTTAATCAGAGGAGATTGGTTTTGATGTGCTGTATATTAGGTTGGCAAGTTTTCCCTTCACTTCTTTACTGTAGGAAGCAGCTGGGGAGCTATTTGTTCTTATTGATTTTGGCATCTCCCCCACTTCAGGCGATGTGAAGAGGTCAATGAATCTTCTTTTATTTGTGCTAGGCGTTCACTGGAAGCTTAGGTTCCTGTGATGAGGGTCACGGCATTTGTTTCAGCCTACATTTCATCTCCAGCTTTCCCCAGTCCTATGGCTGGCACAGCTGAGGGACAGACCTGCTGAAACGGAGCTGAGATTAACGGTTCATCTCCTGACACCTCATGGCCCATTCCTCCACTCGTAGAAGAAATAGACTGTGGTATACTCATTAGTAATTAACAGTGGTTTGAGGATGTTTTAGAATGTCATTTCACATTGAGGTAGACTAGTGGAACTACAGCATTCTCCACAGATGCTAGACCAGAGAAGCACTCGGGCTCCTTTCCAGGTTGGGGTAATGGTGCTGACCTCTCCAGCAGTACACAAACAGTCTTGAAATTCCGTTTCAGCTCTCATAAAATCTTACATGGCAGGAAAAAAATAATGAATTTCTATTGGGAAAGACAAGCTGGCAAACCCACGCATCTTTAAGAGCCTTCTCACTTCCTCTCCATTTAAAGGTCAATCTTTATGCTCCTCTTGAGACAAATTTTGTCGAGTCAGGAGCTGAGGGGACCTACAGTCTTCTCCCTCCACCCTTCAGCATTAGCGTTAGTCACTAGTAAGCTTTTTCTGTGCTCTTGCCAGAAAGCTTGAGAGTATACACGTAAAGCCACACAGTTATACTTGCACAATTCCTTTTTAACAAACCCAGCTGTAGTCAGATTGAGCCTTAGAGACGCGTAATGGTCATCTGTAAAGGGATTTCAGAGGGGAGCTAGGATTGGAGCTCACAGCCTGGCGTGATGTGTTTATGTCCTTAAACAACCTGCTAGGCGTAGTAGCTCTGCCCTCCTACTTGCACACTTATCCCACAAACTTCTTTGCCTATGTACACCTTTTTATTTCGTCCTCAGGGTTTCCTCACCTCCATTCTGTTCCTGCTCCTCAGGTTATGTGTTCATCACCAACATCCCTGCTGGTGCCACAGACATCCTCATCATTGAGCGCAGGAAGACAGAAAACATCCTGGGTAAGCAGAGGATCTGGAGGGATGTGGAGGTGTCAGTTCAGCTGCCTGGGAGGTGGGAGGACTCCTCTGATGTGGGAGAACTATCTGTGAGCTCCAGGGTAGCACAGAGCCAAGTCTACCACATCTCCAGCAACCAGAGGCAGGAGGGATGTTTGGAAACCAAGCTCACTGGGGATGGTCTCTGCTATGAAGGCATTTGTGCTCTTGTTGGAGAGAGAAGTGAAAGCACCAAGCATTGGATGCCAGTGATCTAAGTGGAAGATCAGTGCTGGAGAGGCCTGAGCTCCTTGATTTCTAGAGGGCTTTTCTCAGTCACAAGCTGTTTGTTCTCCTAAGAGCCAGTGCAGCCTCAGTGCTCTGAATGGAATGTCATATTTGTCTCTTTTGTCTCTTCTTTGAAGCACTCGCTGATGAATCCGGGCATTTCTTCTTCAACGGCAACTCTGCCATTGACAACCCCCAGAACTTCAGGGTTGCTGGCACAATCTTCAAGTACCGGCGGCCCTCGAGCCTGAACTCAGATGGGCTGGAGTATATCATAGCTCCTGGGCCCACTAACCAGTCTCTGAATGCTATGGTAAGCAAAGAGCTAGTTTTAGGCCTTTCTGTCTTGCCTGTCCGAAATTGTGAGCCTCCCCAGACAAATGGAATATTCACCTTGTTCCCAACCCCATTGCCTGGGGCTTCAGAAGCCAGGTACGGCCTTGCAGGGTTTCCTCTTGGATTTGTGAGGATGATATTTTCTCTTGTCACCTGTCACAAAGTAGCTGTAGTTAGAACAGGTCTCTGTGAAATACATGCCCTTAAAATAAAGCAAGTTTTGTTTTCTTCCCTGTTTCCTCCAGTACTATAACTTCAATGGGAAAATGCCACATATAACTTATGACTACACTGTACCACGGACACCACCATCTCTCCGAACTGCAGTCCCTGCTGTAGACAGACCTCGCTATCATCACCTGCTAGAGACCAGCCAGAACTATCCTGCTCCAGCCAACTCCAGAGCTGCCAAGGACTCCAATGCCACGTGGCTCTCCTTGCCACCAGATGACACCAGCGAACAGCTTCCCCTAAGAGAAAGGCATGAAGATTTAGGCTTCAGCCATCCACACTTCTTCCAGACCAACTCCACCAGTCAGCCTCGGGGCTGGGTCTGGGAACAAGGTGAAGAAAAGGAGAAGTATGACTTCCAGATAAGACAGGTCTACCATGCAAACACAGCAGGAGAGGAAGAAGAGATAGAAGCAGCAGCAATTGGTGGAGAAACAGAACTGGGTTGGTTGCTTTATTTTTCTTTCTCTCACAAGCCTGCATTCATTGAAAGACAATGTTCGTTATTGGCTTACTTGAAATCTAGAGTGGCTTTCCCATCAGGGCAGCCAGAAGAGGATAGTTAACAGCAGGGCTGGAGACTGTCAGGGAGCATTAAGGGCTGGTTGCTCCTTAAGGGAAGGGGAGCAAAGCTGAGGTTGATCTGGGGAAGCCAAACAATTCAGGAACAGAACTAGGAGCAAAACTCACCTACAACATAGGTGAGGCCAGACCTGAGATTAAATGGAGCTCCTGGGCCATAGGCAGAGAGCGTGTGGGGAGTGCTATGTGAGGCTGGTCAGGGCAGTTAAAGCCTGTTGGTGCACCATGCTGGCACCTTAGGATTTTAAGGCCAAATACTTTTTTTTCCCCTTACTAGACACCTAAACCATGTGTTGAAGTCTATGTCATACAAGACAATTAAAGCATCCCCATTTCTCCTCCAGCCCTCAGATTCAATCAGATTTCCATCAGCACAGCTGTACCCTACAGCACGAGAAGATCAGAGCTCTCAGAGAACAGCCGCGCAGCGTCCTCCAGGCTTCGTCTCTTCAGGCGGCTGTGTCACCGAGAACTGCACAACACTATCTTCTGTAGGGAGCTGCAGCACCTGGCAGCCAGGCTGGCCCAGAGGAACTCCACAGCAGGACTATGGACCCAGACGGCTGCCCAGTGGCCGCAGGGCCTCCACAAAGCACCGTCCCGTAAGAACTCACTGGAGGACTTGAAGGTGGAGGCATATGCTGGGAGTCAGGGGGAAGCAAGCAACTACAGCGTGATGGCATCTGTGGAGAGCCCTCTGCTAGGTGCCAGCACAACCGCGGACGTCAGCCAGGCAGAGCCTCTGCAAGCCCCTGGCACTGAAAGGTGGCACTTGGTTTCCTGGGCAAAACAGGAGCGTGGTGTGGTTAGCTGGGGAGGGAGGGTTGAACCAATCCTCTGGTAGTCTCACCACTGTCCTTGACGTCCCTGTTCTCCAGTGTCTCTCCATGGCAGCTGTTGGAGATCCTTGAGCAATGATATGTCTTCCAAAAACTGATTGACATAGCTCCTGGTCTGACATAGAGCTTCCAGAACCTATTTTGTGTCCTCCTGCCTCGAAGGGATCCATTTAAATAGATTCTTAAGGACCTGCAGGGCTGTGGTTATTCACAGCCTTGCTAGTTGAATACAGGAGGTGGATCAAGGTTTTGCACTCTCTGCTTGTCATTGGGGCATCTTGTCTGAGGTGGGGGGAGATGGTGATGGAGACCAGGAACAATGGGTTTTGTCCCATTTTCAAAGAAAGTAAGGAGGAAATTTAATACATTTCATGTTTGCAGCAATTTTCATCTTGTCTCATGTCACCTCCTCCTCTCTTTGCAGCAATGAGTTTAATGTGAGCCCTGTGGGCCACGATGATATCAGCTTGGCTGACATGTATCGCTGGAAGGTCTCAGCTTATGCCCCCTGCAGCTCCACCTGCACTTCAGGTAGGTGAAGACCTGATCCTTATATTTAAGACGGGTTCATCCCAGTAACTTCCTTTAATTGGAATCCACACACTGTCCCCCAATTTCTTTGCCATTTGGTTCCCTCTTTTTATAGTATCTAGAGAGGGCAGATGCATTTTGGTGGAAAACCAGGATATTATTGCAATGCCATTGGTCTTAGAGTGGCATCTTGAAGTGATTGACTCTTGTAATCAGCGGTGCAATCATGAATTTCCGTACTTTGTAGGATGAGTTTTGGCGTCAGTTTTCCTTCCCAGGATGGGAGGTTAGGATGACAGCCCTCAGAGGAGTCTGGGGTGAGAGATGGAGCCATCCAGAGCATCTGGCTGATTTTTGTTTGGAGCCTTTTATCAGTCCAAGCCTTTCCTAGGCAACTGATCATGCGAGGGAGGTCCTTTTTGGCTGCTGATGGAGAAAACACTGGTATTTTTAAAATTGCAGGTAGAGTTTCAGAGGCAGTGAATGCTCTTCAATAATTTAATCATAGTTGAGGGAGGCTTTTGCATCTGGTAGAGCCTGACCAAGAGAGGATCTTAACTGTCCAGCAGGTATCAGCGCCTCCTACGCGATGTGTGTCCGGTACGATGGAGTGGAAGTGGATGAAACATACTGTGATGCCCTAACCCGACCAGAACCTACTCATGAATTTTGCACAGGCAGGGACTGCCAGCCTAGGTGAGTGGGAACAACACGAACTGTCCGTGGGTAGTACACATCTTAGTGAGGATTATTTTTGTCTCAGCAGCCATTTCGGGGCTGGAAGTTGTGCTTAAATAACTAAACCCAGATATCCTCATGCACAAAAAAGGGAAGGAATTTGTTGTGTCTAAATTATCTTCTAAGCACAAAGCTGTCTTTCAAGACCAGATCCCCTTAACATCAACATATACGCGATCAGCAGATTCACAACAGCAGTTACTGGGTCAGGGAGTCCCAGGAACACAAGCACTCCCGAGCCACCCTCTGTCCCTTGGTCCCCTTACCTGGGTTTTCCTTTGTGCTTTCTCTCCTGGTGCTCGTGGAGGTGGGAGACCAGCCGGTGGAGTGAATGCTCCAGGACCTGTGGTGAGGGCTACCAGTACCGCACCGTGCGCTGCTGGAAGATGCTGGCTCCAGGCTTTGACAGCTCCGTTTACGATGACCTCTGTGAGTCAGCTGGGCTGGCCAGGCCCATGGAGAGGAAAGCCTGCAAGAACAAGGCCTGTGGGCCTCAGTGGGAGCTCTCCGAGTGGTCTGAGGTAGGCAGCAGGGGAGCTTTGCATCCAAGGATGGGCTGGGGCCTGGAGGAAAATGACAAATGTTGGGCACTTCCCTCTGGTGCGTGCTGAGGAAACCCTGCCCAACTGTGCCCTGGGGAAGCAAAGGGCACTTGCTTTACCCCCTTTTCTCTTCCCCTGCCGGGGCCCTTCCCCTGTCTGCAGCAGGAGGAAAACAGCTCTGCTTGTCCCTCTTGCGCTCTGCTTCTGAGCCAAGGGGTTGGCTCTGTGTTGTTGCAGTGTTCAGCCCGGTGCGGCACCCAGGGGACGATGAAGCGGGAGGTGCGCTGCTCGGTGGAAGCACCCCTCTGCGATGAGTCCCGCAAGCCCAGCGGCGAGAAGGCGTGCTCAGGACCCCCCTGCGACCGCCGCTGGACCGCTTCTGACTGGGGCCCGGTGAGTCCAGACTGACTGCTGCTCCTTCCCCCGATGCTGGGGGTACAGGGCTGGCAGGAGAGGGCTGACAGGCACTCACACTGCTGATCTGTTGGCATTCGTCTGACAGAGGCCAGAGAATCAGTGCTAATCTTCATTTTTGCCTCTCCGTGCTGCAAAAATGCAGATTTTCACTGATTAAGTCTGAGGGGAGCTCTTTAATAATTTGGGAATCTCCTGGCACCTGAAGAATGGACCCCCCGACCAGATGTACCTCTAAAGACCCTTGGGGTCGAGTACCACCCAGCCCCAAATGCAAGCCTAGGCTCCAGGCTCAAAGCCCCCAGCACACCACTGACCGTGGCCCTTCAATCTTCCTGCTGTATCTGAATGCCCTCTGTTCCTCCAAGTGCTCAGGTGCCTGTGGTGAGGGACGCATGAGTCGCTTCGTCGCGTGTCGCAACCTGGAGGGCAAGGTGATCTCCGACGCGCAGTGTGACCCAGCCGCCAAGCCCCTGGCTGTCCACCCGTGTGGAGACAAGAACTGCCCCGCGCACTGGGTGGAGCAGGAGTGGGACCAGGTAAAGCCCAGCCCAGCCCCGTGTCCTCAGCTCTACTTCCCACCCCACATCCCACAGGAGCTAGTGGGTGCCTGGCTCCCTTGGCAGAGCTATACCCTTGTCGTAGCTCCTTCCACAAATAGGGAAGTAGCAATGCCTCAGTTTGTCCCCCCATACCTCAAGGTTTGTGGCACTTGCTGCCTTCCCAGGGAGCTCCATTGGAGGGCAGCAATGTCCTAAGGAAATCCTCCTCCTCTCCCACATCTGGCTCCCAGCTGGCAGTTGCAGGCTCCTCAGCAGAGCTCTGTGCAGAATCTGCACTCTCCTCCCCAAGATTTTGGTCCTACCACTAAAGAGAAAGCCCCAGAAAAAAACAACTGGTTCTCTGATTAATAATAGCCAGAGGTAAGCCTGGACCACAGCCCGAGTCCCTACCCTGGAAGTCACATCCAGCCCAAGAACATTTACTTGCCTTGGGACTCAGAGTCAAGTGAACACGGCCCAGGTGCCTCATTCTATCCAGCCATCGTTCTCCACCAGCCTACTCCCTCTCTGTCGGTCAAGGAGCTTTGGGCTTCCCATTACAACCTGGTCCAAATCCCAGAGCATCCAGAAGGAACATGTTGACTCACTTAGAGGATTTGATCTTGTAAAGTCTTGAGAAAAACAGGGATTCACAAAGCATTAAGGAAGAAGGTCAGAGAAACAACCAAGTTCCCCCCTCCAACCATAGCTAAGCCTCTGTTCTCCTTTTTGTAGCCTTCCTAACTGTTGACTGTGTTCAGCTGTGTCCCTCCAGCACTGGTTAATGAGCAGAAACTGGTTAAACCTGGGGATCTGTGGCAGTCCTGTCACCCTTTCCTGCTCTGGCCCATGGTGGGGGTCACATACAATGCTGCAGTACAATTTTTCAGTTATGCTCTGGTGACTAAACTCACCTGAACCCTGAAAGGCCAGCTGGGCTCCCCGCCTTTGCCTGTGCCAGCTTCTTTGCTGTGTTCTCTCAGCTGGTCAGCTGTGGGTGAGCTGTTCACAGGATGACTCAGGAGGGATGCAAGCCAGCTGTGCTGGCCCTGGCATGGTGAAGACAGGCACAAAGCAGTGACATCTCAAGCTGGCAACTGCTGCTGTGGGCATCAGGGAGCAGAGCAGAACTAGAATCAGATCCTGCCTCCTACTGCCTGCTTCTCTTGGTGGTGTCCTGAGAAGCTGAGCCCTCCCACCTATGCCTGCATGGCTTTGGGCTGAGCTCGGGCACTTGTCCATGCAGGTCTCCTGTAGTGCAGTTTGGTCCCCTTGGCCCACACACTGCTTGTCAGTGTTCCAAGATACAGGTTGCTGCACAAATATGCTACACCGTCTTTGAGGACACAGAGGTACATAAAATAAGACAGAAACAGCCTTTTGTAGTCTTACCTTGACTCTTCCAGGTCCCTTGTGGTAGCTGCTCTCAGGCCATCCAAGCTCAGTTCAGCATTCCCCATGGATGGATTATGCACAAATAACCAGCTCCTGTCCCTGCTCCCCAAGAAATTCAGCTCCCTTGCAGGCAGCCATTGCTCCTGTGACTACCCCCATTAAAACTGGTGTTAGCACACATTAAGCACCTTGCTTCTGAGCAGGATGCCATCTTACCTGAAGCTGTCCAGCCGAGGAGCATCATTTGTTATGTTTTCTTTCCCAGTGTGATGCCAGCTGTGGGCGAGGGATGAAGACCAGGGTCGTCTTGTGCGCAGGCTTGGAGAATGGGGTGTACAGGGAGTACCCTGAGGAGCGCTGTGAAGCCTCCCAGAAGCCTGAGGAGCAGGCTGCCTGTTTCAAGAGGCCGTGTTCGACATGGTTTACTACCTCCTGGTCGCAGGTAGGGCTCAGGGAGGTGGGGAAGGGGGAGATGAGGCCTCATAACCTTGGTCGATGGTGTACAACCTGCATTGAGGATTTCTAGCAGCCTGCTCTGCTGAGGGCTGTGGTAGGACTGGACAGGGCTGTGAGCTCTCTCATTTAGCAGACCAGGCAGCAGAGGCAGAGACTGGCACACAGGAGCTGGAGAGCATGTGGATTATGGCCTCAGGCAAGAGCAAGAGCATGCACTGCACTGCAGGCATTACAGCCATGTCTCCTCTGCCAGGAGTCAATGTTCTGTCTTTCCCTTGATTTTCACTAGTGAGCATTTAGGGAATGGGGGTGGGTGAAGCTGGGGCTGACTCACAGCAGCCATTTTGTCCATCGTCAATCACAGCATCAGTGTTCAAAGCAAAACCAACTCTGAGCTGCATTAAAAAGCAGAAAGCAAACTCCTCCCTCGCCCTGCCCCAGCTTCCAGAGGCTCTCCTCCAGCAACCAAAGGGGAGCTAAATCTGAGATCAGTGTGGGATCTCCTCAAGAACAGTCTCCAAAGGGAGGCCTTGCTGGAAAAAAGAACTCGGGACCTACAGGAAAATAAAAACCTGCCTGTCATGATCCCTTCCCTCTCCCTCAATCTCCACAGTGCAGCAAGACGTGCGGTGCTGGTGTGCGGCTGCGCGAGGTGAAGTGCTACCAGGGGGAAGCGTTGGCTCAGGGCTGCGACCCTGCTTCCAAACCAGAAGCCAGGCAGACGTGCCAGCTCCAGCCGTGCCCCACAGAGGCACCAGGTGAGGCTGGGAGGGCAGGGAGGGAGGGAGAGGAGCCCTGGGAGCCCTTTACTCCCCCAACTCTCAGCTGGGGGAAGCGCATCTCCCTTTGTAACCCTTTCTGTGGATCCTTCTGCTCCCCAGAAGAAGACTGTGAAGACAAAGCGACAGCCAACTGTGTGCTGGTGCTGAAGGTGAAGCTGTGCTCTCACTGGTACTACAGGAAGGCTTGCTGCCGGTCGTGTCGGCAAAAGTCACCCTGACTACTACCAGCCTGTAGTTCCCTTCCAAATTCAGGGGCAAGAGCCCCCTTGAGCCAGACTTTACCACTTGAAGCCACACCGCTTGGCTATGGAGCCAGTCCCTGTAGACGAGCCTGCTCAGCAAGGAAGGACTCCTAGGACTTAGTCATCACCGTTCCCTCTCCACCAAGAGGTTTTTATTCAAAACAAACCATCAGTTCCTAGAAAGCTACTGAGAAGCGAGTTGGGAAAGCCTGTCCCTGCCGTCAGTCATCTCTGAAGAGCTCTAGTTGGAGGTGGTGGGGCGCAGAGGCCAGCCCACAGCAGGGCACAGACCACAGCAGCAGTCGCTCTGCCCTGCCCTGCATATTTTTCTACTACAAGGGTAATTTCCAAAACACAGCCCAAAAATTCTGTGTCACAATAAAGAGCTAAACCATAAATCTGTGGGTTTTGGGGTGCATATACCTAGGTCCAGGCAAGGGAGGAAGAGGGACACGAGAGGAACAAGAGCAGGAGCAGGTAAGGTGGGGTGGAAAAATCCTTGCACCAGGACACTTACAAGGCAGCACTGCATGAGCCCTGTTTTGTGTTGCCTGCCAAAGAACAGCAATCACTCCTGTTTTGTATTTCAAAGTCCTCATTTATTTCTGACATTGAGTTTGGACCCATAGCTCAGCAACAAAGACAGAGAATAATAACGGGAAATCTGAAGTGGAAAAAATCTGAGATCCCTGCTCCCACCCTGTGCTGTTCCTCCTCCATTCCGCAAACCTCACAACCCACAGCCGTATCTCCCATGGCTCCTGCCCTTTCAGACTCACCCGCCCATCTGCAGCCACGCCAGGCCAGGGGTTTGTGCTGGCTGCAAGGATGATCCTTGCCTTGGTCGTCCGGCGACTTGGGATCTGCTTCGCCAGCCGTGGCACCCTGTTAGCTGGCGACAGGTCACATTTCGTTTGCACGTGATGGTGATGGTGATATGACAGCATTCCTCTCACCAGAGGGGTGACCACAGAAGCAAAGCCTGGTGTGTTATTCCCAACCAGACCAGGTCGTGGTAGGAAGCCTTGCTTCACGCCAAGAGGTAGAGTTGGGTGCCAGGAGCTGCCGTGCCCTCGGGTCGCGCTGTGTTGATAAAGTTGCGTGGCTCTGAGCAGGAGGGAGACCTAGCTGAGCTCTAGCAGGAAAGGACAGGATTCGCCAGTTTAGCCAAGAAAAACAGCGAGTACCTTCCTGGGGAGGAGGACTGGTGGGAGCCAGGGACTATCGGCCAGGGAGCTTTGCTGCTGCTAACTTTCTTCTTCCCCCTGCCTGCCCTTAACGTGAGAGGCCATGAAGACCTGCTCTCGCCATTTGGAGAATGGAAGGAGACTGTAAAAGAGATGCAGCTAGACTGAGTCTGGGGTTAATGGAAGTGCAATGTCTTTCTGGTCCGGAGATGGAGGAGACAGTGAATAATGTTCGCTCAAAAGGCTGTGTAAAATGCAGGCTGGGGCACGGTGTTTGGATTGCAAGGACCATCATCACATTTGGCATTCATCTGGCTCCTTTTCTTTGGGTAGTATGAGCAGCGGTGCCAAGCCATGCGCAGGTCCAGCGTGACAATTAGCCTTTTGCCTGCTAACGAAGACATCTGAGGCTGATGCAGCATGTGCCTCCACACTGAGACCTCCTTCACCTGTGCTTGAATGGGGAGGTCAAGAATTACCAATCCAAATCCTTCCGGTAGCCCAATTTCCAAACTGCGGAGGTGCAAAAAATCCCCAAACCAAACCATATCAGTTTCTGAGCAGTTCTGCCTGAATTGGCAAAGGCAAGGCAAGCCGCTCCTGCTACTGCTTCTGGCAGCATCCGCACGGCCAGGGGGAGCTGGGCCGGCTGCATCCCTCCCCCCTGCCATTAACAGGGAGTGCTGGTTGCTATGGGAAGTGCCCGTGAATGATGGAGATGTCCTTTTGGTCATTTTTTAACCTAATTTGATTTATGGAGGAAGAAGGAACTTTCCCACGTTCGTTCTGCAGACGGAGCTGCTGGCTGAGCTGTTAGCATCTGTGGAGCCACCGTGCCCAGGCTCGGGTCTTGCAGCTTCTTCTTCCAGAAGTAATAGAGGGGGGACCCCGAGCACCTGGAAATCATGCTCCATTAGAGGTTGTGATCCTTGTACAGGAGGAGACCTGACCGGCAGTCTCTGCTGTTGCGAGCAAAAGCCATCCTAAAACCAGCTGTGCTTGGCTGGGGGTCTGGGCAGGGCTTTGGATGCTGAAGGTGATCAAACTGCAGTTACCTGGGGGTGCAAACCTCCTCGTGAGGAAAGTCTTGATACTTTATGGGCCCAAGCTAAAACCGCTCCTAAGGAAGCTCGTGAGGAGTGGAAGAGGTGGGGTTCTGGCTGCAGAGGGATCTACCTGTGCCGTTTGTGTGGGTCTCACAAGCAACTTCGCCTCCCCTTGCGGCGATCCAAATCCTCTCTGGGAACTTCTTCCATGCATGTGCAGACCGACGTGGCTGGGAGCCGGTGCCCTGTTTTTGGCACTAACACAGAAGCAAAGTGCTCACGGCACCCCGGCCTCCCCTCCCTCACACCCCCTGTGCTGCGGGGGCTCCCCTCTCCATCCCTCGGGGCGGCTGCGTGGGGACTCCGGGGAGCCCCGGGTAATTAGGTTCATTTGTACTGTACATAGCCCTCATTAGACAAGTCCCTTCAGGAGATAGAGTAGTAATTACACTTATTGTGGGTTTGGAGACCGCCGTCTCGACATCCTCCTTCGATGTCTCCCTTACCCGTAAAGCTTCGCCGTGCCGGCTCAGCAGGAAGGCTGCACGGTCCCACGTTCCTCCCTTGCACGGACCCCCCCCGGCCATGGGGGGCGAAAATCCCCATCCCTCAAGCGGGGCGCGTTGCGGGGGGGGTCACACCTCCGTGCTGATGGCCCTCGGCGGGGGGAAGCTCTCGCGGAGGACGCCGTGCCGGCTCAGCGCGAAGCCCTGCAGGGCCGCCATGTTGACGGGCGGCCCCATCTCCTTGTAGCAGGCGGGCGCGTAGGCGACCCGCTCGCCCCCATTGCGCACCATGTCGGGGGTCCGTATGTAAAAGGGGGAGCCGTAGGGGGAGCAGGTCGGGCAGCGGGGGTGAGCCCCGTGCTGGTTGAGCTCGGGGACGGGCGTGGGGCTGCCCTGCCCGTCCACGACGCGGGAGTTGCAGGCGTTGCACGTGCCGGGATGAGAGTGCGCGGGAAGGTCTGGCTCTTCCTCTTCCTCCTCCTCCTCCTCCTCCTCTTCCTCATCGGAGTCATCTTTCTTGCAGCAGTAGTACTGCGGGAGAGGGACAGGGCTTTATCAGAAAGCACGGGCAGAATGAGTTAGAGAGGAAAGAACGGGGAGAGGCTGAAATACAGCCTCATCCATCACGTTTGGCTGCCACATCTTAAGGAAGGCCAGCCTCGACTCTGTTAATAAATAAAAATAATTAAAAATAAATACATAAACAACCAGAGTAGAGGCAGGTAGAGAAAAGTGGTGAAGCAGGAGTGGTTCAGCTGGATGAAACCTAGCTGGATGCAGCCGGGAGGGCTCATCCTTTCCCCTGGCAGCGAGGTTTGCGTGGGGAAGGTGTTCTGGGACGGCACCCCCCGAGTACCGCTGTGCTGCCCGTCACGTCGCTGCATGGCGCAGACCTGGCATTAACTTTTAAAAAGCAGGAGGTTGTAGCCGGCCGTTGTTGAAAGCCTCCTTGTCTAATTTACTTGGGAAAAAAAAAAAAAAAAAAGCTCTCCAAAAAGCTCTCCATCTGGTATTGCAGACCCAGCCAAGCCTACACCTGAATGAACAAGCGCTGCAGATCCCCAAAAGCCTTGGGGGAGGCAGCCTGCGCCGGGAGGAGGAACAGCGGCTCCCAGGGAGGTGGGGTGCTGCAGCCCCCTGCCCATCACCAGCAAGAAGCCCCCCAGATCTCTCCTGTGCCAGTGACGCTGACGGGATCCCCGCAGCCCCGGAGTGACGGGGACGTCCCCGGCGCTCACCTGTAGCCTACAGTAGCAGAGCACGGCAATGATGCACAGTAGGATCACCGTCGCTAGGATTCCCCCGGTGATAACAACAGTTCCCGCTGTCATCCGACCGATTCTCCATCAAACTCTGAAAGGCAGGATGTGACCGTAGAGCTTGGGGGCTGCAAGGACACAGGGACGGGTATCGCGTCCCCCCACCACCCGGGGGCCACTTACCCAGGAAAGCGGTGGCCAAGCCTCGCGGTCACGCCGGCCCCGGGGTGGCCGGCTGGGGCTGGCAGCTCTGCATGGCCCTGGGGAGACGCCTGTGGCCCTGGGAGGGGAGAGAAGGGGAAAAAGGTGCTGTCAGCTCATCCCCCTGCCTGCTGTCCCCTTCGGTCCGTCCCCAGCACCACGGTGAAATAATTCACTTCTATAGGGAGAACGGCAGGGTGCTGCAAAAATGGGGAAGACCAACCTGCCAGGCTGGGAAAGGATGCTCCAAAATCTGCGATTTCAGCCCAAATGAGTGAGTTGCACCCAGGAAGCCCTGCTGGGCCATCCTGTGCCTTGGGCGACGCAGTGGCTTTGGGGAAGCGTGGGCAGGGCTGGCGCAGCTGCACTTTGTCAGCGGCCCCGCAGCCCCTAATGGATAGGGCCCCAGAGCCAGCCAAGGAGATCTAATTACCTGCTGCCCACGTGGCCCTAGCTGATGGAGGGGGGTGGCAGCTTCGAGGCGAGACCTGCTGACCCCACTCCTCTGCAGCACGGCCCCAGGCAGCACCGTCCCCATCTCCCCTCCCTCTCCATCCCTCCATGCATCCTGATTCTTGCTCCCTAAGCCCCAGCCTGAGCTTTGGGAAGGGAATTGCTCAGACCAGAGCCCTGGATGGGGCCGGCTGAGGTCCTCCTGTGTGCTTTGCCCCCTTCCCTCCCCAGGACCACACAGAGGGGACAGGGGACAGCCAAGGAGGGACACGACGCCTCTGCCACCCACCGTGGGGTTTGCAGGAGACTGACCCCCGGCAGGTCCAGCCTGCTGCAAATTGATTTCCTGCACTCAGCAAGGCACCATACGAAGCCAAGAGGATGGCTCTTGTTTAATTTCCTCCTCAAGCTGCTCTCACACGTGAAACAGGGAAAAATAAAATAATAAAAAAAAATCCAAGAAATCGATACATCCCAAAGCCAGCTGATAGCACCATCCGTCAGCAGAGCCAACAATGGGGACGGACACGCCGCCGCTACAACCGAGCTGCACCCCGAGCCGCTGCCAGGAGCAGGGGGCAGCAGGGGACAGCTTGGGGACACGGGACAGCGCCCGGTGGTGTTGTCACATCCCGAGGCAGCTCCATTAGGAGGGAGGAGACGACAGTGGTTTGGCCGGGAAAGGCAAACGCTGACCTCTGGCAGCCCCCGGGAGGGAGCGCGCAGCAAGCCGGGCGGTGATGGATGCCGCAGGCAGCCGCTTGCATCCAGAAAACTTCATTTCGTGGGAGCCGTGATTTGATTTAGAGCTCCGAGGGCAGCATCCGATTAGCCCAGGTCCGGAGCGAGTGAGCGGGGAGCAGCTTCAGCAGGGAGGGACCGGCCCCGGGGATGGGGCATCTGCTGCCCCACCGTGGCGTGGGGACAGGGGACGGGTCCTCAAGCTCTCCACGTCCCCGGAGCGAGCCCAGCTTCCCCGAATGAGCCTGAGTGGCTCAGAAAGGACTTCACCCCCAGGGTGGGCATCAGGACCCACCAGCACCTAAGCCACAGCTCAATTAAAGCAGTATTTCTGTTAGCATTAGGAGGTTCCCCTCCTTGGGGCTGCACCACCCCGAGTCCCGGTGACAAGTGCAGCTGCAGCGGGCGGCGTCCCCCCATCGCCAGCGGGGACACAACGCCCAGAGCCGCATCCAGCTCCTCCGGGCACGCAGAGCCGCTTGGCGCAGAGATACATTTCCTTTAATTGATGCCGCGTGGCAGCGCAAAGTTACGGCCTGGAAAGCGACTCTGGAAGCCAGCGGCTTCTATATTTATTCCCCTGCCATGCCGCCCACGTCAGACGCGCGCAGTTGGGAGGCGAGGCTCCGGCTCCCGTGCCCATAAAGCAGCCGGCCGGGGATTTGTTTTGCAGGACGCCACGGGCAGGGCTGGGGCTCCGTCCCGGTGCCCCCAGCCCCGTGCAAGGCAGGGTGCTGTCGGCAAAGCGCCGGCGCGGCCCCAGCCCGTCTCTGCTCCCCCGGCTTCGCTCTGCAGCGCGGGGCTAATTCAATGAGATGTCTGCCTGGTAAATTAGCCCAGCCGCTGCCTTACCAGAATCCTCTAACAGGCCTAATTGGAACAAAACAGCAGCAGGGGCTGCCGCCTCCGAGCAGAGCAGAGGGCAGCTCCTGGCCTCTTTCGGGTCAAGTTTTTTCTGCCTCACTTGGGTCAAGCACCCGCAGAGCCAAGCCGGGGCTTTGCCCTGCAGGGCTGCAGGTAAGCGCAGAAGGGAACCCACATAAAAGAGCCCCCCTCACCAGCTCCTCCACGAATGGCCCCAGCCCAGACAGGAGCATTTCAATTGGATTTTTGGCTGCAGCCATCCCTAATTCAGAAACGGGGGAGATCTGGGCACGGCATCTGCAACCCCATCGCAGCAGGGTCGGGAAAATTCTGATTCCAGGCTGCTGCGGAGGGCAGCGAGAAGAGCTATTCCCAGCAGAAAGGGCTTGGGACACCCACTTCCAGTACGAGGGGATTTTTGTGCTGTGCCCCGCAGTGTCTCAAGCCGTGTGGATTTGCCCCAGAAGCTTGGTTTGGGAAATGAACCCAGCTTAGCCTCATCCCCCACTGCTTTTGAAGGGATATGAGGGACATCGGGGATGTAGTATGGGGGCCCACCGGTGTCTGACGGGGGAGGGGGGGCTGTTGCCAAATTTCCCTGCATTTTGGTGGAAAGGGAACAACTTCTGGAGCAAAAGTAGCAGTACATGTTTGCATGCATCAATTGCAAAAACAAACAAACAACAACAACAAAAACACAAACACAAGAAATTAGTAAAAAAGAAATTAGCCGGGGCTGCGAGGCCAGGATAAGGGACGGAGGCCTCCACTCAATCCCCGGGGCTGCGGGCACACCGGTGCCGGTACGATCTGCTCTGCTCCCCAGTTTGATTTTCCTGCCACTTCCACCAAAGCAGCGGGCGTGCTGCGGGGCCAGTCCCATTAGGGGACTTGGCGACACTGAATCTGCCTTCATCCTGGGCGTGAATTGAACGAGGAGGATCAATCCCGGCAGGGTCACAGCGCTGAGCAGCCCGGAGCATCCTGGCGCCCCGGCCCCAGCAGGATCTGAGCGAGCACAGAAGCCAGCTCCCATGCTCCCATGAAGGATTTTTTTTTTTTTTTTTTTTTTTTTGCATTAAGCCAATTTCTCACTGGCTTTTTCTAAACTACCTCTGTGACAGCTTCACCTCCAGGCTATAAGAAACACCTTGCTAGCTCCTTCCTTGCCCTGGACACCGCTGCTCTCACCCTTTCCACCTTGTTTCCATCACTCCCATGAAAACCCCATGCCGGCCACCCAATTTCCAGCCGGACCTGCTCAGCCTCAGCACACCGTGAAACACGCAGCCCGGTGCACGAAACACAACTCAGGCAAAACCTTTTCCTTGCAGCTGCCGGCTCTGCTCCTGCGAGCTAAGCCCCAGGGGAATGCTCCCGCTGAGCTTTTGCAAAGCCAACAGCTTCAGCCCCCAGGCAGTGCTGCCCCAGCCGGGTCTGCTGCGGCTTGAAGTCACCCATTTGATTTGATTTGCTATAAAAATAAATAAATTCTCCTGCTCAGCCCCCAGGGACGGTGACCGTGCATCCTACGGGGCAGAGAGGAAAGGCGACGGCGTGTTTTTGGAGCAGGGACGGTGCTGCTCCTGGGGACATGCAGGGGACGTCCCCCACATTCCCAGGCACCTGCAAGCATGCTACGGAGCCAGTGAGTGCTGAGGCTGGGATTCAATTAGCAAAGACATCCTTAAGGGGTAACGAGCATTCAGTAGCCAGGCAGGGAGAAGGAATCGGAGCATGCATCCCTGCCAGGAGGCACGGGGTCTGCAGGGAATTTGCCTCCAAGCAAGGGATTCAGAGGCCCTGATGGGGGTAATTGGTGATCCTTCCCTGCTGCCCACCCCTCGTGGGCATGTCTGTAAGTCGTCAGCAGCTTTAAGGAACCTGGAGCCAAACGGGCTGGCTACACCTTGCCTTGCAGCATCAGGGAGCAGATAACTCTCATTCCGCTGCTGTTCCCCAAAAATACACCCTAGGGACAGTTGCAGTTGTAACCCCACTCCTGCAGTACCTGCAGGTCTGAAGGGTGCTCTGCACAAGTCCCTTTTCCATGGAAAAGGGATGCAGGAGGGGGCTGACAGGGGAGCACAGCCTCTTCCTGCACATGATGCAAGACCTGCTGCCAGCATCCCCCTGGCGTCTTCGCTGGGAGTATAAACAGATATTTATTTTAATGACTCATTAAAGCCTAATCACATTCACAGAGCAATACAGAGAGAGGAGCCTCCCACGTGCAGCAGTACTACAGCCAGGAGCGCTCTGGGGACCTTTTCCTTCCAAAAAACACGGGCAGACAGAGTGGCGCTGCATGGGGCTGGGTGCCATCCCTGGAGCAATGGCAACGTGGTCAGGATCCCAAAAGACCCAGAAAAGTCTCAGTTTTTGTCTTCCTCCTACCCACCATGAGGGATGCTGTGGTCCAGGGAGAAACCAGGACCAGCCAGGAGCTTGGGCTGAGCTGGGTGCCCACCCGCAGAGCCTCGAACCAGTCCCTGATGGGTCCTGGCATTCAGGACCCATGTCCTTTCCCCTCGCTTTCTTTAGGGGAAAAAATCAAAAATGAGATTTGGTGACGCTTTGGTTGCCCTCAACAGTGGTCACACCAAGAACAATCGAAATTGGTGGGGAACCAGCCAGAGCCACGCTGCCCTGACAGGGTGCCGGTGCCCCCGGTAGTGCCCTGCCAATTGCCACCGGCACCCCGCACTGCTCCAGGTCAAAGCTGGGTCATGGTGCCCAGCCCCAGCCCTGCTCTCCTGGGCTAAATCCCAGCAGAATCACTCGAGGAGCACTTCCAGAGCCCCTTTTCCATACAGCATTGAGAAAAACCCACCCATGGCTGCTTCTCAGGACCACCCGCTCCTTTCAGCCGCCGTGTACCAGCAGGGCGAGGAGATGTAATGCCAAGCGTGAGCCAGCTTTGCAGAGCAAAACCCCTTGTTATCTGCTGGATTTCAGAGCAGCTGTTTGGTTTTCAGGCTGATTTAGCCTGCGGTGGGGCAGGGGCTCCTCCATCCTCGCCCAGCCCTCGCTGCCCGGCCAGTCGCACGCGCAATGTCACACACGGCACCGGGGGAATGAAGCCTCTTAGCACTGTCAGCAAACGAAGTGTGAAACGTGCTTTCAGGAAAACACGGGTAACAGAGCCTCAATAAATATTTCATCTCGGTGGGAAGGCAGCGCGGGGCGGCTGGGCTCGGGGGGATGCAGGCTGGGGAGGAAGAGGAGGCAGCCGGGGCAGGGACCAGCTTGTTTCTGCTTGCCCAGGGGGCTCCTGGGGTTTAGGCACGGCCACAGAGCAGACCCCACAAAGGGAGCAGCACTTGTATTTCTGCTCCTGCCCGAGGCTAAGCTCAGCTGGAGGCAGCGGGCAAGGAGCTTCTCTCTTTCTACAAATCACTGCTTGGCTTATCCTACCCCTGCCCTCCAGCCTGGTTCAGTTCACGGGTGTCCACAGCTGAAATGGAGCAGCCAGGCCCCAGAAAGCAATCCCATGGTGGAGGAGACACATAATGCTGCTGGGACCCTGTGCTCCCGGGTTTGGGCACAAAGGGAATTCCCAGCCTTCAGCTGCGCCCCGCTCGTCCCCTCCAGGAGCGCCGTGCCACCGCGCCCAAAGCGCGCCCATGGCGAATGGCTGGAGGATGCTCTGCGTTTCTCCAGGGAGCAGGGTTTGCTGAGTGGAAAACCTCCTGCACCTGATTCCTGCTCCATCTGGGATCTTTCAGCCTGGAGCAGAATGGTGATGACAGCCCCGATGACGGGGTTGAAAGCTGTACCTGGTGGGGGCAAGCTCGCCATCATCTGATGCTCAGCGCCCCACTGGGAAGAGCAGCCTGCTTCTTGGCTGGTCAACAGGTGAAAGCCCTCCTAGAGGAATTAATCTGCTCTGAAAGCCCAGCTCAGAGCCCATTGGACCCCACCAGGAGGACGTTAAATGCTAATGAGTACCCCAACGCAGCTGGTGCCCTGCAAACGGCTCCACGTTGGGAGCTCCGCGGCTCAGAGGAGCGAGGGGCAAGGCTGGGGGTGAAAACCAGAGAGCTGGTAACACAAGTCTCCGTCGGGTGGAATATTCCATGGCACATCAGAAACCCTCTCTGCTGTAGAGAGGATCAATAGCAACGCCAACAAAATCCAGCTGAAAACACTAACTGTTTCCACATGCCCTTTTCCAGGGAATACAATCCTCCAGGATAACCTTAAGAGACAACAAAAGCCAGACCACTAACTCGAGCGCAGGTCTCCTCTAATTACCGAGGCTTGGCGAGAGATAAAGCAGAGATCCTTCGGACCAAACAAAAGGGTTTGATTTCCCTCACTCGGCCGAAGGCAGCCATCATTTCCGCGCGGAGGCTCGGTGGCGAGGCCGGGGGCCGTCGGGGCACGATTCCCAACCTCGACGTTTCCCAAACTTCATCCCGAGAAGCGCGGCGTCAGCAGCAGAGCGGGGCGAGCTCACCCCACCCTTGGGTGGCCCCAGCAAGTTATGGGTGCCTTTGGGTACGCACCTGGCCAGACACAAAGTTGGGCACCGGGACCCCAAGGAAACAAACCACGGCCCCGGCGCTTCGCCCAGCTGAGGCTGCTGCCCACCCAGCACCCCCTGCCCAGCCTCCCTTACCCACGGAGTCCTCAAACCCCTTTTTCCCAACCCTATTTTACCCAGCCCCCTTTTTTTTTCTTTTCCCCCAAATCCCCGAGACTTACCTGGGAGCTGGAGAGGGGACAGGAGGGCAGCACCAGCGGGGCACGGGGAGGAAGGGGAGCACCGGCAGAGGATGAAGATGATGATGAAGAGGAGGAGGACGAGCAGCTGCAGCAGCACCGAAGCCGGGAGGCGCGGGCAGCCGGGGGGGGGGGGGGGGGGCGGCGGGGAGGAGTTTGCCGCTGGACGGAGCCGCCCCCGGCCCCGCACCGCCCCCTGCCCCGCACCGGCCCCGGCCCTGCCGCCCAAAGCCGGGACCCCCCCGACAGACCCCGGGTGTCCCCACTCAGCCTGCGGCACCCCCCCATCACCCCTCCAAATCCATCCCCTGAGCGCCCCGAAGTCCCCCGGGCGTCCCCTCAGGATGCTGAACCCGTCCTGCGTTGACAAAATAACCCCCCCCCCCTCCACTAGCCCACCCCCTGGTTTTTCCTAATTAATTCCCCCCCCGGTGATTGCTGCCCAAGCAGAGCCGGTGTTCAGCCTGCACCCATGCTGTGTGCAAACACCCAAGGGACACAAACACACCCCCACGGGGATCTATAAGGCCCCCACTTAGGGTTTTGGAGCCCCCAGCACCCCCAGAGCATGACGAGGGGCAGACAAACCCTGCCTCCGTTCCCCTTTTTGTAAGCCCAGGGTAACAGCCAGGCTGTCCTTGGACAGATGTGGAGAAGAGTTTCTTTAGGACTCGGCCAACACCGGGCTGAGATTGCAAAGCCCCAGGGGGGATGCACGGAGCGGTGGTGAAGCCCCCCAGCAAAATCGTCCCCCGGCACCACCCTCAGCTCCATCCCAAATCACGGGATGCCGAAGATCCCAGTGAAACAAACACAAGCCAGCAGCAGCATCAGCCTGCCGGGTTTTTGCTGCCGGCAGCGTGTCGCCCGTCGCCGTTTCATTATTTTTTAAAGCAGCGGGAAAAGACAGAACACAAAAGGTGGGATTGACACCTTTGTGGTTGCCAAAAAAAGCTCAGGTATTGGGGCACCAGATGCTCCACAGCAGGGAAGGAAACGGGGAACAAAGTTGTTGGCTCCGGGCGGCAGGGTTTTACATAGAGCACAGGGATCGGGGCTAGCACCAGCGGTAAACATAACAGCAGCTGGAGCCAGGACACTTCTTATTTCTTTTTTTCTTCTCCAGGGGGTGGAAAAGGAAACACAAAGCTTCTCGTGACCCAGAAATCACCCCTGAGGCATCATTGCTACGTCTCTGGCACCTCCGTTTCCGCCGGCTCCAGCCCCCGCGCGATGCAGGGACCAGAAACCTGCCGAAATCCCTCCCTGCAACACGCAGAGCTCATCCATGCAGTTGCTTTTCAAGCTCGCGAGTCTCGCCACTCCATTTGTGTCAGTCCAGAAAGCCTGGGGGAGGTTTGTAGGACTCCTTCTCCCTGCTGCTGGAAAAGATTTCACGTCAACAACTCCCCTCCTGCCGGCACATGTCCCAAAACGGTGATGCCCAAGGATGCTGGGGAGCTGAACCCCCAGCTGCTGCCCTGGGGATTTCTTCTCTTCCACGTGGAGCTTTGCTCTTAGGGATGTTTTTAGCAGAGCAGCATCACTCAGAAAAAGCCTGACAGTGCACAATGCCGTCCCCAGCCTGCTCCTGCCCACCACAAAGACACCGAGACAGCCGGGGGGGGGGGGGTACGAGCACCCCGAGGGGACACCGTGGCTCCCCATCCCGTGTCACTTGTGGGGTCGGGATCAGGCAGGGGGCTGCTCACAGCACCTCAGCACGATGCTCGCCGCCCCTTCTCCCCTTGCAGGCAGCCGGCCCCGATCCCTGGGGAGCTGGGAGCCAGGGCGCAGCGTTCCCCTGGGCAGCGCGGCCCTGCCAGCTGCGCCTCGCTCAGCGCACACCTCGCTGCCGCTGCGCTCGCCTGTGCGAGCATTGGAAATAAACCCAGCCCTCGGCACGAGGGGTGCCCTGAGCTGCCCGGCCCCCATCTCCCCCTTATCGGGGCCGGGGATGCACCCATCGCTCCCAAGGCATGGGCTGGAGGGGAGAGCTGGCATTGTCTGATGATGTATGGATATATTTGGTTGTTTTTTGTTTTTCTTTCCCCTTGGGAAATGATGAAGGGAGGTCATGTTCCCAAAGCGAGGATCCTTCTCCACCACGTCCAAGCCCTGGGGGCCGCCCACCGCAGGGGTGATGGAGGAGAGGCAGAAGGAGCCGGGAGTAACATCGTTAGGCCAGAGTTATGCTGTCTCCTTCCCAAACGCAGATAAATGTTTTAAAGAGGAGCCCTTGTGTATTTTACAGCCAGAGACCAATGGATGTTCCCCCTCCTCTCCCTTCCCTTCCCCTCGTGGGGGTTTGCAGCTTCTCCATGCAATTAGGAAGCAGCGCAGCATTAACCCATCACACTCCCCCAGCAGCAGCTGAGAGCAAGAAACCTTCGCCCGTCAGCCCCTGTGCACCCATCCCCTCCTCCTCAGGATGGCTCGGGCTTGTCTGGGGCTGTAGAAAACTTCCAGAAACTAAAAAAAAAACACATTAAAATAACAGCGTTCATTTTCACTCCAAGCAGGATTTTCCCCGGCCCTGCAGGAGAAGCACGGCCGCTGCCCCAATCAATGTTGGGCGCAGCGCTGCTCCCAAATGCACCTTCCCTCTCCCCCTGCGATGAACACGAAGCCTAAATGTTTGATGAAGCCCAGCAGCTTTTTCCGGCCGCTGGAAGGAAGCGCCCCGCCGGCCGAGCACGGCTCGATGAGGCAGCACGAAGCCAGAGCCACAAACAGCTCCGTGCCTTCCTCCTGCTGCCCCTTGCATCCTTTCTGCACCACCACAGCTTGTCCCCTTGCTCCCAAGGCCATCCTCGGCTCAGGTGTCCCCCCCGGCCCCGTCTTTGCCTCTCCTGGTGCTGGGACAGTGGCTGCTGGGACGCACGGGGGGATCCTTTTGGGGCTGAGCCGTGCTGGGCTCAGTGCCACCCCTGGCACTGCAGCGAAGGAAGGACCCCGGGGGGGTTTTGCCCTGCTCCACCTGGGGACCTCCTTGGGCAGCGCCGTGTGGTGGCATCGATCGTCCCCGCCTGCCAAGCCGCAGCCCCGCGTGGCACAGCCGTGACATTGATCACGGCTGCAGGATTGGGTTAGCGGGGAAAAGCTGCCCGTGGGGACCGGTGGCACACGTGGCAAGGTTAACTCCTTCCAGGCAGCTCTGACCAGCACGACTGGGAACAGCTGGGCTGTACTGGGGACAGAGCCCCTGCTGTGGTCACCAATGGCCAAGCTCAGGAGCCACCAGACAAGGGATACAGAGGTGCCAACCCAACCCCATGAGCAGCAGCATCCCTAAATCCCAGCGGAGAGCTGAGAGCTTCCACTACAGCCCCAGGAAGGCCTTTTTGGAGCAGGGCTCTCCCTTTCCCAGCTGCAAAGAAGCATTTCAGAACCATGCTCTGGCCGCAATCAATGCAGCAGAGCCGTGGCAGGCATCACCCTTGGCCAGCCCCTGGGCACATTTAGGGCTCTGTCTCTCTGCAAGGCATCGGGTGAGGATGCCCAGCCCCTGGTTGTGACCCCCTGCCCGCGGGGGTCCTGCAGCCCTCCCGCTGCGGTACGCGGAGCTGCCCCGAGCATCCGTCCCATCCCTTCCTCCCGTGGAGCCCAGCCTTGGCCTCATTTCAGGCTGGGCGAGCGGCGGCCCGGCCCCAGAGGTAGCGAGCTGATGCTGAACCTCCTAATGGAGCTTGACAGCAGTGGGATTAAAAGCACAAGTGAGATCGCAACCCCTCCGCAATCAGCTTCTGCCTTGAAAGAGCTGAACCAGAAAAGAAACCTCCTGGCAGCAGGACGGGTGGGAAGAGGAGTGCGCACGCAGACACGCACGCACGCTGCTCACCCCAGGCGCGAACGCTGGGACCCCCCCCTTCTTCCTCTGCTCTCCAAACCTCTTCCACACTCCTCCCCATGAGCAGAGATCCCAGCACCAAACCAAACCCAAAGGGGCTTTGGCAGTGATTATGCACACTTAACTGGTGCAGGCCAGAAGTGAGAAGCTGCAAAATCACCCTCCAAAAAGCCATCAGGGCCCAAGCACTGACCCCACCGCCGCTCACCCCGAAGCTGCCCCTGCTCAGCCCTGCAGCTGCCTGCTCCTGGCCACAGATGGGGCAAAAATTGGGCTTCTCGCTGCACAGGGACCCCCGCGGGGACTGCTGCATGCTCAGGAGCACTGCTGGGTTTCGGCACGGCGCTGGGGCTGAAAAGGCAGCTCCAGCTCCAGACCTTGTTTTGCAGTGACCCGTGCCGAGAATTTGCTTCTCCCTTTTTCTTGCTAAATGGAAAGAAAAAGAAATCCTTCCAGGTCAGAGGAAAGAAAAGCATTTACTTGTGGGTCAAGTGAAGCAATCTGATGCAGGGCTGAGTGCAGTTTTACCCTCCCTGAACCAAAGATTCCATTTCCATCTGAAAAAAACAAATCTATAAATAAAAGAAGAAAGGTTTTGGTGTCAGAAACAGGTTTTTTTTTGTTTTGTTTTGTTTTTTTCTTTTTAAGCCCAAGTGACTTGCTGGATCAAACCCCACTTTGTAAAGTACGGATCGACCTGAAGGTGCAGAGGGGAGTGGATGGGCCAAAGCATCAAGGTGGAAAACGGGACAGCAGGGGCAGGGAGGTGGCGGCACCGGGCAGCTCGGCCGCCCCAGCAGCGGGACGCGGGCGCTCAGCCGATGCCGCAGCACTTTGTTCAGCTGTCATTTCCAGCCTCCTCCCCGACAGCCAAATGCTTCCTGACAGCCCGTTTAAAACTCAAAGCTCCCGTTTACCACCGCTGCTCACAGACGCGGCAAGAAACTCTTCCGCAGCCCACGCAAAACCACCTCCCTGCCCCTTGCCTCCCTCTGGAGCTCGCCCAGATCTGGGGTCACCTCCACACCCAGGGGCTCAGCTGAGAGCACCCTACGTTCCCAGCACCCCAATTTACCCCCCTGTGCCCTGCCTGGAGGGGATGAGCCATCCCCCATGGCCACGAGCCAGGACCCCGTGCAATGCCCCGTCCATTAGCGTGTCCCCAGAGCACACACCTCGCTGCGCCCTGCTTAACCCTGGCTTTTAGGAGGGCGGCAGAGCTGCACCACTTTTCAATTTTTAATTTCCTCTAAACATCTCGGTCCTCTGCCCTGGGGACTGCCCATCAATAATTGCCGCTGGCAGCACGGCTGCCCCTTAGCTAGGGGGAAGCTGGGGGCCAGGAGAGGCAAGCAGCCCCATCCTGAGAGCTGGAGACCTTTGTGGGCACACCTTGGGGTGGGGGTACCCACGGTGGGCAGTGCTGAGCCCCGCAGGGACAGGGTTAGCCACAGCTCCGAACACCTCCCTCCTTTTCCTCAGACAGATCTGCGGGCTTGGGTCCCCCCAGACTTCACAGCTCGCCCAGGTTCACCCCGCAGCCCCAACCCACGCATGCCCCGGGGACAGCGATGCAGGCACAGCATCGTGCTCCAGTCCCTGAAACAAGCAGCTTTTTTTCCACTCCCTTAAACAACAAACATACAAACGGGGACCTGCCAGGCATGAGGGACGTGACCCGAGTTGTTCTGGGAGCAGAGAAACCACAGCACTCGCAGACAAGGCGTGAATGGCCAAAATGCATAGAGAAAAAAAAACAAGGTACAGATACACTGACCACTTAAGAGCATCATGAAAGATACATGGGATTGCAGCAAAACCCTATAGCCTGCCTCCTGCCAACAACCTGAGCGTGAAAAAAGGGCGACATGCAGCGGTGATAGCCCAGAACATGCTCCCTACCTCCGAAACTTGGCAGACGAGGGAGCTCTCAGGCCACGGGGGATGTCTTCATCCTGCTGAGTGCTTGCTGGCTTCTTCCCACAAACTCACCTTCTCCCGTTCTGCACAGATGTAAGCTCTCGGTGTCCACGCCCCCTACTCCAGGACCCCGTTTGTGTCCCCCAGCCCCAATTACAGCTGATATCTCCCCAAACTGACCTCATCTTTGCTGCTGCTTGCTGAACAAGAGGGGATACGGCTGCCCCAGCCAGAGGCCAGCAGTCCCCATGCGAGCCGTGCCCATGGGATTTGGGGTTCGCTGAGGGCCAGCCACAAGGATGCTCTGCACCCCACAGAGTTACTTCATCAGCTCCTCGCCTTCTGGGATCCACTAAGAGGAGATTTAGGCTGAAGCAAGCAGAGCTGTGCCTCGGCCGCCACCTAGCAGTCACCCAACAGCACTGGGGACACGGCGACAGGAGCAGAGCCCTGTGCCAGGGTGCTTTTCCCCCCTCGCTCTGCTTTGAGCCCAGTCTGCAAACCCCAGCTGCCCCAGCCTCCTTCCACCCTGCAGAAGGGCCAGCAACAGGCTGCCCAGCTGCTAATTAATTATTTAAGCAATTAGAAGAGGTGCTTGAGCAGCGAGGCTCCCCCAGCCCCAACTCTTGTTTCACCGAAACCGAACTGGGTCCTGCTGAGCATGTCCCTGGACAAACCTGGGCAGGAGCAGAGCAGCCCCAGGGCTGTCCCGATGGCTCTCTTAGCCCCACAGATCACCCACTGCCCGGGTCACAGAGATCCACACCCCATCTCTCCCCTGCTCTCATCCCCAAAAAACCACCTTGACTGGTTTCCTGCAGATACAGGAACTCTCGTCCACCCTGGACCCGAGAAACCTCTCTGTCATGTCAGTGAGAAAAAAAATCCACAGAAGTCTTCCCCTTTGAGAACTTTTATTCAGTTGCAGCGAGCAGAAAAACAAAGATTTAAGCACTCACATCTAGCCAACTCCATTGCCCGGTGAACTCTGTGCAAGCTTGGCTATTTCATCCTTCCCTGTTAGGAAGCAAATACAACAAATACACCTGGTACTGGCCTTAACGCGGGGCCAGAAATGTCCTGCAACTTCTGACTTCTCCCCACAGGGTTGTACAGCTGCTGCTCACAGCATAACCCCCGGGGCTCTTAACCTCTCTGCTTCATTAGGTCTCTGTCTAGTTGTTTCCTAACAAGAAACAGCTCGTCTTTATCTTGCTCTGTACAGTTTTAGCCCTATCCATATCCCAAGCCAGCCCTAAATGATGAAATTCAAACAAAACAGTCATCTTTCCTTCATTGGTTCTCAGGGACATCTCTCCCAGGCCTGAGCTGTGCAGAGCCCTGCCCAGGGCAGAGTTTATTCCTCGAAAAGGAAGCCCCCGCCAGCCACAAGAAGTGCCAGAGCTCACTTTCCTCTCTGTGGCCTTCCACTAATGCTCTGCTTGCACAACACCCGTGCGAGCCTTGCTCAGCCCAAGCACCGTGAACCACCCTGCAGGACAACACGGTGCTGGGCTGAAGGTTGTCTTTGCATGAAAGGCCACAAGTGCTTTTGGAGGCCAGGTAGCCTCACCATCTCCCTCCACCCCCAGGCTTTATATGCAAAATATTACTCATGCCAGACACCAACGATATTATTATTGCTCTGTTAAAAATCACTGAAGGCCCCGAAACAGAGAGGCTACAGAGGCGTGTCTAAAACAGCAGTCGTGACCGAAGAAGCCAACACATCCAGCTTCTCCTCTTGCTGTCTTCTTCTTTCTAGACCTCATTTGATATCTGTAAAATGGGATTTCTGAGGCTTCATATTTGTTGCATCCTAATTCATCCACAAATCAGTGTCTTTGTCTAAGGAAGGAGGTTTCTTGGAGGTTAGCGGCACTTCAACAGACAGAGGCGTGAGCTGGCATACAACCACCTCTCCTAACAGCAAGGAGTGTGCAAGAGCACCCACTGTGATAAAAGCAAAACGAAACTCAACCAATGCCCTGCACACACAGTGTTAACCCCCCCCCCATGCACCGAGTGAGGATTGTTTCCAGGTCCCCTCTCCTCACGTCAGTGGACAAAACAAAACGTGATACGGAGACGTTTTTCCAAGCCATTAAAGAGCAGTAACACAGTACAACGCCAGCACAAGAAATAAACCATTTTCCTGAAAGTAAAAGAAACACGCATCACAGGCACTGGGCGCATCTAAGAAGACGTCAGACTCAAGTTTTTCAAAGGATTAAACGCTTCTGAATTAAGAGTGACAGCACGGTCATGTTGTGCTGCTCCCCGCAGCCTTCCTCAGCAGCAGCTCCTGCTCTCCCCTCTTCTCACAGCTCCTTTCTCAGACTTGGGAGCCACTGGAAGTAGCCATGGGAAGCGGACAAGCGCGCGGCAGCTGCCAGCACTGCAGACAGCGTGGTAGGAGGGACACAGAGTTTCCAAGATGCCCCCTGGTCGGACAGCCTGCTGGCACCGCACGGGGCAAGTGCGAGACTCCCCGGAAGGTCTTTGGTCTTCGTTTTCTCGTCATCTGCATAAGGAGGGAGACAAAAGAAAGATCCACACGGTAACTCTAAGGGCTTCAGCTTAGATTGGAAAACCCATTTGCCTGGATCTTCCCAAGGCATGGCGTGAGGATTTCCTACTGCACACCTACTGAACGAGCCCTAAATACATCACAACCCGAGAGGCTCTCCCTCTCCTCCCAGCGCTCTCCCCTATCTCCCCAGAGGTGGGAAAGCAGACATGAATTAAGCAGGTCCTATCTGGAGGACCAAAGCCTCCTTTCCACACAAACAGCTCTGTTTCAAGGAACCAACAGGCACTACCTTGGGCATGTCACTTAATTTAGCTTGTAAATTGGGCAGCTTTCACGTGGGGGATGTAAATTCTTTCATCATTTTGAAAACAAAAGAACATCCCATCTTGGATCTTATAAGGTTAAAAAAAAATGCTCTTCTCCATTACACTCGGGAGGAGCGCCTCTTGTTATGAAACGAACACAGGCTAACGTATGGAGTGGAGAAGCAAAAACTTCACCATTAAAGGAAGCAAAAGTCCAGGAAAGACAAAATTAACAGAGAGAAACAACCCTCAATTCATTTGTTCCCGTGAAACACTCAAAAATCCATCCTGCTGCACAAAGTTCAAGCCAAAACGCTGCATCCAGCCATTTATTATTGCTACCGCTCAAAGAAATGCCAACATTTCCATCTGGTCTAGCAAACAAACAGCGCCAGTCCTAGGATACCTTACATCGACTGCAAGACTCACAGCACAGCAAGAGATTGCTGAACTTCCCTCTATCTTAATTTTTACTGACAAATCTATTCGTACTGTTACGGTTGTCCAGCATAAACGGAGCTGCCATAAGTAGAACAGAGGGATGTAGAGCTTCATGAAGCTCCGTCTTGCTGGAAAATCCTTCTGTGTTGTTAGGATTATCTTGGCTCACGTCTGCTGGTTGCTTGGCATAGATGAAGGAGGTGTAGAAGTCTTCCAGTGACTTGAAGACAACTGCAGGCTTGGAGGACTCTTCAAGAAGATGAGGTGTCTGCAAGTATATATAAAAAAACAACCCGCAGGAGAAGGTGTGATTAGTGCACTTGGTTCATTAGCTGCCCTGATCTTTATTATCCCTCCGAGTCCATTAAGAAGTGGAATGTCAGCAACTGGATTTTTTTTTTTTTTTTAAATTATGGTTACTCACAACCCTGGCCAAAGGGCAGCTCCTCCTGCACAGCAAGCTGAAAAGAGTGACAGATGATTATGAGATACAAATCACCATGTCTTAGCAAAGAACTACAGCTGGCTCATCTCTCAGCAGCCCCACGCAGAACAAGTGACAGCAATTACAGAGGGAGTTTCTCCACAGGAGTGAGAACTGAGTCAGAGGAAGTTCCCCTGCGTTTTGAGTTAAAAATGCCAATTAGACTTAAGTTCCTGAGATGACCACCCATGTTTCCGTCACAAACTGGGAGTGGAGCCAGTGTTTCTATTACTGATTCAGCATGAAGGGGGAAAAATAGTGAAAACAGACAAGCAAGAGTGTAATTCATTGTGCCCAAATGTAGCTGTTCAGAGATGAGGTGCCTGCCCTTCTACGTTTCTTCTGGTGTCAAGGCAGCAGAAGAAAGGCATCCACCTTCAGAAGAGGTGACTCATCATCCAGAGGTGCATCATCCATCGATGAGTGTTCAGAGGCTTAGCCCAGACCAAAGTTATTTTTACACAAGTAAATTTAAACAGTTGAAGTTAGCTGCTCACAAGGTGACTGTGAGAAGCTCTGGGTGCACCAAGGAGAGCTACAAAGCTGGAGAGCTGACAGGACAACAACACAATAATTTGAATGACAGGCATCACCAGAGTTCAATTAACCAGTTACTCAATTTACTATCATCTGCCCACTGAAAACTTTTATCTAACATGCAGTAAAAAAACAATGTTAGAACAAGGAAAAGAAACAACATTAGAAGATAATCGCCTCCTCTTGCCACCCACACTGCCCTTGTGGGGGGACTGGCAGTGTCACTGCCACTTCAGGGCAAAGCAGGAACATTTGTGGTCCAAGGGTGGACGATGCAAGTGTCTGCCAGTACTGGAAAAAGGAATGGAAGTAATTAAGAGGCTATTCACAAAAAAGACAAAAGAGACAGGATTACCTAGAGTGCTGTGAAGGGATGGAAAGAAGTAAGTAGCATCTACGCTTCCTCCTGATTCCCACAGGTACCACCACCATTAAAAAGGAAAGTGTGAGCAGTGAAAATCAGAAATGGGAGAATACCACCTGGTGATGCTGCAAGTGCCGAAGTTCTACAGGGGTCAAGAGATGATGAGGACTCAGAGAAATGAAATCCTTCTGTTTGTCATCATAACCAGCTGACTGGAGCACGTCTTCCCCTAATATGTACATGTAGGATTTAGTTTTCCATTCCACAGTCTTCCTTAAAAGATTTTCTTGTCACTTTTTCTAAAGCACTTAACAGAGATTACAGCCAGGGACAGATAACGTGCCCATGACTTCTCTGATCCAGTGAGGAAATTCCTGTATTTATAAATACACATGGCTTGACACTTGCAGGGGAATGTTTAGGAGTGAAGAAGAGCCAGGTTTGATCCATGAGGTACTGAAAACAGTCAGTCATGCATTTTGCTGGCATGTCAAGGTGTTGGGGAAGCTAGCATATAATCAGTGGCATCAGAAACAAGAGCAGAAGGCAAATGTACATCTCTGAGCCCATGCCAACAGCCAACAGTTATTTCATTGCTAGCCACTTTAAAAAACATTAAAGCAATCAAAGCATTATTCAAATAATCTGAAAGCTAAAACAACCTCCCCCTAACAGCAGCAGCTGAGAAAAACACCCTTACCTTCACCACTGCCATAAGCTCCGTGGGAGTTTCATTTCTATCTTCCTGTACGAATTCAGGGTCTTGATCTGTTGTTTCTGCAACGTTTACTTCATCTGGAAGTGGCTGCACATCTTCCCATCTCTCCTCAGTAGAAGAATGGCACTGCTATAGAGGAAGACAAAACAAGAAAAGGCACAGCCAGCGTGGGCAGAAGAAAGCAGGAAGGAAATCCACTGAAGTGCAGCTTACTGAGCAAGCAGATGATGCCACTCTGACAGATTAACGGAGAGAAACGCAACGGAGCTTTTTCTGCTCTGCTCAGAAGTTTTTAATGTTTCTTTCTGGAGAAGTTTTGGCAACTTGGAGAAAGAACATGCAAGGAAAGGCAATAATGTGATGAAGGAACTAGCTGTCAACGTAACTTCTTTTCACAACCGCAAAATGTATTGCTTGAATAAAATTGTACTTTCAAAGGGATACCTCCCAGTTCTTGCAGCCGTCTGAGAAACCTCACCATGCAGACGCTGCCCAGTCTAGCAGGACTGGTACAACACTGTCCAACCATTTGGCATTTAAGGGGGGCTAGGGTGGGGGGAAAGCATCAAGTTGTTAAGCCTGAGGAGGCAAATCTATGATTTGACAATGCCAAGACTTTCTCCACATTAAGGGCAGTTACAAGGAAACACCAGCTGAGGAGTAACACTTCATACCAGGCATCTTTCATTTCAGTTCAAAGAACTTGAAGCAATTTTATAGTTGTCATTGATGATCAAAGACGACGAGGAATTGTTTTGGGCAAATAAACAGAACACTAGAGCAAAGAAAAAAGGCTTGCTTGCATGAAGACAGACCTAGCAGACTGCACTTTCTGGAGGAGGATTCTAGAGAGACCTTTGAAATCAGACAGGACACGACTACAACGCTCGTGCATTCCTCCAGTCCCCGAGCTGCCAGCTACGCCAGCCATTTACACACGGTTACAGTTAACTAGTGAGCGTACTCCCAGATTTTTCCAATACCCCCCCCACCTCACAAAAACAAAACAAATAATAAAACAAGAACACAGTAAACTCAGATTTGCACAGTCTTGATCACACTAATTTCTTCCAAAACTATTAATTACAACGTTGGCTTCGGACCTTCAGTTCAGATGACATATCAAGTTTTTGGCAGTGGAAACCATTAATAATCGAGATATACAACTTACGTACAGTTTCTTTAGCACAGAAACTTAAGTCTGTTAAAACAAAGTCTCAGTAGAACAACTACTTTACAATTCACTAGCATTACATGAGGCTTTTGCAACAATTTCAGAGAAACATCTTTAAAAACAGTCCTGGAACAGGCCCGCTATTGAGCGCTCTTCCGAGCACTTCAACAACTGACATTCCCCTGAAAGGCGCTTTGGCCACTGTAGCAAGGTATGTCGAGAAGAAAAAGAAAACCAAACACCACAATATAAATAACAGGGAAAAGCAGGGAGTCTCCTGCAGAGAAACACTTTTTGTTTCACCTGCTTAACCACACTGTCCATCAGCTTCTCTAGCTGTTAAACATCAAAGGGCTCTCCTTTTTAATATGCTCTCAAATCAAATGTATCAAGCAGTATCCAGATCTCGATATCAATCATCCTTAAGAGTATTTTTTGAATAAAATCATAGCTGTGTATAACCCCAAAACACTCAGGATTGCAAATGATTTTAGAGCACAACCCTTAACGCAATGAATAACACCAGTTTTTCTGGTCTGTTCCCACATTTGAATGATATCCTTAGTCATTACACCTCCTTTGCCAAACCCCAGAAAAACAGGAGAAAAGCACACCACTCCTTGGCTACGAAACACATGTAACAGGAAAGCGGTGAGCCAAACTGAGCTCAACTGATCTCAAGAATGAGGTGCTGGTCCGAGACAAGAGTCCATTCTCTCTCCCCAGGAGATCACAGAGGTCAGAGGAAACTTTGAGTAGACAGACTCCATGGAGTCTGCAAAGGGACCAGAGGACAAGCACTCAAGTAGCACTTCCGATCCTTTTTTAATGTTTTTTTTTACATCACGGTGGTTCTTAAAACAATACATGTCGACCAACCCCTGGCGCCGATTTCATCGAACGATGGCTATGCCCTAGCCAAATGCCCACCTGGTCACACAGCTCATCCCCGTCCAGCCTCGAGCTCGATGTTTCCTTGTCTGCATCCAGAGATTCCTGCTGCGAGCAAAGGTCTGGCTCCACCAGCTCCGCATCCTCCTGCTTGGTGCTGGGTTGAGTATACAAGGCTGATGGATTCAGCTCCTTGAATCCCTAATAACAAACAACAATCCCAATAGTAAAGAAAACTATGTGTAACTACCACCACCACAAAAAAAAAATTAGAAATAATTTCTAATACATTTTAAAAAGTATCACAGCAACCACAGGTTGGCTCCAAATTCTGGCAGAAATTGTCTTACTGCAAATATCAACTCCCCCTGCCCTCCAGCAACAAAATTACTCAGCAGTGCTCC
This sequence comes from Heteronetta atricapilla, assembly GCA_011075105.1. Lineage (NCBI taxonomy): Eukaryota > Metazoa > Chordata > Aves > Anseriformes > Anatidae > Heteronetta > Heteronetta atricapilla. The sequence continues at coordinate 11,157,214 of CM021738.1, forward strand.
ACTCCCCCCAAAACTGGATATACTCATGCAAAAACACAATTACAGGAACCAATCCCACCAAACACTCATTCTGCATCTACTGAATAAACAACACAAGCAACCCAGGCTGTCAAGCCTGAGTTTCTGCTGAGATCAAAAATCTTGGCACCACTTTTCTAAGGGTTTTCAGGTCCACACAGTTCTTACCACAGAGCTGGGACATTCAGGTAACAATAGAAAGGGGCCTAAATCACAAGCACTCCCTGCACTGGTTTACAACCTGAGTGTCTGTCCAAGGTACAACGTGCAATCCACCATGCTTACACCACTCGACATCATTCATTTCACTGGTAAAGGAAGATATTTTTAATTAAGACTATTTCTGTAATTCAGCCTCACATTATGGCTACCAAAACTTGCTGGAATTAGCAATGGGTCAGCAAGCAACTAACAGATTTCTTAACCACCTCTCAACACCAGTAGAGTTTGGCCTTCTCCATAGAACACCTACAGCTATTTTACTTCTCCCTATTACTTACAAAGAGTGTGTATCAGCTCCAGATGACTGCAGTGCTAACAAGCTCATGAACTTCACAAAAAAAAAAAATAAAATCTAACAGCAGATTAGAAAATTCTGAAGACAGGCTAAATTTGTTTTGTAAAACCAGAGTGTCTCCGTAGCACAAGCTTCCAACTTAACCAAAAGCACTCACCATGGAGTTAGACATTGTGGGAGACAGTCACAACATGTAAGTGACAGCTTAAACTAAAGATCTTCCTGCAGCAAGCACCCAACTGACCCTTTCCTGCCCTTTCTCTCAGCAGTACACATCTCCCTCCTGACCTGGGAAGGAATGTTCTCTCCGCAGACGTCTGCATATCCCTGGTCCCTTAAAACACAGTGAAAGTAGACATCCTCCTCAGAGGATGTGTCGCACAGGAAGAGATGCAAAATGCCATTCACGTATTCATCCACAATGCCCACAAGTAGCTTTGAGACACACAGCTTCTGGAATTGGAGAGTTGCTGCACTGGTCCACGTACCCTCAAGAAGAAACAAGAACATAAAGTTACTATAAAGAGACCAACATCCATCACCTGAGACTTTCCCTTGCAGGCACTTGTCATAAAAGCAATTATGCTCGGTCAGGCTACGGAAAAATACAGGAAAGTCAGGCAAACAAGCTTCCTAGTGCTGAACGAAATCAAACTACCCCAAAACCTGCAGTACTAGTTACACTGGGAATGTCTTTTCACCCCAAGTGTCTATTTTCAAACATGGTTCTGTGGCATTCACTAACGACTTTATCACAGATGTCAAAAATGCCATTGTCTAGGGCTCTTTTGTGTATTCTAGTGGTTTTGTTGTCATTTTTGCTTTTTTTGGTAAATTCATTGTACCACGGGATTATGAAAGTTGACTGTTAAAAGTTTTTAAGAAGCTGCTAAGCCTCAAAGCAATGAAAAATGCGAATCCCTAGCCCTCAAAAAAAAAAAAAAAAAAAAGAACAACCAACCAAACAACAAAAAAAAACAGTGGAAAGTTCTTTTATAACATTTTTAAACCACTGAAGTTTCAACTCTGCTCACACTTTCCTTTGGAAAGATTGTGTTTCTCAGGATTCTTGACCAAGTTTTCTCAGCGCAGGCTGGCTTTATTGATTGTACCAAACTAACTCACTTAAAGCTTGGTCACAAAAAAAAAAAAAAAAAAAAACACACAAAAAAAACACACATTAGAACAGGGCTGGAGGTACCAAGCATTCAGAAGGACCCTCAGAACTACTGAAGGGGGAAGAAGTGAGCTGCTTAGCAGTAGGTGTATATTTCTGAAATAACATAAGCAAGAATGCTACGAACGTAAGGAAGTCAGGGTGGAAGGGTGATCGCTTACAGAGAGGCGCAGTGATACTCCACTGAACATACAGCAGAATTGTTTCAGTTAATATCACAAGGGCATGAAAAAAATCCAAATATTTGTCTTTAACAGAAAAAGTCAACCTCTACCTGACAGCTCTCATACATACGTCAGTAAACAGAACTGCATGTGAACACGCACCTCCATGGGTTTCACCCATGCCAAGGAACATGGGATGGCCTGAGCAGGGAGCTTCAAGTAGCACCACCTACAATATGAAACAAAATCATGACAGTTACAGCAAACAGCAAAAGCAGCCAGACAAGCAGAACTGCATCCTCTTCTGGATTTTAAAATCCACTTATTGGATTTTCCACTTAGGAAAGCTACCTACAGTAGCTTTGGAAAACACTCCATATCTAGAGAACAGAACAGTAGGAATAGCAGTAACAACTGTCCCCTTACCTTCCCTTGCCCACACATCTTCCCATCAAACCTTTATGGTTACACAGTTACAGACAGAGTTATGCCTTCTGAACCAAGGAATGCCGAGTTCCAGGGGCAAATGAGAGAAGAAAATGAGAAAAAGATACTAAACTGCAGAGAACAACTACCTCTAACAGTACAAGCACAGCCCACTTATACTGAGGACCATTCATGAGGATGTTTACATCCATGACCGGAATCTAAAAAGGAGGATTAGGGAGCTCGCCTAAAGTGATGGAAAGTGCCTAAAGGCAAGACAGAGTAAAGAAGGCAGAAACAGGAAAAGATTTACCCCCAAGTCACCATGAGAGTGATGAACATGGCTGATGAGCAGTGGGCATGGAGTGATGTGAACTAAAGGGAACAACAACACAACAAAAACAGGTCTTACGTGGGGTCACCTCAAGCATTAGCATGTAAATGAGTACCTGCAAGGTACCACTGTGGAATGAAACCCCAGAGCCTTTCTAGGAAGTCAGCATGCTGGGATGTTTCTCTGAACAACAGCATGCCAGTCAGTCTCATGTCAACCCTTTGGAAGGTAACAGAACAACTAGTCCTGGAAACGTGATTTTAAGGCACATGAATAAGCTGACTGGGAGTAGTCAGCACAAATTCACCGACGGAAAGTCATGCTTGACCAGTGTGAACCCTTCTACAACTACATGGCTGGCTTGGTAGGTGACAGGAGAGCAGCGCCTGTCATCTTAGACTGCCGTAAGGCTTTTATCACTGTCTCCTGTAAGAGAGGGTCATGCTGTCATCCAGGAAACCTCAACAGGCTGTAGAAATGGGCTGGCAGGAACCTTGTGAAGCTCGCCAAGGGGAAGTGCAAAGTCCTCTCATGGAGGAACAAGCCCACGCACCAGTAAGTGCTGGGGCCACCCAGCTGGAAACCAGCCTGGCAGAGAGGACCTGGGGGTCCTGCAGGACAAAAAGTGGAATATGAGCTAGCAACGTGCCTGTGCCACAAAAACGGTATCCTGGGCTGTATTAGGCAAAGTATTGCCAGGAGACCAAGGGAGGTGATCCTGCCCTTCTCTATTTATGGCTGCTGAGGCTACATCAGAACTCTGTGTCCAGGAACATGGTCCTGGGCAGCCTTCTCGAGGTAAGCCTGCTTGAGGCTGCGCCTTGGACAAGATGACCTCCAGAGGACCCTTCCAACCTCAACCATTCTGTAAGTCTGTCAGCTGTGTTTCTTTTACTTACTTGAGGAATCTCAGCCACGACTTTCGGACAATGCCTATGTTTCCATAGTCTGGGTAGAACACCTCCACTTCCTGGTCACTGACAACACGGTGGATGACAGCCCGGTACCACCATTTCGAGATCATTACACAGCAAAGCTGTCCAGGCTGCACTGAAGACTCAGGCATGATATAACGATCAGAAACAAGTTTATTTGAATAACAGCGTCTGCAAAACATCATAATGAAAGACTGTGCTTGGTAGGATGCAGGAGATGAACAAGGAGAAATACAGAGTATTTCAAGAATCCTCATTTCTCAAAGTCCCAATGACACAAATTTTCAGGAGTTGGTTTAGTGGATGCTTTACATCTCTGTTCTGCTGAACTTAAACTGAAATGACAATAGGAAATGCAAACTCAAACTTTAACATTTGAGCGTTCTTCCTGGGGTCCAATGAAAAGTGAATTCAGAGGGTAAATACAGTCAGTCTAGTCATTAACTTTAAACATTACCTTGACACATCACAGTTTTTTGTTTGTTTTTATAAACCAGTTTCTGGAGTATAGGCTACATGTACAGTATTTGTCTGCAGAGTCTGTAACGACACTTACGTGTGCCCCATGGACATAAGTGCTTACTTTGGCACACAATTAATAGAAATTATAGCATGGTTGTGGTGGAACAGAATCCCAAACACACAATGTAACTCACACTAAGTCACTGATGGGGTTTTGCTTTCAAACGTAGATAACGACAAAGGCCTCTTAACCATTGCTTTTTGGTTAAACGTTAGAGATCAACATGAAAGTCTTAACTGAGCTCATTAATAGTAGTAGCGCAGACAATACAGAGGTGCAAAGGAAGACAAAAGTTCCCTTCCGTATCCTTTCCAGTCTTTTAAAGTTTAGAACTGTCTGGGACACAGCGACACAACTGTGAATTGTTATTAAATTCATCATCTGCTTGCTAGCTAGTAGGAATGGGTAGGCATTATGAACACATTTCAGTACAACATAGGCATCTCCACTTCTTGTTATCAAACCAGCTGTGACCATACCTGCCAGCAGGCTGCCCTGTCCCCTCAGCACAAACACACACACACACACACCAGGCAGTAGTCCTATCAAAAGGTTTGCACCTCATCTCCATCATCAGATCCTGCAGCTTATCAGACGTTTCCCCGCTGCAGATGCGGATGTAGAACTGGCTGGGAGAAACGATGAATTCCACAAAGACTCCCACCAAGCACCTTCTCACAAGTGGTGGCAAACTGCAAAGGCTTCGGTCCTGAACAGCATCTGGAGGGATTTCTGGCGTCACCGTCATCTCGTCTAGCAGGGACTGCTCCAAATCTTGAGGCTACAAAGGGGTAAGAGGAAAGCAGTACTAAGATGTCTCTTCACGCACTGAACACACATGAATGGCCTTTCCATTTAGGTTAAGAATACAGCTCTGCTTTCCTGGGAATTGCTGAGTATCAGCAAATCCCACCAAGCTGTGCAAGCTTGGATGAAAACTTCCGCAGTAATGGGAACGTTTTCACATTTTCACACTCACTCTCTTTCCCTTCCTTCCTTCTCCCGTCCCTCTAGAGAAAAGTAACAGTGGCATACACCTTGCTTGTATTCCCACAAAGAACAAAGGAAGGGAATTGAAGCCATGTCCCCTATTTAGACAACGTTAAATGACTACTGCTAAAAAAAACAAAACACCAACAACTCTGTTGAATTTTATCCAAGGGATGCTATTTCTATGCTCCAGGACAATGGAAGTACATGACTGAGCCAGCAAAACTATTTGAAAATGATTCAAGTGACAGAAGGCGCAACATCTCATTTTCACACTAGAGCTACTTCCCAAGGGCAAAAACAAACATAACCTACAAATTCTGTTCCTTTCTCACTCTGGACAAATTTGCTGGCACAGCTTACGCTTTTTGCATTATTCTTTGACTGTTGTGTGCTGAAAAGATTATTTCACTTGAACCAGTGTGCAGGGGAATCTTAATCGTACATAAGGTACTTTCACTGCCTCAAGAGCTTTCTTTCGGGCAATGACCAGCATTATTCCAACGATCAGAAGTCAAAACTATTTCGTTTTTACTCATAATGAATAGGCTACAAGTTAACACTGCCATTATACATCAGGCCACATAAGGGAAATGTGTTTTCCTGTACACATGCCTTCACTTACCTGCCTAATTCAACTGCAAATAGTGTTTGTAACAACACTTCTAAGTCTCTTCTAAGTATTTTTGCAAGGAGAGAGGAATCTTTGCTTCTGCAGAGAGTCAGGGCTAATGCCCTTGAATTTTTTTTAATTAAAATTTTGAGTAAAACATTGAGTTAAACAGTGAGTTAACATTTTTAATTTAAAGAGTAGCTGAGAGAATTCTTGCCGGAGCGGCATGACCTCTAAAAAAAAAAAAAAATCCACACTTCATGGGATTCCTCTAAGAAGTGCCTGTGAGCATTGGCATTTCTGAGGACCAGCTTTGCTCCCAGAACACTCTTATCACCCTGCTAAGGGCACACACGATCTTTATCATCTTGTTCACGCACTGGTAGTGGCAACATTTTGGTGAGGACAGAAAACACGTACTTGAGAACAGGTTTGCAGAATAAGCAACAAAATCATAAAAAGGAAATCAAGACACTGTAAAAATGACACTTGCAGTATCTCGTGGTCTGCCAGACTGGCTAACTCCTTTCCCTAGGACGGACTGGCAGCTGCCACAGCAGTGTGAACGACACCCTTCCTTCTGCTCAGGGTGAGAAAAGCTGCTGAGAGCAGCTTCCCTTCTTAAGGCCAAGGGGATTGACTCAGCCTGTGTCCCTCATTGTCCCTTACAACGCTTCCATTATTAGTTCCTCGTGACAGGATACTTGGACACCTTACAGCAGGGCAGGGATCGGGTCATTTCTTTCCCCTCTACCTTGCGGCACCCTGATGAACAAGCGTTCGTTGCACATAGCAGCCAGCACATTCCAACCGGCCTTCCTCCCCTTCAGGGCCTTTCTAAAACAAAACAGCAGGCTCAGCATTTCATGAGGAATACTGGCTGTACAAACATATTTCAAGACTTACTCTGCTTGGGTCTTTAAACAGATTCCCACTGTGATACAACGGAACAAAAACCTAACTTGAGGCCGAGGTTACCAGGACCCTTTTTTGCCCTTTGGGAAGAGCAGGCAGGCTTTGCCTCAATTAGGGGAATTGCTGGTGACTTCATCACACCAAACTAAGTCTCCGAAAAGGATCAGGGCTGACTGCCAGAGGGCATGTTTTATGAACTGCTACACAGAGTAAAACTCGGTCACAGGCTTCCAAGTTCACAATCACACAAAACACCAAATTTAGGAAGAATTCCTGGGACTCTCCTGCCAGTGCACTCCAATCCTTCAGTTGCTTACAGCCACAAGTCAAGTTTGGCAGAGGGAATAACTCACTATAGGAGGATTTTGTGGAGAAAGGGAAGGCCTAAAGTGGCTCAGAAGAGGACAAAAAAAAAAAACCCAGAGGGGATTAACAAATTCACCTAAACAGATTTATGTTCCTCTCCATCTCCTTGTAGAAAATACACTGCTAAATTCAAAACCCTCGAACTCCAATGAGGAAGACCAGGAATGGCTACAACTTTAGATGGTGAACAAAGTGTTACTGGTTTCCTTCAGTAAGAGACCTAAGGCAAACAAAAAGCCCCAAATCATGCACACAAGGCCCCACCACTCAATCTACAGAGGAACCACCAGGACCAAGCCCATACACTCAGCAAGGGTCAGCTTCAGACACAGGTGTGCTGCTGTAACCACCCACACCTGCTAGAGCACACCTTCTAAGCCTCCTTCTCTGGGGAAAAAAATCCATGAGCAAAGTCCCTTTCAAACTACGGCATAAACTGCAAAAATACTTCATCCTTTCTGTGTCCCCACAGATAACATTATTTGGTCACTAGAACAAGCCCTCAGGAATCAAAGTCTCCAAGAACCATCGTCCAGCTCTCCTCTCTCACAGGCTGACACGACTGAACAAAACACAAACCCTGCCTACAGCAGGGGAGGAAGTTCCACGGAGCTGGTCTTCAGGTTACTCAAGTGCAATTACAGATAAATGCACCAAATGGCATCACCACTATTATCAGGGAGCAAGATGATGCTCAGCTGATCTGGGATGATCTGTGACACAGATCCAGAGCCCAGTGAAAGACCTAGGTTTGGATGGCATATATAGCTACATACCAGCCTAACATGAGCCTTACCACCTCCAGACTCATCTAAAACAGGAAATAACATTTTTGGAAGCAGCAGTGCCTCAACAAGACAATCTCAACTGAAACAAAAGTCGTAGAAGAGCATCTATCATGGGATTAAAATGCAAAGAAGTGATAGATGGCTTAACCATCTGCTTACTTGTTTTAGGTGATCATCAAAACGTACGGCTTGTGTTTCCAATGGTTCTGACTCTTCTTCTGCTGTCTGATAGAAGCTCTCTGTCTCACAGCTGGATTCCAAAGGAGGCATCTCAACTGCAGGGGCTGCAGCAAAGACAGTAACTTGTATGTTATTCTTTCTTGGAGCTACATATTAAGCAGAAAGACAAAACATCTGAAAATGAAAGAAAGCACAGGTAGCGTTTTCCTGATCTCTGGACCATTCACATCACCACATTCATGTATATTCACTAGAGAGGCATCATTCACTGTATTCATAGATTTTAAAAGTAACTTCTGCTTGTGAGCATGCTAAGGGTTGAGCTAATTCCTAGAATGATGCAAAAATGAGTTATCGCCAGAGAAGTTGGGAATTTGGCCAGAACTATATGGGATTTTCTGCCCTCCCTCATAGCTGTTACGGGAACACTGAGGACACCTGCAGTCTCTTCTGTGGAAAATCATAGCTGAGCCTTTCAGACTAGCACTGCTAGATTTGTAGTCTCAAAAAACGCATTGGAAAGGCTCTACTAGCCCGTGGAGCAGATGTTCAAGAGATTCCTCTAGTTTTGTTATCTGTTGCCTGGAATGACTAGAAATTCATCCCATGCACACGCTCAGAAAGCCCACATGCTGAAGCATCTCAGCATCCTTTCTTTCGCCTGCCACCAAAAACCAGTAGCAACCTGTAGAAATCTTCCAGTTAAGCTCTCTGCTACTGAGACAATTCCCTTTTAACAACTACTTCTAGAGCACCCCACAGTCCTTCTGTGCGAAGCTGTAGGGGAACTGGGACTACTACTGCAACTAGAAATGCAGCAATATCTACCTGAGACATGGCTGCTCGGCCATAGCGCTTACGACAGTGACATGTTTCAAGTTAAATAACACAGCCTCACCTTGGGGCATCTTTTCCTGCTCTGTCTCATTTGATGAGCTCTCCTTGAGGGTTAACAAGGAACCTCCTCTTGTCTGCTTAACCACAATGATATCCGACACGCTTCTGAGGACTTCAGACATGGAGAGAAACCCATACTGCGTGTACTGAAACGTCCGCCCAAAGCGTCTGGAGTATGCATTATTGAAGTCCAAGAGCAGAAGCGGTGAGGAACTCAGCAGCTCCTGGAGCTCCTTCTTCACTGCTGCTGGCAGGGCGGGAGTCTTGCCCCGTAGAGAGAAACTCTGCTGCTTCCTGAGGGCAGATGCACTTGCTTTCTTAGCAGCACTCCGTGCCTTACTGCTTGTTCTCTGTTTGGCAATCAGTTTGGAAATCTCTTTGGTGGTCTCATCTGCAATAGCTACAACAGGAAAAAAAAAAAAGGCTATTAGAACCACTAAAACAGTAAACACCATTACAAGCTCAAAATAGGCAAAGTGTTTTTTTCCACTTTTCTTTCCACCCCCGGCTTTTTCAGAGACAGGTACGTCTTTCAAAAGCAATCACACTAAATCATGGCTGGCTTCCAGCACGACAAACAATTCTCCTTTCCTTTTGCCAACTGGGATGAATCAAATTCAACCAACAGTCATCTTGAACCCTCAACCCTTTAAATCCTGATCCAAGGTAGGGTGGTCAAACACTTGTGTACAGGATCACAAGAGGAAAGGGCTGCGGGTTTTGCTGGTTAAACAGTAGATAGCTTGCTGCTCCCCTCAGCAGAATCACAGTGAGACTTCACCATAGCCTAAGAACATCAGGATGTTGATGGATTCAAGTGTCATTTTTGAAAGGGCCTACAAAAGAAACAAGAAAAACTAACACAACCAAAACCTAAGCTTCTCTGACTACTTTACAAAACTAAAAGGTGCTACCAGCTACACTTGAGAAAGAGCTGTGTTTGTGCAGCTGTTCTCCAAGTTCATCCTCAATTCTAACCCTCAGCTAGAGGCAAAAGTATTGGAATAACACCATAAAGTGGGTTCGAAAGCACCTCTGGAGGCCACCTGGTCCAAGCTCCACAACTCAAAGCAGGACCGATAACAGACCTTTGCTCACCTTCTTCATCCACTGCTTTTCTGTACTCTGCCACTCAGCCAGGCAACAGCAAACAGCTGAAACGGAAGGGATCCCTGGACAGGGAGCCTGCAAAGCATCCCAAACAACGCCAAAATGTCTCATATAGCCCTCTGCACCAGCGGAAGCAGGCAGTTATAGCCTGGTTTTGGCTGGGCTCCATGTGACAGAGTAGACGCCCATCCAGGCGAGGCATCCCTTGAGAGCAGCCCAGATGTTCCCCATGCCTTTTAACAGCCTTCTCCTGTTTTGTAGGGCTCTACAAAAATATCATTTCACTCCTCCCAATCAATTTTTTTACACTTACAGCTATTTCCATAGCTCCTCCCCAAAGCTAAGAAGAAGGAGAATTCTTCTTTAAAACGAATTAGGCTTCCCTCCCTTGGGGCCAGCAAAGGAAGTGTTTACAGCTTGTCCCAATATGCCTTACCCCTGATTTTGGTTCCTTCTGAAGCCCATGTTTATGGGAAAAGTGGAGCTTAACAGTTCTGGTGCACCCACAAGAAACAAAACTGAATTAAGTGCAGAACGTAAAGCATACAAAAATTAGAAGCACATGTTTTTTTTTTCAAGAGGAAAGAGCAGAAAAACATTCTAAAGTCAATTTAAATTTAGGAAAAACCACCAAAGATGAGAAACAAGACAGCTATATGAGGAAGAGTAACAGAGATGGGACCCAGAGCTCCAGGAACGCACCCAGCAAACCCTCGTTGTTTCGGAGCATTGCCTCCTCCCAGCACGCAGTGCCCGACAACCTGCGAGGAAGGGAAGCCTCACCTTTGAGGACAACGCTGCCTTTGCCATTGGGACAGACTCTGACAACTTTGGGCATTTCTGCCACCAGCTCCATGGTGGATCGGAAGCCCAGGTCGCGCAGGGGGAGAGGCCTGCCCACCATGGCCGCGTACTCCTGCTCCAGCTGCTCCGGGCTCATGCCCTGCTTGGCAGCCATCAGCAGCGACCTCACCTCCTTCTGCAGCACCTCCATGAGCCGCCCCTGCTCACCCATGTCTGCACTGGATAGGGAGACAAAAACAAGCAGAAAAGGCCTCACGCTACGCGGATAGCGCCTGCCCAGAGGCAGGGAAGAGCCTTGTTTTTTAACCACCTCTCAGCCGCGGAGCGGCGAGGCGGCCTCAACCGCCCCCTTCCCACCTCACCGCCCCCGCCCCCGCTCCCGCCCGCCACGATGCCACCGCCTCGCCCCCACCGCGCCTGCGCGCTCGTCTTCCCGCCCTTCGGCGGCGCGAGGGCGGGGCCGCCCAGCGGCTGAGGGGCGGCGGCCGCCATTTTGTTGGGCGTCCCTCTCTCAGCCTCCTCCAGGAGGAGCAGAGTGGTTAAGTGCGCATGCCTTCTGACAGGAAAAGTCAGAGCCACGGACTAAAAAGTTCCAGTTTCTCGAAGGGAACAAACCCTAATGACAATATTATTAAGGGTGGCCTAGCATGTTTTAATCCCGTCTGACAGGAGAAGCTGTGGTGGAGTGCCTTTCCCAAGGCCAGAGCATCATAAACTGGGTTGCAGTTGCTGTTTTCCCAAAGGTAGGAGGTTATTTGAGAAACCTGCTTGAGGATCTGGTTGATTTCCACACAGGGATATATGTCAGGGTGACTATGGGGACTAAAGATAGAGATTTCAGGATAATAGTCTGCAAACCCACCTCAGCACATGCCCTCAAAACACCTCCCCGGTCTTGAGGTAGCATCCAAAAGTGCCCCACAGGGACTGAGGGTTTAGGAGTCATTGGCTGAAAGAATGTCAGGCACAACCAGAAAGCTGCAGGGTTTTTTACGATTTAAAGAACCTTGTGGAGCTTTTGGAAATAAATGGGCCAGAGGTAGTGCTGCCTGGCCAAAACCAAGCTTGAGACGTTCACTGCTACTTAAACCACCTGCGCTTACAGCAGCTGAAGACCGTCTCAACCTCTGTAAGTGTTAAACACAAAGTAAAACAAGTCTCTGGAACATCTCCAAAGCAAATACAGGCAGTATGAATTTATTAATTACAGCCTATTTCCACCCAACTTTTCTCACCTTCCATTAGCCTTCTACATCCATCACTCCCCCAGTGACCTGCTGATGAGGCACAAAGCATGACAGAGCGAAGAAAGTGACGAGCTGGCGCTCCTGCCATCCCTGCCTCTAATATCCTGACTCTGGGCAGGCCAAAAGCCTCCAATAAGACAGGAATCTGTGAAAAAACAAGAGCAGCACCTCCCTGACTGTCTTCCTGCTCCCTCCAGTAGCTCCTCCACGTAACACATCTCCCTGCCAGAGCCAAGTGGGAAGCCCTGAGCTCAGCACTGCCTGACTGATGGGGAAGTCACGGCTTTTATGCTCCAGCCTTTTGCTGTACTGTGATTTCCAGTCAGGTGCTGATTTCTTTAATACAGTCAGTGACATAGTGTGATCTATGGCACTTTAGAAGTGTTTCCTGCTAAGGTTTCCACAGATGCCACCACAGTCTGCACAGTGTGGCAGCTCTTTCTCTGACAGAAAAAGCTCCTGTGTTTGTGCTGCCTCACTCCTGCTGTGGAAAACTACAGAGGCATTTTACACACAAACTTTTCTGGCAATTTAGAAGAAAGATTCATTGATCCTATCCTAGCAATGACCTCCCTGCTTTTCACCCATTCTGGAAAGTTTGGGGCTGAACTGGGAACAGCTAGTTTAGCTCCCTGCTAAAAGGTGCAGGTGACCCAAGAGAAATTTTGCTGTCAATATCCCACCACTGTGACAGCCAGTTTTTTTTAAGGAACAGACCTAATAGCATGAGATGCTATTCACCTAGCTGTTCTCAGCAACAGCCCTTCCAAACACTCAGATAAGCCACAGATCTCACCTAGTACTTTTTTTTTTTTTCCTCTGGTGTTTATTGTCACTCTCCCCACCTGAGGTCTTCAGAGCCAAAGATCTGCCAGTTGCTTTTAGGTTGCTTTTCAACAAATTTGTAAAAACCATCTACTAAAAATCATGAGGGCTTTTGATCATATTTGATTTCCAAGGGCAGGAAGATACAATCAGAAAGTCCCCCTGGAGTCCACCTTGTCCAGGTCTAACTTTCCTTCCCATCTCCACAACAGCGTGAGATGAGAGCAGAGCAGCTGGGAAACAGCTTGTTCACTTCACTGCCCATTATGTCTGACAAGCCTGTGATAAACTTAGAACAAGCCTTGATCTGACACCTCCCCTTCTTTCCTCCCCTGCCTGGATTTCCTGCCTGCAGCAATAAATTCAAGCACAAATTCAACCTACTCCCACAGGAAGCTGCATGCTCCTTGATACAGAGAATCGGATGAGGATGGATAAGAAGTCTCGGAGCTCTTCCAGGGAGTCTCGTAAGAGAAATAGAGAGCCCCTGGCTACACAGAAGAAACGAGAGAAGAGGGAGAGCAGCAGAGAAGCCAACAAAGAAACGGGAGATGTAAAACAGGAGAAAACAAAGGAGATAAAGAGCATTGCAGGGACGGATGGTCGGGTGCACACATCCACGGTGGTGGACGTGGATGATGTGATATCTGATGAAGAAATGGAGGCAATGATGTTGCTGGACAGCGAGCGTCATGAAGAAGGTATGGCTTATAGAAGGGAAGGGGCAGAAAACTATGTGGGTCACAGCGTGACTTTGACACTGTGTGGGTCACAGTGTGACTTTGCTTTCTGCACAGTGAGTATTGTCATGCTCACCTTGCATGGATGGATAGCCAGCCAGCCTCACAGCCAACTTCTGCCATCAGTATAGGAAGATCAGCACTGTCTAGCAAAGCAATGAATTTGCAACTAGCAGTTACATCCCCACAATCCATTTTGCTTCAGCTCACTAATCCCCAGTTCTATTCATGCTCATAATTTTCTTGCTTGCCCTTCTTTAGGTGGACACAGTTAGCTTTACAGCAGAGTTCTTAGGGCCATGAACTCGTAGCTCCCTTCTAGATAACCCTTGAGAGCATCTCCTTTTCTCTGGAATGGGACTAAAATTGTCTTCAGTTTTTTTTGGATGTCCCTGATGGAGAGGGGTACTCAAAGGCTGTGTGTGTTGAAAGCGACCTCTTATTTGCAATCCTTCTCTTTGTCATTAGCTTATCTTTCCAAATACGCTTCTGGGATCCCAGCTCAGCCAGCAAGTTGCCCATTCTGAGCCTTCCAACACTGCTTGGTAGCCACAGATCTTCAAGCTGAAGAGTGCTCTCTAGTAAAGGCACCGTGGGGAAGCATGGCTCCATTTCTGCCAGTAATGCAGGGACAAAATTTGTCAGTCTGTCCTGGCTGCTCTTGCCCCCCTGAGACAGGGACTGTTTTTTAAACACAGATCCAGAGAGCGCCAAATGGTTCACACATGCCAGGTGTAGGCAAAGGACAACACTGACATTTATCTGTGCAGGCAGTTGCCAGGCCATCAGTATTCTGGGAACTGTCCTCTCCTAACACAGTCACGTTGGATTTGATTTCTCCCTAGGTATAAAGTCACCAGGTCTCGGCATCTGCGAGTGGCTTCTGACTATCTTGTCTTTCCTGTTCATCGTAATGACCTTCCCCATTTCTGTCTGGTTCTGCATGAAGGTGAGAGCAGGCACAGTGCCTCTTTACATGTGGTATTCAGCGTCTGGCGTGGATGTACCCCGCTAGTACATTGTGGCATAAAGCTTTGGCTTAGGTTCCTGTTTTTAAACAAACTGCAGGTCTGTTCACTTTTAAACATAACCTTCAGCCTACCCAGTTCAGAGATGGCTGCATTGCAGCAGGGTAAATAGGTTTTGCATTACAAATTTAGAGAGATTGATCTCCCAGCTAATAGCAGATTTCCCCTCTTCCTCCAGTTTTCTCAGATTTATAGCACAGCAACAAGTAGACATATTTTTATTACTGCTTCTCAGGAAATGGAAAATTTAAGCTCAGGGAGTTCAGGTTCAGCCAGCCTATAAGGAAGCAGAATGCTGGCCTCATCCTGGGAAATGCTGGGATGCTCTAGCATGGTCTGACTGCTCTTACCAAATCTCAGGCTGCTCCTGCACTGCTTGTGAATGAGCCAACCAGCAGTTTTGGGCCAGGCTCTCCGCTGGGGTAAAGGCACTTAGTGACAGGAGACTCCGCCAGCTCTCAGCCTGCTGAAACCCTCCCTTTGCAGGGCTTTACCAGAGCACAGGTCTTCCCACAGGCAGCCCACTGAGGCTTCTTTTGCCGGTCCTTTGCCTTCCCCTCCCTCCAGCCTAGCTTTTGTCTCCCTCTGCAGGTAGTGCGGGAGTACGAGAGAGCCATCGTTTTCCGCCTTGGGCGTCTCCTTCCTGGCAGAGCCAGAGGGCCTGGTAAGATGCTCATTGAGCTGCCCCCAGCCTTGTCACTCCTCTTCATCATGCTTTACCAAAGCTCACTTGCTGTGCCCTCCAAGCAGGTACAGCCGGACAGTAGACAGTATGTCTTTAGTCCTTCTTCTCGGGTTCAGTAGTTTCTAACAGCTTTTCCCAGTACAGAAGCAGCCTCTCAGTTGGAGCCCATACATTGCTGTTCCTTTGTAGTTCTGCATGCTGACCCTTCCCCAGCTCCCCAGAGTAGGGGAGGCAATTTCTGCGGTTCTGATGATCATCTGCTGTCTTTCTTTTCTTCCACAGGCCT
Organism: Heteronetta atricapilla; assembly: GCA_011075105.1. Lineage (NCBI taxonomy): Eukaryota > Metazoa > Chordata > Aves > Anseriformes > Anatidae > Heteronetta > Heteronetta atricapilla. Next base: position 11,172,782 of record CM021738.1, read on the forward strand.
TTTCTTTTTTCTTCCCTGCCTAGACACATATCACAAGGTGGACCTCCGCCTCAAAACCCTAGAGATCCCCTTCCACCAGGTATGACTGCCACCCCTTCTGTGTTAATTCTCGGATCTCTTTATCATTGTGACAGTTCCAATTTTGCATTGATACTAAGAAAGTGGTGGCTGAAGACAGTGATCCTGGAGCCAGGTCATGAAGGACCTGGCCATAAGGTTCTGCTTAGCACTGCCAGTGCTTCAGATCTCACTGCAGATCTTACACCAGGCCTTCTTTGCAAAGCCCTCGCTCCTGGAATCCAGTGAATGAATGAGAAGTCCCCCTTACCTCCCTGCTGCTATGCTTCCAGCCTTCATGGCTGCATGGAAAAGTTTGAAAAAGTGTCTCAAAGTAACCCTGACACTTCAGAAAATGGAAAGCCAAAAATTCACCATAGTATTGTCTTATGTTTTAAAACCACTGCGTTACAAATTTAGAGATTCAATCCCATTCAATTTGACAAGCTTTAGTGGTAACATATACCAATAGGAAGTGGCTGGGCCAAAGCTATTGGACTTTTTTTTTTAACCCACCACGCTGAAGGGTACATACAGCAGGGACAGAAGCGCAGACTTTACAGCCTTACAGGAGTGTTCCTCAATGAGGCTACTCTGCTCCTGTACAAGCCTGAGAAGGAGAAATGGCTGAATCCTTGCTGCTAACCCTGGAAGCTGCAACCTCCCTAGCCACAGTCCCCCCTGTTAAAGCCCTAATAGCCCCTCTTTTCCTCCTAGGACCTGTTCTCTGTGCCGCTGCCTTTATCTAGTACCCATGGTGTACAGCAAATCCTCCTGGTGATGGTACTGAGCAGCACTGAGCACACACCACGGAACAGGACTGGACTAGGCAGCAGTGGGCAGGGAATCACAGAGCAGGACATTCCCCTGTTCACGGTCCCTAACTCAGCAACCAAACTGAGGAGGCAGACACGGTGATGCTCTGCAGGGAACTGAGATCTGTAGGTTATATAGTTTCCCCAAGGTCAGAAAGTAGTAGAGGTGGAAATGACAAAGAGTCATATTCAAAGCATATTCCCAGAGTCATATGCTTTTCTCTGCTACCTTAAAGTTGTCAGAACCAGCTCTATCTCCCCTAACATCTTTTTAGGTGGTGACTAAAGACATGGTTACCTTGGAGATAGATGCCGTCTGCTACTACCGTTTGGAGAATGCCTCTCTTCTGCTCACCACCCTGACCAGCATCTCCAGTGCCATCCAGTTGCTGGTACAGACCACCACGAAGCGCCTCCTGGCACATCGAGCCTTCTCTGAACTTCTCTTGGAGAGAAAGAGCATCAGCCAGGAGATAAAGGTGCTTCAGCAGAGGGGGAGAGGGCAGAGCAAGGGCTGAATTCAGGCTCCACTAGGAAGCTCGGAGCATGATCAGTCCTCCTAAATCACAGACATTATTTTCCAGAAGGGTATAATAACAACATGTCTCCTTCATAGAAAAATGGGATTTTTTTTTTTAATATTTTTAATTTTCAGTCATTTTAGGGGAAGAATTTACAGAGTGGGTCCCACAGGCATGTGTGTAGTAGCAAGCATTATGGTGTGAGGGACAAGAAGGAATCTTTTGATCACCTTCATCAGTGCTTTGCAGTATCCGAGCTTCAGTACTTACCCCAGAGAGGAAATGTTCATGGGAACTGTCTTCTGCTGCCTCAGTGAGATTCTGTAAACTCTGAACACATGGGATCTCCAGCAGCAGTTCTCTGTGGCCATGCCACACAGACATGATGATGCCAGTCGGGAGCTGAGTGTTTCCTATGGAACTGATTCGCTTCCACAGTCAACACAGAAAGGTCTAGTTAAATCTTGCTAAAACTCCAGGGCAAATACAAATCAGAAGTGAGGGAAATCATTTTATTTCTGAGGGTCCTCATGCAAAAGCACACACAATCTAATAAATATATTGAATTAACACCCCTGCACTAACTCCCTTTGAGGGGTCTGGACAAGGGCCGGTGTTCTCCCTGTGCTCAGAAATATCCTCCTCTTCACAGGTGGCTTTGGATGCGGTCACAGGCCTCTGGGGCATCAAAGTGGAGAGAACAGAAATGTAGGTAGGAAATGCTGGTGGAGGAGGCTTCCCTGGCCTTTTGCAAGTACCCATCTTGCCCTGCTCACCTTTCTTCTTTGGCTCTGGCTCTTTCCCTGCAGCCATTCTGCAGTGGGGAGAGCCTCACCCCTCACCTCTCTGTTCTCCCTTCCCCTTGCAGCCTCTGCCTCATGTAAAACTTCCACGTGCAAAGATGGTGCTTGCTTCTGCACTGACAGGCAGGGCAGGATCCATAGCTAGGATCTCATCACCACTTCACTGCTGCTGCAGGCAGAATTTGCACCCAGTTCTGGTAGCCCAAGAGTCACAGCAAGCACCAAGCCTCTAGATCAAAAGCCTCGGGGTCTTAGCACTGGTTGGGATTCCAGCCTGAAACTTTAAAAAACAGACTGGAAAATTAGGATGGGAAGGGAGGTAGGGGGCTAAAGAGAGACAGCCAAAGAGGGACACCCAGGGAACAAAGGATATTGGTGAACAACAGCTCTGCAGAGGCTGATAGACAACATCCCAAGCCCCCAGTTGACTGTTGAGGGCTGCCAGGTGAGCCTAGAGCCCAGCTCATCCCTGTCCCTTACCACCACAGCAACAACGTGCAGCTGCCTGCTGAAGTCCGACAGTCCCTGGCCGTGGAAGCAGAGGCCCAGAGGCAGGCCAAAGTGCGGGTAAGCCAACCCCGAAGACCTCTTAACTCCTTCCAAAGCATCCCACCTTCCTTACCCATCCCTGGTTTAAGGTCCATGGAACATGCCACACTAGGGTACAGCTCGAGGAAGGTCTGTTCAAAATCTCCAGATCCTGTTCAAGAGCTATGTCTAGCAAGTGGAGCTGGAGCAAGAGTGTGGGCCCGCCCAGCGGAGTCCCAGATCTGGTACCTAGCCTATGGGTAGGACAGAAAGACACACAAGAGGTCTGGAGTTATCCCTGGCCAACAAACTTGTAGGAATCTCCTCCTCAGCATTTTCTTCTCCCTTAGGGATCCAACCAGGTTGTCCCCATTCTCATGTACCCCTCATTTTCATGTACCCCTCACCTTCCTCAGCCCAGCCTGGCTTGCATCCCTTGCACCGAGCTGCTCAAGAGTCTGGGTAAGATTGGTGTCCAGCATGCCTCCCACAAGCTTAGCCTGTGGGCTGCCCTCTCCCATGCTTCTGCAGGATGGGTATGTCCAGTTTTGAGTACCAGTGGGCCTAGTAGTGCACACAGCTTTGGTAAAAACAAGTTACACATGAGATTACAAACTCCTGAGAGCATGATCTTTAGACAGCAGGAATGTTACAATGGACCCTGGGAATTTCACAGTGGTGACCTCCCTCTGTAGTAAACAGTCTGTGCCCCCTTTGTTCCCCCCTCACAAAATTCTTTATTTAGGTGATTGCTGCTGAGGGCGAAAAGGCTGCTTCTGAGTCCCTGCGCATAGCAGCTGAGATCCTGTCGAGTGCTCCTGCTGCTGCTCAGCTCCGTTACCTTCATGCCCTGCACTCCCTTGCTGCAGAGAAACCTGCTGCCTTCATCTTGCCCCTGCCTTTGGACCCCATGAATCTGATCTCTCCAGCTACCCACAGCCCTCCGGGAGTGAGCAGCCTCACCACAGACACCACAAAACTCCCAGAAGGTGTGAAAGACAAGAAGGACTCACCCATGCTCTAAGAGTTGTCCCAGAAAAGGTTGCCACAGCCCATGGTCAATCCTGCTCAGAGAGGAGCAAGAAGGCTGATCTACAGGCAGCCTACCAGCAGGTACTGGCCTGGAGGCAGGAGGGGAGGCAGCCAGACCTGTAATATAAAGTAGATTGTACTTTGAAGAAGCTTCTGCTTGTTTTGGGAAGGGAAAAATACGGAGCAGGAGAAGGGCTGGTGCCTGTGTGAGCAGGGGATTGAGGGAAGAGGGTTGTCATCTCTTCCCTTTCACCTGACCTTGACACCCTAAGGCCTGACCCCTGGGGTCCAGGCCATCCTGCTGTGTTTAAACGTCCTCATCCCCAAACTGACGATCCGTCTCTCATGACATCAGTTATAGGGAATTAAGGTGCAGAAAGCCCCACACTGGGATAAAAGGGGCAGGCACAAGCTGCCCCACAGGAAGGACTTACAGAGGCATTGGTTTCCTGTGGCTCTGTCTTTACACTCAGACCCTTTGGGATTTCCCTTCTGCATTCTTGGCTGCAAGTGGCAGATTTTTTTTAAAGAAAGGCAAGTCCAGCCGGGTGGTAAAACACAGTGAAGGCAGAAGTGCTTGCACAGGGGCAACGTTCCTCCTTATAGCCCATTTCCATTCCTCCTTACAGCCCATCTCCGTATGCTGTGTCCTGGGAAGGTGTGAGCAGTCGGGTGGTACAGAAGGGATCCCTTTTCCCTCCACGTGAACGGGTGATGGGGTGACAATGCCAGGCAGGCAGGGATGAGAGCCCAATAATAGGGGGAACGGGAAGGGATTTAACACACAGGGAATTTGGTAGGTGCTGCCAGCCTGACCCTCCTGCAACAAGGAACAGAGAGGCGGGTCCTGTCTGTGGCATACTCTTGGATATAGGATTTCACAATCAGCACCTATGCACATATACCCACACACAGGCAACCAAGGTGTTTAGCCCTAGTACTAAAAAAGGAGGAAAAGAAGGAAAGGGCAGCATTTATGGTTTGGCACTTTTCAGCTGTGCAGAGGCAAGGCAGGCTGTGCTGCTGCTTGCTTCCACTGGGTGGTGAGGCAGGACAAGATCTGAGCTTGTGGGCAAGGGCTTCCAGTAGGACTGTCTGAAAATACGAGGTGATCTATTTTAGCCATCTCCCACTGATCTTAGAAGTGGGAATCCAGCACGAAGCCAGCTGAGAGCCTTGAGAACAGCAAAACTCAAAAAAAAAAAAAAAAAGTGATACATTTGCCCACTGCAGCAATCTTGCTAAACTCTACACACAGGAAGTCCTCAAAATTTTTATAAAATCCGCCAAAAGCTACTTGAAATAGCCAGGGACCGATACATACTGTAAGCCTTTCCCTTGAAGGATATGGGGTTGAAAGAAATGCCATGCTCTCGTTTATTGCCAAGACAGAAGGCACTTTGTGGCCCTTTCTCTTAACCACCCACCCAGTAGTTTCTCATCGCACATGCCTAGCAGGGGTAGCCCAGCCAGTTGTTCACTCTTGTATTTTCACTCATTTTTTCCAGTCTCTCTGTGCCTGCTGGTAAGACACACACTCGGCACCTACCATTTGTAATATTTCTGTTAAATGCAGCTGTGCCCCAGGGATGGCCAGCAGGTACTGGCTTAACACTTCTGCAAGGGACAAGGAGCCCACTTCCACTATGTACCACCTAATTCTGTATTTTATCAGCCCTTTCATCTCCCTGGAGCCCCCTTCTCAGCACACAGTGTTCCCATAATTCTTACCATGCAAGTATTTGCTGGCCTTCTTACAGCAAGGACACTCAGCAAACCAGCCCCTTTACAAGAGAAAGGGAAAAAAAAACTCATCCTTGAACTCAGTAATCACACAGCATCTGAGCTTCAGGTGTAACCTCCCATTCAGCTCATTCTGCCACTGTAACTCTCAGGATGCCCTCAGCTGCTGCTTTCTTTCTGTAATAGATCTCAGTTGTGATCCAGCCATGGAAAGCTAGCTCTGGGAAGTAGGACAGCTCTGTAACCTTCCACTGATGAACATGAGCTGTGTATTTACTTCTCGAAGGCTGGTTCTGTTTTTTAATTTTGATGCTAGGGTAAGCCCCTGTTTTCCAACCTAGAGCAAAATGGTGTGATACTGCACAGAGATAGCTGCAGACGATCCTTTCTCCATATGTTTCTCAGGCTACATTTCTAACTCCCTGTAAAATGATCCACCCAGACCAAGGTTCCTTGGCACATCAAGGACCATCATCTGCAAGCAACATCTGAAAGTAACAACAGAGCCTGAGGATTAAGACTGTCAGAGACACATGGTACTGTGCCAGTGCCCACATCACTCTATTTGCAATCTTATCTGCAGAAGTCAGGCCTATTTTTTAAAAACATGTAACTTTTCTGCAAAGTTGCAGAAAAGGCAAATGAAAGCTAAGAGCATCCTCAGTTCCAAAGAACCCTTGTTCCAGCAGGATCTTTTCTCTTTGACATACACAAAGCTGGCAGAAACTTGTCGTTTTACCTTCAGGAGGTATTACATTCAAAAACCTTGCAGAAGGAAACATCATTTAAAAATATGCTTCAGTATTACTGATATATGATGGTTTCAGAACAGAATTTACTCCGGGGGAGTTGGCAGGGGCTGTCTGGAACAGATGCAATTCCTGACAGTTTCACTGCCTGCTCTTCAGAGCTGGGTCAAACTGGAGAGTCATGCCAAATCCAGGCAGCTGCTGCTGTCCTTGCAGAGTTTTATAACCATACAGACTGGGCAACCACCTCGCTGGGCAGTTTGGCTTATTCAGGCTGTAGGGGTACTGCATATGAGGAGCCAGGGGACTCAGATGCCAAGCATAGAAGTCACAGGGAGATGGAGTGCGTGTTTTAAATGCCATCTCAGTACAATGAGAGGGTGAACAAGCTGTAAACATGTTAAGAGTTGTGGAAGGAAGTAGTGGATAAGCAAGACAGGTGTGGAAGCGGTAGAGCCAGCTAGAAAAACAGCATAAATGCTGAGATGGCACAGAGAGGGGAGTAGCAGATAAGGAGCAAAGGCACTGGACTGGAAATGAGATGCTATTATGAATAGACACTAAGAAACTACTCAGGCATTGCTGTTCTTTAATGTTTGCTTTTTCTAGATCCCTTGGACTGCCCAGAGGTAGAAGCTTTGGGTCTTGAGCAGGTCTCGCCTTCTGACACACTTTCTTGGAAACATTTTTCTGAAAGAAAAATGAAAAAAAAACCAACTACACAACAACAAACCAAAGCCATTAAAATGCAGAGTAATATTGTGCCCAAAGTATTACATCTTTAACAAACAAATTAGTCTCTCCTCCTACTTTGATGTCAGAGAGGATGCAATGAAGGACTAAGGGAAGAAGTTTTAATTCCCACTTTTTCTTCTTCTCCACATCTTATATCTGAGCAGATCCAGCTGAGAACAGAGGCAAGGAAATGCATTCATCCCCAACAAACGTGCCACCTAAAAAAATCATTGCCACACCAGGACCAGTACATGAGCAGTGTTCAAAGAACTGGAGACAGCAAGAGTATCCTGTGCTACAAGCACAAAAGGTATGTGAGTGTGGAGGGACCTGGAACTTTCTTTTCTACCCAAAACCTAGTGGTCCTAAGCAGATCTTTTTGACTGTAACAGGGACCGCTTACTTACAAGGAAGATTAAGCCAATTATAGTGGTTTCCTGTATCTAGAGAAGATACAGACCCTTTGTCATATGTCAAAATCAAACCAAATGACTTTCAAAAACAGATGGAGTTCAGTAGTTCTTTCTGCCCCAATCTGGAATCATGGTAAAAGCCTCCTTGCTTGGCCTCTGCCAATGAGTCTAGACAAAACCCTTGGAATTGTGCAGGAGGGCCTGCACTAAATGGGACAAATGAACGAGGTACCCTCAAAGACTGCTTCCCTCTCTCAGTCCAGGAGAGGGTCCAGAACACTGATTATCCTGACCTTGCCCTTCTTTGGGTGTAGCTTCAGGGACCACTTTCCCCTTTTTCTCCAGCTCACTCTCTAGCTCCTGGATTTTCTCCAGAGCTTCTTCCAGTTTCTTCTCAAAACCTTCAGCTCTCTCCTCTGCATTCTGAGCGCGGATCTCTGTTTCTCTGAATCAAAGAAGCAAAGATAATGTTGAAACCTGAAATCTAAGCAGCTACTGGCAGGATACCTAAAAGAAAAAATCATAAAGCTGAAGTGTTCAAGTAGGATTGAATGACTCTATAAAACACATTTATGGTTTCAGAGAAGGGCATTGTTAAAAGATCTATAAGAGACAGGGATTTCGTATCACAGCTATGTAAACCCTGCAAAGGGAATCCATCTTAAAACTTTGGTTGCTAGCAAAGGGTGAGATACTAATCTTCACTGTGCAAGGATAAATACAGAGTGCAGTCAATTCTATTAGCCAGGCTAACGGGGCAGGGTTGCCCCAGATAATGCAAATGCACAGAGGAAACAAGCAGCATGAAGGAAGGTAACACACAGTGCCCAGGCCTGCTTGAGCATGGAAGAAGTCATCAGCAAGCACAAACCTCGAGATGATTCTGCGCAGAGCCACTTGGGTGCTTCTTCATTGTGTTTCCCCAAATATTATGTGGCTTCTGGGCACTAGCAGGCATTGGAGGCACTCAGCTGCATTCACATAGCATCCTACTAGTGCTAACAGGACCCAGACTATTAAGAAGTCTTGAAAAAAAACAAACAACAACCTATCACGAGTACCTCAGGACTACACAAAGCAAAAAATCTGCACACATACAGACAGCTGACAGCAGCTCAGGTCCCAGAGTAAAATGGGTAACATCTTTCGCTAACATAAATCACAATCAATCTCCCAAGGCAATCACTAGGGAAGGAAACCTAGAATTAAGCCAACAGACATGGGTGAAGTAGAACTTTACAAGAAAGCAGAACAGCCTGGGGTGAAACCCTGCTCTGCTCATGCCTCCAGCACAGGAGGAGTACTCACAGGAGCTGCACTTGCAGGTGTTCCAGCATGGCAAGGGCTTCAAACTCTTTCTGAGAAAAGGGAGTTGATGACTTGCTGGCAGTCATCTCCCTCTGGTTGGGAAGAAAAAAACCTTCCATAAGCAAATGTGCCTGATTTGGTGCTGGTCTCAGTACATGGTCACAACACAGACAAGAGCTCAGTATCAGCAAGGCATGTAAAATCAGAGGCTAGTTCAAGCATTTTGTTTTGAATTGATCTGATCACGTCTTGGCATTAAAAATAAAGTAAAATTATTTTCTGACAAAGACATGAAAATCTCACTAGCCTATAATCTTGTGTTGCCCACACATTCACTGGGTTACAGAGGTAGGAGATGGCTGTAGCCTGACCAGGAGCGAAGAAATTAACAAACCAGTGTTCAGAGAAGAGAAAGGGGCAGCTCCTCAAAGAGTCCAACAGGCATAAGTTAACTTTCTTCATCTGAAGAAAAGAACCATGGTTTCTCTGGAAAAGTAACTGTTGAAAGGCTCCTACTCTAAACTTTAGAAGATAACTGCGATTTCCAGAGATTTATTTTTGGAAACAAATGAAAATCCACAGGCACACTCCTGAATCTCCCACTATCACTCAGCCCTAGCTGCCCACCTCTAAAGGTGGAAGGGCAAGGCACACCCAGCAATGCCGAAGGGGTAGGACTGGCCAGTGACAATTTGCTGAAGATCCACAGTTTGTGTACATTGAGGCTCTGCTCTGGATGTCTGACTGGCCAGGGCATGACTGGACAAGGCAGGCCCTATGATTCTGAGGAGCTCCTTTACTGACAGAAGCCTTTAGCCTGGAGCCCTCTTCCAAAGAGTACTGTCCCAAAGAAAAGTGGAAAAAACAGGGACCCAAGATGCACAGCTGGCCAAAAGCAACTTGAACTTCTTGGATCCCTGTTGTTATGGAAGCTCTCTGAATCCCTCCTCCGTGTGTCCAGCACCAAATCATTTTCATCATCCCAGGAAATGCTGCCAAGGACTCAGCCTGTCTCTGCTGGTAGTCCTGGTTCAGACCACACACATCCTGTTACTGGTCCTGAGTCCATGGTATAGGGCAGTAACGCATGGGTCAGGTGGATAAACCGAGGCAGCAATAGCTGTGCTAATGAATATTTTATAGCGGCAAGAAGAGAGGAATGAGAGAACACCAGCACCTTGCACTGCCCCAGCAGGCCTGACACAAGCGTTACAGTGCCTGACACAAGCTAAAACCCAGCTCCAGAGCTCTGCCATACATGCTAAAGCCCTCAGTGTAGCAGAGACTCCTACCCCTGTAACTGAAATGATGTCTGACTTCAGGGACTTCAGATGGATATTGGAGTCATGTCCTACATATCTGATCATGTCTGCAGTAGCTTCATCACCTTCACTCAGATCATCTGCACCGGCAGTGGGCTGCTGCTAAGAAAGAAAATGAAGAAGTAGTAGGAGAAATAACACTAGCTTAGGGACATTCAGGGCAGCTAAGAGGACATGTTTCACATGCACCAAGCAATAAAAAAAAGGCCCTGCTGGAGCGTGGCATATTGTAGCTTCTAGTCACCTGTGTAAGAGCAATTTCCTCCCTTACTGTTAATGTATCTTGCTGTGTTATGAGTTTCTTGTAGCTGTTGGCATCCTCAGCTCTAAGCCCTTCTTGAGTTGAAGAAATGTCCTTAAGCTTCAGCTGCAATTCCTGTAAGGCACCATAAGGACTGAGTTAGTAATGCTTCCTTTGTCCATCCAAGTAACCTAGGCAAAGCTAACCACTCTCTGACTTTCATTTGTACACATTTAGATCTAGACGTCAGCCACCTAGGAGGTCCTCAGTATGAATATATTTTAAATCACAAAGGAATATGTTAATTACTGAACATTTCATAAGCAGGACCTACTGTGGCATTCCTGCTTTGTACAGGCCATGGCACTGCCTGGGGGTCGACTTCAGAGCTGCTGCAAACAATTTGTTCAAGACAATAGATCTAAAGCCATTTTCTCATCATCAGAATTTCAGCTGTTATGTATGAAATTAGACCACCGTAAAACACATCTAGTTGTCACAGGCACTGTCAGGCATCCATCTATCCACATAAGGAATTAACTAGAAGTTCAGCCTGACCTGGGCAAGCCAACCACAAGGATTCAAGCCAAGGTTCACACCGAGGGATGAAGCAAAAGCTAGCAAGCGTCGTGGTGAACTGATCTACCACTGGGTAATAGCTTCTAGCTTGTGAAGCTCTAGCTTCGCCTCAGGCCTAACCTCAGTAGAAGCACTGTGACTTTTAACCAATTTACAGTCATAACTTCATATCTCTAACCACAGCTTTGAGTGCATGGAGATCTTCATGCTAAACCTTCCCTCAAACTGAACTGTAGCTCCTTATTTAAGAAGTTTTGAAGCTGATCTTCGTTCAAACTGGTTCAATCTAGAGCAGCAAATGCAGTCTATATATACCTCTGATCCAAAAAGGTTTCTCAGTTCTTCTAAATCCAGAAAAGAGACAGGAGTGCCTTTGATCTCTGAAAGGAGAAGGCTGCACACTTGAATCCAATTACAGCACTCAGTCTGAGAAGACATAACAGAAAAGAGGGATTGCTGAGCAAGCAAAACAGCTGTGATCATACTCATTCAGAAAGTTAAGTAATTCCATCTTTCTGTATTTATCTGTTCCAGGGACATACCTGGAATCTTCCATCCACACCCTACAAAGGAAACGGAAGATGCATTTCTCCATGCTTTCAGACACAGCATCTATCACCGGCTAATCACTCACATCAACTAATTTCTTCAACAAGCTCCACCTTGAGCCAGTGCAAGAATGTCTGTCGAGCCCCTCACAGGGCAGAAATGAGTGCATATCCAAAGGTTACATTTTCACTCACTAAGCTAACACAAAACAGAACCTCAAGTATTTCCAGTCTCTGCAGAGAAGCTTCTTAAGTTCCTGGGAGCAATAGCATTTGTCCTCTGCTCAGTGCAGCCTTGGGCTTCAGGAAAGGTCGACCTCTTGTGCTCCTGAAGTGCAGGCAAAGCTCATCTAAACAGCTGAGGTCACACTAGTAGTAATTTTTGGAGGAAGAAATATACGTTATCATGGTCCCCCAGCTGCTTCAAATTAAGATGCTGCCATCAACATATACTTTGAGTAAGAGCTTTATCAGCAAGTGTAAAATAAGGTAGATTATCTGACTTCAAAAGACTTCCACTAATTATGTATAGAGATATATTGCACCATACACTTCCAGGAACTCCAAAGCACAAGTCGAGATGTACATGGCTCTGACAAGCTTAAACACAGAGGTGAATCTACTGCCACTCATATGGAATAAATCTAGCAGGATAGCCTGAAACAGGGTAAGGGAAATACTAAAACTGAACATGACCCAGGTTTATCTGCTTTCCAGTACTGTGGGAAACTTGAGGGACCAGGGTAATCCACTGGAGTAGCAGGAGTCTTCCTCCTTCTTTAAACCCTCACACATATTTTTCTCTACCTTTCACAAAGTAAATGTGGTTTCATCTACTCCAGACCTAGAGAGTTGGAAGTGGTCACCTTTTTACCTTGATCTTATTCAGCTCCTCCAGCTCAAAATCAGCTTCTAAATCCATCTCTGACCGTTTCTTTCGAACGATTGCACTGACAATCTCACGGCAGCAGCTGCAAAGAGGGAGAATGTCATCAACCCTACAAGAGTGTCTTCAAATGCTTTATTCCTTTCAATCAGCATCCTCTTGCTGTCTGCAAGATGTATGAGCTATCTCTAGACTTCTGCATTAGAGAAGGCTCCAGAAGAGCAATCCTCATCTGTCTCACTCACACAACAAGCTCCCAGTCAGCTTATCTGTGCCTGTGCTGTACTAACCCACAGCGAATGTGAGAGCACAGATGCCGAGTAAGGTGCAGGCTTTGGTCCAGGTGACATGGACTCAGACTCACTGCCTGTACTGCTTTGCATCCTCCAGAGGCCATGTTCAGAAATGTAGGCAGAGCCCACACAATCACAGATGCCAACATGTTTTATGGCAGCATTAGGTATAAAGCAGACACTGGCATTCTCTTTCAATGTACCTGTCCTATTAGGTTCCCACCAAATTCCAGTAAGGCCCATTTAGGATTTGGGAAAGGATCTAAGGAAAAACACATTGGTGGGATCTATTGCCCTGAGGAATCTCTCTGCACACTACCCATTTTTTCCTCAATGAAACCCCCTTAGACTGCACTGAAAACCTCTATTCATACCTGACTATAGAACCAGACAGCCTGCACATCTTGGCAATCAGCTCTTTAGCTTCATCCTGTAGTTTATGAGCACTCAGAAGCCTGAGCTCCTTGTCCGTCTCAGTCTCTGGCTCCTGCTGCTGGGGACACTCACTGAACAAGCGGTCTGCTATCACATATCGCAGCAAATTCACCAGCCACAGGGTCAGGTTTCTGTGCAGTTCAGTCACCTGCACAAAACATCGGAGCAAATCTAAACCAGTAATAAATGACTGGTCTTGCCACTTAGCATGAAGTCAGTGCGTTTCACATACGTCAATGTCCTACCTAATTCAATTTGCAAACTGACCTAATGACAGAAATATTTACCTTTACCATCTTTTTTTCTTCTATATTCATTCCTATTACCAACACATCTTTTCCTACTGTGGATCTATCCTTCTGCAAGTTTTTGTTTAGCATCTTGAGTTTTTTTTTTTTTTTTTTTTTTTTTTTATAAATCAGTCACTCTTGCTTGTCCAGAATTCAGCAACAAACCAAAAATCTCACATCAGACTTAAATAACATTCAAAAAATGCATAGCAAGAGCCTCCTGCTCTACAGTCCCGGGAGAAAATAAAAACAAACAAACAAGGATACACAAAACTAGTAGCCAAAATAGCTCTGTCACAAGGAAATATCAACATTATTCCAAAGGAAATTCTTGCTAAAGATTAGCACAATGACATTGTGTTCATGCACTGTTTTGAGACCTTGCAGCTATTTTTAGAGGAGTACTGCTATGCTGCCCTGGCTGGGGGAACTCAAGCAGGAAAGAAGGCATCAAAGGAGAAACAAGCATTCCCCATAACTGTGCTGTGGCCAGATGAAAATTAAAAGAAAGAGCAAATGCCAGATACACTGCTCTTCTAGCAGTTTCAACCTTCCACTTACTTCTTCATTAAGAAGCGTGATGCTCTTCTCAACCTCATTATTCATGGACAGAATCCATCGCTGAATCATCTTAAAAAATTCTCTAGGTACCACCCTGAAACAACAACAACAACAAATAATCCAGAGACAAAGTGACATCTGGTGCACCATACCCAAGGATCTCCTGTCTCAAAGACACCTTTTGCTTCCCAGCTCAAGGAGAACAATGTTTAGTACACCATATGCTGGGAACATGACACAGGCAGATTTGTTAATTTGTTTGTGGATGAGCTTGTCATTTGCAAATAATCTCTAACGTATATGTTATGCATATGCTCTGAAAATACTTTATTTCCTGATTATATTTACCAAAGACAACGGAGCACTACAATGAAGAGTATGCCCCCATAAATCTGTAAATGAATCACATATTGTGTTTTTTTTTCCTTCAAATGTCAAGATTTCCAAAGCAGGTGGCAGTTTTGAGAAAGACAGTGGCGTTCTAGGAGCGGTATTGAAGCCACCAACTGTCTCCACAGATCTTGCCAAATCAAAGCAAATGGCCAAATCAAGGCAAATGAAAGACAGTCACCAATCATTTTAACACTTCAGCTGATCACATTTATCCTGCTGCCAGTTTCCTATGCCAGGATCCTCACAAAATAACATTTCTCTTTTCTTATGAATGTGGTTTAATGTACAGGGCCAGCCCAGATACAATTAACAACCCTGTCCTTACTGGAGATGTGGTTCCGTATCATTCTTAGCTTCATGCAACTGGCCAGAGCCTATAAAGCTCATCACTGCATCCACCTGGGCCAACCATGAAGGAATCCTCTGATAAAATGCCTGCAGCTCAGCTTCGTGCATGCCAGAACCTTTCTTCAGCTTTTGCACCTTAAATAACCAATCTTCCATACTTCTCACCAAGGCTGTCAAAAACGTAGTTGTGCCTGGAGGGGAAGAAAATATGAACCTTTAATTACATTGTTTCAGCCAACAAAAACAAAGCTCAATTCGAAGTTCTTTGCCAAGAGAGATGAACAACCTACGTGGGAACTGGCTACGCTTAGTACTAAGAATGAACTGTTTAGTAAGCACTGAATTAAAAGCAAGCTGAAAGAAAATGGGCTTGACTTGGAGCCCTGACTTTTCTTCTTGTCTTGGCAGATTTGGCTTCCTTACTACAAAAACAAATGTGATGGCTCAATAGAACTTTTTTTTTTTTATTATTTAAAGCTTAAAAAAAAACCAACAACAACTCTGCAGTTACAACCCCGTTCTTTAAAAATAATACAATGTACGCAGATATGTAAAATGCCTGGATAAGGTAGTAAATTACTTGTTCATTCACTCAGCAGGTACATGCTGATGGATATTCTCTGTTTGTTGGGAGTATGCTTAAAATGTAACAATAGCTGCTCTTGCTGTCCAATGTTTAAACCTTCTTTAAATCCTGCTAAAGTCCTGGCCTCCATGGAGGCTCTTGTTGCAAAGATGACAGTGTTGGGATGTTCAAACTGGTAAGAAAGGGAAGAGGTTACCTTCCACTTGGTGAAGCCTTTCAGAGTGCACTATAGGAGCCCCACACCCAGAAATGAGACAAGCTTGCTTTGGGAAGATTTCATGATTGCATTGATCTTTGAAGCTTAATCATCTCCAGCAAAAGAGAGGACCTAATTGGATCAGCTGAAGCAGTTTTGTATCAGCTGTCTGCACTGTGCTGCCTAGCCTTTTGTCCAGATCATTACTATCAAGGCTTCTGACAATCCACTGTTAACTTTTTGCCTTGTTGGTATCTGGCCAATTATGTCCTTGTTTCTTCTTCCTTCTCTCACTTTCTAATGAGAACTGCTGGCAGTATTTACTCCCTTTAGCTGTCTTTTAGGTTGGACAGACTTATTTTATCTCAGCTCCTTTAGTAGGCTAAAATATAACATGCAGCATAAGATCATGTAGTAAAAAGCACAGGGTAACCATGAGTGAAAAGAATAAGGTAGCAGTATAAGAAGTAGCTTAGCAAACATGAGCAGCAGTTCTAGACAGCACATGTTCAGTTTAGTTTTAGTCTGCTATAAGGAAATAAGATGATTTAAAAACAGCAGAGAGAAAACGATTTTGAAATCAGAAATGAGTCAAGGCCTTTGAGAGCCAAAGGTTGAGAAGGTTAGTTGCAAATTACCTAACAAATATTTGTTATCTCACGCAGAACATGATAACTTTATATCAGCAACAAAAACATTTATTTACATAATTTATTTCCAGGATAATTCATTATCTAGATTAAGATAACTTTGTTAGGTAATAAAAAAAGTATTACATTCAGAGACAGTATTATCTGGTTAATGATCTCCAAAGTAACGTTTTGCCTTAAAACATAAACATGTATTCTTTACTTTTACATTTATTTTCATTTCCACACACTATCCACATAATCACAACCTGCACACAATCCCTCTGAACTTATCGTAAAACTTGCATCTTACTTGTACTGCATTTTCCTTTGATGGCACTGTATTGCATCTCAAATTCCAGATATTATTTTTATATGTGATTGTGAGTCAAGGTTCTTGGACTTCATCCCTTCAGTGCTTTTGGTTACCAACATGTATCTGGGGGGTCAGACTTTAGCTTTGCAAAAAGCTAATGATTATGTCAACTGGTCCTTTTTTTTTTACCTGCTACTTCCCTGACATACCCAAAGACAGCCTGAACTGCAAAAATGGTTATTTCTTACCATTATTCCCACTTATCCTTATATTATATTGCTGGTAGAGTTCACGTGCACTTTGGTTTATTTCTCCTAGGGTAGCATGCTGTGGAGGCAATGCCCCAGTGAAGTCCCGGTGTCGATTCAGCACTGTTTGTCCTAGCTCTGTCCAGTGTTCCTGTAGCCTGGCAGCACTTCTGAGACTGTCTGTCTTCGTTAGGTAAGCCTCTCCTCCATACTGCTGTACATCCTCCTTCAGCATCTAAAAGAAAAGCAGCAAGCTTATTGTGTCTTCAGAAGCTGGACCACCCCTTGGCTGCAACAGAAAGGTGGTGGAAATCAGGTAAGAGAATTATGAGGAATCCACGAGCATAAAGATGCCACAGTGAGTAAACAGCATAATAAGTTGACAACTTACTCCATGAGTGAGTGCTTCTACAGATCAATATCATTTATCGGTCACCAGAGCTGTCAGTCAGTGCTCAAACGTGTGACCAAGTCTAATGCACTGCCTGAGCTTTGGCATTGGTCACGACTTTTCGTGTGCAGACTCTTAATTGAAGATTCAGCACATAAATACTAAGCTGATGTGTTTTTATTCAGCTTTGTGACAGGTGTAGACACTGACTGCGGCTCAGCTAACAAGTGGTAATTTGCTGAGCAAATACCACTCAATATGTTAAACCCCCAGAAATCTTACATTTATCAAGATCTTCATATCTGGGATGATTTCATCCAATAGCTCTTCATTCATCTGAGAGGAACTAAGCAGAGGGAAAGAAGGGATAAGATTTGAGAGAAAAAATCCTCCTTCAGTAGTCTGTGTAAAACCAAGAGACAAGAGACATACTGACACACTGACGCACTGAATACGTGATACAAACTGTAACTTGAACCAAAGTAGAAATCAACAGGCCCTATTCAGCAGTGATTTTTGTTCTCTGACTCAACATAATGCCAACACTGGATGGCAGTTAAGAAAATTCAATTACTACCACTACAAGTGGAAATATATAAAATGATTTCTTTTGTTAGTAGAGGTGGTGTGTGCATTTCTGCATTTTGCCCTTGCATTTATCTTTTATTTAACATGGCATGACGAACTAACAAAAAGTCTGCAATATACACAATAACATACGAAAAGACTTTGGGTTTGGAATCTCATCTCTTAGAGTCTCGTTTTGTATCTGTATTGCTCTATTGAAACATCAGTGCATGTGCCTGCAAGTTAAAAAGAACCAAACTAAACAGAACAATTCTGCCGTAGCAATGACAGCTGCAAAAAGTAAAATCTGGTTCACAATGGGAAGGTAAAACCCTTGCTCCACTGGAATCAACAGCAACCTCTCCACTGAATTCAGCCACAAACCTACAGCATCACTTTGGAGTTACCATTAGGGACTTGATTATCAAAATAAATGTATTGAGCACAAAAGCGGAGCAGTGAAGGATGTGAAAATTGCAGATTGTACCAAATCTCATTACATTTGAGAGTCAGGAAGTCAGTGCATGCTTTGTGAAACCTGCTGTCACAAGGCTAAAGTTGGGGGAATTGACTACTACCCCCAGACACTCTGGGCCTCTCACAAGTTACTGTCACGGTATTGAAGCCACTTGTTGAGACTGCGGCACACAATTTGCAGTTTTTCCTTGCTGGACTCCTCCAAATGCTCTATTTCTGCTCCAACACGACTCAGCATTTCTCTGAACTGCTCTGCCTCTTCCTGCAGATCAGCAAGGTCCTTCGTGTCCTGCAGGCATTGGGTAAGAGAATGGGAAAAGGAACTGTTGTAGTGATTGTTTTGATCTGAGTTGAAGGAATTCTCCCTTCAGCCTGGCTATTTTGAGATATATCTATACATTAAAGATCTGGAAAATGTCTGTAATTCCACAGCACAGTCCTTGCAAACCCTTTTATGTGGGACTATGTTGGCTCACCCTCCCTGGTTACACAGGAACTGAGCACTTGACTTCTCGCAGCTTGTACGCTACACAGAGGCCATGCAGCCCCATACTTTGAGGGCAAAATTACACTAACCTGGATCTGCTTTGGTTTTATGGAGCTGGAACAGGGAAAGGGAAGAAAACCACAAAGATAGGAAAACAGAAAAATAAAAGTTTGTGGTAGAGTAAGAAAATATGGAGTAATGAGAAAGAGAAGAGGAAAGAACTAAATAAAGTTTTTGTACTAATTCTAAACTAGACCAAGATTTGAAAGTTCAGGTAACAGGGAAAGTACAGAATGCTTGACTGAGAACCAGAGCATGACAATACACCACACAAACACTTGGGAGAGGTACCCATCACAGACGCATCCCTACCTTTGAGGCCAAGAGGACTATGAAATGCTTGAGAACTTTGCTAAGTGTCTTCCCACTAACATCGAGCCTGCGAACCAATGTGAGCTGGTTTCTATCTATTATCTGAAAGAAACATTATTATTTGCCCTGTTGTCTTCTAAGAGGAGGGACATCTGATAGTAACACAGGACCTTTACCATCAATGACATGCAGCTCAAGCAGCTGAAGCCACTTACCTTAGCAATAAAATTCTTATCCCCAAGACAGACACAGAAGGTTTTAAACTTGAACAGGGGAAAGTAGAAGATAACAATCAAGGGACATACATGAGCAAGGAAACACAGTATTAAACAAGAATGCTATTTTGTGAAGATCTTTAAGGAATCTGGCTAAAATATTCCAAGTTATGGGGAAATACAAAATTTTTTAGTCAAGCCTATCAATGAATAGAAATATTCACAGAATTTCTTCCTGCACAGAACCTGGAGGTCTGTACTAAAAACACTGTGTGATTCATCTGGTTTCCATTAAATAAATAAATAACAAAACAAAAACAACACAAATAAACACCTTCATGAAATACAACAGACCTCAGTAAATGATGAGAGGGCAGGTACGAGGTGTGTTAGTACCCAATTGTGTTAAATAAATAAAAACATTCATTGGGATGAAATTTGCACTTGGAACAAGATTACCTGCTATGACTGTTTATACCTTCAGTGTACCACTGACCTCCTGCACCTACCTTCAGAGCCAGGTCATATGCAGCTGAGCTCCAGATGTCTCTCTCTTGGGCTACCAGCAGAACCTGGTCCTCCAGTCTTCTCCTCTGTAACTCATACAACTCCCGATACTGTTCCAAAAGGCTAGAAGAAAAAGACAATGAAGTATGTACACACATTTCTTATCCATATTTATGGTCTTTCTCACAATTCCTAATGCTTAAGACTTTTCATCCCCCTCATTCACCTCCCACACGGGCTGTAAATTCACAGTTCCTTTACCCTGAGCCCCTAACAACAACTTTCTGTTGGTATTCACATTACGAGTTTACAATCAGTATCTCTTGGGCCTAGACAAGCTGTTTTCTTCATGACACAAGGTTCCTGTAAGTGAATCTCTGTGCCTGAGCACTCAACATAACTTGATACCAACTGTCTGAATCCTCAGTTTCTTAGGTATCTGAAGATGTCCACAGATCTCTTACAAGTTCAGAGCTGCAGGCTCTGTTGACTCTGAAGAGCTTACCAACTCTGAATGTGGGGTGATGGGAATGTCAGCACCTGAGCAATAAATGCTCAGCTGCAACTTTTATGACTTTAAAATAGAAACATTTTCAACAGCTTTGGGAAATTCAGAATTTCTAAGAAAACAACTGCATTTGTCACAAACAGCCAAGTTCTCTTCCCTAGAAGGATATCAATCCTTACATCTTCTTCCCAAAAACCCTGCCAGAATGATATCAGCACACTGCAGAAATCTCCCAACCTCAACTTCAAAAGCAACTTACTTTGCATTCTCCTCAGCCTCCCTCATGGCTGCAGCTAGCTCCTCTTGAGCTTTTTCTGCTTCTCTGGTCACCTTGCGGTCATGTTCCCGTACCTCATACAGCTCACTGAAACAGCAGGGAAGGATCTTAATGCAACTTAGCCCAGCCCAAAGGTTTGGGCAAACACAGACTGGACTGTTCAGCATACAGTAGGATCTCGCTGCAGAGGTGAAAGGCATCTTGAAGACATCTTCTTCCTGTATGCACAGATTACTCCTACAGCCCTTTTCTGCACAATGTGCTAAGGAAAGGAGTTGGCTTTGCCCTTATTCTGTGCTCCCACGCTGCACAATTGGCAGTAAAGGGGTAGACTAAGAGTGTGAGAAGGCTCAAGTGCGGTCTCTGTAGCTCTGATTCAAATCAGAAAAAGAATTTCTTTCTCCTATGGAAGGGAGGTTAGAAAACAAAGAAAAACACAACAATATGCTAAGCCTAGTACACTGAGATAACTGGTTAGGATCAGGCAGGATTCAGACCTGGTCAGCTGTTCAACAGACTCCTTAAAATAGAGTAGTTCTTCTGTAATATGTCTGTCAAGCAACCGCTGTGCCATCATTTTTTTGTAGAGAGTCTTCATCTGTTGAGGAATCCGCTCCAGGAGATCCACGTACCTCTGCCTGCAGTAAAAAAAAGAGTAAAAAAGGAAATTACCTGAAAGTGCAGATCTCTTTTACTCCATCTGAAGACCATTTCCTTTCACTGCAATGGAAGCTATCAAGAGGGCAATCTTTTCACCATTTGGACATAGAATTTTAAACACTTTGGAACAATTTATTTGCCAATGCTGATCTGAGTGTGAGGTGAAAAAAAACATGGGAACCTCAACTACGAGGGAAGTTCCAGCTACTCTATGTATGCAAACTTCCATTAAATGTCACACCAATAGGGTGTCCACACTGTCAAGTGCAGCAGAGTTCAAGCTCCCAATTACATAACTGAGGCTCATTAGCCCTGGGTGTTAATTGGGCAGGACAATCCTATTTCACTCCTGGCATCGGACCCCAAGCCAATTACATTGTGTCAGGCTGGCTTTGCTGGGCAATGACATAAGGAAAGACCTGCAATAGCTAATGCTGCTCCTGAGAGGATACTGCCATAAATCGAGATGGGGATTAAGGGTGCTTGGCTAATGATGACCTGAGCTTAGAAAGCAGCTGTCCTCTCTCCACACAGTCCACGCTGACCTGCCGAATCAGCTCATGGAAAACTATGTTGTAAATGTTCTGCTCCGCCTTCAGCAGCTCCAGCACATTGTGCAGCTGGCAAAACACGCGAGAAAAATCACAGCTTTGCAGTACTCTTTCAACAATAGAGATTGGCACAGATCACTCATTTCTTCTGAATCTAGTTTCCCTTTGAGGACAAAAGGCTGTTGAAGAGGTAAAGGGAAGGTCATCCTGCATCATCCTGCATGCATTCACAGGTTTGTTTTCAGATGTGTTATGCACTAGCCTGACTACCCTCCTATCAACATCCATGGGAGCTTTCCTGCTAATTCCAGCTGGAGTCCTTCCTGAGGCAATACTCTATGTTTTTCAGAAATCATGCTTCATCCACTTAAACCTTCCCCTTTACTGTACAAGAATAACAGAGAATAAACCCAAGCAAGGTAGAGAAGCTTTTTTGCCATCTGCTCTGAGGCATATGAAGGTTTCCAGAGGTTCATTTTTTACCACAGCAGCCTATCTCCTAATGAGCAGATGAGACTGCTGTCTTTCCTCCATAGTAATGCCAGATAAATCCTTTTCTGTCATTTTTGCCAGAAATGCAACTTCCTATAAGCAAGCTAACTGTTCTTCATAGATCAGACGAAGATGAACAGAAGCTCAAGAGGGGAATCCCCAGTTGTGACAGGACATACAGACAGATGGCTTGGGCAAAAACTAACTGCGGGAAGGCACCTAAAGCACAGCAGAGGTAAACACTGGGGAAACCAGGATATAATTTTTCTGGGTACAAGAGTCATCCACCTGTGAAGGTCCTGTTACTCTGATCAGCTCATCTACTCCCGCTTTTGCCAACATGTTGTCCATTGCCTCCATCAGCTGGATAACTTCTAACCTCCCGGCAGGTTTCCTGACAGAGCAGAAAGAGACGCATCATTATTCTGTATAGCATGGTATATTTTCTCAGGAAATGAAATTCAAACTGTTTTTTTCAAATGAAAACAGTTTTTTGTTGTGTTTTTTTTTGTTTGTTTTCTAGTAACAACTTCATTCAGGGTGGTACTTACATGGATGGAAACAGACGTAGTTTCTCTTTATGATCTTCAAGCAGAGTTGTGTATTTACTGAAACAAGTGTAAATGTTAAAACTTTATTACAAAGCGATCCTTCCAGTGGTAGCTAAGCAATCTCACCCTTTGCTTCAGTCTCTTTGTCCCATGCACAAACCGATCACAGTGTCAGAGGCAGAAAACTGCCTACACAATTGCTCCTTAGTAGGAATATTCAGAGACTAAGGTAAGAATCAGACCTCCTACAGCTGTTCCCACAGGGGACAGAGCAACAGGATCTCCTCATTCTTGCCACTAATGACATAAATCTTCTAGGAACCGTGTCCTTTTAAGAACTCTCCCTTTTCCATAGGACTTGGCTAAAAAGTCACCAATGGGTTTAAAAGTTACAGGTGGGGCCAGAAAAGCAGCACATAGCCACATCACAGCCACACAGAGATTCACCACAGGAGCCACATGTCGTTGGAAACTATTGAAATAATTAATGTTCTATCATGTTGGCAAACAAATTTTAAGGATTTCACTCCTGATCTGGTATTTTAATCCTTGAATAATGAGAAAATCTCCTTAAAATATAGTCAGTTTTCCTAAGAGATCGTGGGAAGTACTCAGTAGCTGTTTTGGGTAAGGCTTGTAAATTCCATTCAAAACTTGCAGCCTGAAAGACTAAAGATCCTGAACAAACAAAACCCCACTAGAATGGTCAGATTTTTATTATTATTTTTTTTTTCTGGAAAAGCTCCAGTGAGAATAAGAACTACCCTGTGCCCACCCAGCTTTGCTGCATAAAGCAATTCTAGAAGGTAGGTAGAAGAACAGAGTAATCAAAATCACTAAAAAAGACAAGTGGCAACTTCCAGAAGTTATCTCAAGGGATCAAACCAGACCTCAGCTTCCACATTCATGTTCAACCACAGAAAAACTCTTGAGAAGTAGTAATAGTGTACAGGAAATCCTCTTTTACCCTTCTCAAAGCAATAGAGGCAAAGTACAGTTGGCTCACATTGCTCTGGAGAGCTGACTGTAGCCATGGCATTAGTATAGGATTTGAAAACCACCCTTTTTGTGCTCTTCTGAACTGCCAGAAGTGCATTTTTTTGCAGTGCTCTCAGCCTCTCATCATTTTAGCCCCTCATTCTGAACAGTGGAAGCTCCACAGCTTGAGGACAAATGTTGGTAAATCAGAAAACACTTACTCATCAAAGTACTTCAAGGGCAAAACTCCCCTGTTCTTCACGATGTGAAATTCCTTGGGAACCAGACTATGTGCTAGGGTTACTTGCTAGGAATAGAAAAGGGAGAGCACGAAACATCAGCATTGAGGATGCAAGCTAATTCCCAGTTCCTTACCAGAGAGGACACAGTTTTGGCAGCCTGGAGAGCAAAGCTCACACAGTGACTTTTCACGGTGCTTCTCCCTTTTGCACTCAGTGTACAAAAGAAATAATCTACATCTGGAAGCAGATTAAAATAACTGATGCTGAACTGTGGGCATGACCGAGGGGCTGTGAACCAAAAGGAGGACTGATAAGCCTTCAGATCAAGGCAAAACATTGTTTTGGCCCAGAAATCAAATAAAATCACAGCCCATGACAACATCAGGGAATGTACGTGAAAATTTCCTTCCTCCCACCTCATGTTACATGCAGAAAAACAACTGAACAGCAGCACTCACAGGACTACTTGGGACTGTACGGCTGCTCCGTCTCTGTTCCTGATGACTCTCAGAGAAAGAGCTTTTGAGAGCCATTGTTTTTCTGTCTTCCTGGTGAGTCACAGCATCACAAAGGTAAGAGACATCCCTGAAACAGAGGGAAAGAGTTTGTTCACTGACCCAGACTCCAGGCAACCTACCGTTCGCTTGCTATCAGCCCAAACCACATGTGAGTTTGTTCCATTCAGTCAGAGGTCAGGCTTACAGCCACAACTCCCTCTTCTGGGCCAAAAAACCCGATGAGATAACATTTGTTAGGCAGATTAATCTCACATTGCCTATCACTGGCCAAAGACTATTTCTCATGTTTGTTGCCAATGCCTTATCACATAAGTACCCAACATCAGATAAAAGATGGTAGAAGAACAGAACATTTTTCAATTCCTAGTGCCGTTAAGCAATGCTTATTTACAAAGATGTGTAAAGCTATTCCCTTCTAAATCCATTAAAGCCAGAAGAGCTTCTTTTCTTAATCCCTCTGGATCACAGAGTATACCAGTAAGTCTGGGATCCTTTGGACACACGCTTCCAAGAAGAGCTCATTTAGCAACTCTTTTTATTTATTATTCCTGAAACATCTTT
The DNA here is from genome assembly GCA_011075105.1 of Heteronetta atricapilla. Classification (NCBI taxonomy): domain Eukaryota; kingdom Metazoa; phylum Chordata; class Aves; order Anseriformes; family Anatidae; genus Heteronetta; species Heteronetta atricapilla. The sequence goes on from CM021738.1 coordinate 11,197,711, forward strand.
CCCTTGAATGTCTCCAGACTAAACTCAGAGGAGATAGCTGGTCCATTCATCCAGGCACATCAGGCAGCGCAGTCACCTACCATGAAAAAGACCAGTGGAGAGACCTATCTGCATTCCCAGCTCTAATGTCTTGTCATCACCCTCAGCTCCTTATCCCTCCTTTGCTTACCTTCCAGCGCCTGTCAAGCTGACAGGGTGGTCTGTCAGGTGTCTGAACTTGCTCCGACGATTAGGATAATGCCAAAGCCGATCTGGAGTTTGTAGGCAGCCCTGCAGACAAAGCACACGTGGCTGTCACTTCTTAGCCAGAAATGTGCCAAGGAGTGGGAGAGGTCAGAGTGACTGCCTCAACAAGCTCCATGGAATTATTCCTGTCCTGGGGCTAAAGAAACCAGTATGGACAGAACAGTCGCTGTGAGGAGTTCACAGCAACACAAAGGTGCAAGCACGTTTACCATTTTGCAGGCACTGGAAGACAGCACTTTGGATCTGTATCGGATAGTGTGACCAGAAAACTGATGGGAAGGCAAGATAAGCTTGTATAACAAGGTTGGCAACGCTTTCCTTTTGCCAACATGACAGCCATGTGCCCCTAATAAAAAGAATTCTGGAGAGAAAAAGCAGAAAATGGAGACACTTACCCTGAAGCCCATTGTGTTTTTTACTGTTTGGTGGGATTTTAAGTATTCTGGGCTGCTGAGAGAACTGCTCGCACAGGTCAGGGCTCGGAAAATCTCCTCCGGAACAAAACCGTACTCCAGGGAGGAAGAAACAGGCCTCGTGTGGTCAAGCATCCTCGATGTGCCCCTTAACACAGGGATCTCTGGAATATAATGTCAGAACTTACTTGGTAGGTGCACATTTACTCTGCTGGTGAAAGAGAAAGCAAACACCTTCATAAAATACAGGACTGAGAAGAACCATGAGAAGATGCCCACTCCCTTACCTCAAAGCAGGAACAATTCTGTCAGACACAGGCAGCTAATCCCATTTTTAGCAGCTCTTGGATCTTCAGCGAAGCCTAGAACAGTTACCTTCAAGCTACATGAGACAGAAGCACTAGTCTTGCGACCGTACCAAGCTATCAGGTACACAAGTGCTAAGAGATGCTGTAAACACCTTAAGTTATCTATTTGTGTAAATCCATTTCCCTTCCTGCGGATTGCTACCAGTCAGCTTTCTGCAAAAATATTAACACCCCGAAACACCAGGGAGTGACAAAACAAAGGCTAACCTTAACACTCCCCAGGAAAAGCAAGTCTGTTGTCGTAAGGAACCTAAAAGGACACCGTCTTCCATCAGGTATCTATCCCCGTCTCCAACCGCAGCCCTACCTGAAATGTCCTTGCTGACAGGTCCAGCACACAAGGGACCACTCATTTTTCTTCCATCTGCGTTTGGTCCAGGAGCTGGCATTTCATTGGTGGCCATAGCAAACAGGTGCTTGTGTTTTTTTAATGCTTATCCAAGGAAATTTTCAGTAATGGATGATCTAGAAACAGAGTTAAACCCACATTTGTACTTCACAGTTTTTTGTGTTATTAATAATAATAAAAAAGAGTTGGGTGTCTGATAGGGGGTAGCTTGGTTAGGAAGGAGCACCCGCAGGTAGTAGTAGTTCCAGCAGGGCAATACCAAACAGGAAGCTCTTAAATGGCTCCGCCATGGGAGGCACTTAGACAGTCTAATTGGATGCAAGAAAATGTATTTCATAACCAAGACTGATAGGGCATCAGCTTGATTCACAACTGCCTGTGGCTATTTCATATCCAAGTCAAATACACCTTCAGCAAATTGTTTACTTTTAGCATCATAAAATTGCACTTGTCTGCACTTACTGAGACCACCAGATGAGTTCTGCTCTCTAGACACTACAGCCACCATGGGAACACTTGCTTTTTCCGTTTACAAAATGAGTTAAGAACTAACAATTGCTACTTTTACGCATGTAACAACTGAGCCAGAGGTTTAATTGTAACTGAATTTCTTCATTATTAGTCTTAACACTTTTTCTTATTGATGTCTTGCTAATGAAGAACTCATCTTTCCATTAACTTCAACTCCAGAAACTCTGATGTGAAGCCTACCCTCCACCCCCGCAAGCCTTGCCAATACACAATGTTCTTTATAAATTCTTTGGCCTTGTTATGAGCTGCATCCTGCTTCCCAGTTAGGCTCACTGCATTTCTTTGACTTTATACGTGCTTTTGTGCATGTAGGTGTAACCAAAGAGTAACCCAGCCAGCCAAATCATTTATTGCTTTATCAGGTAAATGCTTTCTCTGAAAAAAAAATACAAAAAATTGCTAAAAACTTCTGACAGAAAACATTGCAGTGATTTCCCCCCACCTTCCCCTCCTCTTTAACAACACTGCTTGGCAGTACGCTATATTCCTCCCAGAAAGGATAGGAAGATTGATTAATGGCAGTGTTGTGAAGCTGCTACAGCTTAGGGACACAGACAAGATTTGACTTTAGAGCATGTGGTGCGCAGCTGGAAGACATCACATTAAGTTCTTGGCACACAAACCTTCTTCAGGCCCAAAATGAAGGCAGAAATTACCAACATGATGTATGTTTGGCAGTTGGTCCAATTTAATATGCATTTAACTGAGAGAGTTTTGAAACTCTGGCCTGTTCCAAGAGCTATAATCCCCTTTCCTGTGCTCCTGCCCAGCTCCAAAGAACAGCCCCTGATCTAATGGAGGTGGTGAACAGGGCAGGGGCTCCCCAGAGCTGGGGGCTCAGCTTCAGGCCATCCCCACACCCCTCAGCTTGCAGCCCCAGCTGCAGGCCACCAGTCCTCCACCCCCACAGTACACCAGCTCCCCAGTCCCTACACAGGGAGCAGCAGAGACCCCCCTACCTGCTAGCCCTTACTGCTGGGCAGCTTCTGCTGGGTGCTTCTATCACTATGGAAACAGAGCTCTCCCCACCACTGCTGTGCCCCACATTCTGGAAGCAGCCAGCCCCATACCACCCCATAGCAGCCACCTTCCCAGGAGAGCAACCCCACACACCTCACACTCTGCACCCAGCCCCCCTCCCCTTTTCCCTCTTGCAACCCTCCCCCCTTTCTCCCTCCCAAACCCATCAGCAAAAGAAACAGGCCAAGACAATTTTCTTCTCCCCTAATAGCAAAATATATTTCAGCTGCTGGAATAGATTATAAACAGCTCTTCTGCATGACAGAATGTGGTACAGGTTGCATACATGGAATCGCTGGTCCTAGGGCCAGCACACAGTGGCTGTGCGGAGCCGGCTGCTGTGCTGTTGTTGTCCTCTGCTTACACGCCTCTTCCTTGCCACCGCAGCAGATCAAGACCCAGCAATGGCCTCTCTGCCCTGGGAGGGGGAGGTTGCCCAGCTACAAGCACCAGAAGAGATGAGGCTGAGCTCAGCTGGTTGAGGCACTGCGCAGAGCTGGTCCTGCAGGAGCTTGCTCACAGGTCACACTTACATTGGACATCCATGCTTCCAGCACATCTGTGTTCAGAAGGTGGGAGTTTAAAAGTTCACTTGTCCGTTAGCCGGTGGACTGATTCATGTAAACGACACCATTTCATACCAAAAATGACATGAGGATCTCCCCCCCACCACCACAGCAGGTAGCACATGCCTTATTCAGGCAGCTGGCACAGGAGAGCATACAGTTAACTGCTCAACTACAGGATTACTTCGCTTCGGAAGGCAGGAAGCAAAACATCTCAGAACGTACAAGGCATGAAGACTGCACAGATTGTCTTCTTGAGAACAAACCATTTTCTGCATGAGAACTGGGACCCATTTTGGACATATTTCACCAAATTAATACTGATTCTTGTGATGTTACTGAGCAATGAACTGCAGCTGTACTGGCTGCCATTCCAAAGCTGGAAGCTTCTCACCTCAAAACTTAAGGAGTTACCATGGAAGCAAGCTTCACAATTCTTGTGTTGGAAAGAAACACGGGGAACAGTATATACCATTACTGGGCATTTGAAAAGGGCAGGTTGTGAACCTTGGCATTCATTTTGACCAGAACACTGCACTGCCAGCTCTGGTACTCACAGCCTAAGAAGAGTTCTCAAAACAAGCATGGTATAACTGACTAATTAAACAAGTAATGTGCAAAGGACTTCATATTTCCCCTCCAGTACTCTCAGAAAAATGGAAGGAAGCCTATAATCAGAAGCAATTAAAAACCACCATGAAATTGAAAATAATTCCCTGACAGCACAGTTGCCAGATGCCTTGATCTACAAGGCTGAAAGCCTCAAACTGCCAAAGAACTAAAATGAGTTCCAACAACTAGGCACCCTTTTTTGGTTGCCTTTTGCTCGCCAGGTGCTCAGCCTTCAGGCTTCAAACACTAAGGACACTGACACAGTAAATGCTAATATTTTTCATTAGGGATATGACAGCACCAGCTAAAAGGGAAACTCTACAAGTTGGCACAAAGTGCTGTGATTATCTCCTTTTGAAAACACTGAGATAGTAGCAAGACCTGACACAGGCATCAAGAAGAAAAATCAAGTCCCAAACCCACCGCACCCTATCTGAGTGCAATTACATCTGTATGTGTTTCAAGCACCACAACTCAGAAGTACCGGACTGAATTTCATCCTCTATTAAGGAATTAACAAAGCTGTTTGGCCAAAGGGTTTGTTTGGTTTTGTTAGCTATTTTTTTAAAAAAGGAAGCTTGAGTGACTGCTTAATTGCTCCAGCACTATCCCTTCCTCCCACAAAGGATAAAAGATTTAGGATTATTCAAACTGAACAAGAGGAAAGTAATCCATTTAATTCCCCAGATTTTATATACTAATACTGCCACGTTTGATTATATGCATGAACTCCTTCCTTTGAAATCAGTTCAGCTGTTTCAACAAACAAGTTCTGGTACAAGGTATTTTTAGAGGAGAGCCACATACACACATGCTGTATTTGGCAAAATTTGACCTGACAGTGTCCTTTCTGAAGAGTGGGATTTCCTCTTACAGGAGACTGAAGGCCTGGACATATTTAAGTATCATCTAGCTCTCATGAAATTGCCTTTTTCTTCCTCAGGTTAATAAAAATAGAAGCCCAAAAGGACAGTCTTAAGTGGATTGGGAGAAAAGTCCATCAGTCCCAATACTGCTGGTATCCAGTACCTAGGCTGTAGGTCAGAAAGCAAAAAATGTTACTGAAAAGTGCCAATTAGGAACGTTTGAGTAACTAAGAAATTCCTGTCACCAAAATTAAAGGTAATTATCAGGTTACCCTCCCCCTCCAATAACAGAAGTTGTAACTTCATTAGAACTGGACAGACCCAAATCCTGTGTGAGTCCCTTTCTGTGCTTCCCATCTGACATAATGGAACTGAAGGGGCTTGGCCCAACAGGTAGGGTAACTGCTGTTATAAATAGATACCGAAACACCACATTCACCTAATGCCTCTCCCTTTAGCAGCACGTGGGAGGATGTCCCACCTCTTCAGAAGAGGGAAGGTAGTATCTAGGAAACTGACCTTCACCTGAAAACCTCCCTGAGGAGAGCAGACAGGCAGATGAAAAGCAGCTCTGACTCCAGCTGGGTGAACCCTTACTCCCCACCGCAGTGTTAGATGCTGCTACAGTACACGTTGGCAAGAGGCACCACCACTTCCTGGTGTTGAACTTGACATAGAATGCACTATGGACCTGTGAAGTCGGCCGCATTCTTACAGTTCAGTCATGGTATTTCAAATCTTTCTCACTACAGAAAGCCTTAACTTGTATACCTTAAAGCACCTACCAAATTAAAGGAAAAGCTCTTTTACAAGGAAATTGTGTTAAAATAATTAGTTATCTGGGAGGAACAGAAAGGGAAGGCTACAAGAAAGACTACCCCTTGTCTCACAAGGGCCTTCTGGGAAAAAAAAAAAAAAACAATACTGTAAAGTCAGCTGGGAACTTAAGAGAAAACCTAATTTTTCCATGAAAAAAACCATAAAAACTGCACCTACTGTGCCCTGCTTCTGAACATAGAAAGATCTGAGTCTCTGATGCAGCCACAAGTAAATTGACAATGCCCTCTTCCTCTGCCCACTTGAAATCTCCAGGCAGCCAACATACATAGAATGCAGTTCAAAGCCATCCAGGAATACTTTGGCTATTTTCACAGCAAGGAGGCAAAAATCCTGTTGCTCTGCCACTTGTCCGTGTCATAGCAACGGACAAGATCACAAAGAATAGAAGTTCTGTAGACATCCCGTTACCAGAAATGTAAAAAAAAAAGCAAAGGGATGGCTAAGGAAGATGGACGGAAGCCAAAAATGAGCTACTAGCAAATCTGACTAGTCTATCTGTTTTCCAGAAGAGCAGCAACATGGGGGATCCCTGGATGAGTAGGATTCCAGTAGATTCCACCTTCAGCTCAATATTTCACTGGCATGGAAATGGCTCAAAGAGGGACAGCATGTAATAGATGCTGCCTATGAAGCCTGGTGCAATCCAGTTCAACTGGGTTGCACCAGTAATGTTTTTAAAAATTACAGTTTCTCCCAAATAATCAGGAGGCAAAATTTCCCTTAGAAAAAGTCCATAGTGAGTTAGGTCAATGGTCCAAATACTTGAAGGACGATTCTGATCTTCTGTGGTGATGTGGCCCAGAGCATACCAGTTTTACATCTGCATGTGACATGACCACGAACGTGGCTTTAAGTAATCCAGGAACGTGGGCTGCAAAACAGAGAGGCAGTATGTTAGCCACAGGCAAACACCACGAGCTGTGGTGTGTTCTGCTGAAGTCAATCTTCCCTAACAGGGAAGATCTAGTCACATTTCCATACCCCACAACCCTGTTTTTACCCCCACTGAAAGGCACAGAAGTCTAGTTGCAGCCTTAGCAAGCTGCCTGCCTTCTACCCTGCCTGTGGTTCTGACACATCAGCTCAGTGACATCTAATAGCTTATCACCTCATGAAGCCTGTCATTTATGACAGCAATCTCTTAAAACTTGAGTTTGCCCAAGCACACCTTTGGCTAAAACTGAAGTCAAGCAGCACAGCACAAAATTTTATGCAGGAAAAAGTCTGATGCCAAGGAAGTATCAGAGAAATCAAGTACAACAAAAAACCCTGACCATTTATAGGCAATTGATTCTTGTTGCCACCCACACTAGTCCAGGAAAGGCACAATTAGCTTAGTTTTTGTCGGCCTCCTAGAAAAGTTTCTCCTGACCTCAGTAACCAGTTGCTCCAGTTACATTCACACAGCCGGAGTGGCCTAATGTACTTGGAAGTAGCACCTTATGTCTTCTCAGATGTGGGAAAAACATCCTCAGTTTCACAAAGTAAAATACTGTCAGCAAAGAGTACTAAGGAAAGAACTTTTGTTAAGAAGAGATTTCTGACACTCTATGGCTTTTAGACTAAACTCTTTATAAAAGAATAGAGCATACTGTCAGAAAGGCTTGGGCCATTTACTTCCTGCCTCGTCCCACAGCAATAAAAACAAGCTGCTCACACGATCAGTTATCCCCCAGGGCAGGGTCAGTCACTCACATTTTCCAGAGGGCAATACTGGCGGGCATACCACTCCTGGCTATACAGGCAGATGATGACACCTTGGCCCAGGAAGAGGGATGTCCACATGATCACATTCCAGATGGGCCCCTTCCGACGGTCATTAAGAATGAAGTTGAAGACCACTGAAAAGAGGTGAAAAGAAAAGCAGCTGAAAATCACTTGGAAGCCAGCTGATACCAGTGGATACTCCCCTTCCCCACCACTTCATCCCCAGAACAGGGCTGTTCCTTGAGGCTGGTATAACACACAAGAATCTGATTAACACACAAGAATCTGATTATGCACTGCATTCGAGCAAATACTAAGACTTGATTCTGACCTTTACTTCAAAGAAGTTCACCAGCAAGCTGGCACAGCTGTATGCTTGGGGATCAATACTGATTTGCTATATACGTGACTGAAGCACACTGACAGAGGTGGCCTAGAGTTCTAAAGCCCTCTAACTTATTCTAGCTCAAAATCAAAAACAAAATGCAAGAGCCCTCACTTGTGTGCTCTTCCTTGCTGCAGGATCAAAATAGTACTTGTCTTACACTAGAGCTTGAGAAGAGGAAGACTTCCAAGCTGCTGACATGCAGAATTCAACTAAGGCTTTGCAAAAAAGGAAGCAGTGCTACTAAATATGTATGGTGTGACATAAACAGTAGTATGCATTATATATAGTCTCTCTTCCTCCCCACCCTTATCTTGCTTAAGTCCCAAGTTTAGCCGCACAAGACCATTTACAAGGTTTGGACCCACAATTGCAGACTCTTGGACAAGAAACAGTCATATACATCAGTGATGCCACAGCCCATTCACATACTCTCTCCTGGAAACTTACTTCCAAAGCACATAAACAGGCAAAAGAGAACTGGATAGAAGAAGCCGAAGCAGATGCTCAGAACATACTCATGCACAGCAGCTGATACCGTGAAGACAGACAGCATAGCTGCTGCTCTGAACTTCTTACCAAAGAACTGGAAGACAGAAGAATATCAAGTGTTATAATCTGTTCTAATGTGGTTTTAGTTTGGTTGTTTCAATTTATTTTTTTAATTTTTAACAGCCTTAGCCAAAGGGGACTTCTCTTGCAGAGTGACATATATAAAATGCTAAATTCTTTAGAGAACACCTTGGATTTTAGATGCTTTTTTTCTTAAGGCATTTCCAGCCTCCTGCATGAGTTCTCAGGTTAAGCCCATGCACAACTCATCAAAAGCTCATCAAAACAGAACATGAGTTCAAACTGCTGAGTCAATCGCAGCATTCCAAATAGAGACCAGGCTTCAGATCCACGTTTTGTGCACACAATGGACTTGGAAGTGAGCAACAGATACCTTAAGTAGTACAGTGGCTACCCAAAACCAGCAGAGGCATGCCAGTTGTGTGCTCCTCAATGGACAGTGATGGGGCATCTGAAAAATACACTGTCTTGTTACTCACCCAAAGGAAGTCCCTGTATGCGTAGTAATAGAGCCAGTCATGTACTACCACATTCCAGGTTCGGTAGTAGTTTGCATAGGATGTGGAGTTCCACCAGTCCTGAAAGCACGGTTGAAAGAGTATTAAATCTAGTTCAACACAACCCATTCTACAAGTCTATTCCAGGATATCCAGAAGAAACATTGACTGGAATAATACCAAGGCAATGTAAAAATTTGCACCATGAAATAATACATTCCATTGGACTTTGAACACTTTCCTCTGTTTATCAAAATTTGGTTTTGTCTATATCTGCAGCAGCTGAAATGATGAAAAATGCTAACAGAGCTATTAGGTATGCCTGGTGGGTGGTTCTGTTCATGCCAAGGGAAGATGTATTGCCCCACAAATCCTTCAGGCTTCCAAGTAAAAACACAAACTGTTCTCAAGTACAGCAACAAATTTGAGCCCTAACAGAACAAAACAAGCAAAAAATCCTGTAGCTGCTTCATTAAGAAAAAGCTTCTGCTTTCCTTCTTTCCTTTCCATGACAAAAGCATCTGGTTTAGAAGCTTTATAATGCATTTATAAATTGTAACTCCTGTTTCTTACCTTGTAGAACATCCTATCCGCAAAGCGCATCATCTCAGCAAATGCATTAAGCCAACAGTGCAGGAAGGCAAAGAAGACCAGGAAAAGAATAAGTACACCTAGAAGCAAAACAGAGTGAGATTGATTTTGTAGTATTTTCACTCAGCTACATGTTGGAACATGTAACACAGTCAAAATTGTTCTGATAAGCACTGACACATGAGCTTTATGCCACCTTCACATAAGAAGTAAAACCATACCAGTTTCTTATTTCAGAGGGCAAGAGCAAGGTGGCAAGAGGGCCTAGAATGTGACTCTGAAGACTTAAAATAAAAATTTGGCTTTTGAATTGTGATCTCAATTCTGAAGTTTAACACTGAAGTTTCCCCAGAAGACCTCCTTTGTGCATCTTTGCCTGTTGTGAATACATCTTGTATCAAGAAGTTCCCCTCCCTTCTGTCTCTCCCATAAAGACAGTTACTTATGGATCCAGGTCTTACCTGGCAGAATGGAGTTGAAGATGCAGAGGACCAGCCCTCGTAAATTAAAGGTTTCTTGGCTACTGTTGCGAAACTGAGGAATGCAGAGTCTCACAAAGATGTAGTAGGCATAAAAAAGTGAACCAAGCACCTGAAATAGAAGAGCAGTTTTAGGAGAAATGCACAATTAGACATTACCACTTCACAGCTCTAGAAGAGAGGAACATAGGAACAGCAGCTGCCAGCACAAGTCAAAGTACTGTTTTATTATGCTACTAATGATCTTCCGTAAGGGTCTAGTCAAAAAGTGAAACAGCAGCCATTTTTGAAATGTGTTCACAGCCAGGAAGGAAAAAATATAATCAATTTTTCTACTAGTCTTTGCTACTACAGAAGTTGCAAGTTTCTACTTGTCCTATCAACTCAGAAACCATGCCACAAAAGACTCATGTCAATGCCAAAGTAAGTGGGCAAAGTGCTTTGTGATCTAGGTCCAGGACAAGTCTAGAAATAATTGAAAAATACATGCCATAATTATATCTAGTATTAAAACTTACTCTTATACCAAAGGAGATAGCAAGAGTCAAACCACCTCAGCCCTTCCTTGGCTTACAAATCCCTGCTCTGAAAGTTGAAGTCAAAATGCCACTGCTTTAAACACTCCTGTAAACCAGGTGTGCTTTGTCATTCTTTTGTGAGAGTGTGAGCAGCTGAAGGCCTATGATTTTTTGTTTAAGAAAAAAAAACAGGAATGCATTGTGTTAAAGTTTCAGTCATACAAAGCCATTACTTGGAAACAAATCCACAAGGAGCTACTGAAGCTTGCAGCCCAGACAAGTTCTCCTTTGACGCTGAAGTGAAGATCAGGTCAGACTTGAGCTCAAATAAGCACTGAACTTCAGGCCTCTTATTTCAAAATTGAATATCTGCAGACCAGTTGCTGTGCCAGTGCATTACAATGCATTGCCAGCGTGAACAAAGAGGGACAGAGCATGGATATTGCTCCCCCTACACACACAGCTTTGTTTGTACAGAATGGAGTCTGCTTGCTCAAAGAAATAATTCTAGATGCTTGTTTCTAGATGCTTATTTATTTCTGACACAATTATTAGTTCAACAACGTTATTTTTTTAAATCACTAAAAAGTATTATTTTCCAGTAAACCCACAACACTTTGAAGCAACTTAGTGCCAAGGGTCTAAGTGTTTAGCAACACATTTTAAATGACCTCTGAAAATCCGTTCTTCAGAAAGCTGTATTACTCACCTGTGCAAACTTGGTAGCTACGTAGCCCCATCTTACCATGGGATTCCTAGGAAAAAGGACACAGTGTCACATCTAAACAGGACTTCAGCAAAACCCTCCTTTCAGTTACATATTTTACTGATCTATTCTCTGAACAAGGCTTTTTAGAATTCAAGGTTCTTAATCTCTTGACATTCAAGAAGAGATGCCTGGACCAAATTGCTGGTTCCTCACCTTCAGCCACAGCAGGACAACTACAGCAATCCCATAAATGGAAAAGGATCTCGAGGGCAGCATTACGCAATTACACAGGAGGTGGTGATCTGCCCGATAGTCACAAAACTGCTGACCTGACAATATCAAAGTTCAACACGTAGTACAGAAAAGTTGGTGAGTTCCCAGTTTTAAAGGCTTTGCTCTACCTCCTCAAACTCAGAGGTAGGGCTTTCTATGAACACCGCGTGAAGCAATGCACAAGCCCGCTGCAGGAACTGCATACAAGAATATTCAGTAACAAGTTCATTCATTTCATGTCCCGCGAACTTCCCAAAGAAACAAACTAGAACTGTCAAATTAAAAAAATATTAATAGTGGAGGAGTTTTCATAATCACATCCTGTCTTTTCCAGGTTACTGATTTAACCAAATCTTTAGAAAAGATTTAATTAGTTAACTTAACAGATCACATCCAGGGGTCCTTAATATTGGCTTCAGTTCTTAGACTACTTTAACATCTACTAGTGTTGCTCACGTTACCTGGGATAGTTGTCTCTATAGATGAGGGTGGGAGCAAAGAGGAAGTACAGGTATTGAGAAATTCGGGGAATTGGTACTGAGCCTAGAAGAATGGGAGAGGAAAAAAGAAAACTCTTCAATCTTTTTGCTTACTGAAGGTTTTGTTTCCCTAGTGCCCTCTCCCAACATACAGCTCTCATCACCTCAAAAGAGGCCAGACTAGAACTAAGATTAGGGGATTCCCAGGGGATGAAGCAAACTAGACGTATCAGAAGGAATTATTCTTGTGAAGTACAGCTAATAGGTGAGGGTGGCTAACAGGCAGTACAGTGCTAACACCCAGTATCATGTTTCCTCTTCTCTAAAGGAAGAAGGAACTGTAAGGCCTGTACCAAAACAGGGGTTCGTGTTCAGCTTTGGCAAACATCACCAAGAGAGCCTCTTGGATGTTCTTCTGGAATTGTTATCATTTCACTAGAGCACTGAACTGGGGGTGTGCAAGTACACTCTACATACTGATCCTAGAAGCTGAAATAAAGAGTTCTGCTGAAGCAAGACAAATCTGAACGGTCTGGCTCATTGCCTAATACCAAATGAAAAGGTTCAGACTCAAGTTACGATGCAGAAGACCATCCTAGAGCCTCATCACCTCCCCATCCAGGGTGATCTACTCAAATCATACCTCTCTCCAACTTATGACACCAGCTCAGAGCAATGGAGAGTAAGCAAGAGCTGGTTATGTACAGTTGTCAGCAAAAAGCAGGGCAAGTTACTCACTAGACTTCTCCTTTACAGATGACAGGACTCGAGGCACATTTTCACGGACAAATGAATGAGCCTTCATAACCAGACGAACCTGTAAGATTAAGAGAACATCACCTTAATACTCACTTCCCAACAAAGATTTAATCCAGCATCTTAGGGCAACACCTTTAGCATCTTGGCTACTCTCCAGTTTACTCCTACCAGGAAAAAGCTGCTTCCTCTGCCCACAAGCCTGTTTAACTGTCAGGAATTTAAAACACTGCAAGGAAAAACAAGCTGTAACAATCATGACTCAGGAGAGTCAAAACACGTCTCATTTATACTCATAGGACTGTAGTATATGGTGTATGCAGGGATTCCAAATTAGACCGGTAAGCCACTAGCCAACTAACCAAGATCTTTGGCTAGTAAAAGGGAAGCCAAAACCCCTAGCCCTTTCAATAGGACAGTACATTAACAGCACGGTTTCAAGACTTGAAGTTAAAACAACTAGGCTGAAATGCATTGGTACCACCTATAGATTCGCAGCTGGCATGCAGGGTTTTTTTTTGTTGTTTCTTTTTAAAGTTAAGGACCGAAATGAAGGCTTGTCCATATTTAATTCTTCAGGCCTACACACTGATCTCTGACCATCCTTGGATTAACCTGTTTAAGCAGTCCTCCACAAACTCTCATATCCCTCCCACTGCTCTAGAAGATTCCGTTTCCAATAAAGTTCTGCCTACAAGACAAAGAAAGAGGAATCACTCTGACTATGTACCTTTATTTAAAAGAGGAGTGTTACAGCTTTCTGGTGAGCTACAGCACAAGTCCCTATTGTTGTTTTTAAGGCAGTTAGCATCCACAAGACAACAGCCTTGAAGCATTTTCAGAAAAAAAACTGAAAATTCCTAGGGTAAAATAAAAAAGAATGGTTTCCACATCAAAAGAAAGCTTGCTATCAGTAGTTCTTCCTCATTAGACCTGCCACATGTAAGTGTTTAAGTCAAAGACTAACTTCATCCCCAGCCCTGGCTTAAATTAATGAATGAAGCACTGAACCCCAGCTGAAAGAGGACCCTTTTTATTTTGAAGAGAAGCTTCAGTAGAGCCATACGTAGTAGACAGGCACCTACCTGTTCCAGTATTACAATAAAACGGGAAGCCGGAGGCAGGGCATATGATAAAGCAATATAGGTCGGCCCAAACCCAAGTCCAACTGTTTGGAAGAGCGTGAACAACATCCCATAGAAGAGAGAGCGGACTACACGATGAGAGGAGCTGCAGTAACCTTGGGCCCAATGGAAGAAAAGGCCGTATGGAATGATAACCGTGGCACAGAACATGCACAGCCAAGTACAGAAGACAACTGGGAACTTTCCAAAAACAAAGACCAAGAGATCAAATCCGAGGACCAGCCTGAAAGGCACAAGGGAAGAGACAATATTCAGGGTCTATTGTTTCATTAGGAAATACTTCCACTTCACTAAGTGGTTAAAGGTCAGATCATCATTTGATGACCTTCACAGACAGTCACCATTATCACCATCAGAACACCATCATTTAAGAGACTAGGTAGAAGCGTTTACAGGTAGAAGTGATTGTGGCAGTTTTCAGCTCAGAAACAGAGGGCTGTGTGCGGTAGGTGTAAGTGACCACCCATCAGCACAGCAGATGATAAAAGCTAAAGGACTCATGCCATCAATGCTGTCAGGAGCAGCTTACCTTCAAATCCCACAGGGCTTAAGTTCATCTCTAGGATGAGAATGTGCTTTGAGAGCACACTCAAGCTCATCCCTGCTAATAACAAGCATGTGACTAAATGATGCACTGCTGAATTAGCGTCCAAAAGAGCTTCTGGGGAACACTCATAGGACGGCATTAATACATGAAGAATCAGTTCTTCCCAGGAGTTTAACATCTGGGGAGGCTCCCCCCCGCCCACGCCACCATAGGCATCTAGCACTCAAACTTAATTAAATTCTGCTTTGTGAGAACTACACATTTTACATGGATTCGTTTTTAGAAGTCACACAAAAGGCTTACGGTCATTGTGAATATATTCAAGCAATGCACACTGAGTAATTTATTTCATTAATCAAACTTAAACATAAAGCCCAGATGTTCAGTTGTACAGCCCAAATTCACCAGAGCTTACTCTTACACATAAGTAGCTGTTCTAAACCCAGCTCAGAGGAATAGGTGATGCAGTTAACACCAACGCAATTAATTTGTTCTTATCCGTCAGGCTCATTGCAAAGTAGATCTAAATTATCAGATCTAGCTATTTTTTTATTTTTAAGTAATCACAGATAATACAGGAGGAAATGACCTTAAGTTATGTCAGGGAAGGTTTAGGTTGGGTATTAGGAAACATTTCTTCACTGAAAGGGTTGTGAAGTATTGTCACAACTACATTGTTGGGTAGCCTGAGTCACCATCTCTAGAGATCTCCAAAACCTGTAAATGTAGTGCTTAGTGACATGGTTTAATGGTGGACTTAGCAGCACTAGGCTAACAGTCGGACCAGATGATCTGAGGTCTTCTCCAACCTAAATGATTTTATGATTCTAACCCAGCCCTTTGGCTGATTTTAGAGGCAACTGCCTACTTTCCCCCCAAAATCCATACTGCTGTTAAGTGAGGATCAGCTAAATGATGTTCAATAGTGTATGAGCCTGCTCTTATACCTAGACAAGCAAGACAACAATTATAATCAAGACATAGCTCTGGCTTTATACACTGAAGACCAGATAATCAGCAAGATCAACATGTAATCCTACTTGTGTACATGAGATACAGCTTGCCAAAAAGATACTATTTAAAGCAACAAGCAAGCGTGAGGAAAGCAGTCTTTCACAATCCTGTTTAGAACTGGCTACCTTCAAAGAAAAGTCTTAACAGAGGCTATGCAAATATCCTTGAGATTCTTCCACAGGATAAACAAAGTTCTATTTTTAAGCACAAGTACAGCATTCCAAGACTATCATTTCTAAACAGAGAATGGACTGCCAACATATTTAAAGTTTTTTCTTCAAAAATACTGTCCTCCAACCAACGCAAGCAGCTGAAAGCTGCTGTTTCACTACTGGTATTGAAATAAAGCACTTGTCCATAAGATTTTCCCAATGGCTAGGTAATTTTATTTGAAACTTCCATATCCCCTCAACAGGGATTGCAGCATACTTGAAGTACACCAAGCTGAACACCCCCTTCTAATAAGATCAAGAATGGATTCCTTCCCACTCCATTCTGCGGTTTGCGTGTACCTCTGGTTCTTTGGGAGCAAGCACTTCCCAGCCCCAGCCCCTGTCTTTCCAAAGCACTCTTACCTTCCTTCATCAATGAAGTCTACTAAAAGTGTGCTGAGGATGAAGACGATGAGAAGAGCGATGAACATGTGGTAGATCGTCCTGATGTGACTCACTTCAAACAGCTCACTAAGGGAGAGATTCAAGTGTTATCATGGCATCCACATAGCAGATTGCACCTCCAGTATGTTGCTTTCAAAGCATTTCACAGTATGCTAACATGACATCAACATTCCAATTCAAGAGACTACAGTTAACGCCAGTTAAAAGCCAGTCTGCATGTCAGCCGCTTCCTTGCTTTATCCTCAAAGAATTATTGAGCCATTATCTCAATAGTACTGAGGGATTATATATTTAGACTAGGGGAAGTCTGCAAGCTGTAGGCTGGATGTTTCAGAAAGAAATGGAGAAGTTTAGGCGGAATAGTCCATGGGGGATTGAACACTGGAGAAAGCGGAGCGGGGGGAAATGGAGTTTCTTTAAGCAAGGGCTAGCTTGTTTGCTATCAAGGGTGTTTTCAGTCAATTTAATGGGAAGGGTGAAGCTGAACTACTCACTCCAAGAGGGACCTCCTCGCAGTAAATATCTTCCCATGTTCTGGAGGGGCTCTCAAGGACCTGCAAACACGGAAAACATTCAAGAAAAAAAGCAAATAAGGTTTTCAGGAAACAACCTTATTACTTATAAAACTGACTTACTTGGCTTTGTGTAGCTCCTTCTCAGAGCATGAAGCTGGAAAGAGGGAGGCTGAAGACGAAGAGTCCAGGAATGCTGATTTTGCCACCAAACTGTTCACAAACTCTGTGAAGTGACTGTCCACTTCCTTCATGAAAACAGGCTTCAATTGCTGACAGAGTAAAACAGAGCAAGTTATTTAAGTCTCTGGGTATAAGTCATAAGTGACTTACATTCTTTTTCATCCCAGAGCAGGACAGAAAAAGGCATCAAGAAAATATTCCTGTACCATTGCCTACAGTTGGAGCCAACTTGGACAAGACCAGGGCTTATCCATGCCTGTTCACACACCTCAGGACTTTGAATGATGTTTATCTTCCCTATCAGATGCGACACAGGAACACAGCAAACATACTGACCTTCACATCTGTCTGGAGAGGCAGGCATTTCACATTTTATGGCACTAAGGAAGTTAAGCTAAACTTAATTCATGAGATCCAGAAAATGTTTCTCATTTTTAACCAGTTACATCCCTACCACACAAAACAAAGTGCAAGCAAGGTTTACATTTTAACCAACCTAGTGCTACTGGGGAAAAAAAGTGACAATGACTTTTCATGCTTGCTGGTAAGCAATCAACATGTGATTTCTCAAGCCTTAATGCAGGAATGATTTCAAAGATATGAGCAAAGGAAGAAATATTGACTACTCTAATACTGCTACCACTGTTTAGATAAAAACTTCTCTGTACCACTGAAACTACAGAACACTCTAAGACCTCCCTAAAGCAACAAAACAGGGCCACACTGCTAAGCATTAAGACTGGTGCTGTGAGAGAGAAAAAGGTAGGTAGCAAGACTGAAGTTAAAGAATTAATAGGAACAAACATCCCAGCATAACTTGTTACACTCCGAGGCAGCTTTACATTAGTTATTTTCTCTAATGCAGCCATTTAGGACCAAATTGCACCATTTTCAGCATATTTGTGTCCTCCCAACATCTCCCCAAGTTATCAGAAAACCTGGGAAGCATCTTGTTTGCTAAAGCTTTTCATTTCTAAGGGTTCATAAAAAAATATGCATGAGTATCTTCCTTATCTACCATTTTCTTGGAAAAATACACTGGTAGAGCACAAAAAGGTGATAGCTGGCTGTGAATGAGGCACAGGTCACTCTGGTCAAATACTGCTTACTTTACCTGATGATTAAAATTTATTTCTAGAAAGAAAAAGATTATGGGGAGGTTTAAGTAAATTATTCAGACTAGGACTAAAATTCATCTTCAAGTGACAAACCATGCAGCGTTAAGATTGTAGCCTTTTTTCATAATATCACTTTTGTCTTGCCTAAAGACTAGTGTGTACAATTCATTCCCCTATTTTTCAGCCTACGAAACATAGCTCAATGTGCTCTCTTTAGCTTCACTGCATGAATTTTCAAAGACCTGATCTCCCACACCCCAGGCAGAGTTTTTAAAACAAGAGGCAATTAAAAGAAACTGAATGATAAGTTACTTATTTTAGTGGAAAACGTTATACTGAGCTCAGGATTGCTCTTCCCTACAGTACAAATTCCTTTGGTCTTTATTTGCAAAGAGGAACTCTAGATTTGCACAGCAGCTTAAATGTTATTCTTACGACTAGAAAAGAAAAATTATTTCCCTCAAGGGGGTGGAAAAAGGAAACATGTTCACTTGTATTTCAGTGACAGCTTGGGCAACCACAAGATCCTAAGATTGTTAGCACTTCAGAAGCCAGATAGTTATCTTCAGCACAGGAGATAAGCAAATTTCAAGAAAGCTCATAGGACTACAAACCTAATTGTACACTACAGTTGGTTTTTATTTGTTTTTAAATGCAAATGTTTACTAGCAGCACTTGTCTGACCATCCTTTTGCACTGGACTTTCAGTTTGCCTTCAGATTCAAGGCTCAGGTCTTTCTACATTGTAACTAAACATGATTTCATCTAGTGTTCTCATTGATCTTCAGCTTGAGAAACGTTTCTTTAACTGCTTTCAGAATTCCTTACTAGCTCTTATTCTGCAATCTTTAAGTCTGAAAAGAAACAAAAATCTATTTTCAAGGAGGGAAAGAAAGAGCCTGAAGTTGTACACAGAAATGATGCTCCCTCAGAACAGCGTTTGTGATGCTTGAACTCATTTGTCAGTTGATGTTTATGTTTCAGTGCTTAACAATTACACTAAAGAAAGCTGAAGCAGCATTGTTTTTGCTAAGAAGGAACTGGCACAAAGACTAATAAAACAAGGAAGTAGACACCAAAAGTCTAAAAAGCCCACTTCAGTCACAGAGCTTTTAGGCCAGCAAAACCTGTTAACAGATGTTGTATTCATACAAAATGCTGCAATCTAGTGCAACAACAGCCAAACAGCCAAGCTTAACTCTTGCAGTAAATACAAAATAATCTGAAATGAGACCACAAAACCAGAAGGCCCTGAAATCAAGCCACGCCAGAACTCTACATTCTTCCTGTTTCACAGTGGTCAGATTCAGAGAGATCTCTTGAAACAGAAGCTATAGTAGGAGAAGGGGCAGATTAATATTTAACTTAATAAAAATATTTTCCCCTATTTGGCAGCTGCCAATATAGAATAAACAAACTTCATCAGCACTTAATGAAACAGCTTTTAGGAGCTGGCTATATATTGCTTTCTGGGAGTCAGAAGAGGCTTCTCTTGCAGTGAAAGTGATTTATTCCTTTAAAAACAATAAGAAGAGTTGAGTACTTTGGAACTACAGCCTGTAACTGAAGACACTGCTGTTCCCTGTCACGGCTTGCTTTTATACCATGCATGCACATATGCCTACCAAAAAAACAATTTCTACTCCTCTGGAAGTGCTCACATTTCCATGCCAAAATGAAAGCACTATTCATTTTAAGTTCTTCCCTGTCCCCCCCCCCCCTTTTTTTTTTTAAGACCTAATCGCTTCTCAGCAAGAGTTTATGAGAGATTATTCCCTTAAATTACCTCTTCCCTCTCAGCTAGCACTCCACTGAGATTGCCTCCTCTTAACACAACCTTCCAGGGCCAACATCAACATATGCATGTGCTTGGACTGGGAAAACAGGACACAAGTTCTCATTAAATAAAGTACAACTGGAGCACAGACCCTACAGTAACCGTAATAATGTACAATAAAGCTGCACAACATATCACGCTACATTGGCATCTGTTACAACTACAAATCAAAGGGCAGTCTATCTGAGAAATTGCCAGAATAACTGCTAGTGCTCAACAAGCCAGGTGACTCAGTCACCAAAGAAGTGAAACAGCAGAGGAGAGGATGCACCTCCCACCAGCTTACGCAATGACAGGGTGCATACACACAGCTGGCCTTGAGTCTCCCCTAACTCAGGACACTTCAACAAGAGTTTCCTAAATTGTGCTTGAAGTTTTAGACAAGGAATCGGGCAGATCCACTCACCTGTCACCATCAAGTTTCAGTTAAAAGAATCTGATTGTTACAAGAACAAGAAGGACAAGAAGGGGGACAAATATAAAAAAAAGCTATGCCATAAATAGCAGAAGCTGGCCAGCAATAGGCCACAAGTCAGAGAAAGTTGAGCCAATTAACCCCATAGCTTACTGCTACAGAGAAATTTACAAGAGTGTCCCCTTCATCTTACTCCTTTTAACAGGCTTTACAGTAACAGTAATTTCAGATACTGAAACATCATGTTAAACCCTGACCAAGTGAAAGACACCATTCTCAACTCAGTCCTTAACAGAGGACTAGATCCTCCAACTGGACTGCAAGATACAACAAAGGCATCCTAATTGAAATAACACCTACCAGCCACAATTCCCCATTTAAACCAGTGCAAGCTGTCAGTGACCAGCACTTTTCAAGCAAGCATCTGAATAGGCCTCAGATACCTGCCACCTAAAGGATAAACTGGAATCCAAGCTTCTGTTGTGTAAACCACTGGACAACAGGAGCAGGCACTCCAGGAATTCTTCAACAGATGCAAGTTTTTACTTAGCCTTGTAGCTAAGTTTATAGCTTTGAGGCACCTTAAATTTGCAAGTCACTAAACTCAGCATTTAAACCTGAACTCCCCGTGTTTCAGGATCAACTTGAATAATTAGAAGTGCTACTGACCCTGCTGGTTTTGATTCTTATTGTGGATAAGAAATCACCTTGACTACAGGCTAGTACGTCTCAAACCTGGTGGCCAGAAAACATTTAGAAAAAGACTTTCCTGACAAAAGAAATCCAAGAACAAGCTGTCCGCTAGCATCCAGCTAGTACCCCCTGAAACCTGGAGCTCACAAAGCTCCAAGTGCTTAACAGTCCTTTAAAGCTTGCTTGTGCAAGCATCTGTTGCAAACAGTGATTTGCAAGAGCTGTATTTGTCTGCAGAGAAAAGATATGAGGCAGATATGAGGCTTGCTCTATCATGCCCTCAGTAAGAATCACTCAAAGACAACATATGAAATAAAATTCAGGGCTGACTATCCCTCTCATGGGCTGAATTTTAGGAGTTTCAGCACAACAAACAGTACACCCTTAGTGGAACCCACTGACATACACTATAATTACCTGTTGTAAATTACCACCGATAGAGAGAAAAGACTTTTAAGCAAGAAAGTCTCAAGGGCAGAAGATAGTTTTCTGTCCTACAAGTATTCACTCCTTGATATCTATATAAGGCTGAGGCAATTAGATGACTTCATCTTTACCATGGAATTCTCTGCAGTAAAATGAAGAAAGAGCGCAGGACAATTTGCCCTGAAGAAAAAGCCTGCTGCAAAACAATGGTTAGCAAAAAGGGTGCAGTTCATTGTTAGCTAACTTCAATTAATTTGCCTATAAATTACCTTAGCATAAGCTAAGACAATGGCAACTCACACAGACGATGTTAGAAATAAACAATGCTATTTTTGAAAACATTGCTCACTGAGAAAAATAAGGAGGACCAAGTCTCCGTAAGGCCATCTCTACAGCCAGGGCACCAGGAGCTGTGGGACGCATATTAGGTGCTGTACATGTCTTTATCCAGTGGGCAGCAGGTCACAGAGCATTTTAAACACTAAATTTGCAAGCTGTCAGAAGGGAACAGGCTAGCTGACAATCACACTGTCAGAAGTTAGTAGTGAGGGAAGTTCAGTTTTATTGCATGCCTCTAAGTTCATTCTTATCACTGGACTCTAACCTACAGGGGGTCAAGACAAAATTGTGTTTGATAACACTGCCTCTTGTGCTAAGTCAGGAGAGAGAAGGAAAAGAGAAAGAGGGCTGTGTAAAAGTCACCGTGCTCAAGTAATGAGCAAGTAGAGATTTGTGTTCCAGGACTAGCCAGTCTCCAAAGGAGACAATCTGGGTCAATTATCCCATTCCTCCCCACAAGGAAGCATTAGAGTGTATTTACCTCAGCTTCTGCTATTAGCTGCATTTTCCTTGTTATCACATGGTCAACATCAACCCGGCCTAAGGAAGGAAAGCAAATATTTAGCAGTTACATCTTCAGCAACGTGAGCACATAAAAATACAGGAAAAACAGCATGCAGTAGCTTAACCATTGATTTTTCATTAGTGCTCTTGATTTTTAGTAAGGTCCCAGTAAGTTCAAAACAAGACTGCAGGAAATTCATAAGCATGAACAAGTATTTTATACAGCCATCTAGGATCACAGCATTAAAAGGCAGGCAACAACTGATAACATGCTGGATTTTTGAAAGCTTTGCAACTCCACAAATCTTCCCAAGGTCCCTAAACATATTCAACCTTGAAACAGCAACTACAACAACCCTTAGAAGGTCACATCCAAGTGTGCTGATCTTTTGTCAGAGTTTTATCTCAGGCACTGTGAACTAGACAGAAGATTAGGTTGTCTGGAGGTCTCTACACTGCCAATAGACAAGGCAGTCAAATCACAACCGTCTGTAAAATAAAGCAACCAGCTCCGAAGACAGGCTGAGTTACAAGTTGGAAGGTGATCCTGCATTCAAACCTGGCTACCCCCCCCCCGCCCCGCTTCATCCCCCAGAAGAAGGGCAGGCATCAGTCTGACTGTATTCTTCAACGTATTTCATCACTTAGCCAAACAGGTCTAACCACGGCATAGCATTATGGTCATTAACAATACCTTTGTCTTACATATAAAGCCTCAAATATTGCTTTTTTCCCGCATAAGGATCTGTACACTGATACAACACCATTCACAAACCAGACATTTCAGAGCAGCTGAGTTTTAAGACAAGCTTTATCTGCAGCAGTTGCAGAGAACGGGAAAGCCAGCTGGCATTTCACTTCCATAATTAACTTTGATCTTCTGTTTTGTAATTCTTACAAGAATCTTACATATGAAGGAAAAGCAAGATTAAACCAGCAACATCCTCTCTCCCCTCTAAAATACTAGCTAGGGTGAAAAGATGCCAACAACCCTTGCCTTGTGCATATCCCCTAACAATTATAGCTACAACTGTACCTTAGAGAACCATACAGCTAACATTACAACTTTTGTGTTCAGTTCCTAATACAGAATTATCACACTTGCAGTGCTCTGTGCTGCTAACAGATTCATGGCAGTTTGATGGCTCATAATGCCATCCCTGTACATGCACATCCCATCCACACAAAGCGTATGGTATGCTTTAAATAGAAGCAAGGGCTTCTGCAAAGCGCTCATCTGAAGGTGCTGCTGTGAGCAGACAATTGTAAAAATGTTTAAACACTCCAGAGAGAACTACAGTTCCAATGTAGTAGAAGAGTGAAGTGAAACTTTACCTTCAGTGAAGCTATGCTCATTTGTCAGCATTCATTTGACATCCCTGCCACTCCATATCAAGCAGGCAGAACAGATTTTGCCCATAAATCAATACACAGGCTGCAGACCGAAGAACTGACCGGTGATAAGTCTAGTACTTAGCAGCCTTGTAACACAAAACACAACTACTAAACATCATGACTTTTTTGGATTGCACAAATAGATCACTTTTCATAAAAATAGAATTCTTGGTTGCTAAGCATCACAGATCCAAAACAACAAAAATATTACCTAAGCATTTAACCCTACCATACTGTTGTACTTGCTGAACAGCAGCTGTTTGTGGAAAGCAGTCCAAGAGTGTAAGAGACCTTGTGCCACTCAGCTCATGCACTTTGCTGGACTCAAACAGATTCCCCCACCCAGAGAAAAAAAAAAAGCCATTCTACAAGCAGCAGAACAATACGCCCTTCATACCATCTCAGGGGCTCCACTCCCTCAGTGCAGCTCTCCACAATTGTATTTAGAGTACAGTAGTAATGGGGGAAGAGGGCTAAGAACCACCTGACACCTATCTGCCAGCAAGCAAACCCCACAGATGCTGAGCTCAGAGCAGAACCAACCTTTCCTGCAGAAAGGTAAGGACTTGTCTCTTATCCAGCAGCCAGTCTTTAAGACTGTCAAGTTTACTTGAAACCATCCAACAGAGCCAAAGATGACAGGATATGTGAGACTTAGGGGACTGCACTATTTCCTTTTTAAACCAAGATAAAAATAAGCAGCAACTGCTTTGGCCATGTTATTTCCTGCTGGATTTTGCATCTGAGGCCTTGGTTACTACTGCTGCCCAGGACTGGTTCTCTCTGGCACTAAAACATCCTTTCTGACTTCGGAGGCCATAAGAGATGGTTACATAGATACCCAGCGTACAGCTTTATTGGCTGTACAGGACAATAGGCAGGTCTGCGACCTGCTGATGTTGCAATTGCTAAGTTGCACGCAGCGTCCCTCCTATCACTTTATCCACCCACACACCAGTGTGTACGAGAAGACTATACTGCCTAGAAACGTGGCTAGCTTAAAAAGCCTTTACATCAAGACCTCAGTGTCTTCAGTATACACATCTCACATAGCAAACCAAGTCAAACCACCTGTAAGCTCAGTTACTTCTCCAGAATAAAAAGTCCCCTGTAGAAGAAAATCCACCCCAAAACAACTCATCCTGCTGTTTCGCATTGCCCAATAAACTCATGCTGGAACACCAGGCAGGTACCAGGGAACATATAACATCATCATCTTGAATCATTCATCTCCTGTTGTGCAAGCTGCTCGTTGTGTTCCCTAAGGTCATTCAAGAAGAGAACCATCACATGATTTTGAGTAAGAAGTTGTGCACTGAGAAGTCTAATTTTTTTTTTCCTTTGAGGTTGACTGATTCCTTTGTATCGCTCTGGGATTACACTATCATTACGAAAATCAGATTCAAGGTTGCACAAGATAAGCAAGCACATCTAGGATTTAAAGCAAAGTGGGATATGCCTTAAGAAAACAGGAAACATTTAAAATTGCAAGGAAGAAAATCTTCTTTGAAGACTAGTATGAAATAGTAGCAAATATCACAGGAGGCTGAAGCAGGATTTGCTTTGAAAGAGCTTTGTTTACAGGTAGAAATTTTAATTAAGACTTGATATTCCCTTCCCATCAGCAGAGACGTGGATAAGATCTTTATCTCACTGACCACTTGTCTTGGGCTTGTAGAAATTGATCCCTGCAGGATTTGACACCTCTCTTCAGCCCAAATTCAAAACAGGTTCAAAAGTCAAAGCAAAACAAATTTAAACATTAGCTTGGTTTCCTAAAAAAACTAAGCTTAAAGAAATCTGATTAACAAAGCTTCTTATTGTTGAAAACTTGAGTGACTTAAATTTCACAAAAGAATTACAAACTTTTAAAAATAGGATTTCATTTTTCTTTTTTTTTCGGCCTTCTGTTGTGGGTGTTACAAGCAAGTGACATTGAGATAAGAATCATCCCAATGCATATGAGCTGTTAGTACTGCACCTTGGGATGCAACAAAACCAATTTCTACAGCAAACACTACACAGCACTCTGCTGAACAAGCTCTCAGAAGTCAGCTCTGTCAAAAGAAAGTGTTCGTTTTAACTGCTACAGTCTGTAATTACAACCAAGAGCACAAGTGGGAATAAGTCATTTGAGCAAAGGCATAGTTTGCGTGCAGTGTTACGGTTCCAGCCTGTAATGACTTCAGCCACAGGACCTGCCTAAGATCAGCACTTTGAATCATTCCCCCTCAAACTGTTCCTGCATTGTGGAGGTCAGTTTGCTATTATGGTGCTACAACAACTCAGGAAGATGACTACCATTTAAATCACTGCACAGCATTCATGACAAAAATGCCTCTTTGCAGAAAAGCTAAGAAAAGCATGCAGATACGTGGCAGTAAAGTGAAGCTTGTGTGTCTAAAAAGTACTTCTCAGGTAATATTAGGACAACCAAGCACACAATACAAAACCATACCTGACGGTTCAGAAGTATTTTCCCCCTAACGACATCAGGATTTGTTTAACTTCAAGATCTTGGAAAGTCACAGATACAAATACCCCATACTGCCCTTACCTAAAAGGGTTTTAAAAAAATTTTGTTCAACTGAGAAATAAGGAAGGCAATGTATCATTCTAAAGACTAAAGCAACACAGGCAGAAGGATTTCCTGTTACTGTCAGATACCTGGATTCCAAGGCTCCCTCTCTAAACACACTGAAAATGTTATCTGAAGGACCAGCTACGTTAAAGCCAACCTAGCAGAAGGGTACTGAAAAGGAAGGGAAGCATTGTATTGTACCAGATATGGAACACGAGTTAATAATTTGATGCTAATAAGCCTTATCCCGAGTTATGCTGACTTATGTGGCCACTCAGCAGATAGAGGCAAATTATGCCTAGATTGCCCCTAGTTCAGTCCATCTGCTTAAAGCATGCACAGGCCCCAGAGGTCACTGCACTGCAGTTAGGCAAGGAATCCAGTTAAAAAGCTAAGTTTGCAAGGACGTGGGACCCTAACAGCCTCTTCACATAGAAGAAACACTAGGATGCTCCAGGTCAGGCTAGCTCATCCCCAGGCTCTTCACAAGAAACTTTGCAGCCTTCACCAAACCCATGGGTTACAAAACATGACAGAACCTAAGAATTACCAGAATGCAGTCCTAAATAGGATAACTTTTTCATCAACTTCCCCACAACACACCCAACAAACTCAATTCAAGCAGCTCACACACACTTGTTGCTGAGCCTCAGACACCCGGCTTCGTGAACTTTTGCACTGAGAACGACCAAAAGTAACCTCCTGGTTAGGAGATAACAAGCCCTTTCCAAGTCCATCATCACCAGGCAGGCTTACTCATACCACAGAGATATGCTGCAGAGCTTGTTTGCACACCAGGCCTCTTCTCTGATTTCTGAGGAAAGAAGGGCAGACTCCACAGACATCAGTTTACTGGTTTGAATGGTCTCATTTAGATACAAGCCAAAGAGCCATGTCCTCTCTAATCTTTTAGATCTTTCCATCCAGTTTCCATTACAGTCATTCCAGATAAGTTTGCCTGCAGCAAGTTCTGCCTAGTACCAACATCCCATTAAGCAGAACAGACTTACCTTCACGTATTTCCCGCTGAAAACACGTAGAACTAATCTTAAAGCAGCCTGGATTTTGACAAGGGATTATTGCTGCCTAGATCATTTGCTAACTACATGCCAAGACCAAATTAGTTGTTTAATTAATACACTAAAGCCAATTCAAGGAGAAAAGATGTGAGACTAATGTTCAGCTACTCTGTCAAAGTGAAGTTACAGACTGAACCATTACAAGATACAAACCCACCTAGGGACAACCTGAGTACAACCCAAAATTATCCAGTCTTAGAACTCGGCAAGCAATGCAAGCTTCCAGCAGCACTGATGAGGCAAACGTAGCCTAAGCTACACAAATGGAAGAGTCTGAGCCATTGTGGTCTTGAAGCCAATACAGGGATTAAATCAGCCAACGCTTCTGGGTTTGAATAAAGAAGGGATTAATAGCCTAGCAGCCTCCGTAAAAAGTTCACACACTTCTGTGAAGTACTCAGTTGGTCCTTGACACTAACTCTTAAGTTAAAGAGCAGGTTGTGAGTGCTAATCAGGGAGGATTGAAGGTGGGAAGTCAACAATAGTGATTTAGTTTTTCTACAAAAAAATTGCTACAAAGACACTATGTATTTATTCACATACAAGATGCCATCTTCACCTGTCTAGAACTCCTTGGCTGCAGTACATGCCTTGCCTAAAACCCTGCATACCAGAACACTGGCCTCAAGCTGCCTTTGTACATCAGCACTAATGCCTTAGTTATGCACAACCTAGGACAAAAATCTAGAAAAAAATATACAGGCACTTCTTCAGAGCAATTCTTCCACCTTAGCTGTGCTTTCACAGAAAACTGTCACTACTTACACAAGCATATTGGTCTACATTAAGAGTCTGCTACATGAAACGCCTGAACTTTGTAAAAGACTTGGACTTGGTAAAATTTCAAACTCTGTGGTGCAGAGCTGCGGATCTAACCCCACCACAGACAGAGATTCCTGACCGGAGGGCTCCAGGTTTTGCATGGTCCTGTAATGCACTCAGTCAGAGCCTGACTTGTCTCCTGTCTCCCTGTGGCATTCTTACTGTCACCATCACTGTGGTGAGCAAAGAGCCTGCGGTAACCAGTCTGAAGTCTTTACAACCCTTCTGCAGCAACCTTGGAAGATAAGAAGCAGCTAGTTGTAACTAAACAGGATGCCCCTCAGCTGTCCTTGCCATCCTCCACTGCAGCTTGGACTGTACTGGAACACAGCACTTTGTACTAAACCATCCCACCAGACCTATGAACACTTCCAGGAGACCTGCCCCAGAACGTTTACTTGCTATCCACCCACAGCATCTCACCTGCAGTGACATTATGCTGCATTTCAGAGGTATTAAAATGAAAGGCTTTTAAAAAACAGGCACACCCACCTATCAGGTGCTAATTATCACAGCTCTATTTATTCTTTACCCACAAGCTTGCAAGAACTCAAACTTAGGCATAACAGTTAAGGTGTTTACATAGATAAAGAGGTGGAAGTCCACTTCTAAACCCATCATAATTGTTTTCCACGAGTCACTAACTCCCTGCAAGTTTCCAAAAACAGCATTGACGAAACAGTCCCATTCTACTGATTTAAAACATCAGTAGCACCAACAGCTGAATAAAAAAAAAGCTTGATTCTGTAAGTAGCCTGTGGCACAACTTTCTCTACAAGGTATTTTTTGTAAGAAGAAATCCAACTTGTACTAAACTTAAATTTGCTCCAACCCTCATTCCAGTGTAAAGAGGTAGAGCAAAATAGGAATGTTATTCAGAACTGCACCAGTAAAAGTTATCTCCTTGAATCACGAGTACCAGGGTTTTAGAGCTTATATTTGCATGGCACATTATGACAAACTAGTTTAGCTTTTTGCTTATCCTGTTTCCCAAAGAGAAAGAAAACAAGCTGCAATTCCATCACCAGCAGGCTGGAAAACGGTACAGCATAATCCAGGAGTTTAAGAAAGTCAGTGTCCACAGGCAAAACCACTCCAACTGCCACACAATTGTCCCTGCAAATTAAGGGACAGGACACGTGCAGCAGCAACCCTCCCAGCCAGCCAACTACAAGTCACATCACTTTCTGGGCAGCCACTATATAAACTGCTACAAACCCCACTAAGCCCAAGCGGAAGAATCTCACCATTGCTTGCGTTTTGGAAGGACCTCTCGCCCTCAGGTCTCCTCTGCACTTCCTCGTTCTCATGGGGCTTGTGGGCTGTAGCAGAGCCAGACTGGCGCTTCCTTGCACAGTCTTCACCTGCCATTGTTGCCTAGCTAGGCCAGAAAAGGAGAGAAAACAATTAGTGACAAAACCTCCTTTATTCTTTAAATGGTTAAAGAATAAATTACATAGCCCTCTTTGCTCTATAGAGAAGATTTTTTTCCCATTATGAATTCAGAGTAGGAGTAGAGGAAAATAAGCACACTTGTAGTAGTTATTTACTGCAGGTCACGTTTCCCTTACTACAAGCAGTGAAGGAGCAAAGTATCCAAGTTTCTCCACCACTACAAAAAAAAACACACACATTTCATCTCCCCATAGCTTCCTCCTTTTCCCTATAGATTTAAGTATTTAAAATGACTCAAGCCTTTGTGAAATCTTTAAGAGCCCAAGAAGCCCTTGTAAACGCTTTCCAATAGTCAGCTGGACAGCAGAATTCGTCTTCAGAGCGCTCTGGCACGTTTGGTTTGCAGAATCAACCACATGATTTTACTTGAGCCAAGCCCCTTCCTGTCAAGTCTTCAGTCCTTACTGAAAGAGCAGTTTCCTCAATAGATCCTTGCACTCTGGTTGGCCAGACAATGGCCGTATTGCAAATAAAGGAAAAACAGGAAGAGAAGATCAGGTCTGAGCTATGCCAGATTCAATGACAAAGGTCACTGCTGGGGACAGAGCTGCTAGCTAATAGGGAACACCCGAACTACTACAGCTAGGCTGAAAAATGGAAAATCCTTCTTTAATGAAAAGGGGGAAGGGACTCCAGTTTGGTCAGAGTGACATCCCAGCACACTGCCCACAAAGAACAGCTGGAGGAAGCTCACAGATACACAGCTACAACCAGGGTAAATTTTCAGAATTGGAATTCCAGAAAAAAACACGCAGGCACTTATGCAATTAGATTTTCAAACTAATGCTTTTTGTTTTTGATACTTTTCCCCCCCACTTTGGTGCAAACTTGTTTTGGTTTTGGACACATTTTGTCGTCAGTTAAAAGAATATTTGCACCAACACAGATGAGCTATTAGAAACAGGTAAGGAAAAGTCAGGCACTTGTAGAAAAAACAAGGATGGCAGAATATAACTTAAGAATGAATTTCCTCAGAAAATTAAGGCTGACACTTGCAGAACGGGAACCTGGACTTATATGGTCTCGTACTACCAGGCTGCAGTTTCCTGTTTGCCCCCTCTATAGCAGGACGATTCATCATTCCTCTTTTGGGCACCACAGGGCACATTAAACTTCTCCAACACCAAACAACTCATTAATCAACCACCGCCACCATTTCTTGCAGGACACTGTCCCTTTTAGCCCTATGTCACAAGATGCCAACCAGGTCAGTCTACACGCTAGAAAACCAAAGACCATAAAAATTACAAAATTCCAAGCTGGCTTTGTAAACCAGCTGACAGCTCACACCATCATAATTTATGTAATACAAAGAGCATTCACCTGAAGAACACAAAGGACCATGCATAGAAACAGTAAACCTTCCTTCAGTTAACATGCTCAGCAGCACAGAAAGCTAGCTGGCAGGACTAGCCCACTTCTAACAGCTCTCCACACCTATTGCTGCAATTGTTTTGAACAATACTCTCACCTTGAAGTGCAAGCCAAGCACCACTGTGAAGACACTATGCTTGCTAGCTCCCAGCCTTCCCACCGGATTCCCAGTACGGACGCTGCCACGTCACATCAGAACCAAGAATCGTTTCGCCCACCTGGGGCTTACAGCTATATGGAGACCACAGACAGGCAGCCACTTCAATCCTCCTGCTTCTACACAAGTGAGGCAGCCAAAATCCTATCACATAGGAACGGTTCACTCTGATTGCAGTGCAGATTCTAAAGAAAAATGAGGGAAGAAGGAGGGGGGAATAAAGCAGCCTCATTAATTTGGTCATTAACAATCTATCCCCGGAGCCACTACAGGGCCTCTCCACTGCCTCCTGATCCAAGTCAAGTTGTTCTCATGAACTACATCCATCCTTGTGGGGCACAGGTTCTCCAGCTCCAGCAGAGGACCAAGTTTACTTCTTTTCAGCGTATGCTCTTCGTCTTCAAGAGGTGAGGAAGGCAGTCTCCTCTCCAATGCACACACGGGAGTTGTAAGAGTATCTGAGAGACTGACAGAAAGGAAGTAAGAATAACATGTTCCAGGATGGATGAAGGAAGAATCATGTATGCAGAAGAAGAATTAAGGTAATTAACTTAGGGAGTTGGTATCCTAAGTGAGCTCTGCAAACGTGGTACCAAAACAACTCAGCGGAGGTCAGGCGATCAGAGCAAAGGATTTTTGGCACAGAAACAAGAACTGTGCTGGGGGAAATCTAGCAAAACAGATACTTTCCTTATGTGGTTTCTGCACAAGAAGCGTAACGCTACAGCACCTGAGGCACTACCGGCACAGCGGCGTCTGGGGAGAGCAGCAGACCTTCCCTGCGACCCCTGCTAGAGGGGGACGGGTCTCGGCAGGGCAGGACCCAGAGGTTCTCCTCTTCCTCCGAAGGCAGGACCCCTCACAGCCAGCAGCCGCTCCTCTCACCCCGCTCCGAGCACCCGAAGGGTGACGCTGGCGTCCCCCAGCCAGGCTCCCCAGCGGGAACTCCCCGCTTTTACAGGCGGGACCGGTCCCAATAAACCCGGGCTCCTCCGTCCTCCCTCTCGCAACCCTGCCAGCTGGCAGCACGCCCTCGGAGCGAGCAGGGCTCACCTTCACGGGGGCTCCCCCTAGCCGGGCGGGCAGCAGGACAAAGCTCGGGTCTCACAGCGCGAGGAGAACCAGGCGGGCAACGGGAGCAGGAGAGACCCGGCGGCAGCCGCCTCGCACAGCGCCCCTCCTCCCCCTCCCGTCACCTCCGTCCGCTCCCGCCGCCAACGGCCCCGCGCCGCCACTTCCCGCCTCCGCCGCGCGCCGCGCACGTCACCGCGCACCAGGATCGGGGGGGGGGGGGGGGGGGGGGAGCGGGGGCGCCGCCGCCCCCCATTGGCTGGGGGGGAAGAGGGGGCGGGAAGAAGGCGGGCGGGAGGCGGCACGTGAGGCGCACGTGGGGGGCGCGCGCCCCTCCTCCCCCTCCCCCCCCGATCCCTTCACGGTTTCCCGCCTCTCGCCTCCTGTCAGGGGCCGCCCCCGAGTCCTGTCAGCTCCCGGCGGCAGCCCCGAGACCCCCTGCGAGGGGCTGGGGGGGGCCTAGGCCCGGCTGCCGCAGCCGCCCTCGTCCCTCGGGAGGAAGGCAGCGGCTGCTCAGCCAGCGCCGTGTCCAGCTCCCGGGGCTGGGCGACACGCGTGGCCTCTGCAGGGACCCAACTTCAAAGGGTTTTACCCCAGCAAGGGCAAATATAAAGAAGGGGAAGCACCCACGGAGCACCTGCCAAGTCGTGTGGTGCTCCCTGTCCCCAAGCAGGGGCTTTGTGGGCTGCTTGCTCTTCCAAGTGTTCCCGGGGAGCCCCAAGGACGCCTTCTGTGGGGAACGAGCCACAGTTCGACTGTGAGGTGGGTGCTGAGGACGGGGCCTGGACAGAGACATCTCATTTTTCCCAGTCCGTACCCTGGAGTGACAAGAATTGGGTGAAAGGCTCAAACTCACACCCTTGCTTTGTGCCTTTCTCTAGGAAGACACAGGCACATGACGGACTGTGAGTCACTGGAACACGTCAGCAGCAAACAAACTCTAGTAACCTTTCAGGAGCTGCAATTTACAGAGTAGATGGGAAAGTATTGCTAAAATAAGGACTAAGCCACTAACTTTCATGTCTTTTCCTTCTCTTCATGGCTTCAAAGCAGTGCTATGCGTGCTACGTTTGTAATTACACCTGAAAAGGTTGTCCCAAACTGAGGTACAAAATATGCTGAGGTACTAAAACATTTCAAAGTTTCTGTCACATTTTACCTTACAAAAAAAAAAGAAATGTTTTGCCCAACGCATACACGTGAAATGCTTTTTTATACCTGTAATTGCTGGAACTGTTAAGTTATTTTGAAGAATCCTTGGGGACTCTGAGCGGAGCCACTGAGTGGAGAGTCTGAAAGATTTAGTCTGCAGTGATCCCACCACCCATCTTCCATGCCATTTAATTGGAAAACTGTTGTAAAAAATGAAAAAGCAAAAAATCCTATCATTGTTGCAATGCAAATAGCAGCATGGATGATAGCACTGGGAACTTTAACAAAGCTGAACCTGTTTCTATCAAGTCGTTTTTAGCACAATGCTTCTTAGAAATACTCTAACTCAGGCTGTCCATGACCACTGGTGCCCTCATGCTGCAAACGCTGTGCTAGCCTTTTACACAGATGTGTCTTGTGGTGCCAGCATGACCTGGGTGGATGAGTGGAAAAGAAAAAAAAACAGAACTCTGAAAGTTTACTAAAGATGAAAAAATTGTTGATGAAACTGTTCCATGAAATCATTAAAACCACAACTGCAGACAGTAGGAAAATGAGATACCTTTAGCAAAAAGAAAAGTGCACCTAACTTTCAGAGCTAGTCTACTTGCTTTTCTTATTCTGCCTCAAAGGGATAGGTGCCACCGTATTTTAACACCTCTTGAAAAATGTCTCAGGCCAAAGAAGCACGGTGTGGTGGGCACTTAGCTTACTTCTGGTCACTCAGCCTTTCCCTAAAAGTGCTGTTTGACAACATACCCTTCCATTCTGAGTGTGTTTCCAGGCAGCTCACCCAAACTGAAAAGCAAAGCAGCTCCCCTTGTTACATATCTTCCCATCCTTTAAAAAAAAAGAAAAAGCCATTGCCACCTGTTTTTTGCCACTCATGCCTATCTCCTGTTGTTGTCTTCACAGGTCCAACCTGCTGTATTGTTTCATCACTTACTCTGCTTGTCAGCAAGCTGCTTCTTGATTTTCTTGAGTGTTTTCCATTAATCCTGCTGCTTGCATTGCTCAAAGGTTGCCTAACCACAACCGTTTCTGAGCACCCCTGGATGAATCATGGCGCGGTCGCCCCCATTTGCTGGCACGGCAGCTGGTGTCCCTGACACTCCAACCCTTTCCTTATGCTTACTTGCTTCCGATGTTAACTCACGCGTGCGGCCCAGGGTGGACAAATACATCCGCGTGGTGACTGCTGGGGTCTGTGAGCATGGCTGGTGCTGCTCGTGAGTTATAGCGAGACAGGGACAGTCAGAGCAGAGGCAGAGCGCTGAGGTCGTTGCAGCCCCTCTAGAAAACCTGTGCCCAGTCCTGTTCCTTTCCATCTTTCTCAGCACTGTTGCAGCACAGATGTGATTAACGCTGCCTATTCCTTATTCTCTATAACTGCTTTATTTGCTATTTTTAGTTAGCCCAGGTACTAAGTAGCTGTGGCAGTTTCTGATGCCGGCATTAATTGCCTCTAATTTTTACTGGAATCATTAAATTCTTTAAAACTTCTATCTAGGCTTTAAATACAGTCACCTGGAAGCCTCAATACTCACACATATTTCAGTGAAGTGTAGTATTGCCCAGAACGTGCTGTTTACAAGCATGGTTTATGATTTCCCAACAGGTATGCACCATAGCAACATCCTACTGTATAAATGAAAGCACTCCCTCAAGTGGTAGAAAATGTTGTTACACGTTACACTTTTTAAATGTTGATTTTTTTTCCTTAAAAAAAAAACCAGCAAAATGAGAGTAAAGTTAGACGTATAAGGTAACGCATATTTTAAGTACAGCAATGAATGAGCTTTTGTTTTTGCAGAACCAGAAAAAAAAAAATGTTGCTGATGTAAGACTGAGGCCAAAACTCAATCGGGCAAGTGCTGCAGTTAAAAAACAGACAAACAAACAACAAAACTTTAAGAAACTGTAGAGGACTTTAGCCGTATCTGATAATGCATGACTGATTTTTGGCAAGAAAACCTAACACTGGCTCCAGCAGACATCACATCGCTGAGGATGCCTGAAGTGTTTGTAAATCATAAAGTCTACTTTTAAACCTCCAGTTCATTTTCACAGTTCCTGCTATCATCATGTCAAGATTTTGTATGTAATTACCCTTGTTCGTCTTTACTTTGTATGCAGCCTTGAGAGTTTTCAAAATATTTGGCAAAAGAGATTCAGATTAGCGCACTTGTGCAAAAAGACAAGCCGCAGGAATTAAACTCAGACTCCAGCAAACAATTCCTCATGCAGCCACTCTCCAAGCAATGAAGCTGCTGTTTTTGCTGGCAGTTGAAACAGTCAAGGGAACAATCACATCTCTCTCGGCAGAGGGCAGTGGTATCCTTGCTTGTGGTATCACACCACTTTTTGCTACTGAGCTGAAATCATCCTTTAAAAAAAAAAAAGCAAAGCCCTACTGCCTGGCGGCAGCAGGGTGCTGGATTTCTCTGCAAGCTCAGAAATTCAGGTGCTGAGCTTCTTGCTACGACCATATGCTTCTGTGAAACTTGCATTGTTTTCCAAGAGGCAAATCATTTTTCCTTTCCCTACCATTTTGAAGTAATAGGAAGAATCTTGCTGGCTGGGCTGGTATTATAGCTTTTTGCTTGCTTGTTTAAACTGAGGGGGTTCTTTCTTCAGTATAGTTAAAAAGAAGATCTTTCTAATCTGGCATCAAATCATGAAAGGTATTGAATCTGTATAGGTATAACCACTGTTTAATCCTGCCAAGCTGAACTGTTTTTTCTGCTACGGCTCTTTACCTTCTGTAACATCCCAGCTTTCTCTTTCTGTTAGGCTCAGAAACAATTTAATCTGGGTCCCAACCACATTATATAGGATAATCACTCTCCGTGTGACATGAGCTCAAACCAATCTCAGATTTATTTTGTAGCATATGCTGCTGCTTATTAAAATTGCATGAAAGTATTGAATTGCCTCAGCGAGAGGGGCTCTGAAGTCATTTCAGTAGGAACACACTGCATTAAATGAGCAGTCAGCCCTGGAAGAGTGACTTTGGAGGTTAGTTCCAGAACAAACAGGCCTAGCTACTGGTATTGACTCTTCAGCTTCTAAGGGCTTTCTAAATATTTTTGTGGAAACACAGTGCTGAATTTGGCCAGTGTCTCCTTCCCGTTCTTCCACCAGAAACTCTGCATGTTCCTTGTGACTCCACAGACTGCCAGCTGTGCTGCACAGCTAGGACCCTTCCTTGGGAAGGTAAGACACGGTGGAAGAGGGGATGTTTCACACCTATTTTAATGACTGCTCACTCTGTAGGTCATTTGTCCCATACTGTAGCTGTGGTGGCCCTCTTGGCATGTCGTGTGGCCCTGCTCTGGAGGGAGATGGCAGGGTATGTTCTGCCATACAGCTGGGGTTAACAGCTCCAGGGGTTGATTTTTGATCCTTTCAGACACCTCCGTGCATAAACCTGACAGACATTCTAAGTTTGGTCCTTAGTTCTGGTGTTCATTTCCAAAGGGGGATTTAGTGACAGATTAAAGGTAAGGAGAAAGCAAAAAAAAAAGAAAGAGGAATCAAACAACTGCAGAAGTACACAAATTGATACCAGGAAAAAAAAAAAGGGGGGATGCAAATGTCACATGGTATAATCATGATAGATGATTCTGGCCTTGCTGTGTCCTCTTTGTGGTGTTTCTTCTGAACCAAAGGGAGCCCAACACGGTCTCCCAGAAGCAGCTAAGCATTTCTCTGCCACAGAAAGGATGAGAGCTGAGGAGGAATTAGCATGACCTGTCAGTAAAATCCATTGCTTAGCCAGTTTGGACCAGAAATCTCTTCCTCTCAATACTTTATAATAATTTGTTTCCTTTCGCTGTTTCCTAGGTAGAAATGAAGCACTTCGCTCTCCTGATAGCTGCTAAGATGCTTAGCTGGACAAAATAGCGTAAGTCAGTGTTTTCTACCATTTCCTTGTCTCCCTCTCTTTATACTTGTAACAGTATAAAAGCACTGACTGTTGGTGAACATGGAAGAGAATTGGTGCTTTTGTAATGACTGAGCCAGGGGAATTCCCAGGACAGGCATTTGAAGGTAAAAATCACATAGTCCTACCTATTCTGTATGTTGCAAAGCCCATGTTTTAGGGACTAATAACTTTCTGTGTGCAGTAAGTAACATTTTCATTTTCTGATGTGGGAGCCTTCCATGGCTTTCTCCACCCCCCAGTTTCAGAAATAGCAGAATGTTTTCAGAGCAGGACTTTGATATGCAAACCATAATATAATTTCTTGGTACTCTTTTAGACTGTCTTCAAAAGTAATGTTACAAGGCTGTGGGAAAAGTGTGGGGAAAAAACATTGAGCTGCTATGGTGTGATCAGATCAGCTGGGTCTTCCCTCTGAGTGAATATGAGATCGCTGGGGTCGTCAAGGAGAGATCTTACAGAGAAATGTCACTTGGCCGCTGCGCCGGCTACTTAAGGAAACTCTGTGGGGAACACCATGGAGAAGTCTAGGAGATTCAGAATGACAGCTAAGATCAGAATTCCAAGAGTGTTTGGTCTTTATAGCAAAAGCCCCCCCAAAGTAGCAAAATTATGACATATTTCTTGGAGGAGAAGATTGACTTTCCATTGTAAACTGAGAAAAGAAATGGATTTTCAGCTTTCAGCATGAGGCATTTCCTCTTTCCCATTTTGTTTGAATCTCTGCAGAGATAGATGACATCTACTGAAAGTAGTCCTAAACAGGATGATGCAGCCAGGCCTGCTGCTCTCCCTTCTGCAAGAACCTTTCCCAAGCCTGACATGGACAGAGAACACCATGCATCTGTGGCTCCCTTACCAAAACCTTCCCTCTTCTCTGCTCAAGGCCATTCCCATTTCTTCTTTTTTGCTTCTCCCTGACTTTGGAAATACCTGGCCAGAGAGGGAACCTGTCCACATGTTCTCTTCTCTGCCTGCCTGATCAGGCAAAGGAGGGAGTGCTGCGGGTTATACAGCCTGAGAGACTGGAGAGGGCAGTACTTTCCAAGTTTCCAAGCTGCCTTGGAAAGAAGTTTGGGGTGATGGTAAGGGAGAACAGTGTAGGGGCCAGGAGCAGAAACAAAGCAGAAAGAAAGAAAATCCAGATTTCTGTATGGTCTCCCAGAAGAATTGGACTGAAACTTGGCATCTCTGGCCATAGCAACAAGTAGAGCAGTAAAGAATGACTTGGTACAATGCAGTGCTTTTTGAAGGAGATGACAAGCGTGAAGGAACACTTCCAAAACCCTGAATTCAGATAGATCTATGTCACAGCTGAGTCTCTGGCAGCTCTCAACAGAATTTCACTGAAAGTGAAGAAAAAAAAAAGAAAAAACAGCCAGAGTTACAAAGCTGAAAGAGGAGCTTTAGCTAAAGCTATCAGCTGACGACCAGCAAAAATGGGAGATTATAATGAATCTATACTGGGAGGTGAAACAATCTGCAGGGTTTGCTGCTGCAGTTGATCGGCATTGGGCTGAGTTGATGTGGTTACAAGAACATCTTTGTGCTCAGCAATATTCCGTTGTTGGCCTAGTGCCTTGAGGCTTGCATGCTATGGAAATATGGATGAGGAGATGAAAACTTGAGTTTGTTTAAAGGATTTAAATCTGAAGATGGCAGGCCCAGGAGAGGGATTCTGAGCTCAAGCATGTAGGTCATGCAAGAGAGGTCTTGTCTGCACTAGCAAGTTAATATGAAATATAGTAAAAGTGTTCCTGTTAGTTCAACCCTTGCCCCCACACACGAAAAAGTCCCCTCATTGCATAAAATGGCTGGAGAAACACGAATCAACAAACCAAGCAGAGAACAGGGTGAACCCTGAGTGAGTTCGGTTCATCCTTTGCCACTGCTATTTCTCTATAGTACAGACCCACGTTAGAACCACTGAGACAATCAGCAGCGCTTACTCCCCAGTATTTCCACTTGTGTTTTCCTCACTGTCTGCCAGCTCCTTGCTTCCCATTTATGAGCTTATTCACCTAGTTGCAAAAGGCTTCCAGCACCCGTAATAGCAACCACCTATCTTCAGCGTGGAAGTCTGTGCTTTATTATTCTGAAAATGTGCCTCAGAAGACCTCATTTCACTGTTGCCTGCTGATCCAGCACCAAGTTACGGGAGAATCACTGGTGTGATGCTACTGTAGTCTGTGATTTTAGGGAGAAGGATCCGGGCTGAGAGCTTTCTGGAGTTATTCCAAATGAGCTGTCATGAGAAGAGAATCCAATACACAAGACCTCAGTGCTGAGGGAAAATCAGAGGGTTTCATGTACTCAGAGAAAAAGTGTAGAACTATAAATGCTAACTCAGTAACTCCCCAGGAATGAGCATGTGCCACGCTGGGACTGAACACATCGTTAGCAAATCCCTGAGGCCAGCTCTCTATTTCAGACTGCACTGTATAACAACTCCAAGGAACGTACAGACACAGAGGATGCTGATAATTTCACAGTTACTGCTTCCCTGTGAGCCATAAAATAGAAGTGCTCTGAAGCTCCTTCACAGGAACACAAAGGTAATGTTTTCCAGAGCCATCAAAAACTGGAGAATATAGGTGTGTTCTCTGCAAACTAGGAGAAAAGAAAACAGAATAGCCTGCTGCCGTCACTGCGAAAGGAGCCACTCAGCTGATCAGGCAAGCTTTGTGGGCTGAAGCTATAGAACTGGTCCCTTGCAGAAGAAATACTGAAGGATGTAAAGTTGGCTTAAGTAAACAGAAATCTCAGGGTCATGTACAATCCACGGTGGATTCATGCTATATCAGCATCTCCCCTGGCAGCACAGACTGTTAATGCACGTCACACGTCTGCCCTTTATCACAAGCGGCCCCTGGGAAAAACTTTGAGACAGATCACTCAAGGTAATTTTGTAGTGTGACTACATCCTGAGAAAGAAGAGACAAAAAGGGAAAGGCAGACAGCAGACAGCCAGGCGGTCTCTAAAATGCTGAGGTCAAATTCCCCTTTCTGTCACTCTTGGGTATGAGAAAGTTGAGGATGACACAGATAGGTAACAGACACACTGCCAGCAGAGACGGACAAGGCAGCAGGCAAACTTAAACATACACTCGTGTGAGCACAGCGATATAATCTCTGACTATCAGAAAGAAGATGCCCAGGTTTCAGTCTTAAATGTCTCAACTTCTCTGCATAGTTCCCATTGCACAGTAAATATCTCAGCTGTATGAAATGTGCTGTTGGCTCTAGGGAGGTATTATTTCAGGTTGGCTGCAGCTGGGAGTATGGAGCATGGCTTCAGGCCTCATTAGGTGTACACTTGACAAGTTTTCTGCACAAACGTAAATGGAAGAAAGGTTTTCTTAAGAAGACAAGGCTTGTACAGTCATCCTGTGTGTGTGGTGAAAGGAGTGTCTGTCTGTCAGCCCCATCTGTCTTTTACCTCCAGTAACTTTCAAACCTGTTTGCTAATCTTACACAAATCAGATGGAGAAGCAGAGGTTCCAGAATATTCAGTTCCTATAAGTTGAGGCCAATTAGAGGACAGTCTTAATTAATACTCTGAATGGAGAAAACCTGTAGATGAAGAAGAATTTAAGTTGGCAGGGGTCACTGGAACTCATCTAGGCCGGTCTTCTGCTCAAAGTGCAACTAGCTTCAAAATTAGATCAGGTTGTTAAGGACCTTGTTTTGGAGACCTCCAAGGTGTCAGAGAATCCACTCTGGCCCTCAACGCAAATGCACAGAGTGCAACTCCCTTGGCTCTGCTACGCAGGCCTCAGCAAACTACTTTTCCCTTCTTTTAAAGAGGGCTTGGAAGTGGCAGCCGAAGGCAAAGTCTGCAGTGATCCCCCACACCAGGCAGCCCACAGGACTCAGCTTATGTTAAATATATTTAACCAGCAGCTAGTTACTTAATTTTGGCATTCTGTGTTAGTTAATGATTAAAAGTACAAAGGTCAAACTCAGAGACACAAGGCTTTGTATATCTCATTATTTGCTTTACCAGAAGCTACAAGGGAAGGAGTGCAGCTCTGTGTGAGTGGGAACTACGGGCTACATATCCAGCCTGACAAGCTAATGAGAACAAGTCATTCATTAACAGAAGACTTGCTGCTAGGCAAACACACACAGCTGGTATGGGAGAAGAATTTGGATGTGAAATGAGACAGTGTAGTTGTTTTTTTATAAGACATTTCCTACTTCAGCAAGTTTACAGTCTAAATAGAGACCACACAAAACACATTAAGAGCCTGATCAGAGAAAGTTTAGGGCTTATGTATTTTCTGAGAGGCATGGTAATGAGCGGAGAGGCAGAATTTGCAAAGAGAATGGAAAGATTTGCATGTTTAACAGAAGGAACAAGTTTTAAACTTAAGTGAGATTTGATTACAAATGTATATGCTGATCTCTTGGGTACTATTCTGTTCTGTGCACTCACACAAAGAAACTCATTTGCAGAAACATCTCTAAAAACCCTGGTGCTTTCTCCTGCTTCATTTCTACAATTACACTTTTCTTTGGTTAGTTTCACATTACTGAGCACTTTTTAAAGAAAAAGATTCAATTTGAAAACTAAAAAATTGAGATATTTAATTCTGTATTACAGTATGAGGCAGGAACACCGTGTCATTTGAAAGACATGGTAATTGCTTGCAATTCTTGCATAATTAAATAAAAAAGCCTACCAAGGAAGAATCTACCAGGTCCTTGTCAAATTAAACAGTAACAATAGTTGAGACTGAACTTTCACTTTAAGAACTGATTTAATTATTTAGGACCATTGTATAGAGCATGGCATCAGTCATGGCTGGGGCACGTGGGCATTGACCAAAGCAGTCCACAGCAAGTTTGGATCCATGCCACCCTGAATTTGTAACAGAGAACACCAATCCTGCAAGAAGTTGTACACTTAGGTTTCCTGACAAGACCAGAGACTAAATTCAGAAATGATTCAGTACCGGGAATGCAATCACAGAGAGATTAATTACTTTAACAAGGGCAACATTGCATTGTTTGGTTTTCAGTATGACTTAGAAAAGTGCACTAAAGGTGCTGGGAACTCTGGCTGGCAAAGTATGAATGACAACCAGAGGGGGCAAGAAAGATGACAGCGGTGAAGGAAGCATGAGGGGAAATCAGCATGTGAAGCAAAGAGCATGGAGAGGAATCAATGATAAGTCTATTCCATCTTATTTTAACTGCACATCTTAGAAAACCAAGATAAGGATTTTTTTTTTTTTCCCTAGCTA
The DNA here is from genome assembly GCA_011075105.1 of Heteronetta atricapilla. NCBI lineage: Eukaryota > Metazoa > Chordata > Aves > Anseriformes > Anatidae > Heteronetta > Heteronetta atricapilla. Next base: position 11,240,120 of record CM021738.1, read on the forward strand.
ATGTAGCCTTTATTTTGTTTGTAGCCTTTATTTTGTGCTTTGCTGACTCTAATTTAAATATAGTACAGTAGTCATCAGAGGAATCTATGGTGGGATGAGTTTGGTCTTAGGGGCATTGATGGAGATAGTACAGTAAGCATTGCACTCTGAAGCATTTGCTATCCTTTAGCTAAATGTCAGCTCTTTGGCTACAAACCTCTCAGTGAGAAAAAAGTGAAAACACAAAACAAAAAGCTTCCATCTGCAGAGTAGAGATCTCTCACTATCCAGTCAGCTAGTAAGACTTCAAATTAAGAACCAAAAGAATTAGGCTCCTAAACACATATTAAGGCAATGCTGAAAGTCTGGTGGCAAAACACTCCTATTGACCCTCCTGCAGACAAATGCCTAAAGGCCTGAATCATCACCAGCACTGTTGAGGCACCTCATATTACCTCAGCAGATGTACTTTATCACTTAGACACACTGTGCAAGTTGAGTACTAATTTGCAATTGCCAGCAGGTGCAGAGACTTGTCATCATTTTCTGTTTGGTAGAGACATCATTTTCCAGAGAAAAAGGCAAACAAACAACATTCTTAATGTTCTTACTAGCAACCTCTACAACCCTTCGTGCCTTAAACAGATGCTTGGGAAGGGCGCTGCAGCTGTAGCACTCACACAAATGTATCAGTCAGGAAAACAGTTACTGAAGAAGTCCTGGAAGTTGCTTTGTCCATGTCCCCCCACCTCTAGCTCTGCTCTGATGGAGGCCATGAAAATGTTAAGGCTATACCATGATGGGAATAGTTCATGCACAGCCTCAGAGTAGTTAATATGTTCCAGTGCACAGTTAATAGATATACACACAATGACCAGCCACACAGGATCCTGTGAGGGTGGTTAGTTGGACAGTATACCTAATGCAAAAACAGAATGGTTGTGTTTGTAGGGTTTTATTTTAACTACCATGGAAGAAAAGAACAGTTGTTAGGAGAAGAAATTTCATCTGTTAAGGGCTGCACGTGAACCTTTTGTGCTGTTGGGCAGAATCTGCTAGAAAGCTGCACTTCCTGAGAAAGCTTTTCTGTTTGTAGCTGCTCATTGAACATTGAAGTACCTTCGTGCTGCAAGTACTTCAAGCAATCTTGCATGCACTGTGCATACGTTCTAATTTAAATCATAGTAATGATTAAAAATAATTTTTTAAACAACACTGAAATGCTACCTATTGTGCCACGAAAGATCTCTGTGGATGGTTTATGTTAAGAGCTGTCAGTGACAGATGACAGGATAAGTGTATGTCAGAAATTACATTTTCCTTTGAAATGGCTCAGCACTTACAAGCTTTCAGTGTTTATTTCAGGGTAACTAACTTCGTGTCACAAAGTCTTTTATCAGATATTAAAATCTTTCATTCTCTTTTTACTGTCTTTCCCTAGAAACCTTTTGCTCTGACCTGCTGTTTGTGCAGATGAGGGCTGGGTGTTACAGGTAGCTGAGCGGCCATGCCAGAGCCATCTAGTGGACATCACACTCTGCCTGTGCTGATATCCCAGGTGAGTTACAGCTGTCCTGATTTCCATGATTTGTTCTGCTATTGTAGTAAAAGCGCAATAATCTTTGATGTGGGAAGCACAGGTATCCTTTACTCTTGAGGACTCCCCAGATGCCTAGGATCAGGCCCCTGCTGTCCTAGGCAATTCACAAATACCTCAACTAAGACTGGTCATATACTAAATACAGGCCAAATGTTTAAAATAAATCTATTTCTCTGTTCAGCTTTGATACACTGAAGGTGTATGAGCTGGAAGAAGAGCAAAGATTATTCCTAGAACTAATTTTCAAGCCACCAATACAGTAATGCTAGTTAATTTTTCCTGAGTTAGAAACAAAAACTGGCCAGTTGACTCAACACTTAGGCCCAGTAGACTCCAATTTATCCACAGGCTTCTTCTGGCACAGAACCCACACTTCAGGGAAATGACAGCTGTGAGTTCATTACATAAAGTGGAGCACATAGGACTGCTCATCCAGCAATTACTTGATCTTGTGATTTTTGGAGCACACTTGGTATGGAGCAATGTATTGTCAGTACTTAGAAGAAACTCCAAGAAATGGGTACAAGTTAAATACTTAAAATCAGTTCAGAAGTGATTCTAGAAATGCCACATTTCTGGTCAGGCATATTACTGTAATGTCAATGCTGCCTTTGTTTCTTGGTCCTATTATCCCTTACTCAAACAGCTCATGAGATGGCAGATTGACTGGAAGCCCAAAACAGCCAGGAGGGCAGTAACTATTAGGATACCACATTAACACAAAGCTGCCAGCCCTCTTCAAAAGAAATTACCTTCTGACAAACAACCTATTCCTGATAATGCATAAGCTTGATAACATCACAGCTGATAATAATAGGTAGCATTGATACACATTTTACCTCTTCAAAGCACATTGTAATCTTTGCATAGTTAAAAACTGTGACACTTCATGAAGTAAATACTCATTAGCCCCTGTTCTAGCAATAAGGAATGGTGTGGCTCAGTGTCATCAGTGACTCAGTAGCAAAGAGTCATTTTCAGTTTGGAAAGTTTCTTGTTTATATCCCCATCACTCTTCTAGCAGGCAATCCAGAAGAGTGGTCACCAACACAGGCCTGGCATCCCCTGCTGTGTGGGGCCAGAGGAAACAATACTATTTAAAAGATGTAGCTGAGAGCAGCAAGTGGTATACGGTCTGAGGACATAGCTTGTTTAGCAGACTGTCCACAACCAGGAATGTTTTGGGCATTGGTTTGGAAGCTTTTTAAATAGGGTATGGCACAATCTAAAAATACTACTATACGCTAGCAAACGGTAACCATGCTGCAGCCCCCTTCCCTTTGCAAGACCTTTTCAGAAAGCCCCTGCTTGACTCCATCCCCAGTTAAGACATATCTTTGTCAGACAATTTCCATGCAGTTGGACATTAAGATAACCCACAGTAAGCTGTTATACGTGCACAAGCTGCTGACATGGGGAATGAGGGATTTCATAAGGTCTGAGGAATAAGAGCAGTGATTAAACCCAATTCTCTTTAGTGTACCTATGTATAATAGTCTCTTGATATTGGCATCTTATTTTAAAATGCTTATGGCCTTCTTCTGTGTGGTTCTTTAAGATCAGTGAGTAAAAAGGCATTAGGAAATAAAAATACTATTCCTGTTGATTGGAAAGAGTGGTTCTATCCTGCAAGGCAGCTGCAAATGGCGCGAGGGAGTTTTATGTTTGTTGTCTCTCTGCAGTCTCCAGAGAACATACATTTTGTTTACAAGGCAAACCATTTACAAATGCCAAACCCTGCAAATTCTAGCTGGAATGAGACCAGGAAAAGTCTCCACTGTGGAGTGTACCTCTGTGGACCAGTTCTGCCTGAGACTGTCCATCCTGCAGAGACACCCTCTGCTCATATCCACATAGCCGTGACCCTTGTAGGTCCCAGGACTTGGCAGTGCTTACCCCGTGCTACACCCCAAATACTCCCAGGGCTATTTTAGGAACTGTTTCGTTGTGTGTTATTAGCCAGCTTCTCTCTAATTCCTGATCTCCCCCGTGTTCTTAGTCCATGAATGCAGTAAGTGAAGGCATTTCTGCCTGCACAGGCTCCTCGCTCCTGTTCACCCTAGCCCGTGTCAGAGAGCACACCAGTCTGGCTGGGTGAGCCACCCCTATTTAAAGGCAGAATTGTTACTGCAGCTGGGCGCATTTTGAGTGCATGTGAGAGTATGGCTAGCGTTTTGGTAGCTCCTGGTGACCCTGGGAAGGTAGAACATGACTTCAGAAGTGTCACTGGAAATTTCATACACAAAAGCTGATTTCCATGGAGGAGCTTCTCCTCGCCATCCTGGCCTAGGACAGTCACACGAAGATCTAGATATGAGTTGCTGGGGCTCCTTGGAGGCTGCCTGCCAACAAGCCAACGTGACACTGCTCTCAGTGATGTGGTGAGGGCATCTGAGACTAACAGCATTGCAGCTCATCCCCACAGAGGCAAACATGGCCAATACATCACTGAAAGAGTAGCTAGCTTAGAGAGCGGAATACCTCCAAGAACCTAGGTCTTCTAAACTGCAACAAGCACACGATCTCTCAGGATGAAACCTCCTTCCTTCTGCTTTGAATTGGAAAGCCTTATGCTAGAGAAGCTGAAAGAAGAGAGCTTAGTTGCACGCCAATTAGCGATGATGCGTGCTCAGCCACCTGATGACAAGATGCTGCTGCCAGCCGCGCCTGTCCAGCAACACGCCTGATGTTACTCACACCGCTGTGCCTTGCTGTTCCTCCCTGCCCTCAGCCCGGGGAGGATGAGGAGAAGGAGGGCAGGTGACATGCCGCAGCCCAGGGAGTTCACCTAGGGCCTGATGAGCAGTGGAAGAGGAGGTGCACGTGGTGCAGGCAATGCACACGAGTGGGGACACGGTGTGTGCACAACGAAGAGGAGGGCCTGGAGGAGGTTGGGTTAGCCATCCAGGCCTGCAGGCTGCCACCTGTGTGCCAGGGCCACGAGGAGGGTGTGAGCTGTCCTTCTGGGACCTGGACCGCGTGGCAAAGTGACCCCATGTTTAATCCACCTGCTTTGGTGCGTAGGCTGCAGCCCAGGTAAGGGCCCAGCTTTAGCCTACAGTAAGGCTGTGTTCTGAGATCATGGGGTCATTTTGCCACCAGTGGGATAACCCCTGGGGATGCGTGCAGTGACACCGATGCAAACGCCAACGTCCGAGCTCAAGCTGTGATGGACGCGTGGCTGGGCATCGCTGCGATGGTGATGGGGCTGGGCACCACCAGGACGGGGCTGAGCCCCGCTCCTCGCAGGGCAAACGCACCGGGGCCTTGTTCCTGAGTGCTGCAGGCCTCACCCCAAGGCGTGAAGGAACCCGCTGATGTGCAACATATCGCGATATGGGACGGCCACGAAAGCTGAAAACACACTTAGAAGGGACAGACCCCGAGCTGCCCAACGCGTGGAGGAGCACAAAACGCCCCGGCAGCGGCACAGCTCCCCCACCGCCGTTCCCCTTTTCCTTCCCCGCGCCATCCATCGCGACCGCTGTCGCGACGGGCGGGGGCGGGCTCCCCGGGAGGACCGGAGGTGGCTGCGGGAGCCGCTCTGCCCGCTCCGCCGGCGCTCTGTGGTTTAAGATGGCGGCGGGGGCCGGGGGGGCGAGGCCGTGAGCGGCGGGCCGGGCCGGGCCGGGCCGGGCCGGGGGGCGGCGGCATGTGAGCGGGGGCCGCGGCCGGCAGCGCGGCGATGGGGCAGCAGGTGGGCCGCCTCGGGGAGCCGCCCGCCGGCCTCCAGCACCACCAGCAGCAGCAGCAGCCGCGGGCACCGCGCGGGAGCGGCGCGGGCAGGCCGGCGGGCCGCCGGCGGGAGGCGACCGGGCGCACGGCGGAGGGCGGCTTCAACGTCTTCGCCCAGCACGGTGAGCGGGGGGAAGGGGCCGGGGGCGGCCTGCCGCCGGGCTGGGGGCTCAGGGGGTGGCGCTGGGCAGGGCACGGCAGCCCCGCCGCGCTGCTGCCACGTCCCGGGGGATGCTCGGCTCGGCTGGGTGCGGGCCTGGCAGAGGGCTCGGGGCCGGGGGAGCTTCCCCGGGGCTCGGGGGGTGCCCGGGCTCGCCCCCGTGCCCAGCGCCGCCGCGGGGAAGCGGAGCTTGCGGCGCTCCTTAGCTGTCACCGCCGAGGTTCCGAGCTCGGGATGTATATACAAGGATAAATGTTACGCGTGTTTACAAAGATAAACGATACATGTGCTTGCAAGAGTTTACCGAGGAACTTATAACGTGCCCTTCTAGATCTATAACTTGCTGTTGGTATTAGAGAGCCCGAAACTGGAAAGGATTTGGTTTTGATTGAGGTATTACAGCTGCCCTCCAATTTGCAGCTGAAGTTTATGCCTATCCGTTTCTATCTTATCACTGTAAGCTGATACCAGAAATATGCAATGCAACATGATCCATTTGTAACCCCTCTTAGAAGGTGCCTACAACTTCTAATCCCCAATGTTTTGTAACTGTTTTATTATTATCATCTCTGTGGCAGCTCTTTAATAAAATGCACAGGTTTGGGAAGGTATGATGAACCGAAACCTGGCCACCTCAGCAAGAAGATTGAGACTAGGTTTGTGGATGCATCCGCAATACTAAAGAACTGAATCTGCTATGGAGGAGTATCACTGGTTTGGCTGGTCGTAGGTGGAGGGAGGTGTCAGTGTTTGTAGACCAAGGCTGCTTCTGACAAGACATTTTCTTTTGCTCAATAGAATAAGCATAGGCACAAAGATTAAGGAACATCCAACCAGCAGCCTAAACGTAAATATCATCTGCTGTGACTGCTGACATGTAAGTATCTAGCAAAACAAGAGTGCAGCACTAAATCTGGTTCTTAAATTCTCAGTGTTAGCACAGCTTTTGAGTTCAGGGAGCAGTATCAGCTTGGAAACCAAAACAGAACCCTGTGCTTGCCGAAATGCCCGACCCACTCTTACTGCTATTAAAGCTAAGGATTACTTTTTCATTGCTTCTTTCAACCATAGTATCATCAACTTTTTACATGTTTTAGTCTGTCATTGTATTGTATTTTAAAGGCACCTGGGGAGAAACATCGGTCTAAAATCGAGAATGTTGTAAATTCACGATGTTAGGGAGCAGATCTCAGAAGCTATGCACTTATCCTGGTTCTTTCAGTTTGCTGTAATCTATGTCTTCAGTAGCAGAACAAAATTGCTGCGTAGACTGCTAAGCATGACTTAGCAGGCAAAATTACTTCTGCTGTTAAGAGCCTGTCTTTAGTGTTTTGGTACCCAGCTGACTATTTTGTTCTTGTTCTTACAAGACACGCATATTACGAGAAACAGCAAGGCCGTTTGTGGGAAGCATGGGTCAGCATGTAGGGCCTTACCATTACTTCAGAGTAACACAGTTAAGGTTTTCTTGACTCAAGTGCATCTTTTCATTTATTGCTGCATGTTTTAGTCATAACTTAATGCAGCATCCTGAACATGTCCTTCTAGCTCCTCCCTCCGTGCTACTAAATTTTAAAGGCAGAAAGTAGGGAAAATTATTTACTTGTAGTGGCAGGGAAATGGAAAGAAGAAGCTTTCTTAAGCAGGCAGGCACATGAAACAGACTAATGTGCTCTGCCAACCCTTCTGCTCTGTCTTCCATAGAACTAGAAACAAGAATAAGTTTGGAAAGCAAACAGGCTCTGTATAAAAACATTCAGTGACATATAAAAAGCATGTTTCTCTGTTGTAAGAGTGATCATAACATTTAAAGTAATTTCTCCACTACTTATATTGCCTAGACTATTGCTTCAGTGGTAAGGTAATAAATATCATTTTACGTAGTTTTTTGTTGCTTCTGTTATTTTCTTTGCAGACTGTAAAGGAATATTGAAAGCGTCTACTGAAAATAAGATACAGCTTTCTGTTCTTTTAGATTATAGAGACATTTTCTTCCTTTTATTCTTTGTTTCCAATCTAGCTTTTGAGGGTTGCGGGGCAGCCTTCAAACTCTCATCCTTGGTGAATGCTTCAGCCCCGCTGAATTGTTCCCTGAGTCCGCATACGTTTCACTAGACATAAGTGAAAAGCTCACTATTAATAATCTATAGCAAATGCTGGTTAAAGTTGGGTACGTATTTAAACACTTGTCTTGGGCAATAACCAAAGATTCTTGTCAAGTTCCTGGATTTGGAGTTAACTTCCTTTCTCAGAGAAATTGTTCTCTTGCGATCCTGATTACCCTTGTCTGAGATTTTTTTTTCTCAACTCCTATTCTTATTTTTCACTTACTGACCTTCTCCTGTTTTACTTAACCTGGCTTCCTGCTGGCTTCCCTTAAGCGCCACCCTTCTTTTACTGAGACACTCTTGTTGCTGGTGGTATTTTTTTTATCTGCATTGCTTTTTTCTAGTTGTTTCTTTCTGAACCTGACCTGTCCTGTCTCCTGTAGGACATGTATTCAAGTGATGGAAAACCCAGGATTATACGCTAGCACTCTTGGAGCAGTGACTAAACCAGCCAGTCTAAGGATAAGCCTAGATTATCTACCTTCCTTCAGATGCTCATTGATGTGAGGAGGAGTACCTCTTAACTGAGCTAGATCCTTATGGTTATACATCCCTGTTTTAGCTCATGTTGGCAGGTTTTCACGTCACGCAGGAGTGACGTGAACCTTGCCAAGTACTCTTGCCAAAACTCATTTTGATGGATTGCTGCTTCTTGACTGTTTATGAAAATGATCGAAGTAAACGAGGTTTTCAGCCTTAGACCCATTTTGCCACAGGATTTTGAAGAACAGGTTGTGTCAAATGAATTAAGTGTAATGTCTCTTATGCTAGGCTACCAAAAACCTGAGATGAGTATTTTTAAGCAATTAACTTGAAGTACATTTGTCTACAGAAAATGGAGATTGAGTTGAACACAGCAAATAAGTTTGGGACAAACTGATTACAGACGTTCTAGCTACAGCTCTGTAGCAGAAGCAGTACAGATATCCAGAAGTAATGCCTATATGTATTTATGGAAGAAACAAGCAATTTGAAGATGTTTTCTGCTTTATGGAAGGAATATGGCAATCTGTATTGTGGCACCCCGCTATTCTGTCATGGAAACAGATACCTAGATTCCTGGGGAGTTAACTCACTGTAGTATTGAAGTTGAGCAGACAAGACCTAAGCAAGCTGATACGCACACGTTATTTCTTATTAGTGGAGCAGAGTTCTCCAAGATGTAGAAGATGATGATGGATTTTGCAGCCTTTTGCAGTTAGGCCTTCGAAGTGCCTCACTCTAGCATCCCTAGCACAGAATCTGTGATTTATAAAAGCAAGCAATGGATCATCAAGCGTGTTGGTTGCTAATGAAGTACTAGAAAAGAAGAGTGTAAACTGAAGGGTTGTTCAAACACTGCTGTTGCCGTTCACACTGCTTCAGAGTTAACTGGTACTACCGAGACAACTGAGTTGGGAGAGGCTGCAGTGAACGCTGGTTATGATCTAATTCCTACAGTTCTGTGCAGCCAGGAAAGAAAACAAGTACTCGGTGCTGTCACAGGGCAAGCTGGCTTTCCCTTTCAGAGAGGGAACAGGGTAAAGAACAGGAACGTAGTTTATCTCCTTATCCTTTCAGTGGTTTGTCTGAGAGAAGGGGTACAACCAACAACAACTGACAACTTCCAAGTTGCGTTGGCTCTAGTCAGCTCCTTGTATGACCTTTAAACAGTGACATGCTCTAATTTTCTTTCTGAAGAGCGGTGATAACCGTCTACTGTACCAAGATATTCTTTGGAATGGTGTTAGCATGCTTCTCATCTCCGAAAAGACTTGCTGAGTGTTGTAGAAAACATACTGCAGGAAAATCAGATTATTTCAATCCTGGCTGGGAAGCCTTTGCTATACCTGTTTGCGATACTGCTCCAGTTGCCTTGGTGATATATTTTGGGGTAGCGGAAGGCGCTGCCACACTTGAGCTTTTGATCCAGCAGGCGCAGGACATTTGTTCACTGTTTTGTTTTCTAGAGGAGGAGTTTAGCAACCTTTTACTCAGTGCATCAAGGTCAAGCAAGATAAGCCTATACTTTTAAAAATAAAATTATCATTAAAGCTCCCCTAAGGCAGTTGGAGTGCCGTGCCACATGATAAAAACATTCTAAAATAGGAAGAAGCAGAATAACTGTCCCTTTGAAATTCAGTGAAACTGAAGGGTTGGATACAGGAAAATGGAAAGAAGGAGAGAAAATAGGGTCAGTTTAACAACTGTACTTTGTGGGCCTCCTAAAGTGTCCTTTATTTTTCATCCCAGTGAAAGGCAGCAAGCTTGGGCCAGAGCTACTTGCCCGCAGACTTTCCTGTCAGTAAATGCCCTATGCAGATCGAATATAATCGCTGTATTCAGCGCCTGGCTCTTTGTACTGTAAATCAGAAATCTTGTGGGACCATAATGTATAAATAACTCTTAACTAATTATTTGGGGAATAAAGGATAGTTCAGCTAAGTATCCAGAGAAATGTCTCCTGTAGAACATGAAATCATAGGCTTCTTGTTCTCTGCTGCATCATTCTCCATGATATCCAAATTATTCCTGCAAATTCGATTGCATTCAGTGCTCATTTTCGTAACTGGTCTTAAGTCGGAATTTTTGCATACTGTATTTTATAAGTGAGAAGACTCTACCAACTCAGTAGAAGGGACAATATAATGCAGACTACAGACCTGATTTAATTCCTAGCATATATATATACATATATTTCTTACATACTTTTCACATACACCGGGGAACACAGTCTGAAGACGACTGGAATGAAGTTACTCCAAACCATGGGAATTGGAACTATCTTAAAAATCAAATTTCAAAGCCTAGGCAGATCTCTGATTTCTCAGTTCTCTTGTAGCAGATGGTGTGGTACAAGTTGTTCTAGCAATATTTCACAAACTTGCTGTTGCTTGCAAGTGTAATGTTTTGCAGAAAAAAGCTGGATTTTTTTTTTGGGAAATAAGGACATGGCCAAGTGAACAAATCAATGGAACGTGACTGTGTAAGCTATTGGACACAAATTGTCACAAACAGCTTAAATCATCTCCTTTAATCTAGCAGGACTGACAGCTCACATAATTAAGAGTTAGGAGATGGTTGGACTATCTCCTAGAGGTGCTGTGGCTGGGTTGGCTTCCGGAATATTTTATTGCTAGTGCTAATTACAGATTCTGAGACAGTAGGCTTGAAATCATGTTTTCACTGGTGTTCAGAAAAAGTGACCTGTTCTGTGACCCACTTACTTCAGCATATGTCAGGTTCCTAAAGCAGGCTAGTCCTTGCTGAAGTCAAATCATACTTTTTAGATCTTTGTTTTTTAGGATAAAGCTAGATGATCATTAGCATGATTTATTCTAGCCCATTTCTGTTAGCTGACACAACTGAATGTTTCCAGTACACTTATCATTAAGCTGCCTTCTAAGTGCTGCTAACAGCTGACTAGTTCACACTTGTAGGAATCCAACTAATATAAAACCAAGAGAAAGGAAAGAATGTCATACTTATTCCAGTAGGGATACATGTGGAAGTTATTAGAAGTAGTGCAGGGAAGTTGTGTTTAGTGACTTGCCAAACTTATTTTCACCTGGTTGTATTTAAAAAAAAAAAAAAGCCATGGATGGATGACTGCAGACTAAAGCCCCACCTGTATTATAACTGTTTCAGAATCTGATGCCCAAAATCCCAGCTTGCCAAGCGGATTTTTGTTCTTTCAACAGTGTGTAATTATGAGTGACATGGAGCTTAGTAGCTGTAGTGTGAATGAGTGACATGGAGCTTGGTAGCTATAGTGAACAGGTAGCTCTTGGTTGGCTTTGCAGGTGAATTTGCAAAGAAGAATCTGCAAGGTGAATCTGCAAGTTTGCATCTGCAAGTTCCTTCTCAACAGCATTCAGAAGAGTATTTAGTGGTAAAGTAATATTTCTCATACTTGCTCGGACCACCAGGAGACTCCCTCTCAACAGAGCAGGAAAGAAACACGAGTTTGCGCCAAGCGTGATAACACAATTGAGTTTCTGGGTCTGAAAAACTGTTTTTGTCACCATTACTGCATCAGCCCTGGCATCTGGCTGGTTTTGTGGTTATGAGATACTTCGTTTTATTTTAAAGGCTGATCTTGGTATCGTCCATAGAGATTATTCTCAGTAGAATAAGTGACTGTTAGAAAACCATTGAGGCTTCCTGTTGGTAACACTGAAAACCACAACAACAAAGCTCAGTTATATTACCAATATCTGCTCAGGAAGTTTCCCGTGCTTTGTGGTCTTTATATAAAGACATACACATCTCCCAGTGCCAACTGTTTATCTGCAAGCGTGGAAATTAATCTTTTAGTAGGCAGCTTTCATTAGCAGCTAAATCAGCACAGGAGTTTCAAAAAACAGCCCCAAAGCAACTTTGCCATTTCTTTGAGGGGAGAGGAGATGAAGATTCATAGAAATACTTCACTAACAACTGGATTGGTTTCAATTTTTTTTTGTGGCTCTTAAAAGGCCATTAAGTTTATTTCTCAAAAAAGTAAACCCTTTTTTTTTTTTTTGGTAAATTTCCCCTTTCTCCTGTCTCCCTGCCCAAACACGCAGAAGTATTTTTGTCCACAAACATTGTCCTTAGAATCCTAATCTTACTGTGCTACTTCCATTAAAAAATAATTATATACGTTAATAAACTTGGAGCTTCGTTTATGCTGATTTGCAATTACTCTGCGATAATAATCACGTGAGAACTGGAACTACAATTATGTAAGAGGAAGCGGTCTTCAGTGAATGAAAACTCATTTTCCATAGGGCAGTTTTGCAATCCCCCATCCTTCAGTTTGAAGGCTGATTACTGGTCTGGGGCTTGGCCTCTTTTCTGTCCCCCTGTCCCCAGCAGAGACACACTTGATGCTGTTTGTCATGATCCCAGCTGGGCTACGTAAGGTGAACAACTACGGAGAAGAGTAACTCCAGAAAGGCAAATAATGCTGGGAAGGGAAGAATGGGAACGAGCAAAAACTGGAAAAAGAGAAAGATGTAAAAGATCTTGCAACCTCTCCCTAATAGTGCATTTTGGTACATGGGAGACATTTATCTCAGTTGCTCAGCTTTGGAGATAATCCTTTAAAAGACCATCTTTGGTATATTCAATGCTCGTTGAATGAGACAGGTGGGCCTTCTGCACTGATCAAAGTTAGAAGTGGGTTACTTACTGCCCGAGGTCCCTGTAATGGGTGTCATGCTGACAGAGGGGTTTCCTCATGTACCTAATGACTGATAGCAGACACTAAAATAGGAGTCCCGAGGTGCTGGAGCACAACCAGCCACAAATCTACAGCACTGGTCATTTTGGGAAGGAAAAACTCACTGGCAAGATCTCTTCCTTTCATCTTACCAGAGGTGGAATCAAGAACAGTTGACCAGTGAATGCATGTACACAGTCCCTTTATAAAGAGGTTGCACGTGGGACTTCCAGTGGCTTGGCAGAAGATACCAACAATCACTTTTGTTGCAGGTTGTGCGCTCAGCACCATAGCTAATTTTAAATCAGGTGGCAGGCTTGGCTCTGGTTGAAAGAAATGATACCAAGATTGACTGCTGTGGTGGTAGTATGTAGCACCGATTATGAAATACATCAGTTTTTCAGATTCTGTAGCCAATTAAATCCATAATTTTTGGAAAAGTTGACCATAGAGGGTAGTGTGCCTGTATAGTAGATACACCAAAACACATAGGAGCTGCTATTGAAGAAACGCTTCCTCATCACAAATCTGTGTCCACTCCAAAATGGTCCAGCCTAGCAGCTTGCTAAAATATTGTCATGTCCAAGTAGGTTAGCATTTAAACTCCTATGTTTACCTGAAACATGAGAGGTCCAAAAGACATTTACGGAGCACGGATGTTTTCCAGAGAAAAAAACAAAGCTTTGTATGTTCTAATTTTGTAGCCCCTGGATTGTGAAGATAACCCTTAAAATCCAAGCCAGAGTGTGAATTAATACAAGGCCTTCCTTAGCTTACAGTGTCAACTCAGTTTCTCAAGATTATTTCAAAGTCTTTGCTGCCCTGGGTTCATTTTGCTAACCAGCGATGTCACGGAGTTAACAAGACTGTTCAGTTTTACTGCTGCTATTCAGAAACCTGTGGGAGGCTGTGCAACTGATGAGAATATCAATTTTGTGTCGCTGCTTAGCGAGGCAAAGAGCAGAAGTAGAGGCGAGGTACAGCTACACTAGTATTTCAGAAGCATATTTAATAACAGGAGGAGACTGGAAGAACGATCGAGTTGGAAGTCCTTGAAGGGATTTCCAAAGAAATCATTTTGAAGTGCTGTTCCTGGTCCAGCGATCTAACGTGCCAGAACTCGCCAATTAACAAAATAAAGATGATTGTTAAGATCTAAATGAAGCCTTTGTTTATGCAAACTTTTTTAAAAAAACTGATACAAGTTATATCATCTGAGAAGAGTGAAATGAAGTCTTCGTAGCCACGTGAATAGCCTTCAAGACCTTTTGAGCTAGCTTGCAGCATAGCTTTCTTCCCCTACTAAATCACCGGCTCCAGCAAAGCTTGAGGTTATGCTGGCCTGAGCCAGCACGGACCTACTGCTTGTGTTTAATACAGTTTCTTCGTAGAGAACCAGTTTTAATTGTAAAGCTTTCTTTGTGTCCACAGTTCACTTCAGTACAAGCAAGAGAAACGTGTCCTTTGTCTCAGAGCTGATTTGTAGTTCCTCTCTCCTATAATTTTTTTTTCCATCTTCGGAGTAGCTGTAAAGCAGCAAATAAAATCGCTCAGTCTAATAGTTGGCACTTCCCTCACTCAGATATCTGAAGTTAAAATAGCAACTTAAAAATTGAACTTTAAGTCCCTAAGTGTCCTACACGTGCTTTTTAGAATATCCTGGTTACTGACAGAGTTGTGTCTCGGTAAGGGTGCCGTTCGAGGGGCGTGCTGATTACAGAACACAGGCTGTGGTACAGATGCTCTGAAATGTTCTTGGACCACTTTGTGGTGGTATCACTCTGTTCTAGTTTGCTTTCAGACTTTTACTGTCTGGATTGGCCTCAAGTAAGCGGTGATGAGGTCAGTCATTTGTGGCAGTAATCTAAAAAAACTAGTGAGGGCCGGCTCTCTGCAGGCTCGGGAGAATTCTTATGCTGCCTCCTGACTAGAAAGATGAGGGGATTTGGGTATTTCCCCCCCCCCCCTTTTTTTTTTCCTCCAGCCAGGGAGAGTTGTGCAGCCTGGGGAGGGATGAACAGTGTTTTTGTAATTGATAGCAGCTTGAAATCTGTGCTCTGCCCCCATTGCCCAGTGAAGCACAGCAAAATACCTTTCACTAGTTACAAGTTCTGTGCTTGTTATTCAGTACTGTATTTGTTGGTTTTACTAAATTTTGATTTACGGGTGCTTTTAAAATCTCAAGAGTAAACAGAGAAAGCAGAGGTACTGTATCAGATGAAAAAGGCTTTCTCTGAGAAGATCCTTAGAATAAATAGGGAAATGGTATCTAATGTCTGCTCAAGAAGCTATGTGGGTGTTGAGGTTTAACAACACAGTTAAAAAAAAAAAATAATCTGGTTTTTTCATGTTAGAAGCTGAGACTTTTTTCTTTTTAAAATCAGAAGTCTGATCTGAGCTACAGAAGAACATCTAGCCTGCTTTTCATAGTTTTCCAGAGATGCATTAAGTGGTGTAGGACTGGTGTGCAAAAGCAGTAACTGCTCAAATGAGTTTGCATAGCTGTCTAATGAAATGTATCTAGCAGCTTCAGCTCTTGTCTTTGTCATAACAGTACTGCTAAATTTGTTTTGTCAGAAAATGTTTTAATTTTCTGGCTTTAAATGATCATATTTATTAAATATTTAAATTATTTAGGGCAAAACCATCAGAGCACTATGGTATAAATCCAAGCCATTTAGCTGAGCAGTAACTCACACACGTTAGCACCACGTTGAAGTAAGCCAGATGTTTAAATCTGCCAAAGCTGAGCTTGTCTGGAGTCTTGCACAGAAGTTCTAATTCTTTCTTTGATAAGTCCTGATAGCTCCAGTCTATTTTTTTCATCAAATAGTTTAAGCGAGACACTGTGTCATACCATGAACACTAGCTTGCATCATAACAGTAGAGTTGCAGCAATTTTTTTTTTTCCTGTGTGTGCCTTGCAGAGTGTTTCTGCTTAATCAAATGTTTTTCTCATTCCAGGGTTTAGTGGCAAAGCACATAACTTTGCTTCTGGGTGCAGCCTAGCTCTCGAGTTGTGCTCACCTGGCCTCTCAGGAGCTGCACAGCCCCAGGTGGACAGACTTAGTGCTCCTATTCCACTCACCTGTGTGGTGGACTATGGAAACTGGCATGCCTTACAGCAACCTAATTATAGACTGTTTAGACTCAGGTGAGCTTTGCTGGTTTTCTTGCTTTACACATGGGGGATGGTATCCCCAGGTGCTGATTAGCAGCTAACATGCACAATTAAACTGCAGCTCACACGTGAAGCATTGCTAGTTAGCATTTGTTCCCGGACAAGGACAGCACCTAAGGAACCTCTTAGGCAGTCTCTTTGCTTTGCCATCTCCCCACCAAGTTCACCTTGTTGCTTTTCTTTGGAATGCCCATCGCATTGCCAGTGGGAAGCAGGTGAGTTTGAAACAGAGCTATCATGGTAGCTGAGGAGCAGGGGCAGCACACTGAACTTGATGTAAAAGGATCAATTGCAGCTGCTTTTGTAGAAAATTATTTTCCAGCTTACCACGAGAGGGTGCTACAATGCTTTGACTTAGTTTATCTGTTACTAAACGGTTTTTCTGTTAGTAAGTTAAAAGAGTTTTTCAACATTAGTGTGTTTTAAGTAACTGTTGGCTTAGGAAAGACAAGATACAAGTTTCATAAGCCAGATGTAGCTGTTTTAAGTTGTAGTGGATACGTGTTTCTTTTGCTTTTGCCTGTAAGAGCTGAACTGCTTCCTTTTCAGTTTTGTTTCTGTTGGGCTTCATCCTAGGTAACTTCATCTGCCAGAAAGAGAGGTTTTCCAGGCTATTTTTGTATGAGAACACAGGCAACCTTTCTTACGTGATAAGACAAAGTCTGATACTTCTGCTGGCTGACCAGAGCCCTCAAATTAGAGCTGCTTCTCTTTGCTTCTGTGTGCTTTTCTCATCATGGCAATAACACTTGCCTGTTTTGTGGAGATGTTTAGACTTAACTTTAGCATAAACACACACAGGAAAGCTGTCTGCAGGCTAGAGGTTCGGTCACCCACTCTTGTCTCATCCTGTAGGCTGTTTGTTGTGGTTCTAGAATATTCCAAAACACTTGTGGCATGATAATAGGTCTGAAAGGTTAGTGTTTGTGTTAGTTATTCAACTTGTCTTGAAATGCAAACTCAAAACACAGCGCTTTACTGGATGTTATATCACACTTGCATAAAGATGTTGCAGTTCTAGTGACTTGGCACCAGTTAGTGAAGTTCAGTGTGCTATCCTTGGTTGTGGCTATTATTCCACCACCAAACAAGAGTGAATTGCAGTAGGCATTTGTATAGTAACATCGTTGGCTGGGAGACAGAGATCCTAAACTTGGTATTAAGCTTTAGGCACGTAATTACCAGAAAATCAAATCACCTGACACTACTGTGGTGTTCATCCTTGACTGCTCAGCTGTGGGGTAGTTGTTACACTACATTAGGACACATTTGTGTTTTTCTAAAAAGTCACCTGTCATTCCCTTTAGTACTAGTCAGTGACAGGCCACATTAAAAGGAATACATAAAACAGGTCATAAAGGTCATAAAACAGACTACTAGAAAGGACGTAGGAAAATCCATTTAAAATATAACTAAGACTTCCTCTGACTTGCATATTATCATGTAAATGCACGAGTGTGAGCTCTGGTATGCAACAACTGTCCTTTTCTTCTTCCCCCCACTTTCTTAATTTGCTATGAGGTTGAGGTGTAAGTGCATTTCAGGCCTTGGCATCTGGCTTTGTTACATCCACCCACCCATTATTTCCTCTTACAGAAAGATTAAAACACTGTTCATCACAATTATCCCCAATGCTCCACCCCCCTAGCCTCCAGGGAGATGAGCTTGTAATTTTCAAAACCATAAAAGCTGTTATAGAAGCAGCATCTTGGTTTGTTAATAGAGAAACAGGTTTTAGTATAATGAACTGCTCTGGCACAGCAGCACTTTGGTTCACCAAACTGGAGGCTAGCCTTACAGGGGTTGCTCTCTAAAATTTGCTTGTAGAAATCAGATAGTTATGCAATGTATTGAGAAGCAAGCATCAGTCTATTCTGAATACCCTGTGAAATGAGGCTTGTCTGAGGTAAAAGGCAGCAGAATCGAATGTCCAGCAGTAGGTGCTGGTGACAAATGAGGAAGAATGACTATTTCTTTTCTCATGAGCATTTAGCACTCTTATGTAGCTGCCTGTATCTTTGTTTTGAGCCATATCCCATCTGAAAATTAGGAGAAAGTCATGACAAACTGGCTAAGTCTGGTCTTTCTGTTCCTTCAGTATATAACATTCAAGTCTGTACTGTGGGATTTTCTATTATGTGCTGCTGTACCACCTTACCTTGCTTTCAGTCTGCTTTCTGGTCTTGCTGTTCCTTACTGTGCTGTTTGACATACATGCCCCTTGTTTCTTCTGTGCTTTTTATCCTTCCTGTCACTTCAATAACTTAATTTGCCTGTTTTTTCCTTATGTTCTCTTGCCTGGAGCAGGTCAGGCCCCCATCCTTTTTGTCCTGTTAACATGGGGTCTTCCTATCTGACTGTCCCTTCTCTTGATGGAGGAGTTTGTTCCCTAATCCTTTGCTGACAAATGAAGGCTGCCAGGTTCATTGGAACCAGGAACGCAGACACCCAAGGATTGAAGATTTTTTTTTCTCCATGAAGATACCATCTTTGCTTAAATACAAAGTGATATTGATAAAAATTCCTGCAGTTAAGAAAACTTTCTGTAGTAGTTAGCTGTTTAATCTTTTCCTCCCGTTACTAGTAGTAAGCATATAAAAGGAAGACAGTTTTACCGTAGAGATGAGAGGCACGAGTAGAGATGTAAAGATGAGTAAAGATGGTTTATGCAACAGATCTCTAGCAGAACTACTGACATTTTGAATTGTATGCTACAGTGTCCTTTCCACAGGAGCATGCTTTTTTTCAAAGTTCAACCATAGAGGCTTTCTATTGTGCTTTGTCCTACGACAGATTTTCTTCCCCTTTTTTTGTGATGGTTGAATTTATCGTTTCAATCCTAGTTCATTAGTATGAGAAAGTGTAGGGGAGTTTGTGGTGACAGCATCAGTAGTTCAAGACACTACATGCTTTCAAACTCTCATACACTTGTTCTTGAAAGCATTATTCGTTAGTTAGGTACTGAGAGGATTTCATTGTGAAATCTCTAAATACTGCATTTTAGGAAGGATGGCTGCCCAGCACCAGTTTTAGTCCTGCTTTGGCACAGCTTCCGGTGTGATATTTAGCAAGTGACTTTTTTTTGCTTTATTCCTTCCTCTGCGTAGCGGGGATATCTCCCCACTCTATAGCACTGTCAAGAGAATAAAATATCCAAACTGTGAGGCTCTGTATCAAGTGCTACAAAAATATCCCATATAGTGTCGAGTCATAATATTAGCATGCCCTGACTCAGAGCGTTCTGTAGGCTGTGAATTTAATGCATGTGTGAATAAGCATTTACTGCTAGCAGAAAGCACAGCACGCTTAGCTCTAGGGAGGGCCACCACCCACAGAGCAGGTTCAGCCTCAGCAGCAGCCCGTGGTCTGGTACCTTACCCCTCTCTTTTCTCCTTTCCTACTTCCCTGCTGGGATGGAGTTGAAGACAGAGTGAATTCCTTCAGTTATTAACAAGTGTTTCAGCCCAGTTTGTGGATCTTGCTGTTAATTGTGGACACTCAAGCAAACCAAATGGTTATGTACTAGAAGGTTTGGAAGCAAGTCTGACTAGAACTTTTACCCTCACTGGAAGAGATCGCTGCATCTTGTGACAAGTCTAGAGAACAATTTTGCCCCTGGAGAACAATTATCTGCTTTAGAGAACCTTCCCTGTTTGGGATCAGATACTCATACTGCTGTTTCCTGACTGCCTCCTGTGTAAAAGAACAGGCACACTACCTTATGACATGTGTCTCTCTCAACATTACAAGTTAGCACTCATACAATTTTTAATCTGAAAAAAAAAAAAAAAAACCACCCAAAAAACAATTGCATCTCAGGCCCGGTCTCCAAGGAGGAATGCTCAGTCCTTTCAGCAGCGTGCCTCTGAAGACAGCTGCGCAGTTAGTGTTCATGTCTGCCAGGGTCTGCACCCTCCACAGTGATCCCCACCCCAAATCTCCAGACAAAAATGGGAGACGAAACTCAACAGCTGCAGAAGGCTCAGATTCTGAATCTTAATAAGGGTAAGGAGTTATTTGAAGTGCTTCTTTTCATAAGTCTCTAATGATGTCTGTAAGGGCTACTACATATTCCCATTCAAGTTGTCAAGATAATGCTAACCTCTTCAGAGAGATGGAGTCGTGGCGGTGTGAGCCTGGGTAGATGCCACATGCCTCTAAACATACACAGTGCTTGTACACACCATTGTGGTGTTTTATGCACTACCAGCGTGCTCTTTTCCTCTGCCCAAGTCACACCTTCTTTACACATGCTGATTTTTCTTTAACTAGGCTTCCACCCTTACGTGATATACTGCTTTCATAACATTGGAGAAGTGCCCATTAAAACTGGGCTGAGACCTCCACACCCAGAGCTGAATATTTTTCCTC
Source organism: Heteronetta atricapilla (assembly GCA_011075105.1). Classification (NCBI taxonomy): domain Eukaryota; kingdom Metazoa; phylum Chordata; class Aves; order Anseriformes; family Anatidae; genus Heteronetta; species Heteronetta atricapilla. The sequence continues at coordinate 11,260,436 of CM021738.1, forward strand.
CCCAGTTTAAAGGAATGACCCGCGTTTTATGTATTTGTCTTAGATTACAGCAGCCACCTTCACGTATTAAGAACAAAGCCAAGCCTGTCGGTTTCTCCGTAATTATGTTGTACCTGTCATTATGTAGGAAGCCCTGCCCTGTCTTCAGAAGTCAAGTCATTAGACTCCATCTATTTTAGTTGGATGAGTCATTTAGTTTCATTCCTGCTGTTAGTAGGCATCTATTGTCAATTGTAATTTCACCCTAACGGGGCCAACTGTAGCAATACCAGTCAGATGAAGTCCGTTATAAGTAATCTCTTCACAACATTCAGTTACATAATTTTCAGAAGTTGCAACGAGGATTTCCAAAGTAAGAACAGTTGTCTTATTTTCTAAAATGGATGGAATTTGAAACTGATGCAAGAAATACCTAATCTTGGAAGTAAACTTAGCCAAATGGTCAGCCTGCACCCTCAAAACCAGAGAAAACAACTACAGTGGTTTTGTCTCTTGAGCCTGGGGGAGAGCTTTGTGAGTCGGGTTTAGGATGACTTAAAAAAAAAAATAATCTAATAGACCTTATTAGCATTGCATCTCTTTTCCATCTGAGTTGCTATCTGAAACAACCCCCTAAATAATGTCCTTTAATTTACCTCTTTGAAATTCAGAAGTGAGTTAACTCATAGTTCAAGAGTGAAAGGCAGCATCTCTTCATAAGGCTACTCCTCCAAGTTTCTAGGAATAGGGATACCTCTTATCTGGTATAAGTTTTTTTTTTTTTTTTTAAATGTTAGTGCTTGTTGAGTTCTTCGCTCTAATGACTTTCTGCAGTGCTACACATGTATGCCTTTAATGAAAAGCTGGCTACAACCCAGTGCCCACGGGCAGCAGCTCTTCATTGCTCTAATCAAGCTGGTGAGATTGACAGCTGAAGGAAGAGACTGGCTGTCCTTCAAGATGAGTTAGGCGTGAACTTGAAGTAGGATAAACAAATGGATTATCTGACCAATTTTTCTGCCAAAAAAAAGTATCTCAGTTCTGTGAACAAATCTGTTAGTCTAGTTTCTCTAGTAATCAGAAATTAAGTTCGTGCACTAGTAACATTCTGCATTTTAATTAGACCAAATTCCCAATGTAGCTTTTTCACTGAACAGTCACATTTGGTATTCCTGATAAAAGGACATACCGACCTAGTTAGTCAGTCCTGCTGAGGGCCGATTGTTTGATGTATTTGATGTGACAGGTTGATGTTTGCCATTACCCAGCTTTTCCAGCTTCAGACCCTGAGGTGTGACCCTGCATGTTTAAACTAAGATGTTTTTTTTGTGAAAAAGACTTCAGACTCCACAAAGGTGTCTGTTGGGTATTCACGAGGCTCTAATCTTTATATTTCAGTGCTGGATTTATGTGCTGTTTTCTTCATGGGTGCTTCACTCTGCCTTTATGGGTGCTTCAGGGGGGTTTCATTTTTTGGTCACAGGCAATCTACTGTTTGTGGTGAAAGCGTAACCTTAAGGGGTGATTGCCCCAGAATCTCTGCTGCTCCTTCATGCAGCAGCTTCAGCATCCTTGGTGAAAGTGCTTAAGTGTGCTGAGTGCTTCTAGGTTTCTGAATTTCAGCTCTAGGTTCAGTTTCTCCAGGGACTGACTACGCAGGCTGTATAAAAATTTAACATTGTTATGCTTATATAATTTATTTTAGATAGTGAGAGATTAAGATCTCAAAGCAATAATACGGTCATGTAAATATCTTTCCTTGCCTCACTTCCCTCACTGTTTTTGACAGTTTTGGCTCAGTTCTGTACCCTATCCAGGAAGTTGTTACTCCTAAGCACCTCATGCAGCACAGTCATCTTGGCTGTAAGTGCTTAAAGTAGCTTGAAGGCAATGGGAAGGCTTTCTGGCAATGATGTTGATGAGCAGGAAACATGCCATTAATTCTAAAGACCCTTCAATTAGCTTTCAAATATTAGCTAGCTTCTGATTCTCTAAAGTCTTCCTGAGCTGAGAGACCCATATGAAACCTACGTGGTACAGCAGCTTTCAGTCTGAAGTTAATTGTACCTGCTGCTGGGTGCTCCATTGCATGGAGAGTAGCAGTTCTTCACCCACAGCATGCCTTGCAGTTACCTCAGAGGTACTTTTTCAAAGAAATTTGGGAGTTAAGTAAAACATCCCAACAGCATGGATTCAAAGAAATGCCCTAAAAGGCAGGGAGCTACATTTTTGTAATGCAATGACATCTCAACAAGCCTGCAGCAGTGCTAAGAGGTCTCTATAAAGATGGGATAGAAAAGCCTCTATCAATGGAAGCTATCTATGGATGGAAAATGTTCTGCTTTAACTACTGCACTGAGGAGGGCTATGGTTAATTTTGAAAAAAAATAAATACAGGATTGCCATAGATAACTTGCAAGTAGTAGAAATGTAACTGAGAACACCTTCTCCCTAGCTACCAAAAGCCAGAACTGCTTTCGTTTCCAGTAACTGGACCAAAAGCGTAAGGCAGAATTCTGTCCCTCCATTTTAAGAGGCAAAGCCAGATGAGTTGAAGTTCAGTGTTTTTAGTTACTCAGATGTCTGACTTGGAGTAGGTTTGTACTAAAGAGGCTCAAGAGGAAGAATGATTTTGAGAAGCAGTTGCAGGACTGCCTGTTGCCTTGGAATGTCCAGTTTCAAGACAGCACCTGGTGCGCCTCTATCAGCCCAGTAGTGAGCCCTGATCCCAAAGGAAGCACTTAGGGTGGCTGGTTCTTGAAGGGATACAATACAGCCCTGTGTAATCCAAGCAGTCAGCTGTCCTGACAACCTATACAGGCCAGCAACAACTGGGAATGTTTTTCAGTGGAGTGGGAGGAGGAAGGAATGAGGTGGAACTCTGTCAAATTTGAAAAAAAAATCTTAATTTAACAAAATAAAGGACACTTTTCTTGGCCTCTCAACCCAGAAGATGCAGGGGCACCCCACGCAAGTTCCCTTCTGGATGACGCAGACGTTGGTTTTAATCCCAGCTCAAAATTTACATTTCATAGAACTGCTAAATTAAAGAGCAGTTTTACATATCACCCTCTAAGCTGTATGGTACAACTGGCAGAAATCTGGCCGTGAAACTGAAGGCAGCTGAAGTTCTGTTGTCAGATCTTATTTTCTACCTTAGGTTAAATTATGTTGTACTTCATTAATTTCCCCATTGCTTGATGTGATAGAGTACAGATAGCAGTCCTCCTGTGGGCTGGGGGTACTCCTTTCAGCTACTGGGTTTGATTTCTCTGCTGCACAACTCACACAAGGTCATGTTTTTGTTGATGCATGCCCAGTATCAGTAATAATTCATATCAAATTGGCTGTTTGTGATTCTACTTGCCACTGCTATCATTGCTGCTGGTGTAAAAACTTCTCAGTGCCACAGGAGGCAGGGCAGAACTGATTCATCTTCCCAGTTCATGATGTGCTCTACTCTGTCTCTACAGAAAAGCCCATTACAGACCTGATGTAGACGGATGCAATTTAGGAGCTAACCAGGGCTTTACAGAGCGAGAGGAAACGAACTGCTGAGCAAGCAGCAATGTTGACCTCCCACTGGGAATTTCCAGCCCTTTCCCTCTTCCTTCCTCCCTCAGAATATACACAGTAAATAGAGTGAATTAACCGTTCGGAGAGGTGGCACCAAAGCAGTAACGGAGGGCAGAAAAGCTGTCAGTTAAAAACTACTGACAAGAGGACTGGGATGCCCAGTCCTCTGAGCATCCCAGTCACGCCACCACAAATGCTGGCAGCAGGAGGGAAGTCTGACAGCGATGCCAGTATTAAGTGGGAGGAAGGCTCTTTAAATAACTAGCAGTGGGTCTTATTCCCGGGCTGTGTCAACACAGAGTTGTTGTTTTACCCTCTGAACAGGAGAAGCTAGTCATGTAATTGTGTGGCAGGCAAGTGACAGAATTAAATCATTCTTGCTGCTTCTGGTTGCTGGGTCTGTTTTAGAAGTGGATACTGCCTATCATTTCACACTTTCAGTTCAAGAGCCTTGAAGCAACAAATGAAGAAGAATAGTTTTGGTTCAAACTGGAGGAGTAGCACTATGGAACCTTATCACCAAAATAATCCAAAAAGAACCCCTTTTCCCAGAGCTTCTGCACTTTGAGGGGCAAAAGCAGCATTAGTCCCTTTCCCTCTTGTTTTTAAACTTGGAAATGCAACATGTTGAATGTTTGGTAAGTATTCTAGAGTAATGTCATTAGCCTTTTTCCAGCAACCTGTTGACAATCACAAAGGCAGGCTACTGGGTGATGTGACCCAGTGTGGCTGTTACGTGGCTGAAGAATCCCACTTGGCAGCTAGCTGACTTGTTTGGACATCCTGAAGTGTTCTGGTAAATCCGAGAGGCAGAACTTGCTTTTCCTGTCTTACTTCCTATAAATGTGGTATAGCTTGATGTTAATAATCAAGAAGTACCTGGGCTTCTTATTAATAAAAAGTCATCAAGTTGCTCCCTAACTTTTACAGTAGATGCTACCTCCACAGAAGTGCACATACGTAAAATATACATGTGTATCTTAGCTGCATAAGTTCCTTCAAGTTGAATATATTGGCTAATATTACCTTTACTTTAAAGCTTTTATAATTGTCTAAAAATACCAGATCTCTACTGAATAATATCCCTTACAAACTTAAGTTGTACTTAATCGTAATATTTTATTCATTTGCCTTTATCTTTTGTAAGGAAACTATTTTATTAATACACCAGCATTCAAGCAGTGACTTTCTGTAGCTTTGATTACTTTTAGATAATGAATATTGGATGTGATCAGTCTTGCTACTGACTTTTCCTTCAAAACTGTATTAATTCTGCCATAACCCAGAAAGGATCTTCAGAAATTATTTGAGCATATTCTTGTTTTAATAAGATACTGAGACCCAAGAGGTCTAAACACTGCTGTTAAGAGATTTGAAAAAGCAAATGTAGTGGCTCAGGCTGATACTGAAAAGCCATGTGAACTGAGCTAGGCATTCTATGGCCAAGGCTGGGGTTGTGTTACCCTGGTTATTTAGCAGCTGTTGGAAATAGCACTGGTGAATGGAGTCCCTTGTCTGGTCAGCAGAGCCAATTACAAGTGTCTGGGTTTAGCCAACAGGAAGTGGAACAGCAGCCAGTAACTAAGTTTAGTGTGATGGATGTGTTTCTGACTTCATCCATGCGTATTTACGCTGCCCCATACAAAAGTGAATCAGCCCATAGGACCCAGAAGGAGCAAGACAACTAAACGTCCTTCAGCCAGGGCTTAGCTGAAACTCAGACTGTGGCTCTCCTAACGAGAATCCACATTAAGTCTTCCCTGGTGCTGAAGTTAAGACAGCATGCAATATTTGGGCAAGTATTCATGCTCAAGCTGGGCTTTTCTCGGATAAAAGGAAACGCTGGTTTGTTTTCTAAGGCGTATGTATTTCAAGGAGACAAGATCACAAGAGTGTTTTAGTCAAATGAAGTAAATATTTTAAGAAAAACTCTTTTTTGTTTAAGAGAAGAAAATGGCTGTGGACAATTGCTTGAACAGCATCTTGGTTGCTGACAATTGAGGTTGACAGCTTTGTGATTTATTTTTAGCTAGAGAATTTTGTTTAAAGCAGAAGTACTTCAGGCTGTGTAGCTTTGGCAGTTGCTGCATATTCAGTGTGGGTGGATGGAACTGAGAACTCGCATCTGTGCTAACAAGCATTTTGGGATTGCATTAAAAAATTAAACTCATGTACTGGAAGCTGAAGCTGTATCAGCTCACCTGGGGAGCTCTACCCTCCGAATATCCTCCAGAAGGTAAGTAGTGCTGCTTGTCCAAGGCAAAAATAACTACTTGGGCCTCAAGTTGTGACATCAGCTCAAGTTTGGGCTGTTAGATTGGCACGCTCTTTGACTCTTGAGATTACAAGTCAGTGAGTTAGATTCTACCCTCTCCATCCAAGTTTTCCCTCTAGCTAGAAAGGCTAAAAATAGATTTCAAAAAGCCAGCTGAGAAATAGATTAATGCGGTCATTGTTCCAGGTGCTGAGTCTAAGGAGAGTTCCTAATACTGTAGGACTTCTTATTAGAAGTAATTATGTCACTTGGAAAGCAGCTTGGACATTTATGTCATGTTAACTCAAAGGTCTGATCAGTTGTTGCTTTACATCTGCAAAATAAACCTCTCACCAGCTACACTTTGTTACCGTAGGTATTTCTGGCTTGCTGTGGGGTCAGTTGAACCATGATTCTTTAAGTAGTCTTTTTGCAGAAGAGCTCTTCAAATGTTTGTCCTAACACTGTGTGAATAAATAGCAATTCATTTCTTTTTCTTAGAAGTAGATAATGCCTTGACTTTGATCTGGCCAGTATTACTGACTCCTCAGGAATTCCGTTGGAGTGAAGTATAATCCACATTAAGCAACTTCTCTCCCAAAGTAGTGCTTAAAAAGAAAGCTAACTGACTTGCTGTGAGCTGTCACGATGTTTGGCCGTCCCACCTTTCCTGGAGAAGGACTGCATGACCTAATCCTTACTCTGTAAACTGGAGAGGTTTACTGGAACTTTCCGCGACTAAGGATATCAAGTAAACTTCTGATTTACATGTGTGCAGTTTCCCAGTTATCTTGGCTGGTGCCTCTTCAGAGCACCCCTTTCCCTGAAACTGTCATTGTGGCAGTGGTTGTAGTCCACTCCAGGCAGGATTCAGAGGAACAAAGATTGGGACTTCTTTGTACTGAATGGAAAGAGGTACGTAATACAGAGCACCGAAAGGTGGTGGTCTCTTCGCTTGTTTCTAGATACCAGCAGTTGCAAAGCTAACTACTAGCTTTACAGGAGCTAAACAAATCCTTGTAATTTTAGGTGACAAACATTTTGGTAAGGTATTCAGGATCTGTGAAAAGGTTACATGTACAGATTTTCATTCTAAAATCCCGTTTTGTCTGTCATTTTTAATTGCATTAAAATCTTTCCCACTGCAGGAGTGTTTTTATCTGTCATGTTGTTTGGTTTTGCTTCCTCACCCAGAGGCATGCTCAAAAAAAGTCAGACTGGTGCTTTGAGTTGTGTTGCCTCTGACTATTCCCAGTTCCTGTGGCCAGGTCCATTATGCCCTTTTTTTAACTGATGCTAGGTCCAGCTCCCTGTGATCACATGAGTTCCTCACCTTAAAGCATGTCTAAATGCATATTAAAAACCTGCATAATTTTGCTAGCTGTGCTTATCCCAAAGTCACCTTCCTGCCAGAGTTCCACAAGGACAAGAAATCATCAAGGTTATAAGAGTCAATCTATTGAGTTAGCAGCATTTGTACTGAAGATGACTGATACTGATCCGCTCTGAAATCACTTAAAACTGCAGTGCTATCAAATGCTTCAGTGGAAGGTTCAGTCCCTTACAGCCTACACAGCTGATGATCTATGAAGAGATTCATGCAGCTTGCATTTAGCAAGGAATGGATGAAATTTTTCAATTCATGCTTTGGAACTGAAGCTTGATTTATTTCATTCTGGATTCTGCACCAAAATAACGCTTTACCAAGAAGTGGGGAAGTTCTACATGAGGTGATAATGGAGAAGAACGGCATACCATGTGTGTCGCTAACATCTGAGCAGGGAAACAGGCTAGTGGGCACCTCTGGGTGTTTGATAGCATTAGTAACAAATGGAGAGGATAACTGGAACCAGCAGAACAGAAGACAGGCAGTTCCTTCACTCAGCATCTGTGTTTTCTCTTAATGGTTAGCTAGACATGACAAGGTCTTAAATTTTTCATAGTGGTATAATTAGCTGAGATCAACTTCTCTCTCCTTCCACCAGTTACTTCCATTCAGTGATAACAAATAACCAAATCTTCACCAAAGACCCACCACTTTCACCATGAAATAACTGCAGGGGAATACCTCATGCAGCACATGTTCAAAACAAATCTATTCTTAAGAGGTGAGCTATATGGAGAGTTTTGGGGTTCTCTATAGATTTCACTCTTCAGTTATGTATTGATAATTAAGGCAAGAAGTCACTACCAGCTTGGCTTGAAACCTGATGTGAACATGATGCAATTTTGTCTCTCTGAAGTCTCCTCCCATTCAGTCTCTCTCAGCCTGGGACCATAAATAGAAACCTACTCCTTGCCCATCCCAAGCTCTTGGCTCGGAGCTGTATTTCTTGGCTTTATTCAGTGGGTTGTTTACGGTACTTAAACCTTGCACCACTCTGTGGGAGGGCCAAAGACTAACTATGGATCTGTGCTTAGCTCAAGCAAACCACGTTATTAAGAGTCTGGTTGCTTACAGGAGAGGAACACCTAGGAACAGCATTCAGTTAGGCTGCCTGGATTTTACCAAAGCCATATGGGAGCTGTCTGAATCCCTCTAAGCTGTTGTTTTTCATGGCCACTTGTATGTCAGCAGAAAGACTAGGTGGTCCTTTGAGGTGAGGCCTCAAGTCTGGTAATAGGGCAAGGAGAATTCAGAGGTCTGTTTCTGTGCTACCACATTATTAGACAGCAGCAACTTGGCCTGCTCAGCCCTGGTTTGCTCCTTAGCACGGAGTATTTTTGGTTAGTAGGAAGCACTGAGACTTGGCTACGGTAGCCTTGTTTCTGAAAAACTTGATCCTGTTCCAATCATGTCAGCAAAATAGGAAACCCACTCACTGCTGTGTTATCAATTTTGTTTCCTCGTTAAGGCAGAAAGCCTCCCACTAACAAGCTGGTTGAAGTTCTTCAAGTCTGGTGTGTAAAGCGATGTACATTTGGAAGATTCAGGGGGGAATGCCAGTTACACCAGGAGTCGCCCGTTGTTACGTGACAGCCCATTTCCTACACTCCGAGTTGACCAATGCCTGTTCTTTGGTACTCTTTGAAGCTAGCACAGAAAATGAGCCTTTGTATAAAGTAACAGTGTGGATATTTGTGCTGATATTTAGTCTGAAATCCCCAAGTGGAAATAGAGTAAGAGATGTGGTATGTACAAGGGTCTTGGTGGCCTTATATTAAAGTGTCCCTTTGTATTAAGTATATATACGCACACACCCACACAGTATTGTTTTTGGTGTAAAATAATACATCAAATTGACACTGTGTGTTATAATCAGCATTTACCCTATAACCCTTTCTTTGTCTCCCTTCTATTGAAAAACCAGTCACTTTGGGCTGCTGCCAGCAGCCCCAGATCCTTTTCAGGCCTGTATTGCTCTTTGCACGTTCTTTTGTTTGATTAAGAGACATTGACAGTGGGTTCATAAATTCAAAATGGAGCAAGGTGGTTTTTTTTTTTTTAGAAGCTGCTTGAACTATACACTTTAAAGTAGTGTTGTCAGCAAGATTTCCTTGTACTTAACTTTTCCCCCATTGCTGGAAAAAAATAGAGAAATACTTCAAAAGGGATGATTTAAGTGGTACAGGAAGGGTAACCACTCTCAGGAAACAGCTTTGAAGGGCACCACAGGGAATAGTCTGAGGAGCTGCTCGGCCTGAAAGGTTGCTGCTTCCACCGGGGAAGCTGAGCGTACCCGAACGAAGAGCCTGGCTCGTCCACTGACAGCCAGGGGAACAGGAACAGGAAGCTTGTTGTGGTGGATGCAGATGTCAAGGTAACGGCCTACAGGGTAGAATAACTATCTAGGAAATCGATTGTAAAAGAAATAGCACTTGTCCAGAGGTTAGGATGAAGCCTGAATTTACTCTGCCTGGGTGCACACGACAGGACCTTACAAACATCAAGGCACTGTGCAGGGATACCTGTGTCCTTCCCATGCCAGTGCTGGCACCAGCTGATTGCCATCGGTAGCTGGCTAACAGACCCGCCGGTCACAGGGCACCAACACTCAGCGAGGGGGGCTAAAAGTAACACATTCAGTGGATTGGTTTGCAAGCTACGTTTTTAATCCAACTCAGCTTTCCCCTAATCCTTCTTTGTTCCAGAGATATCAGTTACTCATCTGATGTATTTTAACTAACGAGCAAATTGGTTGTTAACTTGCTTAATTATTACAGCTAATACTAATTGACATTTGCTGATGCCGTTGCAGACCCACCTGAAAAGCTTGTTGGGTGCAAGGCTCATCCTCATTTTTCTCAGGCTCTGCTGCCTTTCCCTACAAATTCTGCTTATTCTTTGTGTAACAACAGATACACCAAGACTGCTTGAAATACCAGTGTGACTAAAGGTGTCCAGAACATACAAAAGAGAGTGGAAAACAAACTGCAAGAGGAAAAACAAAGGGGAAAAAGATAGCCTAGGGACTCCTAAGTAAAGGCATCTCAATCTCTGAGTATTTGGTAGTGTGCTGCAAGGTTCACCAAGCCTCGTTTTGTAGGAGAAAGAAGAAAGGTCACCCAGTTGTCTGAGCTTCTGGAAGACAATGGCATGTTCCTGTCCTAAGGTATTTGCTTTGGTCCTAAGGTATTTCCTTTGGCTATGGTTTTCTACCTGCATTAGGTGATGGTGGAGGCACAAATCTCTTGGTACAGGCCACACAGGGAGAAGTAACTCCTTGTCATCACAGCATATCTGTTTTTTTTAGAATGGCTTTTCACATCACAGCCTTGCACAACACAAACATTTATAACAAACCGGGTTGCTCATTTCTTACCTTTAGTTAAAGCTCTGTCCTCCTCATGTGCTGCAGCTGCCTTTCTCATGTAGCAGGGGAGTTTGCAGATTTAGAAATGGTGGTGGGCTGCAGTAGCCTCTCTCCCCCTCCCAGTGGCCAAACCACTTGCTTCCCCTTCCCTGCTCCCTTTTATACCCCTCTGCAGCCCACCAGCCTCCCAGGTGTGAGACTGCCATGGTGAGTGCTTGTTCTTTAACCCTTCCCCCTCCACATGTTAGGAGGAACCTGGCCTGCTGCAAACCATACAGACTTAGCTAGGAAACCAAGTCTTTTAAAGGATTCATCAGACAGATCTTAGGTTTTTGAAAGGTAATTTGATGGCGTCCTTTCACAGAGCTGACCCGAACCCTATTAAATCATTAAATGTGTAGCTCAGACTGGGCATACTGTACAGCTCTTGCTTTCAGTTTCTTTCTGAATCCTAAAATGTGTAACAGTTTACTCTTTAATTGCTCATACGGCTCCTAGACTTAAATTTTCATTCATGTCGTTTCCTGTTGATTCATGTAAATAGTGGCATTTATGTGGAGTGGAAAAATGAATCAATCTGGGCGGTCCCTGTAATAGATGATCTGTTTTGTAATTTGTGCAAAGGAACTTCTCCAAGGAAACGATTTATTTTATTCCAAACACTTTGTTGCCTAACTCTTAGCGGCACAATATTCTGGCTATAGCTCATCTCAACACTGTTTCAACTCGCAGCCCAGTCCCCACATCCTTTGTTTGTTCAGTGTTTCGTGGGAAGCTCCACCCTCACTTCCAGCTGGTAACCCAGTAACCCGCAGCTCCATTTCCCTAGTTTTTCCTCACCCACTCGGCAGCGCTTGCTTGTTCATTGGCCACCAGCGTTGCGAGCAGCGATCGCCTGCACGTGGTGGCGTTTGTGCAGGCAGTGGCAGTCCGGGACTTCTGTCAGCCTTCCGCCTGCTGTGAGGCACAGCATGATCGTGGGGACCGTCTTGTTCCAGTCTAGCAGCTATGGCAAAGAGGGCAAGCTGCTCTGCTGCCTCGGCGATGAAACCTCTGAGCCCGGTGTGTCGAGTTTCACAGGTAGGATGCGTGGGGATGGTACGCTGTGCCAGCCCTTTCCTGCAGCACTCTGTGTGCTTAAAGGAGGACGTGGGGCCTTTCAAGTCTTTGTCTTGTAGTACAAGATTGGGCACAGGCAGGACTGGGGTTGCCTGCTTTTATCCAGGTTTGAGGATTATTTGAAATGCTCTGCTTTTATGAGCAGTTACAGAGTCAGTATTTCAGAAAAAAACCCTACCAGCACCTGATGTGGTTCTGAAGTTGAAGATTTAGCATTTACTAGACTCACCCTGCTCTTGTGCTGAAGAGATGGGTAGCAGTAGCCTCAGTGACAGAGGGTGGGAGACAAAAACTCTTACGTGTTGGCTGAATAGGAAAAGCGTTCGTGTCTGGAGAGAAGTAATTTGTATTGTGGGAATAAAGAAAAGGAAGGAGGTGGGTGAAGCATAACATCCTTGCTTGATCATGCATTTCTTACTTTGCACTAAATGATGATGTAAGTTTCCAGTTGTCTAGGAAATGAAAGTGGTCACGTATGATTTATGGTTAGGCTTCCAAAGGAGCTGGTACAGATCAGAACTTCCCAGCTCATTTCCTCACTCGGTGTGAATAGAGCTTACAGACTATTTGGTTTGAACGGCATCATTTGTGATACACTTTGCTTATCTTAGTTTCCTCATTGAGGTCTATGCGATTATCCTATTTAACTCACCTTTCCTATCCTTGCATATTGGATGGTATAGATCCCACGCTGTATGGAGCAGCACAGTTTATTTCTTAGTAGTAACCTGCAATAGGTACTTCTGTAGCCCGGGAAATAGCCCTTTAGTTGATACTGGTTTATCTTACTGCTACTTGGGCAGCCGAGTCACTCTAACAATGAGAGTTCGGGAAGTTGGTGAGACATAAGCTCTTAAAAGCAGTTGATATTTAGGTAATGTGATTTCTAGGTAAGCACTGTAACTAAGTGATTGACGCTCCTCATCAAACACTAACTTCTGCAGGCTTTTTCTGTACATGATGTGGGTGTTGAGAACACGTACCAACCTCCCTGGCATTCCCATGGAAGTGGTGGAAGTCCCACATCTGCTTTGAATCCTGGCTGGCAGTCCAGCCCAGCACCACAAATGGTTTCATGTGGGCAGAGCTGCTTGGTGCTGAGCAGCAGGTGCCATTTCTGCCGCTTTTGCCTTGGCTGAAGTGCCTGGTGCTGGGCTGGCCGGGGGATTTGCTGCAGCAGCTCGGGAGCGGAGCCGATGTGGGGCCTGGCGCTGAGTACACGGCTAAACGCGTAGCTCTGTGCTTCTGCTTAGAGGGGGGCTGGATGCTCAGTTCCTGAGCTGCTGGGGCTCAAAAAAGAAAAACTATACATTGGGCATACAATAAAGCAAATGCATGTATTTTTGTTTAAGGCCTTTGCCAGTTCAGCAGATGTATAATTGAAAGTAGGAAGTTATTCAAACACCATTAAGGTATTCTGGTGCTGAAAGGTCAGGATATTTTTTGGGAAACGCTGCCTGCTTTTGTGTTTGCTGCTTATGGCTAGCAGAGACGTAACTCAGCTGTACTGGACAGCAGACTTGCTGAGTGACTTAGCTGAAGGCACTGAACCCCTCTCTTTCTAACACAAGTCATTGTAGGCATAAAGAAGGTCTTATTTAATTAACATATGTTTGTAAAGAGAGCAGGATTTAGGAACCACCGTTCTTTTCTCTTACCATTTCATCTGTTCCTGATGCTTAAGAACTGCATATGCACACACCCAGCTCTAAAAAAACCGCAGCAGTATGTTGGCAGCCATGCTGTGTGTAGGTAGCAGGGCAGGCACTGCCATTTCCTCTCTTCTCCATGAGAGCACCAGTTGTCCTAGACTCCTTGTATGATAGGTTAGTATGTTGTAAAACTAGTTGCAGTTGATAGCTAGCAACAAGAAGCGTATCTAAATATCACATCTGCAGAGACTGAAATTAAAGAAGTGATATTTTGGTAGCTTAGTCTCTGGTCACTTCTGTTCTTGGTAGGAGAACCTTGATAGGTGCTACTTTGGCAAGGCTGGGAGGCAAGAGTTCAGTAATTGCAGGCTGAGCGGGTTATGCCAGCAGTATAACCCCGAGTGACTACCAGAAATGCAGTCAAAAGCCACTTAGCTATGTGTTTAAGAACAAGCCAGAACAAACCTCAGCCATTTCCTTTCTCACGTACATATAATATAGTTTAAAAAAATTGAACGTGGACTCTGGGAAACTCCCCCGACGTTCTAGTTTTCCTGGCTTGAGCTCTGTCACATGCACAGATTTGGCCTGTGTTTGCCTATTGCTTGGCATAGGCCTCTTCCTGTTTTGTGTCTCACTGACTTCCCAGTTTTCCTCTCCTGCCTTGCATTTGGGCTCTTTGTTCTCTTATGGTGCCTTACGGACTAGTTCTTGCTCACCAATGTAGATCTCATGAGAGTGTGTGTGTAGGGGGTATAGTTGCACACACGCGTTCTCCTGTAGTGGTCTGCTTAAAAATGTCCTGCGCCTGGCTTCCCAGACCTGCAGAAATGGGCCAAGCCTGTTTATAATACAGTTTCAAACCAAGTTCAACAAGAGGCTTTGGGGCAGGAACGTATGTCAGTTGTGCCTTCAGAGGAGATACTTACTACTTCGTTACCCTTTCATGATTTTGTCCCCCTTAGCACCCCACATGTATGAAACTACATCTTTGCTCTTTCTTGTGTCCTAACATTGAAATTTAATGAGCTATATGTTCCTGGAAAACCCCACTATGAATTAGAAAGCCAATTATGGTCTTGACACTCATTTTTTTTAACCACAGCACGACCAGGAAGTGTTCAGATACTTCTGCTTTTTACTTCAGTTCTTTACAAAACCTTGTACATTTGGATTAGTTTTCATCATCACAGGAACTTTTTTTTTTTTACTTATGTCTATAAAACATGCTCAAGACTAATTCTTCCCGCTCCCTTCTACTAACAAGTGTGCATCCATTTTAATTTGAAACAGAAAACCAGAATTGCCTTGGCCTTCAGGAACACCGCTGCTAAATGGTTAGCATCATCCTCACCACTTTCTGCCCTGTCTGCTTTCCACCTTTTTATTTGCGTAGTCTTGAAATGTATCACAAATCACTGTCATTGCTACTCATACTGAATCAGTTACTATTGTATTTTATGTGTCATAATTCAGGCTGTCTTACCTCTATTTCTAATGTTGCTTTCAAATCCAAAATCCAAGCCACAGAAACAGTAAAGATGAAAAACACATTTCATTCTTGAAAAGGATTCCTTCCCTACTTCACATCAAAAAAGCACTTTTAATTTCTCCTCCATTGTTCTGTCTGTAACTACCTAAAAGCTTTCAAATAGATATGTATGTACATGAAAGTAATAAATATTTAGTATAAACATTCTGTACACAGCTTGCTATTTACTATCTATGAAGTTAATCATCTTCTCTAGTCTCCTTTTAGCGCTAACCTCAAGAGCCAAAGTGGAGACTGAAAACTCTGGTCTAAGACACGCACACGTTGTGTTCCCTTTCCATAAAGGGCTTATTGTGCAGTAGGAGCTTTGCTCTGCTGCGCACTGGGTTTTGATTTACTTATAGTTGCACACAAAGTAACTTCCTCTTCTGTTCTTTCTTCAGAGGCCCTGCACCGCCCCTATGGTTGTGATGTTGAACCCCAGGCACTGAATGAAGCCATCAGGTGGAGCTCCAAGGAGAACCTGCTTGGAGCCACTGAGAGCGATCCCAACCTCTTTGTTGCACTTTATGATTTTGTAGCAAGCGGTGACAACACGCTCAGTATCACCAAAGGTAAGGCTCAGAATCGCATGGCAGCTACTAGGCTAGAAACTTAGCAAGAGAAAACAGAAAACAGAATTCCTCTTTTGTCGTTCCATTTAACAGAGCGAGTGCAGCTAGGGGTTGCTCAAAACCGGGGGATTACAAGCACTCTCCCTCTCTCACTTGTGTTGGAGCGACACCTGCTGGGCAGTTCTCCTAGTACAGCTATGATACCAAACAATCTGTCCCAGCTACATCCAGGCTCCCCAGATCACTAGCCACGTGAGACACCTATTTTTGGAAAACCTTTACATTATTGGTGAAAACAGAATTCAGCACTTTCAGCTGGAGCAAAATCAAGAATTAAGAATGGCATAGGGATTTTCTGTTTCCGTTCAGTATGTACATAAGAACATGCCCTGCTGCACAACTGTTAAAAAATAAAATGCCATTTTTAATCTATATTTATCTCTGTATAAATAAATTATTTATTAAATGCCACTAAGATGCACACAAACCTCATCTCTCAAAAAAAAAATCATTCTAGTCCAGATGTGTGGGAAGCTTTTTGAGTTGATCATTCACACTATTGTACTAATTTAGGAACAGTGCATAAGGAGTTATCTGAAACTTTACATCATAAATCCTTTATATATTGCATTTTAGTTACAAAATCACTGCTGCAGATTTTTGTTAGCTACAAACCCAGGCTTAGAGAGATGTTCCCTGACAGCTGGCTTGATGAGACCCGGTAGATTGTATTGTGCTTATTCCGCTTTTTTCCTTGTGCTTGTAGGTGAGAAGTTGCGAGTCCTGGGTTACAACCAGAACGGTGAATGGAGCGAGGTACGTTCGAAGAATGGGCAGGGCTGGGTACCAAGCAACTACATCACACCAGTGAACAGCCTGGAAAAGCATTCATGGTACCATGGGCCGGTGTCACGCAGTGCAGCAGAGTATCTGCTGAGCAGTCTCATCAACGGCAGCTTCCTGGTTCGTGAAAGCGAGAGCAGCCCCGGGCAGCTATCCATCTCGCTCAGGTACGAGGGACGTGTTTACCACTACAGGATCAATACCACCTCAGATGGAAAGGTAAGGATTTCTGGACAATGCTGTGAGGAAAGGAAATAATATTAAGAGGTGGTACAGAATCTCAAGTTGCAGGCTGTTAGTTAAAGGAGGAGTGCGTGTGAGAAAGGCCCACTGGCTCATTAGTATAAAAAAAGAACACTTTATGCCAAAAGGTTGTTTGTAACACTCAACACCACTTTGGAAGGAGTGCAAACTGCACTTTTCTGGCTGAAATAGTAGCTGGGAAGCAAAGTGGTTGTGTTTTTGTTTTGATGTGGTGATACCTTTCCACTGGTCTTAGAACAAGCAGAGCTTTGGTGAGTCAGCAGTTTTAACCCTGATCAAATGGCAGTATTTTGTGCTGAGAGATGTAGAAACTGGGCTTAGGTGTGGTTACAAGAATTCTGGTTTCTAGTCCTGTAAAGCACAAACCAGGAGTCAGCACTGCTCTAGCCTCCCTTATATCTCATTTCCTTCTGCAAGTAAAAGTCCCGCAGAGGAATATTCATTTGCCCAAGCAAACTGAGAACAAGTATTCTAAAATGTGGTTTTATGACTTTGTTTTTAACCTGTCAGAATGTCTTTACTGTACCTGTTTTCCAGTGTTACTGAAAGTTCTCAGCTGCCTTCAACTAAGTAGATTCCTGGACCTTTCTCAACAGGTTTATGTGACAGCAGAGAGCCGTTTCAGCACACTAGCAGAGCTAGTGCACCATCACTCAACAGTAGCTGATGGCCTGGTGACAACTTTGCATTACCCAGCACCTAAGTGCAATAAGCCCACTGTCTATGGAGTGTCCCCCATCCACGACAAGTGGGAGATGGAGCGGACTGATATCACCATGAAGCACAAACTTGGGGGTGGGCAGTATGGCGAGGTGTACGTGGGTGTCTGGAAGAGATACAATCTCACGGTTGCTGTGAAGACATTAAAGGTAAGTTTTCAGATTGTTGTGCACTGTTCATGTAGTCACCTCTTATGATAAGTATAAGGAAATTGTCACATTCTCAATTACACCACCTAAAGATACGAATATATGAAAACAGAGTGTACTGCTCTGCATAAATTCCATACTTGAGAGTAGCTCAAGCTAAGTTAGCTTTTCAAACTTGCAGCAGTGCATGTGGCTTAGAAACAATTTGGAATTTGGTCCAGCAGGCCATGCAGTTCCTGCAGGCACTGTCAGATCTGTAGAAATGGTTACCCACACATCCACTTCCCTTCCCTCAGAAGAGCTGTGGAAGCTCTAAGTAATGAAAGGTGTTGGAACTATGTTCTACCTCTCCCCTACTTCTGGAAAAAATCAGCACTTCTATTTATATTAATTTTCAGAGTCTTCTGTTTGTTTGAATGTCACCATTGTTGAATGGTAACCTTCCAGGTACCCCCTAAGTAAGGGAGATTGCAAGCTTCATCTTCATAGCTAGACAGGCGAACTAATTCGGTGACTCTTAGAGTCATCCCCTCACTAGCCACAGCTGCTTTGGTAGCCCCAGTGGCTACCCGCTTGGTAGAGCCTAACACTTTCGGGGTACTGCAGATCTGTTATTTGGCCATGCTGCAGGCCAGCTTCTCAGGGCTGTTATAGACCCTTTTTTGCTTTGGCAAAGGTAAAACAGCAAAACAGAGATAAGAATTATTTATATTCAGTTAAAATAAGTAGTGTTAAGCAGACCTTGGGCATGAAGATTAACCTTCCCTTCTCTGTTCATCTAGGAAGATACCATGGAGGTGGAAGAGTTCTTGAAAGAAGCTGCTGTGATGAAGGAAATCAAGCACCCAAATCTAGTGCAGTTATTAGGTTAGTGAAATACCTTGGTCTTTCTATTCTTACTCAGACTTTTGCCAAAATGAAATCCCTCTTCTTTAGAGGGATGGGCAGATTTTATGTATTTATATAACTTTTTGGATGAGGTCAGGTTATGAGGTGATATTTTTGATAGCTTACTCCTTTGTGTAGTATTGAGACACCAGTTTTAAATAAATCATCAAGTATGGTCACCTACCTTAGCAGACAGCTTGGCTGATGCATGACTCTGCATTTTATAAAGTTCACAGTATCAGTCTCCTGCCAGATTGTACCCTTGTGTTTAGCCATTCTCCAGGATCCAGATATCAGTGAAGTTAGATTGTTTTTCCTACTTAGTTAACCAAGATTTATAAAATTATTTTCCATTAGTTATTTTTCTGATAGAACGAGAAAACTCAAAGTTAAAAAAAAATACAATGGAAATACAACAAATACTGTTCTTTGTAATTCTCAACTCAGAGACATTTATAGAAAAAGCTGCAGTGAGTAGAAGCTATCAATCTGTAACTGAGCAGAAGACAGCCAGATCACTACTGCTGCAAGGGACCATCATGTTATCACCAAATAAGTACATGAGATCAAGGCAGTGGAGACGCAAGTCAGATCAAACAGCACATGAGTGGAAGAAAGCTGCAAGCTTTTCAGCTTGGCTGTGCCCTGCTTATCTCACCGGCACGTGCATGATACCACAATCACTAATACATAGTCTGCATAGCTGTTAATTCTACATGTACAAAGATTCTTAAGGGGACACATTAAACCTTCACTAGTGTTTGGTTCCGTCTGGACTTTTGCTGCTTTCAGGAGCAAAGCTGTTAAGTCAAGCCTAGGATAAAAGGAGAAATGTGAAGAATGTGAAGGATTTTAATAATGTCACCTATTCTGTGCCCATTTTAAAAAAATGGACACAGACAAAGTGTCTGCCTAGCCCTGTCTGGTTCCATCCAGCAGTAGACACTAAAAAGATTGCTCATCAGAGATGCATTTTTGCTCTTTCTGATACGCAGTGTAGTCATGTTTTACTACTGAACGTGGATAAGAGTATCAGCAGGAATCCAGCAGTGCTGCAGTGGGAGTTCACAGATTTGACATGAGTATCCTGTTGCCCTCCTCCTCCGCTAATACATACTTGGTACATGACTGCAATGACTGTAGCAAGGAGTCATCTGAGGAATGTGTGAGAATGCTGCTTCAGGAGCAGGTCCCACCGTGCTGATGGCTTACCCAGCTAGCACACATGGGAGTGCTTCACATTCCTCTGCAGTGACATTTCAGTCTGGAAATCTGACCAGTTGACAGGTACCCACTGCCACTTGGCCACTCTTTAGCTTTAAGAAAGAGGAGGGGGGAAGAAAAGCAAATCATAGGTCTTCAAAATAACTCCTATTTCATTCTGTAACCCTCCAAACAACAGTGTGTAGTAACATTCTATATATGTATGGTATACATCCTTTATATATAGCATATAGGAATAGTGGTGCTTTAACGGACACATTTCTCACTATTCAGCAAGTAGATGGGCAGATAAATAGATAGAAGCACTGAATTTTAAGTTGGGCTGCATCGATCCAGGTCTTGTAGCTGAAAGTCTTCAATTTCCAGAGAAACACTCATTGGTACAACATGCAATGAATGGGTGTAACATCGGGACCACCGATAAGCTAGGGAAGCAATGGCAGCTTCATTCACGTGCCCCTGTCTCCTCACTGCTAGGTGTGTGTACCCTGGAGCCACCCTTTTACATTGTGACAGAATACATGCCATATGGGAACCTACTAGACTATTTACGGGAATGCAACCGGGAGGAAGTGAGTGCTGTTGTCTTACTCTATATGGCCACTCAGATCTCCTCTGCTATGGAGTACCTGGAGAAGAAGAACTTCATTCACAGGTGGGTGAAATCACATTGAGCTGGTACAATCTCAGATTGTGATGGCCTGGGAACTCTTGCTTTTGGGGAGATTTTTTCCAGAGTTAGGTTTCACAGTAGGTACCGCGTTGGCTGTTCCGGTTTTAATGCTGTCATGCAGTACCTCCTCCCCATGGCTTTCAATCTTGTGTGCGTGTGCCTGATGGCTGTGAAAGTTGGTGGTGTCCTGTTGTGATGAGCTCCTCATCTCATCCTGATCTTCAGAAATATAAACCTCTAATTAATTGTAGCAGCCATCGTTACTGGAAAGTCACTGGCAAGAGCCCTAATCCCAGCTTACTGCTCCTAGGAATATGTCCACTCAGTGTCTGACACTGTTCAGAACAGAGCTCGTGTTGTCTTTACCTGCTGTATAATGGGAGAGCTTCCTGCTGCAGGAGCAGGGGGCAGGCTGTGCTAGTACAGGACTGTATTCAAACGCCCTACTCTTGCTCCAGTAAAGGAGTGTGCTTCTTTTCTTTACACAGGGACCTGGCAGCAAGGAACTGCTTAGTTGGAGAAAATCATGTGGTGAAGGTGGCTGACTTTGGCTTAAGTCGACTCATGACTGGAGATACCTATACAGCTCATGCTGGAGCCAAGTTCCCCATCAAGTGGACTGCTCCCGAGAGCTTGGCCTATAACACCTTCTCAATCAAATCAGATGTGTGGGGTAAGAAAACAACTTCAGTGTTTGATGTTTTTTTTTCTTTGCTAGCCTAAAGAGTAAATTGTATTCTGGCTTGGGCAAAAACACATGGGGAGGTGCACACCGGGCCACAGCTTCACAAATCAATAGGGTTTTTAGTGTGTGATGCTTTCACCTAGGCTGACCTGAAGTATCTGCATCAAAGAGATTCTGCCTCAAACTGCAATAAAGGCCACAATATAACAAGCAGCATAGGAAGCAGGCAGTCTTATGACCAGGAATTTTGTTTTCCTCCTTTTGCAGCCTTTGGGGTGCTGTTATGGGAAATTGCTACCTATGGGATGTCACCATACCCAGGCATTGACCTCTCTCAGGTGTATGATCTGCTGGAAAAGGGCTATCGGATGGAACAACCGGAGGGGTGCCCTCCAAAGGTTTACGAATTGATGAGGGCATGTGAGTATCGTCTTCCAGTTCAGGAAACAAAGCCTGGGAGGGATGGGTGAAATCTGTGGTTAACTCTAAATCCTTGCTTCTTATGTGCCATTTTGTTAGCTAATGTGGAAAAGTCCCTGTCACCTGACACATACCTGGTCACTGATGTAAAATGAGTCTGGTCTCTAAGGAACAAGAACTCTCAAAAACTGTAATCTCTGATTACAGCTGGTTAGCATATTGTGGCAAATTGTACTGTCCTTCTGTGAGCAGGACTCATACTATGGAATCACCAAAAAAGAAAGAAATTTAGTTCTCTGCAAACATAACACCTCTGCAGGAGACAAGTAGTTGACGTGGTTGCACAGAATACATCCTCCAAGTGCGTTGCTTAGTATTTGCCATGAAAAGCTCTCTAATGCTGTATAACAAATTTAAACTCCAGTAATAAAAGAATTAAAAATTATCTCCTACCTGCTACAGGCATTGAGACTTACTCTGCGCTCTCACACTGCAGGTTGGAAGTGGAACCCGCCTGACAGACCTTCCTTTGCTGAGACCCACCAGGCCTTTGAAACCATGTTCCACGACTCGAGCATCTCGGAGGGTGAGAGCCCCTGTTACTTGGTTTCCGAAACAGTAGAAGAATTTTTCCCCTGGAGTGCTCTTATGCACAGGCTCTTCAGGCTCTTCTGCTTGCTCTGGAGGCTGCAATGAGGCTTCATCCCTTACTTCATTTGTTATCCTTAAGTCTGTCAATACATGCTCTTATATTCTGCACAAATACTGAATAAGATCTAGACACTCAATGCAGAGACAGCATAGTAGTTAATTTGAGCAGCCAGATAACAGAGTTCATTTAAGGAATATTGCCTCCACTATTAGAGGAAGCCTCTTGTTTCCCAGACTGGAGAGAGAGGAATAGTGAGTGAGAGAAAAAGGTGCACGCATATCAGAGTCTATTTCTGACTGCAGAAATTAGGTCATGCAGTAGTATTCTACCAGCTTTCATTAAAAAAAAAAAATCTGCCTTAACCTCTGCATTTTCTACCTAGCTACTTTTAGCAGTCAATCTGCAACGCAACTTTCAAATCTAGTCAACTAGGAGAGAAATGCTGGTGAGAAGGGTGTTAGTAGGCAGCAGACAAGCACAACTGTCTTAACATCTCAGATTTGAAATTAAATATGAAGCCCATCCATCCACTTCCTCACTACTGAAAAAACACAAAGGGGGGGAATTTTACAAGGGAGGATCTATAATAGGCACATCAAGTGGCCTACACAAATACTAACCTGGAGGTGGCCAGGAGGTTTTTTTGGTTGTTGTTCATTTTTAAGTCACATACCTTGTGTTGACGTTGGGAAGGAAACATGCAGTTTTCACTTCTAGTAAGCAGGTGCAGTGCTTTGCACAAAGCAGCTTAGGTCCAGATGCAGAGAGGACAAAACTTTGAGGGGATCAACATGAGGCACCTTAATTAGAAACAGAGGTAAATATATCCAGCATGAGCTTTAGCTCTTGGGCAACCTAAACCCAGCATAGAGCTTGTACAGATCCTACCACCATTTCTGGCTGAATTTATAGAGATGTAAATGAGTTTGAAGTCATTATGTAAAACATCACTTACCCTAAACACCTCTGGACTGGAATAAAAAACTAATTTTATCAACTTCTTCCTCTCTCAGCCACGTAGCTCTTCTTGCTGCTCTGGGTCTGCAGTAAAGACCCATATTTGCTTTTCTTCCTCTTCTGCTGGTCTTTGTTCCAACGATTGTGCTTGCTTTTTTCCCCTTGCAGAGGTAGCAGAGGAGCTCGGAAGAACAGCCTCCTCCTCGTCCATAGTTCCTTACTTGCCCCGGTTGCCCATGCTTCCCTCCAAGACGAGAACACTGAAGAAACAGGCAGAGAACAAGGAGAACATTGAAGGAACACAAGATACCCTGGAGCATTCGGCTTCCAGCTCAGCACCAGGTATGAGCACGACAGTTGCACTGAGGCCGTGGGGGGTAGACTTGTTCCTGTTGGGAAGTACCAAACAGAAGGGAACAGAACATCCACCAGCTGGAGCTCTGCAACCCAGGGTCCTGGCTTGTAAAATTTCACGTTCCAGCCAAGTGCATTGGCTTTTTTCAGTTTGTAGCAGGACTTACTGTGGTACTGTGGCAGGAGAGGCAGGGCTGGACACCCCATGGCTGCATTCACTCTGCCTGGATTAGAGAGGTGGAGAGGTCAGAACGATGGAAGATTTGCTGAGAGACAAGGTGACTCATGGGGAGGAAATCAGCACGGCTTTGTTCTTTGGTGGCACAGAATGATACAGCACAGAGTGGGAGCTCTTGGTCACAGTACAGGTGTCACTTCTCATTCGTGAGAAGGCAGAGACTACTCCTGAGAATTAAGATGAGCCCACATCTGTACAGGCACAATTCAGACTTCTCTGTTCTGCTCTCAGGTTGTGGAGCAAAGAACCAAAGCTTGAACCAGCACATTGCAGGCTGGTGCCTTGAGTACCTGTGTCATTAGGGCTGTTTGCCAGCCCACTCCTTTACTAGTAAATAGAAAATGCTGCAGCTTTTTCAGTGGTTTTCTGGTAAAGCCCATTGTATTTTTTTCTTTTAAGTTTGGTTTTGCTGTATTTTTAAGACAGCTCCGAAACTAAACTTGACAATGCAACAAGAGGTTCTCTTTTATACTTGCAGTACTTGGGAAGGAGAAAAAACTACAGGAAGTAGGTAAGAAACTGGGGAGAAAGAGCAAATTCACTTTCTCCTGACGTCTCTGCTAAGTAGCCTCCCCAACGCAGACAACAGGCAGATCATGCAAGCAGAAGGGAACAAGTAAAATCAAAAGCAGATCAGCCTCGCACAAAAATAAAAGTGCTAACTTCCTCTCGCAGTCTGTCTCTGCAGATCCCGGGCAAGTCAGTACGCCAGGCCTTTACAGCCCACTGCAGGACAGGGGCGTGGAAATGGAAATAGATTTTGAGGAGTCACGCTTGTTTCTTCTACCTAGGTTTTATCAGAAGCACACAGCCAACAAGTGGGTCTCCCGCACTGCCTCGCAAGCAGAGGGACAAGTCACCCAGCAGCCTGCTGGAGGATGCCAAAGAGACCACTTTCACCAGGGACAGAAAAGGTGGCTTCTTTAGCTCCTTTATGAAGAAGAGGAATGCTCCCACACCTCCCAAGCGCAGCAGTTCCTTCCGGGAGATGGAGAATCAGCCCCACAAGAAATACGAGCTAACGGGTAACTTCTCATCTGTTGCTTCCTTGCAGCACGTGGATGGGTTCACTTTTGCTCCCACACAGCAGGACGCGAGCCTGGCACCACCCAAGTGCTACGGTGGGGGCTTTGTGCAGAGGACCTTCTACAATGACGATGGCACTGGTACCAGCAGTGGCGGGGGCATAAGCACTGGTGGTGGGTGGTCAGGCATCACAGGTTTCTTTACACCACGGTTGATTAAAAAGACACTGGGTTTACGACCAGGAAAACCTACCGGCAGTGAAGAAACTTCAAAGCCTTTTCCAAGGTCAAACTCCACATCTTCCATGTCCTCAGGGCTTCCAGAGCAGGATAGGATGGCAATGACCCTTCCCAGAAATTCCCAGAGGTCAAAAATCCAGCTGGAACGGACAGTGTCCACCTCCTCTCAACCTGACGAGAGCATGGGGAGGGCCAACGACCTGCTTCCCAAAAAGCTGGAAGAAGGCCCTGCTTTGACCAGAGAAAGACCAAAAGCAAAACTCTTGCCAAGGGGTGCCACAGCTCTCCCCTTCCGAACCCCCTCCGGTTTGGAAGAAAAGGAGAGTCCAGGGCTAGCAGCAGCTCCTAAGAGCAAAGAAAAAAACAGCGGCTCGCGGCAAGGGGCCCTTGAAGATGGCGAGAGACCGGGGTGGTCCTCTCCAGTCAAGGCTGCAGCAATACTTCCAACCACTCATAACCACAAAGTGCCAGTCCTAATCTCACCCACTCTAAAACACACTCCAGCAGATGTGCAGCTCATTGGCACAGACTCTCAGGGTAATAAATTTAAGCTCTTATCTGAGCATCAGGTCACTTCTTCCGGCGACAGGGACCGGCCCAGACGGGTAAAACCAAAGTGTGCTCCACCTCCACCACCAGTGATGAGGCTCCTCCAACAGCCAGCTGCTTGCGCAGATGCAGCAGAAGAGCTGAGCAATGGGGCGGGAGCGCAGCACGGACTGGAATCAAGCGAAGGGAGTAAGAAGGCAGCAGCAGCACCTGTTGGTGGAAAATCCGGGAGGCCTGTGATGCCTCCACCCCAAGTGCCTCTGTCATCGTCTTCCACCTCCCCAGTGAAAATGGCCAACGGCACGGCTGGCGCAAAAGTAGCGCTAAGAAAGACCAAACAGGTGGCCGAGAAAATCCCAGCAGACAAAATCAGCAAGGAAGCGCTGCTGGAGTGCGCAGACCTCCTCTCGAGTGCCATCGCTGAGCCAACACCAAACAGCCAGCTGGTGGACACAGGGCATCAGCTGTTGGATTACTGCTCAGGCTACGTGGACTGCATCCCACATACACGCAACAAATTTGCCTTCCGGGAAGCCGTGAGCAAACTGGAACTCAGCCTGCAGGAACTGCAGGTGTCCTCAACAGCTGCTAGTGTCCCTGGGGCAAACCCCGTCCTTAATAACTTATTGTCGTGTGTCCAAGAAATCAGCGATGTGGTGCAAAGGTAGCTACTGTCAGTCTGGGTAAGAGACGTACACATGGGGAGGGGGGGACTTTTTTCTGTACTGATGCTTTCAAAAGGAAAGACTGATACTTGAGTATGTGAAGTACCTCAGATCACTGAGTTCTCCTCACGTTTACAGGTTCATCTCAGAAAATGGGGATGGAGAGGGTAGATTAAAGCTGTAAGGGGCAGAACAGCAGGTGTTTGTCCCTACCTAGTCAGTCTGGTCTGCTTGGCATGGCGAGGAAAGGAGGATCCTTGTTCCTCCCTTGGAGAGGCAGGAGAACCGACGGCAGGTTCTCTCTGGGAAGGAGGGTCTGGGGCTGGTGGCGGCAGTACTGGAGTGGCTGCAGGATCCACCCCATCTGCACTACCGCGTGCTGCGGCCCCCGACACTGCACGGAAAGGCGCAGGGGTGCTGGTGGTGCCAGGGGCCAAGCAGCTCCGTGGGAGGGTGCGTGCAGCTGGGGAGCGGTCTGATGCACTGACAGTATTCAGAGCTGCTGCATGCACTAGCCCCGGTGGCGTACTTCCACAGTGCTGTTTGCTGCTGTAACGAGAACTGCAAAGTTAGTTAATATATAAAACTATCCCCGTTCCCTCCTGTCCACCTCATCACCACATCTGTGTCTTCGTTGTAGCTGAACGTCAGGAGTGCTGGGCAGACTTACCACTGGAGTTACCCCCACCCCACCTTCACTCAGTTGATTCCTATTTCTAGTGGTCTAGCATGGGTGCCGCTTGATAGTCGTGTGTGAGTAGTTTGGGGTTCTTGCACAACTTGCCAGTGTTGTTGTTGGGACAGGGTGGGTTGGTTTTTTTTTTTTTTTTAAGCTTTAAATTGTTTTTAACTCGTTACCAGGTTGACACCCCAGTTTAGTTTCAGTGCCTCGAGGCCCCATGGTAGGTGAGGCAAAGCCTCTGCCCCTGCAGCCCCTGGCTGGTGTCCGCTGTCCTCCAGCGGTCAGTGCTGTGCAGCCAGAGGCAGAAGGAGCAGCGGGGCTCCCTGCCGCCCTGCACCTCCCGCATAGCGCAGCCGCCTCACCCGGATTGCTGGGGTTGGTGCTTCCCGCTGCTTCCCGGGCCTGCAGGCCTCCACCTTCCCTGGGCGTGGAGGTGACTTGGTGTGTCAGCACACCGTGAGTCACGGCCATCTTTTAAAATTGATTTGTGTGTTTTAAAGACTGGACCAGGATCTCTTGCTGTAGAGCGGGAACACGCACATAAACTGTGCACTCTGCCTGAAACGTGACGGGAGGTGTTACCGCTCCACTGGGTTACGGTCCCTGATGTTTGATGCCTGCTGACAATCCCAGAATGAAAGCAATCGTGTGCTTGGTTGGCTTCCCTGCTCCTGGCACTGGCTGTGGACTGCTGGGGGCCTCAAAGCTGGCTGTGTGCGCACAGCTCCCTGAGATGTAAGCATACTGGCAAGTAGGAGGACCTCAACTAGTTGTGGGTTTAAGAGGACGCAAACAGGCCTGATACCTGTCTCCAGTACCCATTACCCTGCATGCTGCTGCTCACTTCACACTAGTGGTGATGATAGAGGATCTGGCTTGCTTTGCACCTTAAATCTTTTATTATTTTTTTTTTGCTAAAATGCTTTTTTTAACTTGTTTTTAAAGTGTGACTGTGCTGCTTTTAGTTTGAGCATTTAGAGTTGAGCTGGGGCACAGGTGTGACCGTGGACAGTTGGCACTCCGGTTCTGTCTGGAAGCGCTGCCCTGTTGTTGGTGCTTGGAAGTAGGCTGGGCCATCTCGGCCCACATCCCTGTTCGTTTTCCGTGGAGCATGGTGAGACAGCGGCCCGAAAAGCCTTTAGCAAGGTGCTGGTGTCTGAGAATCCTCATTCTATTACCGGTCTGTGGTAAACAAAGGTGTGTGGCACGACGCATGAATGCACACCTGTGGAGCAGAATGTGAGGTAACATGGACTGCAGGAGCTGTGCTGGCAGAGTAAGTGAAATGATGGGAAAAAAACACAAACCAAAACCCTCCACCCTCAGTGACAGGCATTAACGTTCCTACAGGTCAGTGAGCTGGTACCCCAGTGGCAATAAAGGGAGGTACAGAGTGGGTTAGTCAGCCTGGCTCGGAGGTCCCAGCCTACCTGACGAAGCCAGCTGTCTCCTCCTGCAGTAGGATTTTCAGCTTGTCCAGGATCTCCTCTGGTCCTTATGCTCCAGCCCCCATGTCAGCGGGGCAGGGGGAGTTTGCGCCGGGCTTCTTCCACCGTGACACGCAGCAGTAAGGCAGTACCAAACCATTATCTTGCAGACTTTACTGAGGGCTTTCGTGGTTTACCTTATCTCTTTCAGTTATCTTTACTGAACCTGGGCATCACTGCGTACCGAACTAACTGCCTTTGGAAAGGTCACCTGCAAAGGGAAAAAGTCTGACGGTGTTGCTTCACGTTGCCTTTTAAACAATCACGGAAGGCAGGTCGTGTTTGCCTTGGCAGACAATCGTGTGGTTTCATCATTGTACTACTTCCCAGCCTAGTACAAATAGACTGAAACTGAAGTGGTTACTCTCAGGGGAAAGGTATTTTACCCAGAAACTTGTAAGAATATTAGTCCAGTTCTGATGAATGTTTTGAAAGAAGCTCTTTTTTTTTTTTTTTTTTGAATACCAGTCTTCCAGAACAACTCCAGCAAAAGTGATAAAATAGCAAACAATTATTGGAATTGCTAGTTATTAGAACAGATCTTTCAAGCTTTCTTATCTTTTTAAGCAACTACTGGTGCCCCGGCAGAGGACTGGTTCCCCTCCCCTGGTTATCCATGCTTTCTCTCCAGATGCTGCCTGGTTTCTGACCCCCACCCCCCCAAGGTGGTAGTAGTGGGACAGGGCCGAGGCTGTGTTACTACTACAAGCCAAAGAAGCCACCTGCTTTTAGAGACTCCCAGACCACTTGAAGCTGGCAGGGACCTCTGGGGCCCATCTGCTCCAGCCCCTGCTCAGGCCACCTGGAGCAGGCTGCCTGTGACCGCAGCCAGGCAGCTTCTGAAGCTCCCTGGGGACTCCTCAGCCACTTGGAGCAACACAGAAGCCCATCCAGTTCTGATCCCTTCAGTGGAGGTAAAACACCTAACAGTGGAACTGGGGGAATTTGCTGGTCGTCACTCCTACAGGGAGCATTTTCTTTGCTGTAGCTGATTGTCATAGTCACATCAGATAGGTGGACGGTGGCAGAGGTACTGCTGACTTGACACTAACTTGATTTTCTCTTAAGTAAGAGACTGCAGACTTGCCTCTACCTCCACTGCCTCTCCTACCCAATCTTGTTTTATTCCCAGATGAGAATTTCCCCTTGCCCTCTGGAAGGACAGCAAAAGGACACTGCCTGGAAAAGCTTGGTTATATTGTAGCTCACCTTCAGTCGTTCTTCCTTCCACACTGTTGCAGGCCCTTTTCCCTCTGCTAGATCTGACTTTTTGTTCAGCCTCAAAGGGCTCCAGTGTAGCAGCTTCTGTGTTGGCCATTGCACAGTGTGTGTAAAGCGTCGGAGGGACGGTGAAGCCCTGTTACTGCTCCAGCACAGAGCACCTCTTGCTCCGCTGTTCATGGAGAAGGCAAAAACCCCTGCTGCGTTTCCTTTCTTCACCACTGTGAGAAGGCCTCGTGTGGTAAAGATGCAATCGCAGCCAGGCTCTCTAATTAACTTGCACTAGTATGGACTAGAATTTAAAGTAGTCTTCTTTGCAGCAGGGGATGGGATCACGTAGGGCCTGGTAATGGCAAGCACAAAGCACGTGCTCACAGGAGCAAGCTGCTGTGGGGCACTTTCCCTTCCTAGCTCCTGGGGAATTGGCTGACGCAGAGGTGCGGTTCTCCCCCTGCACTGCACCTGAAAAGCGAGCACCTGGCTGGCAGCACTTCGGGTTAATTGTACTGTTCATTAGTGCTGGCAGGGGTGAAGTTGAATTGAGCTTTGAGCTTGGGTCTGCATCAAACTCAGCAGCTGGGAAAGCGGAGCTGAACGCAGTAGCATCACTGGTGCAGAACGTGGTGGGAAGGTGGGGGCCTGCCTCTTCCTGTCCTCCTCCCGCAGGACACTTCTGAACACTGCTTTGTGTCAGCGTGACCCAAACAGCTGCACGTTGGCATCCCATCTGGGGGTGCTTACCGCGGAGTTTCATTGCACACTGCTCCCTGTGGGCAGCAGGAACAAAACCCCTCAGCATGGGGCAAGACCTGTTCCAAAGCTGCTGTTACCAGAGCACGTCCTCCCCAGCAGGCAGAAGGTGCATGAACAGCACGATGGGCTGGGCTGGGGGCCTCTGTGCTCAGAAGAAACCCAAGGCTGGCATCTGTGAGGCTGGAGTCTGTGCTGCATACCCAAGGCAGGCCCCCCAGGCAGCTCAGGTGCTCAGCCTTCTGCTCGTCAGTGCCCCTGGGCAGCAGCAGCTGGGACAAACACTAACACAGTGAGAAGCTGTTTTCTGCAGATGTAACAGACCACTGCCTTCTCCTTTAAAACACTCGGTCCAGGCCTGCCAGAAACTGAGGGGCAGCAGCTGCAGCGTGCTCGGAAACCTCCCGTGTCAGCGTGAGCAGCACCATGCAGCAGCTTGTGCACAGGGGTGTTCTGCATGGGTGGGCACCGGGGTGCACTCTGGTCACCTGTAGCGTAGAACAAAACCTTTATCCTGTTCCCTGGTGGTAGGAAGTAACGGGTTAGGGGGCACCCAGACTTAGCTGCAGTGTCTAGAAAATGAGAAATGTCTGTACCAAAGGAGGTCACGCTTCCAAATCTCTCCGTTGTGCACAGGGGGGGTAGAGCCCGCTCAGCTTGGCATGCTGTTTGTGTCAGTAGTGAACTCACTGAGGGCAGGAATGGATTAAATTGAAACACATTAATCACCAATCACTCTACCAGTGTTGTCAACTGTTTTTGTTTTTAATTGTTATTGTAATATATTTTGGTTGTTTTTCTAATTTAATTCTCTCACTATCGTCTGACTGTGAACTGCGAACAGTGTTAAACTTGATGTAAATAAGGCCCTTTGAAGGGCCTCTTTGCCTGTCGTTCCACAAAGTTTTGCCAATTTGCATTTTGTTTTAAATAAAGGTTGCAATATTTTATTGGCAAAAAAACCCACTTGACTAGATGTTGCTTTATATTTTTAAAAGAATATTTGAACCTGCACAGTGGTAGCCTGAAGGCTGTTATTTGGAGTAGAAAAGACAAGCTGACTGCAAACCTGTTAGAAAGGGAAGTAATTTAATTCTGCCAGGTTGCAAAGAAAAACATTACCATTGATCTAAATGTGTCATGGAGTAGTCAGGGGAGAGTGGTTCTTGCTTAGTTCTCCAACGCGCGTGGGACCTGGCATGAGCTGGTCCTGCAGCATCAGTTTGAGAGGTGCCCTTGTTGGTAGCACCACCCCCTCCTTACTGAGTAACAGAACCGCACAACATGCTGACTTCAGACCTGCCAGCACTGGCAAAAAGCTCGATAAAGTGACATCCTTCCACCCCAAACAGCATCGCTCTAACCTGAACAGCTAATGACTCTTTCTATTTAAAAAATAAATAGGAAAAAGTCACCCTGGCTATACCACTGCCCAAGCACAGCAACTGGTCATAAAGCAGCACCTGAGTTGTGCCCTCCAGGGGGCCGCAGCCTCCCCTTCCCTGGGTGCAGCTCCCTCGGCTGTTCCCCAGGCCGACGCTATAGGACTGACATGAGGCAACATGAGCGCCCACAGACCAAGTCCCAGAAACGCCTACTAAAAGCAGATGCTGGCACAGGCCCTAAAGTCCAACTTAGGGTCAACAGCCGGGTTAAACCAACGTTGCACAGAGAGAAGCAAGCGGTAAGACAGCAGCCAGCTCATCTTCCTGCCTCAGACCGCGAAGCCTCGTTAGGTAGCAGCGCCAGAATGCCCAGAGGGAAACGTGGACTCAAAGTCTGCCGGAGCACTAAGTGTCTGGTCAATCTTTTCCCAGGGTTGTGCTGCTCATCGCTGGCATGACAGAAAGGGTCAAAGCTTAAAATAGCTCAAAGGTCCGCACATGTGGCATTCAGGCAGCTAAAGCCCGTCCTTGGCATGTGCTGATTCACCTCGCTGCCGAGCACAGCTGTGTTGGAAGGGAGTTTTGACCCAGAGGTCACAGAGTGATTCCCGTAACACTGTTGAAATTTTTTGGTCCTGCTGTCAGGTACTTATCACCTGGCAAGTACCCAGACAGCAAACAGCCCCTCGGTGTAGTAATGCTGATACCAGCCCAAAAGCCACAGCATGCATACCGGGGGGAAAAAACTAAAAAAAAAAAATCTTATTCCATCTCTGAAAAAACAGAATTCAATCGCAACCTGTTCTTTCAGCCACCATCCTCCTCAGCTGCCCTTTGCCCATGAAATGGGAGATTGTCTCGCCCTAAACCAGTTCCTGCAGTGAACCAAACAGGCTCTTTACCAAATTGCTTAGAGAAACAATTTCAGCAGCAGCTCACCTCATCCCCACAGCTGCTTCCATACAATGAAAGACTCCAAGAGAGGGGAGAGAGGGACAGGGCAGGCCAAAGCCACAGACTGGGGGTTTTACAGCACCAGAGATTCTCAGTCATTCCCTCTATGCAAAGGTGTCCCTGCCCAAACCACGATCCTGGTACACGTCCCCAAGTGCCACACACCTTGTGAATGCAGGTAAACCCTCAAAAGCAGCAAACGCGTTCTGTGCAGTCTGAGAGCTTGCGAAGTGACAGAAAGCTGCAGCCAGGGAAGAGGCTGTGGCTTCTGCTGGACTCTCAACAGGCCCAGGCTGTTCAAGGCCCTCGTTACAAGATGACAAACTGAAGACAACTCCTTTCACATGAAACAAAGCATCCGTCAGCACAACCCAAGCGCTACATCAGGCTAAAAGAAGGAACTTAAAGAAAAACCAAACACCAGAAGGACTTCAAACACAGCCAAGCTGTGCCGGTGCCCCACGAGTAAGGCTGGGCAGGGCACGGCCCTCCCTGCCAACAGAGCGACAAGGAGTTAAGTCTCTGCCCCTGTGCAAGTGTGCGGCTGTGTAAACTGCTGCTTGCCTGACCTTGTGCAAGGAGAGCAACTCCTAGTGTGCAAAACCGCCTTCACCACTGGTATAGTCCCACCTGGTGTTCAAGGAAGGAAGTAATTGATGCGCTGGGATACAGATTTACAGCCCTGTGCAGAGAAAAGCTTCTCCTCTTTGGGGACAAACACCATCGTCCTGGCCACCTCGTCGAGGGCTGCCTCTGTATACGGCAGTCCACGGGCCAGGAAGGCGTCCCGTGCGCAGAGCTTCACGTGGTGGTACTCCAGGGGCAGGAACGGCACGAAGACATCGATGAGGTTCTCTTCCAGGAGGTGGCTGCGAGCGTAGCCGTTCTCTGTAGCAAAAAGCAAGTCAAAAGCTTCAGCCACCTGAGAGCAGGCACCCCTCTGAGACCAGGTCTGTCCTCTCTTGAGGCTGCTCTCTTGCTGCACCCAGCCGTACGTTGCGGGGAGGCAGACATCCTTCCACCCACAGAGCTGGCCAGCACGCAGCCTGACGGCAGCACATCACCACACCTTGCCCACCGCAGGCCAAGGGAAGTCCAAATTCACTGAGCCACGAGGCTGCTCGTTACAACCCTGCTATTTTCAGGGCTAAAGGGGGCAGAAAAACAACAGCTCTTTTTCCACGTGCCTCACTGCTGCGGCCGTGCCATGCTGGGGGCCGTGCTACGTGGATGGAGGAAGGGGCACACGCCAGGGTGTGGGGGGCACGTAAGTGCTTGTGCCATGGCACAGATGTTCGTGTGGCACACGGCACCTCATAAGCAAGGCCCCAGGGCAGTGTGGAGGAGCAGGTTTGTGGCCTGCCCACAGCGAGTCGGGCTCCTACCTGTGGGCTGCAGCAGCTCCAGCCGCAGCCGCTGCTCCAGGAACTCCAAGGAGATCTCCTCCCGCGCCCGGCCGGCCCGCCAGAAGTCCAGGGCTACCTCATTGATGGTGTTGCCACCAATATTGCTGTGGACACAAGGAAGTCACTCCACCATGCCGCCACAGAGAAATGGCTCAGAGGTGCCAGCAGCACCCTCTGCAGGCAGGCCTCAGCAATTCTGTCCATGACAGGATTCTCTTTGTCGGATCAGCATTTGAAACACTCCCACACGGAGGAATTTCTTCCCAAAAAAGCCCTTTCTGTAGGCACCTGTACAGCTGCCCTCCATCTTGCCAGCCCAGCCCCCGGGGCAGCTGCTTTCTCCCACAGGGTGGGACTGGGGGTCAGCAGAACCCCCCACCCCTGTCAGGGCCCTGTCCTGGCCCTGAAGCTGTCGACCTCTCGGGTGCCACTTGGCTCCATGCCAACCCTGAGCCAGTCACCGAGAAGTCCAGGCCGGGGGCAGAGCACATGGCAGGAGTCCCACTACCAGTAAAGGTCCGGGACTGGGACATCCGCTGCCTGAGGGACAAACCCTGACCACCCGCCTCAGGTGCGGCTGCCTGCAGGGGGACATGGCGTCCTGCCAGCCATCGAGGCTCCCAGGGCAGCAGAACAAAAAAGCTGCCATTGTCTCCCCGTGCCGCCTTGCCAGCACAGCTCGCACTGCCCCTGCTCCCCCCTGGCCCGCAGGAGAAGCCCCCTTCATGCTGAGGGTGACCAGTCCCCTCTGGTTCCCACCACCCAAACCTGGCCACAGCTGCAGGCCCAGGGCAGCATCCCAATGAGTGCTGGGGGAGAGCCAGCCCTCCTGTGCCAGGCCGGTGTCACACTGCCACTGCGTATGATGAAACCCCCCAGATTACACAGTGCTGCAGTTCAAGACACCCTGCTCCCTCTGCTCGGTGACATGGGGCCTTGGCCCAGTGCTGCCGTCCCCACAGCTGCACAGCTTGCCAGGTAGGGCACGAGGGCGGCTCAGCCAGCCAGCAGCTCGTACACCCTGCCCAGAGCAGATGGGAAGGAAGAGCAAGAAGGGAGAACCTGCCTCCTGCACCACGGACCTGCCAGAGGCCCATGCAGGTAGGACAGATCTGGTCAGCTCTACAGGCACCAGGCACAGACACAGGTCTACGTGAGCAGAGCAGCTGTTCTGGGGAACCACTGAGCTTGGAGGTTAGAGCACTCGCCTGGATGGCAGGAGAGGGGGTAACAAATTCCCTTTTGGACAACTGAACATGGTTTCGGAACTGACCATTGTTTTCTGCTCACCTCCAGCCTGTGGGAACAGCTCTTGCCAGAACAGGGCTGAAAGCCACAAACCAAAATGAAGGGGACTGAAGACGCTTGTCTCTCCTGGGCATTTCTCCCTGGTTAGTTCAGGCACCTGCCTACCTCACATCCTGCTTGTGGCATGTCCCACTTCTGGCAGATGTCCTGCCCCACCAAAACCTGGGTGAGGGACAGCACTGGAGCGTGGAGATGCTGACAACCTGTCGCCCTCCAGATGGGAAAGGAGCCGCCCTCCATTCCCTACGCTACCAGATGAGCTGATGGCAGGACCAGCCCTCACAGGCTAACGGTACCTCAGTCTGCAGCCAGGGCCAGGCAAGTGGCACCTCCCCACTCCTGGCTACAAGTGCCGCCTTGCACAACAACTTCCCACCAAGACCTGCAGCCCCAGCTGTGTTCCCTGCAGTACAGGATCCCCCTGCTCAGCCATCCAGGGTGCAGGACGACACCATGCTAACTCTGAATCTCACTGCTTCCTTGCCTCGTGGCCCAGACACCAGTTCAGCTGTCCCAGCTAAGCTGGGCCTTGGCCACTCCTGCAACTGCCCCATACCCTGGGAGGATGCCCAGAACAACAAGGAACACTGACCATGGAGGTAACCACTCGTTGGAGGAGTTGGTCCCCTCCCTCCTCTGTGGGCCAGCCCCCTCATATTGCACACGGTAGGGGATAAACTCCACCATTTTGTCCCTCCCCATGTGTTCGGGGCCCCAGAAGTTACCTGAGGAAGAGGAAGATGGATCTCCGGTAATCCACCTGGCCCTTGTTGCCGTCGTGAGCCATGAAGGGCTTGATGGCGTCCAGGAGTCCAAAATGAAGTTTTTCTGCCTCATCAAAGATGAACAGGGACTGCTTGCAGAGCTGCACAGTCTCACTTATCTGCTTCTCCAGTTGAACCTGCAGGGCAGCAGGCGGCAGTGAAATGCCTGGCAGCAGTCGATGGCACAGGGGCTGAGCCTGGATGTGCTGGGACAGTCCTGGGCAGCCCCGCTGCACCACACGGCCACTTGCTCTTTCCCTCCTGCCCAGAGAGCCAGGAAGAGGATAGGAAGTGCAAGAGGACTTGTGGGTCGAAATAAAGTTTAATATGTGAAGAGGGGGAAGAAAGAGAACAAACTGACCAACACAAAGACGGTCATTCATCTCCTCCCAGGACTGATGCCTGGCTGGCCTCTGAGCAATGGCATCCTATCCCAGAGCCCACTCCCCTCAGATTTTCCTCCTTAGCTTGATGCTAGACAAAACAGCCCTCTGGTCAGTTGTCCTGGCTGTACCTACACCCCAGCTTCTTGCGCACCCCCAACCTACTGAGGGAGCCGAGTGGGGAAAAAGGGAAAACCTCAGTGCTGTGCACACACTGCTCTGCTCAAACCACTGTTATTTAACCCTGTTTTACTCATAAATCCAAATACAACGTGGCATAGAGGGAAAAAGGAAAAACAAAACAACTCCACCCCAGCCAGACCATCCCTGTGGCACCAGGTGGTTAGCTCTCACCTTGTACGAGTCCACGTACTTGTGATGGGGGAAGTGGAAGAGCGCGATGAACACCCTGACGCACTCACTCCTCAGCCCGTCCCGGTACAGGTGACTGGCCACCATCCGGGCCACGAAGTTCTTGCCTGTGCCGGACCAGCCGTGGAAGGAGAGGACCAGAGCCTTCTCGGGCTGCGGGCTCTGCAGGAAGCGTCGCACCGCCTGGATGACGACTTCTTTGGCCAAGTGCTGCCCGTGGAGCTGCCTGTTGAGGTCCATTTCGAGCCCTGTGGGAAAGACAGCAAGAGCTCAGCCTTAATCTGCGAGCCCAGTTTCTGCTGCTGCTGCAGGTGGCAGTAAGAGGAGAAAAGCCCCCAGAGCCCTGCTGGTGGGGCTGCCTGCCCGGGGGGTGTCTGGCCGGGCATTAACGCCGAGGCAGGCTGCTTACAGAAGCCTGTGCTCTGCCTGCATCGGCCAAGAACTGCAAAAAAGACACAGATCTTCTTCTGACTAATTTTTTCCTTTGAAAACTGAGGGAGGTATTTGATGCCTGCAGGGCACTGAGGCCCAAAGGGTTTATTTAGTATTTACCGAGCTCTACGTACTACTCAGCAGAGGGTATAGTTACCACGGGTTTCAGGGCCAGCAAACAAATGACACGGGTGTAGGGCTCGCACACAGCTCTCAGGGCACCCTCCTGCCCCAGGGCTGGATACTGGGGATGCTGGGGCAGCCTGGATCCCAGACGGTGCCTGGGAACTGCCAGCTGAAGGCAGGGCTCGTGGCAAACTGGAGCAGATACGCTGCGCCATAGGGAGCAAGCTTTCTCACAGTCTCCAAACTGCAAATGAGTAATGAGAAACAGGGCTTAGCTCAGCCCCTCATCCTCCCAGAAATGCCCTTTAGCTCCATCACTTGCTAAAACTCACTTTTTAGAAAACAACAGAGACAGCAGGGAAAAGCAGCAGAGAATAGCCCTGCCCGAGCTGCCCCGAGAGGCAGCACAGCACCCACCTGTGATATTGTTGACTATCCTGCAGTCTCCCGTCTCACAGCACTTGCCGAAGCTGCAGTACCAGGCAGAGAGGATCTCCAAGTAATCCTGGCCCACCAGAGGCAAGCTCCAACCTGGAGAGGCAGGGGTCAGGGCAGAGAGGTGCCGGCAGGCGCCTTTCCTGTGCTGTGTGTGGACGCTCAGGTGCTCGTGGTTAACACTGCCGCCCTGCCCCAGGTGTGGGGCCCACAGGCTGCTGGGGCACAGCAGGGGATAACGGGGTGCAGCTGGCTCAGACAGGGACACAGCCACACGGGCTGTGAGCACCCCCCCGCCCCAACACGTCTGTGGCAACTGGCCATATGCTGAATGATGGGGGGGCATCCCCATCCCCATCCCCGCAGCGGCCACGGGCGCTCGTGGTGCAGCCCCCCACGCAGGCACAGGGAAGTGTTTGGTCCCGCTGCTGTTCCCAGGGCACAGGAAAGGGAGAGGAGGGAGCTTACCTGGGCTGGGACCAGCCTTCTTCTTCCCCTCCTCTTCACAGCCCTCCTGGGACACCTTGCAAGCCAGGTACTGCCAGTACTGCTTGGAGAGAGCTCCCACAGCTCTCAAGTGCTTCTTCACGGCCTCGTACCTCGCTCTGGCCCACGGGGCCGCCTCCGTCACGGTGCTCGGGTCCTCTTCCCAGGGTCCGCGCTGCTTCCCTTGGCTCCCCAGGCTTTCGGAGCCCCCCAGCAGCAGCAGCAGGCAGCAAGCCAGCCCCAGGTGGGACAGGAGCACACGCTGGCCCATGGCTGCGGACGCCCCGCTGGGATCCTGGACTGCTGGATCCCTCTGGATCCCGTCCTGCCTTAAACCACTGGAGCCGTGATCTCACTTCCTGGCCGCCCGCAGACGCAGTCGGAGTCGTGCTGGGGGAAGCTGCGGGCTGGTGGCACCACCAACACCACGCCGGGCCCAGCCGAGCCCCCCCACGGCCCCTGCCCCACGCCGCGGTCCCCACAGCACGGCACTGGGCTGCGACATGGCTCCTCCTCCCAGCGCCACGCAGCAAAACCAGCCCCTGGGATCGTCCCAGCCCTGCTCTGCACAGAGCTCGGGCTCCTGCCTCCCTCTGCCCAGAAGGCACCCAAGGGTGACAAATAACCTCCTGTAAGGAGCCCCGGGGCCTGGCTGAGGTGTTGCTGCTTAGCACTTGCACAGGACGGGGCTGGGGGTTTGCCTTCCGGGAGTGGGATTTTTCCAGCAGCGTGCTCGGGTGCTGGTAGGGGACTAGATCGCCCTTTTGTGGGGGCTGAAACACTCACCTGTTGCCAGAGACGTGAGGGGGGAGGTCGGGGAAGGTCTCTACCTGCCTCTGGACTTGCTATTTTGGGAAAACAGCTGGTTACACAGGCCCCGGGTGCTGGCGGTTGTTCAGCAGGGTCATTTCCAAGGGGACACAAAAATAACCGGCACAAACAAGGGAGCAGGAGACGGGGATGAGTCAGACCAGCAGCACACGGAGCTGCAATGAGCTCTGGGTGTTACTGGCTGCATGGGCTTGCTGTGACACTCGATGTGTCTCATTCCTCATCTACAGCAAAGAGTTTCGCTGATAATTTTTACATCAGCGCATCTTTGTACGCCAGCGCATCCCAACATCAACAGGGACGGGGGGACTCCACGCACAGACAGGAAAAAGGTTCAGATGAGCAGAGAATCACAAAATCACGTATGAGAGCTGCAGTACAGCTCATTACCACCACTGACCTCACCACCAACCGATTTTTCTCCAAGCAGCTGTAAAACCCTTTCTGTACGGGGAAGCAGCGAGCTAAGGCTGGCTGCTCTTGCTTCAGCAGGAGACGAGGATCCCAAGCAAAGCCTGGCCGCAATTTTGGAAGCAGGCAGTAGAGGAAGGGCACGCTTGAACCCTCCAGAGGAAAACTAGTCAGCACTGACATGCCAAGTACACGAACTCAGCTGTGTGGGGGAGATGAAAGTGGCTAAGCGCCTTTTACCTTGCATTTTACCCTGAGGTACACCCACCGCTGGCTTACTGTAAGAAACTATCGCTTACACGAGTTACTCCAGCACCCAAACAAGTCCTCCCACAACTCACCCTAACCAAAACAAGGCTGAGATGCGTTGTTCCCGACATGGACAGTTTTCAAGGTTATCCCAAGTGCTCAGAAAACTGAAATGGATGCTTAAATGTGATTCACTCATTCAGGTGGATGGGGAGCGGGATTGCAGCAACCAGGGCATGGAGTGGAGCACATCTCCATCTACAGGTAGCTATAAATATTGCAAATCTGCATGAAAAAGAAACTCGTACTGATTAACATAATTGCCCCCTCCAGTTTAATAATCCTTGAGGTTAAACCCTTAACACTAGTTGCTATAATTAAACTAAACCAGAACTAAAATTCAGTGCACATAAAAAACATCCCAAAGCAAAAGCACTGCAGCCACAGAAAACTGAAATTGCCACCAATCTTTCTGAAAACCAACTGAAGCATCTGAATTGAAGCCTTTATGGAGGTTTATGAAAAAAATAAATCATAGTTGTGACATTAAAGCCCTGCCCTCCTGGGATAAACGTTTTAGCTGAAAAGAGCTTATCAAAAGCATGGTCTTCACTACAAAAAGCAGGTGCTTCAATGTTCCAAAGGAAAAAAAACTTTGAAAAAGCAAATTTGGAAAGATAAAATAACTGACGGTGCCACGCCAGCTCCGGGGTGCTACCGCACAGTTCCTGGGGTGTCAGCTCACCTAAGTGTAGCACTTTGCAAGAGCTAGAGAGGAAAATGAAAGTCGCTGTTCAGTAACCTGCCAACTACACCCTGATGACCAGGCTGAGGTTAATAAGGAACTGAAGGAAAAAAAACAGTAACATTAAAACACTGAAAAAAATAATCCAAAATCCTGAATAACTCAATCCCCTTTGCAGGACCTCAGGCAGCAAATTATGCCCAAGGATTAGGTGGGAATGTGCAGAAGGCTGGAAGAGACCCTAGTGCTCTGCAAGGGAAGAACTCACTCATACCTGGCTAGGAAGGATGGGGCTGGGAGGCACAGCAGACAGTGCCCTAGTGCAGCTTGCTGGGACTACATCTCTTTTTTACGTCTCTCTCCTTTTCCTTCCTCTGCTGAATCTCAAGCTCTTCCTACAGTATTTGCTAGTCTTCAGCTGGCAGCCTCGCAGGAAGAAGCAGCTGCAGGGGGCTGCCCAGCCCCAGACATAGCAGGTATTCCAGAGCAGTCCTGGCGAACAGCATCCATCTGATTAAAAATCCATGATCTCAGGTCAGGTTGGGTCTGACAGTGCAGATATCATCTAAAGAGAAAGAAAAAGCAGTGCTGCAAAAAAATGCGGTTATGTCTGGCTTACTCAGCACCTCTGACAACTCGGTACAAGCAGTCAGAGGGAACTTTGCAGTCTGGGATTTTACGCTACAGCTGTATCAGCTCAACATGGACATGCTGTGCATCCATCCTTTTACAGTTTTTCTCAGTTTCCATACAATAATTCCTGCTCCACTTCCACAGATGAACTCTGGCAGGAGGCAGCAGGAGGAAAGCTTCTCCAGCAGCCCTGTGTAACGCAGACAAGGATTAGATCAGTAAATAAAAGACAGTTCTGGAATAAAGGAGATTGGGGCATTTCTCTCCCTCTTTTTCTCCCACCAAGTCCTACCCCCATTCTCCTAAAAATACTACTTTGAGACTACAAAGAAAAAACAGAGCACCAGTGCCACACGTGGGATACATGAACCAGGAACCTCTTTTCCTTTTTCCTTTTAGAATCAAAAAATCATAAGGAACAAATCTGAAGGAAATTCCGGAAGACAGCTGGTTTTCAAAGCCACATTCTTTCCCAACAGCTCGAAGTTGTTTCTGCACATTCTTCTGTAAAACTACGTTCATTATATGATCAGAAACATTTCAAACTTTACGGTTACACAAACTCTCACCCTGTTACGCAGCAGGGTGGTTTCAACAGAGAAATCAGTTTAAGAAATAGCAGAAGCTTCTGGCCATGCAGCAACACCATTCTGATGCTACAGGCCAGGTCGGACCGCTCCCACATTTCCATGAGCACGGTGCCTCGGTGGTTTCACGGTGTGCCGGTCCCCAGGAGCCACACGGGGCTGGCAGCTCGTCCCAGTCATCTCAAGGACACAGCATCGGCTTCCTTTGCTGCCAGATGCCTGACATTCAGAGCTGTGAGCGTCACCTTGACCTCTGAAAAGCTCAGTGCAGCAGGTTATTGCAAAACCAAGCTCCGATCCAGCAAGATTACATCTCCATGCTCTGTAGGAACAGGTCTTTGATGGCTGTTTATTTGCCATGTCTCGTAATACGGCTTCAATAAAAGCTTAGAAAAGCCAACCACAAACACTTGCCAGTTTATATACATACCTTTTGCCAAGTGAATACGCTGTACGACAAGCCAGCCTCCTGGGACACAACCAAGAAATCAGCCTAGGTGTTTGGCAGATGCATGGCCCTGGGGTGCACGCTATAAAGCCAAATAGATTTGCTCTCTGGAGACCATTTAAGCCTAGCTGTGTTTTGTTTAGCACCACTTTGGTACACTCGTCTTAAACACATCCTTCTTTACCAGCAAAGCTCTCACAACCAAGCTGCGCATTTGATCCCATTCGTGAAAATAACTACATCCCTGGAATAAATGCCATCGGTAAGCATCAGTGAAGGAATAACCGGGAAACACCAGTAGCAAAACAATTCAAACATTCAATCCAGCAAATGTAGCAAAGGGGGAGAGGGGGCAGACATGGAGAGAAGCTTAAACAATCCGTCAGCGTTGCTTTATTAAAATCTTTATTCACACAATGTTGCTTTATGCGGGATTCAACCCTGGGGGATACAAGTAGAAAGTCATGATTGCATTCCGTTTTCTTATTAGCAACCTCCATTTGTGCATCTGCTCCCAGGGGCAATCCTCTGACAGCTCCGACAGGGGTGTCTGTTTCAAGCATCTTGCTCCAGCTGCCACAGCAAATAAATTACCTTCTTAATAAATTATTATTTTTCAGTTGAAGTTTGTTTGGCAAGACGCACTCCAGTTCATTAGCTGCTGGAAGAGGAGCTGATTTCAGTGGTTCCTCCAGCCCGAATGCTGCCTTCAGAAGGAGGAGATAAATAGCAGATGGTTGATGATGCTCTCTTTTTAATTAGTTCTCGATTTCTGTGCTTCAAGCGCTCTGATATTACTAATATCCACAACATAACCATTTTGTAACATCTGGAACCAGCGAATTACAGTGTGCACATTGAACAAGAGTTAGAAGCATCATAAAACCTCATCGACAGACAGCGTAGCACCTGCCTCACGAACAACAATTTCCAGAGATTCAAGCAGACTCCGTTTTGCATCTGGACGTTGCTCCTTATTTCCTTTGCAATGGTTACAACTGACTTTAAATTTCTCAGGGTTCCATATTAAAGTGAAACAACGATCACTGCCAAAACACCAGTGATTACTACAATGCCAAAATCGGATCTTCCTGATTCTGAGTAAAAGAGGAATTGATTCTTTTTTCCTGCTGCGGAACACCAAGCTCCTGTGGTGTTTAGAGTGACCAGAAGAGTCAATATGACCAAACCAAAACCAACAAATAAAGAAGGAAAAAAGCACCTATTTCCTGCTAACTCCTCAATGATGATGCTTGACTTCATGCCCTTTGTTTACAACTAAACCAGTACAGTACTTTAAATCTTTGACATTCATACTGGGGGAAAGCTTATCCCCAATTCAGATCTGACTGCAAGGTTCAGCTTAGAAGCCCATAAACAAGCAAAGCGTAAGCCTTGAACATTCATTTCATTTCATAA
This sequence comes from Heteronetta atricapilla, assembly GCA_011075105.1. Lineage (NCBI taxonomy): Eukaryota > Metazoa > Chordata > Aves > Anseriformes > Anatidae > Heteronetta > Heteronetta atricapilla. Next base: position 11,303,936 of record CM021738.1, read on the forward strand.
AGACAGAGGGCTTTTTGGAATTTGTTACAAAGTCAAACGTGAATCATCAGCAGTGCTGAAATACAAATCTGAACTTCAGATTTCCACAGAGCCTTCCCAAAATATTAAGTGCCCATGATTTTGCTCAGAGAAAACAAAAAAACAACAACAAAAACCTTTAAAATACTTCAAGCCGCTCTCATGTGCGTCAGTCTCCCCTCTCATGTAAATCACCTTGAACTTTTTGGGAAACAAGTTTATGCCAAAATGGCTTAGCGTGGACCTATTCTGCTTCAGAACAAAAGCACTCACTCACCACCTGTTACTCACAGTACCTCCCAGCCAGTGAGACGTGACTGCAGGCCACATGACGTGCCAGCCCAGGGCATGCGGCGCTGCACTAAGGGAAGCCACCAGGCACCATCCACACGGGCTAAATGCACGAAGGACCAGGGCTTCTTAAGCTTGTGTTATATTGTCCAGTACAGCCACAGAGGCACCAGTTTAACACCAGTGTCCAAAAGGCTGTCTGTGCATCGGTCCCAACTAGCAACACCAATAAATAACTCTGGCTCCAATCCTGACTGTGGAGCGAGTCTGTCATGTAGCCAAGTCCAAAAGAGATCTAGGAGAACATAAAAGCCCATTTCAGGAGAACAGCTGCATTCTACTTTCAAGATATTCTGCTCAGAAAATGACAAAAAGACATCAACAAAATAAAACTACATTTTAAAATAACCTTTCACTCATACCTCTGATCGGGTGTGGCAGCAGGTGCAAGCACCAGTAAACAGCTCTTCATTTTAACTGCCTGCCACACTGCTGCAGAGGTGGAAAGATTTTGACAGACACATCAAGGAAAAGGTCTTAAACTGACATTTTGCTGCTCTGGCTCACAAGTCCAATAAGATATAATCACTTTGGGAAGTGATATGTTCCCTTACTTCTAAGGACCATCCTGTGTGAACTGAAAATTGATGTAAGGTCTTTAAATTTGGAAACCTGCTGAAGAAAGTGCTTCCCCTTCTAGAGACAGATTCAGACCTACCATGAATGTGACAAGTTTCATGGCCACAAGCTCGTCTGCAGTGCAGACTGATGCAGTGCTGAGGGATGACAGGACTAGCACAGATGAGTGCTGTGAGCTCACCCTAGAAAAAGCCAACTCGCACAGACATTTCCTCACCCGATGGTGAAACCATTAGGAGTGAAGACACAAGGATGAACACCCCGCTCCGTCAGAACATCCCAGTGGGGACTGCAGGAAGCAGCAAGGCAGAAAAACTGACTGGAAATACTCACAGCTTCAGAGCTCAGCCATAAGACAGGCCAGGCAGAAGGTGGGACTGAAAAACTGCTGGCGTTCCACGCAACGGCAGCACTGAGCTGCGAATGCAGCATCAAGCAGCATGAAGCTCTCTCTGGGGCAGTTGATGAGGAAAGAGTACGGCTCAGGGTTCTCTCTGCTCTTCAGGGCCCTGCCCATGGCTGTTGGTTACTGGGGAAGTCCAGCAACACGTCCAGATTCTCCAAATTAAAAGGGACATGCAGTAAGCAGCAGGACTTAGCTAAATGGAACCTGGTTCCAAGGACAGATTCTGTCCTCAGCTACAACATAACAAAAATTTGGTTAACACAGACACAGGACTGCAAAGATATTTCCTCAACTCAGACCAGGTTCCTTACCAACGGAAAACAGTGACAGGACATGTGGAAACTTACTTTAAACCCCTTAACTATCAAGTGCTATAGAACCACCCTGTCCTCCTTTAAATCTTCAACCCTGTGGATATATCTTTGATAGGACTTCAGTGATAACACTGAACCTTTATCACAAGTGAAGCAACCCCCTTTCTCAGCTTTTTATCGAGGAGAGGGCAGCTGAGCAGCAGAGGTCCCCTCTCCCACCCCTAATGGCATTCAGAAACATTCCACCCCCCAGGGTGGGGGCGCAACTCTTCAGTCTAGTAATTATTTTATTCACCACTTCCTCATCCTCTAAAGAAGCAGTAAAATGCCTAACCAGCTCACAGCTGATTACATACAACCCTGAATCGGACAAAAACTCACACAACCGCATGTGGGGAAGAGAAGGGGAGAGGACCGTACTGTTCACCTCAGTTTCACCCCTCTAGAATCAGTCCACAAATTAGTGTCTGTATTCCACGCACTTCCACCAACACCAAGAGCCATTTTCATCCAGTGCAACGTCCACTGCCAGCAATGGACACACCGCGATGGCCAAGATGCCACTACGGGTACTGAGCCATCCAAGGCTCAAACTTCCCACCTCTCTCTGCTGTCAGCCCACGGTAAAAGCCAGTGTCACCTCTGTTTCTCCGGCTCGGAAGCTTCCTGTTCATTTCAGTCCATCGTGGCCACAGCCTGTCAGAACTGATTGTGCTGTTTTTCTATCGCTTTTTTTTTTGTTTTTTTTTAAAAAAGGAGTTTCATCTGTGTTCCACTACAATTACAAATGAGACAATGTCATCCTGTCTTCCACCAGCACAACGTCTGGCCCAAACTGGTCTGTGCACTGCTTCACTGTAGCCAGAATGCTGAGAAGCCGCTGGTCTAGGGCATCCAGATGAGGGTCAGAAAGCACTGGTGAGATGGGGTCATGCGACATGGCAGTTTTTAAGGCAGACTTCAGTACTCCATTCTTCAGGTAATTGAGTCTGTTCCAGGTAGAAACCCGGATGCTGCAGAAGAAAAACAAACACGTTGTCATACCACTGTCTGGCTAAAGTCCCGTCGGCAACACCAAAAGCCAGCCACTGGAAGGAGCCCATAACATCGTGATTTTGTCTAAATAGAAAGGAGTTTATCACAAAAACAGTTTGGGGACGGGGGCGGGGGCAGTTATAACCACAGCATAATTCTTACATTATACAGAAACGCTTTCAGCTCCTAGCAAGGAACTTCTTTAGCCTTGAGGCCTTCTGGACAAAGTTCAAAACAAAGAAAATAAACTGTCTGTCTGCTAATGCAAAAACAAAACTCACGTTACCTCAGGAAGAGCGTAACTGACCAACAGTTAATCACAACGGACACGAGTCACTCAACTGAACTTCCACAGAAAGTGAACGTGTCAGTGATCTTTCTGCTTTAATTGCCATTAACTTTGTCACGTTAGCGTATCCAAGTAGTCTTCTCTGTGAAGTCTCTCGGGATTTTTCCTCCAATTTTTGTATTTTAGAAACATTGGTCTAAACTCTGTGCTTTTGAGGGCCTCCAAAGAAACAAGCAATGAAAGCAAGCATAATAAAAATAAACCAATAGTTAAGCCAATAGTAAAAACCAATAGTTAAAACAATTAGACTTATGACTTCTTATATGGCATGTGCCTGGTATCACAAAGAAAGGATATCTGAAAAGCAGAGAACTGCAAAGTCTGTTACATAGACTTCTCTTCTAGTTACGTTTGGGAGAATGTAGATGAGAAAGACTCAAAAAGATCCCCATAAAACAGGAAATTAAAAATGCATTCAAATAGAGGAAAACTAAAGAATTTGAAAATAATTTAATTTAATTGTTCTCCATGTGGCTTGTGCAAAAACGTTGCAAAATGTAGGTCAGGTGTACTGTAGCATGCATAGAGCCTTGCTTGGAGCAAGTGGGGGGGGTGAACGCTTAGACTTTCTGCAGAGTTCCCAGGTTTCCCAGGCTGAGGAGTTCAGGAGACAGAGCCCTCCAAGGACGGGCTCAAGGGACTCTCAGCTAGATGCTTATTTTGGAAGGTTTAAAGGAGCTCACATTATCTTGAAGTAACAGATGCAGGAAGTAGATTTATCAGTACTTTTCTTCCTGGTGTTTGTATTTACTTGTTAATGAGAAGTCGCAAGGGCCTGGTGAGAGAGGGGCCACAGAAAACGGAAATCAACAGCTTGCAGGCACTAAAAATAAAATGAGCAAAGACCACAGCTCGCATGGCCAAAATATAAACCAAATCCTGCAAAAAACTACAAGCCTCTCTTTGAAAGCCACACCCTGGGCAGTGCTATAGTCCAGCTGAGAAAGAACACTTGGAAATGGAGGTAGTTAAGTTGCCAGACACGTTGAGCCCTTAGCTTCTGTCAGGGAGAACTCAAACTGTGATGTGAACTTTTATTCAGCAGGAGCTGGATGGAGACAGCTGCAGATGTAAAGTACCTGTCATACTGACTAGGAATAGATTTGACCAGTGACCTGGAGGTGAGACTATTTCCTATAGTTTACCGTCTGATTTACTACCTTAATAAAAATGTATTTATGAGCTTCTCGAGCACTGACAGTACATCAAACACACACAGTACTTCGAAAAAAGAAAGCACTGTGTACCTGAGTGAGTATTTTCAGGTTGCCAGAAGGCTTCAAACAAACTTAATTGTATCGCAAATCTAAGAACAGAAATTTCATTAAGTAAAGTGAACAGCATCCCTGAATTTCACTTACATGCAGCACTGGTAAAGAGGAGCTAGAATGCTTCTTTCATCCAGGGCAGGGTTTCCAAAGCTGAAAAGCGAAGTTAAGAAAAAAAGTGGACCACTTGAACACTTAATGTTGTTCTCATCATCAACAGACTTGTAAAGAATTAAAAAAATCAATGCTAGGCAATTTCATGCTCCAAGAGCTTAAATCATTTAAATTAAAACATAAACAGGCCATAACCAATTACAGATATAAAACTCTCAACAGCATCAGTTAATGTACCAGATAAATAGAAGCAACACCAGCATACCTAGTTATTTATCAGACCAAAGCACCTTAGAAACAAACTTAAGAGGAGTTAGGAAATGGGCTCATCTTGTGAAGTGGGGGAAAGGAGTAATTGGTATTCTGGACACAGAGCATGAGTCTTGCCTTTCTGACACAGCTGGACAGGGAATGAATGAAACAGTAGCCATGTCATATTTTAGATGGCCAAGTTTAGATCAACAGTTCAATATACAAGGTGATCAAGATTAACACTTCATGATCACACTTTCTAAGGGTGGCCTGCCAAAAGAATTTCATAGTATTTTAGCCTTCAACTACACGCATGCCTTTTTTTTTTTTTTGCCAGTTTTTGTATAATCATAGAATGACTTGTGTTGGAAGTGACCTCAGGGATCATCCAGTTCCAACCCCCTGCCATAGGCAGGGACACCACCCACTAGATCAGGTTGCTCAGGGCCTCACCTAACCTGGCCCTGAACACCTCCAGGACATCCACAACTTCTCTGGGCAACCTGTTCGAGTGCCTCACCACCCTCTGAGTGAAAAATTTCCTCCCAACATGTAATTTAAATCTTCCCTCTTTTAGTTTAAAGTTGTTGCTCCTTGTCCTGTCTTTGTCTGCCTGAGCAAAAAGTCGCTCTCCATCTTTTTAATAAGCCCCCTTTATGTACTAAAATGCTGCAATGAGGTCACCCTGGAGCCTTCCCTTCTGTAGGCTGAATAACCCCAGCTCTCTCAGCCTTTCTTCGTAGGAGAGGTGCTCCAGCCCCTTGAACATCTCTGTGGCCTCCTCTGGACCCGCTCTAACAGCCCCACATCCTTCTTGTGCTAGGGGCCCCAGACCTGGAGAGGCAGTACTCCAAGCAGGACCTCACCAGGGCAGAGCAGAGGGGCACAATACCTCCCCTCCCCTGCTGCAGCCCAGGATGCAGTTGTCCTTCTGGGCTGCAGGCACACACTGCTGGCTCATGGCCAGCTTTTCACCCACCAGAACCCCCAAGTCCTTCTCTGCAGGGCTGCTCTCAGTGAGTTCTTCACCCAGTCAGTCCTTAGGTCTGGGATTGCCTCATCTAACAATAAAGGTTGACCTCAAGAAGGATTTCTCACCAGTTCCTCCCAGTTACTATGTGCTTCATTTTTTTCTTGACAATAGTTACTGTTTTCTATCTAAAATTATTTACAAAGTCCCTTAAGTATTTTCAAATGTGTGGTTCTGCAAAAAACAGCATTACTAGTCACGTTATCATACTTCTATGTTTTTTCCTCATCTATCACAGATATTACCAGACTTTAGTGGCTGGTGGATCCCAGTAGTAAGCCCCTAGTACACTCACATCATCATATTTCGCTCTCACCATCAGTTCTCTCTCTACTTTAATCTTTTATACTTTTATTGCTATAGTAGACACATCCAGAAGGCACAGAATCATTCAGAATGGCATCTTGAAGGTATCTACTTATACTATGGCACTCACTACTCGCTATACTACTCACTAGTAAATAGTAAATCCTAGAAATTTATAATCTTCTACCACTTAAATGAGTACAGCTCTGGGGTAGGTCAGTGGTAGGAGTAGAGACAAATAAACCTTTAAAAGCTGCTTTTGATAAACAAATTGTACTGGTCTAATTTGGGAGTTTCTGTAGCTAGATGTAGACTTAACCCAAAGCAGGCACAGCTATATATCTAGACCACAGAGTAAGTACAACAGCCCTTGAAAGCCCCTAATATTTGGTGAGTAATAAGAGGGAAAGCTTTGGACTTTTAGCAAAAATGTACTAATGGAAAAGTAAGTGACAGAAAGAAAACAGAGACAGAGCAGATAAACGTGTGCCCTTGTGCCTACTGAGGCCTGGCCACCAGGATTTCCCTTTTCCTCACCTTTTGGCGTTATCCAGAAGGATAAGCATACTGGCTCCTTCATCATCCTGAAAACTCTCGTAGTGATGCCGGTCAGCGTTCCCAATCAAATAGTCAAATATTGCGGTGTCAATGATATCAAGCAGACGGGGACCCGAGTCGTAAGGTGAAGTCTTTTTCACAGCATCACAATAGCTTTCATCATACTCCCACCTGCAGGCCACCAAGAGAAACCAAATCAAATCTTCAAGGAACGCTCACATACAAGTACTTCCAGCAGTCCCTCTACTCAACTATCATTGCTTAAAGAAAAGTTAAATGCAGCAATCAAGGCTCTATAAAAAAGAAAGAGCTAGACAAAAATGTTTGATTAGAAGAGTAAAACCTGTATTAGCACCCTAGGGTATGGACCTATAGCTTTAGTACAAGGTTACACACCATCTTCTTACAGAAAAGGTCAGAGTGCTTAATTCCTGCTCACAAGGCAGTGATGGTTGGGCTGCCTCACTGCAAGATGTCCATTGTGACTCGCCTCTCCTCATTTTCTAACTAAAGACTTTGAGTATCATGTCTATTTCTACTGCCTTGATCAGCTGCCACCAGTCTTGCTTTCCAGCAACCCTCTCATCTTTTTTTCTGCCTACTGTACATAACCTCATTGTGGTTACTAATGACTTCCACTGGCCTAAGGGCCCCATGCGTTCACTCTCCTCCACTCACAGTTGCTTCTTTCCTCCCCATTTTCCTTTTGGAGTCTCTCACCTTCTCCACTGGCAAGATTTCAAGCTTCTCTTTTCTTTCCTCTTCTTATACACATAGCCTATGCATGTACCTGCAGTCTTACAACATAGATGTCATGTCTCAATTCTCCAAAGCTAGGATTTTAAATTTTTCTCATTTTCTTCTTTACAGTTTTCAAAGCTATTCACCACCACCACCAAATCAGCCAGATCTTTGGCGTACATCCTTTCCATCTGTCTACTTAAATAACAAGTACATCTATAACATCTTCCATGTAAGGACTGAAACAATCCTCTGCAAAATAGCAGTTAACTTGGAAATGCCTTAAACCATCTGTGAATTGGAAAGAGAAATAGAGGAAATAAAAGCTGGAGAAACTCAATGATATGCTCAAAACCACACACAGTAATAAAAGCAGAGAAAAGACAAGAACTTTACTAGAACTGTCACATGTCCCACCTCATCTTCTAGAGATCTGGACTCCGAGCTCCAATATCCCATCTTTCCTCCAGTTATCCAAATCAGAGTGGCAAAAATTTATCTTCTCAGTGTTTTGGTTAACACATCTCTAGTTTTCCCTTTCTTTTACATCCAGGTCAAACCTGCATTTAACTTAGAGCACAAACCCACAGAGCAGAAGCTTCAGCATGCGCTCTTCCTTGTACTCGATACACTTCCTTTATGCTATATCCCTCTCTCCCTCAACTGTTTCTCTTTCTCTTATTTTACTTTAGATCAGTACTTAATATTCTTGGAACAATTTTTCAGATATACTATGTGCTCTTCTCATTTTTCATTCAGTCTTTCAAGACAGATCTTTCTCTGACATTTATTTCTGATCCTTAATACCATATTAGCTGAAGACTTCAAAGGTCAGGAATTTTATCTATCACATGTCCATTAAAAATTACGTAGACTAATTACACTAGATGATTTATGTTCAAGAGGCCAACTCAAGGAAGAGTAGAAGTAGCGAGACTGGGAGGAAAATGCCTACAGTTATTTTTCCATGATTATCTGACACAGAAAAAGGAGAGCAAGATATCTTTTAATTCTCCTGATGCCATAGAAGTCAGAAGTGCAACACACTAAGGTTCAAAGCAGGACCATGCAATCCCATCCTAGCAAAAGTTTAAAATACAATGTGTATCAATCAAGTCAGCGTAGGCATCAGGGTAAACTCCTGCGTAAGCAGGCAGTGTACGATGAAAAACAGACCTTCTAAAAAAAAGAACACACCTCCACAAAATTCAGTCAGTCCATTACTGCAATTGACCATGTTCTGAATTCAGCTGATTCTGACCTGCTGAAAACGAGAATGTTTGCTGCTCAAAAATCAAGCTATACATTTAATACTGTACAATAATTCAGTGAAGCCTTTGGATGAAACTAAGAACAACTACATCACTGGAAATCAATGGAAATCTTAGATCAAGGACTAAAAACCTCTTTCTAATCACTTGTCCAGGATACAAATTTGGAAAAATTTACTAAGGTCCAAACCATCTGTTCTGATCATGGCAAAAACATCTCCAGCCCAAACTCTCTGACACGCTACGTCTTTGTACTGGACCCTAGATCCTACGTGTGCCCTCCACAAAAGCATTCTTCAGATGCATGGTCCCCAAGCACTGATAGTATCAAAAGGAGGTTTAGCAGCACAGGAATCTTGCATTTTCAGAGCTTGGAGTGATTTTATGGTGGAGTTAATGTACCAGACAAGAAAAAGGAGGACAGCACTTCGTATTGTGGAAAACAACGAAGATTTCTTTGTTGCTCATTTTCATTTAAATTGCAACCTAGACTTTTTGACTTTTACTGTTTTATCAAGAAAGCTGTCGGCAAACTCTGGGTTTAGAGAAGACTTGCTCCTTTTAATTAGGCACTGTATTGTGAGGACAGTTCTAGTACAGATTATCACGTACAAAGATTAACCCTGTCACTACCTCATACCTTGCAAGTTTGCCTTCACGGTAAGTCCTACCCCAAGGGTGCCGATGCTTCTGAAGAGGCCAGACATCTGGTAGCCACAGAGTCACTGACCCCTCCATGACGTCCCCATCTGCACAAGCTGGTTCTGTTTCCCGACAATAGTAGCACTTTCCATAGAAGCACGTGTTATTACCTTAAAAAGAAATAAAAATAGAGCAGAACTTAATTTGAGGGATGACAACTGAAACTCGGGAGCATGCTGCTGCAGCAGAGCCTCCCCTGCAACAGCATTTCAGTGCACTTGACCTCATGCTTCCTCTCTTTAAGAGGGAGAAGCTCAAAAGGGATTAGACAGACATCCATTCATTCAAAGCAACATTAAAGACTAATACTTCAAGGTGAGGGAATTCATATTTTTTCATGTTTTTATCACGCTGAGAGATAATACAACACTGCACTACCACCAAGTTTTTTGTGATCCCTTCCTAATCCTCTGGACCTCGACTCTGCAACCTTAGCATTGCTTGTTTAAACACACTTGTGTCAGATTTCACATTTTTTTTGAAAAAGTTGACTGTGAAGAGACAACTGAAAAAAAGATTAAGCGGAACACAAGTGAAGTTGGAGCCCTAAGACTTGCCATACAACCCAGCTACTTGAGCTGACCCAGCAGGAGAAACAAGCCAACATTCTTAGGGCCCAGAAATGCAGTTCTGTCAGAATTTCCACTGGTGTCTTCTGACAGGAGAGAAATGATGAAGCCCGGAGGCCTTTAGTCCTTTAAGTGCTATGTAGCCTGTGGGGTAAAATAATCTTTGTAGTCTGGATTAACTTCTTTAGCTTAACCTTTTCTGCCACATCCTCCTAACCTGCCTTTGCCTGACCCCTGCCAAGTCAACTCCAGTTCCATTCTCACAGATGTTATTCCAAAACATTCTTCAACCATGTCTCACTTCCTTGCAACACCTCTTATTCCCTGTCCTTTTTCCTCCAGCTCTACATCCAACATCCTCCCCAGACACCAACATGTGCTTCTCACTTTCCATCCTTACACCGTGGGTCCCGATCTCTCATCACAATCATCCACCTCACATCAGCCAGCACTGCTTTGCAGTCCCCCATCCAGAACTGGCTCTTAACGCTCTTAGCATCCCACTTGGACAGCTGGAGGACATCAAGCAAATGATCACTTACAGTACTGAACGTGCAGCCCACCAGATCTCAATTTGCATGGGCAGCCCTGCAAGTCTCTCTTCCTATGAATGGCTTACAGCAGGTTTAGCATCTAAGATTCTAGCCAGAGCTCTAGGAAATCTGTACTGAGCATTCATGAACTATCTTTCCATCAGAACTTCAGAAACAGAGTCAAATTTGGGTTGACAAGATATACCCCCCAGTGCAATCATCTCAGTTCTGACCCTTTCTTTGGTTTATGCTCAAGGGGTTCCAAGGAATCTAAGGAGAGGCAATGAAAAATTTTTGGAGCCACACTTTTCAAGTCAGCATTTGTGCTAGAAAACTGCTTAGTTATTTTGGCTGAAATGAGAAAAAGTAAAGTCTGCCTGCAGCAGACACCCAACCTAAATGCAAGAAGTTTGGCAAGGCAAAACTACTCACTTCTGAAAGTTCAACCTTATAACTGAAAGCGTTAAGCAAACTTAGAAGGTGAGATTACCAGCAGTGTTTGTAATAGAAATATATACAGACACATGTATCACACAGATCAGCTGTAATGAAGAATCATCTCTAAATTCTTCAAAAAAAAAAAAAAGAGAGGTTATTAGGTATTTTATGCAAAGCCTGAAGGATTTAAGGGTGCAGGCTGAGTCCCTTGTTGGTGCTTAATGACCAGCTGGTAGGAGCTCACATTAGTTCCCATTCGGTTCCCTGTACAGCATTGTGACTGTACACAACATAAGGAAGTTCTGACAGAGCTATGAATGCTTAGCAGACTGACGTGGCACAACCACCACCTAACACCGACCAATGCGCCAGCTCTGTAAATTATCCCAAATAACCCCTGTGTCAGCATTAAGCACAACTCTGTTCTTTTCCTTTCAGGCCTAGTAACAAACATTTCTAACAGCCTCTGACAAAAGCAATACAACTTTTACCCCCCCAAAAAAAAAAGAAAACTCATCTGTAAGAACAGCATTTTGGAACAGGAAAATTGCAGATGAAAAACTACTTGGAGAAAGCAGTCCTCCTCCCCCAGCAGCTGGGGTTATACAAGCGTTAAGATCTCTCTTGGCACAGAAAGAGGCTTACCAGCTTCCTGTCTGATAGTTAACTGTTCTCTAACTGCGTTAGATTCCCACAGCTCTTTTTTCCATTAAACAGATTTTTCTTTTCTGGGCTGCACAATCTGTGGAATCCACTTACCTACAGTCATGAAGGTGCCCAGAAGCTGCTCTGTGGCAACTGGTTTGATCTCTGTACGTAGATTCACAAACCGGCCAACCACCAGTGGAGCTCGTCGGAAACCCAGAATTCTGATTTGGGGTAAGAAACAAGCAAACAAACAAAACAACAAGGGGAGGGATGAGAATTAGCAACACAGGCAGCAGTTTTAAATTAAAAATAACTGAACAATACACTGTCTCTGTGGCACTGTGTGAAATCAAGATGATTTGAGACCAGGGAATAAAGCTGGAATGTAGCAGCAACCTCTTCACTTCTCCAAGGCCAAGTAAATAAACCCCTCTTTCTGAAGTGTCTGGGTGTTCACTTGCTTTACAGGCCATCAGTGACACTCCTTTATTAGACTATTTGCAGCAGAGCAACACAGGATGAATCATGCTCCAGCTCTGAGAAACCAGACCTTATGCCATAAGTATCTATCATCTGTCTTGTGAACAGGCTCAAGCAGTAACCATATGGCCTCTGGGCTGGTCACCTGGGAAGATCATTCCTAATTTGTGGAAATTACAAGCTGATAGAATGTTACGTGTAAGCCCAATTCAATGTCACTTGAACGTAAACAATCTAGGAGTTTAGAATGGTAGAATAAAACCACATGTCTGAAAGTGACTGGAAAAAATAGTGAGAAGAATAATCACCAGACTTAAAATCATGAGATCCAGGTGCTACTCTTATGTCTGCCACAGTCCCAACTCTATTAATGTATGCTTGATACCATTTGGTAGTCCTTGCATCTCGGACTCCTTCCCCTTTTCTGAAGGGACAATCTCCATTCCACAGCAATACTGGCAGTCATTCCTTAATAGTTACGAGGTTGTTTAATTTTTTTCAATATTTGACAAGCAGGTCCCAGAAGTATAAAATAGTTCTAAGGAAGGGCTCCACAAAATGTCTGCCTGAACACACCACATATGCATGAAAACAAAGCTCACGGCCAGTACAGATATGCACAGTTTGAGAAAATGCAGGTGTTACAAATAGATAAATAGAGAAATCATATCCAGAATACCTCTCCCTGTGGTTTCAGGCCCACAGGTGAAAGACCAGTATTCGGGATAGGACGGCCTCCCCACCAGTGGTAAACACAGTATGATAGGGGTCCTTGAAACACTAGCACTCTGGGCCAAAATATGCAACTGTCATGATTAAAACAGATGTACATGTATGTTATATGGGCAGGTAATTTTTGCTAGGTGTTCTTGAAGAATACTGAGGTACATATACAAGAAGAGAGGAAAAGGCCTCCAAAAAAAAAACCCAAAAGCCAAAGAGAGAACAAGGAAGAAAGAGAAGGAAGGGGTTGGACACTGGGATGGGGCCTTGAATTGCTGTCTTACAATGTTTGGTCTCAGCTTTTTCAAGGAAACCAGAGTCTGTATTTTTCTGGAAAACACAAATGAGCAATAGACGTCTGGCTCCATCTACATTTTTTTGGTCCTAATACACACAGGTTTTGGCCCACCACCTGAAGATTGCGCCAACAGCAATGGGAATTGCACAGCTAGTTACCACCCAACCAATTTCCATCACCCATGCAATGAGTTCCACAGATGAACTAGGACTAGGAAACATACCTTTATCCACCTACAAATTCACTCACAGTGAAGAGCCTCTTATTTATGTACTGAGAAGGGAAGACTAAAATTAAGTAAACCACTCTATTATTTGTCCCCACCTATTGCCTTGACCAAGGATTTATGTCTCTTCGTCTCAGAATTAACATCTTTAAATATCTTCAGAAGTCTTCTCTAAGGTGCCAATGTCGTCCTCTTATAATGAGGAGACCAAGGCTACACTCAATTACTCAAGATGAAACTGCATCTCTAACCCATGTTTCACAACTATTGATACTCAGTGTTTGGTACTTTCCATCCTGTTCTTCGTATGTACTGTAACTTTGGATTCTTTTTTTCTTTTTTCTGGTAATTTCACCTCCAGCTCAGGTCCACAGAACAACCTCAATAGCCGTGAACACAATTAATAGATAAATAGCTGCATTTCCTCCAGGGTGCACCGATTCATATTTAGAACAGGAAGTCTAGACGCTAAACTTTACTTTTAGCATAGCAGACATTAATCTATCACATTTGGCAGTTCAGACTCTTGCACAGAATTTGGCTCACTCTTTCTTCCGAATACGATATAACAATGGTTTCAGTGTTTGTTCTCCTTTCCAAATGTCTCACAAAAATTCTTAATGTTAGAATCTTGCCAGATCTTTGCAATGCAGTTTCACAAAAAAATAAAAACATCACTTTTAGTTTTGGCTTGAATGTGACATATTGGCAGGTCAGAAACATCTCACATGTGAGATGTTTTCTTCGAGGGACTCCTTTTCCTCCCACTCTGAGAAAGAGTTTACCAGAGACAATAAAACCACGTAGTCCAATAGTTGCATACCTATCCAAGTGAAAGGCTGCCACTTCTGCGTTGTGTCTGTCATAGCCAGCATACGGTTCTCCTTCCACTACATAATCCCTGGCATATCTGGAATTGAAGTAAATCAAAAAAGTGATTCATGCAGGATTTCCATCAGTTTTGCTGTTCAGAGAAACAAGTACAATAAGTACTAAGCTAAACGGTCTCTGGGTCACTTTCAAAATGATTGCTTATGGGAGAGGGAGAAATTACTGAGATTAAATAGCGCACAGACTACTGAAGTAGTAAATAAGGAGGCAAGGTCAAAAATTTACAGTGGTCTCAAGAGCCTGGGAAGCAGGGCCCATTCAAACTAATGAGTTCTAATTCAACCATATGCCAAGTCACATCTAAGAACAAAGAACATAAGCCCAGCTACAGGACAGGGGCCTATTTATACTGGAAAGCAGCAACTCTACAAATGATTCTGGGGTTAGAATAGATTGTAGATTAACAAGAAAATACAATCTGATATTGTGGCAGAAGTGTCAAATGCAATCTTTTGTAGTTAGAAGATCAGCAAGCATGAATCTGAGAATAATGGATACAGAAAGTCCCTTTCTTTTGGCAAAGAACAGACACAATTAACAGCAAGAAATAGAAAATTGACTCTCTTTGCAACAACAGCAGCAGCATACCATGGTGAAGTGTTAGGCTCTTTTTTTTTTTAAATAGACGTTACTTAAATAGTTGAGGCAAATAAAAATTTCAGAGGTTCATGACATTTGAATCAGGTCTAGATACTGCTTAGGAAGCATAAAATACCACAGTCAGTACTGAGAAAATGAGTGAAATGCAACACACTGTTACATAAAGCAAGGCCAAATTAGATTACCTATTTTGTCATTTCCACCTACAAATCTAATCGTGTAAACTGGATGATTTTTCATCAGACTTGGGGTTCGAGCAGAAGCAGCAGTGTACATGAAACAACAGGGCTCTGCTTTGATGTTTTAACCCTTTTCAGAGAAGATCTCTGGGGCCAGACAATATTTCACCAGTCTGAGCCTCTGCAGGGCACCTCAAGAAAGCATTAACCAGTGCTGGATGCTATGCAGTTTTTGGAAGGAAGATTTGACAGATTGCTGCCAAATTTGAAATTACCTCCAAACAAGCACTTCATTTCACCTAACCCACTGGCATACAACAGTAGCAACCATTAAGCATATTAGCTTAAGCTAGATTTCGAGCAATTCTGAAATAAGATAGCTACCAAAAGAACACAGCGTCAGAGTCAGGTCTTCTGCATGTACTTACAGCAGGCTTTTGAAAGCAGGGTCACCTTTTGAAAGCCGCACAGCTAAAACTGATCAGTAAAACACAATCAACTTCTTGCCTCCATGCACAATAGGCATCTAGCACCTCCCAGGGCAAAGGTGACAAATCAAGAGAATCCATTCTTTTCCAGCCAGTGAGCTCTCTCAAAAAAGGCTGGTTAATACAGCAGCTTTCATACACCTTTCAGGTCAAAAGCTGGAAGTTAAGTAGGCTCTCCTGCAATGACAGAACAAGACTACCTCCACATCTAGATATTCAGCATGGAGCATGAGTCTATCAGCATGGCTGCAGCCATACTGTCTAGCACTCCTATAAACATCCCCAGCAGCACATCTCCTTGATGGAGCGTAGTCAGTGATCACCTGCACAGACATTCCACTATTGGAGTGTAATTTAGGGCTTGGTGAACCTCTTTACAGCACTCACTTAGACAGAAAGTACTATGGAAATGCCACGTCTTGTTATGGCACATATTGGATGAGCTGCCTGCCACACCACCAACACTGCGGTGTGAAAAGTTCACACGGTTAAACACTGCCTGGCCCCACAGCGAAGCTCCAGCCAGGCCAGTAACTGATCGTACAGGAACAGGAGTGCAAGTTCAGGAAGCGGAGGGCAGATGTTTTTCCTCATTCTCTAATCAATCATTAACACGTTAGAAAATCTTAATAATTTCTCAGTCCAATATCCTTTGGAGTGAGATGTACTCATTCTGGGAGGACAACACGTTACATTTGCAATGCACTCCCATAAAACACCTTTTTACATCTTTTTTTTTCCTACTTTCTTTTCCCCCAAACAGTTCAAAAAGTTTTATAGATGTGCTCAAGATTTCATAGATGTCCAATCACATCAAATTTCACTTCAGATCATTGTAAACAGAGGCCTTACTCAGGAAACATCCCTACCTACTCATTCTTACTTTGTTCTTTCAGTACTCACTACTGCCAGACAAGAAACTCACAAGTTTTCGTTCCGATGTACCAAGCCATTTTTACAGCCTACGTGTAGCTACACCAGACATCCAGATCTACTTTTAAGAGCACTGTGAACTTTCCCTCCTTCCCTATTTTTGAGCTGCATTCTCTCATGGCAGTTTTTACTGAGAAAAGTAGGCAAGACTCGTCTCCACACTGCCAGAACCAGCACTTCCAGAATTGCGAAGATACTGCTCAGAAACAAGTTGATTTAACCAGCACTCCCTCAGGACTGAACGCAGTGATTATTCTTTTAACCTGCAGCAAGGCTGGTTCAAGCACCAGAGCTGTACAGCCTGACAGACAGCTGGCACAGCAACCTAGTGTTACCAGGGGACCAGCAAGGCTCTGTATTGTCTCACAAGTAACAGAATGACCTTTCCATTTGTGTGCAAATTTGTAACTTGGATTAATGCAACAACGTGGAGACAAAGAAATACATAAAGCAGTTATTAACTCAGCTGCTGAAGGCAGTATTTACCTCTTGGGTTTGAAGACAACCTTCTGTCCTCCTTCAAGTATTAGCAAAGCTTTCAGCTGGGTCCCTTTGTATCCCACGTCAGCTTTTATTATTTTCTTCGTCGACATGGCGTGCATAACAGCCCCTAGCTCGGGCGTCTCCTCGGGATACACCTCGCGGGGCACCACCCACTGGGCTGCAATCTCCCAGGGGGACTGCAACGTGTGGTCAAGGCGGGGGTCCAGCTCCACGCGGAGGCTCGCCATCATGCGGTGAAAGGCGCGCTGGTCCTCCCGGTTGGCAGCTGAGGTGTCCAAGTTGTCAATGAGGAAAACTTTGGTGAAGATGAAGATGACAAGGAGGATGGCCAGGAGCACGACTCGCTGCTTTAGCTTCATGGTGACTTGCAACCCTTCTCCCCTGACTCTTTCTTCCAAGAGTTCCAGGAAGTCTATCGGAGAGCAGGGCGAGGAGGGGGATGTTAGTTAAGGAATTCATTCATAACTTGCATCATAAGAGAGAGATGGCCACTGAAGCATCTTCTGGAACTCCTAAAAGGAAACAACACAAACTTAAAGAATTGTCTTCCCACAGATCCCACCAAGCTGAAAACTCAAGTCTGTTCTTGGAACATTAAGTCTGGATTATCTACACTCGTATCCTAAAGCCCACGCATTTCTGTTAAACCACGTGTTTTGCTGCCTCCCCGTAGCCTTTAAGTGATCGGCAAGAAAGGGGAAATTGCCTGATAACATCTCTACGGAGCCAAAATCACAACAGCGTGTGTTGCTAGCTGCAACTACGTGTGAGACTTTTGCAGAGATATAGTGTAAGTCAATGGCTCCAACTTCACAATGTCCTTTCCATTAATAAGAGAACCCACGATCTCCAGTCTCCTAGAGATTCACCACTGAAGAGAGATGTCCCAGGTAGATTCTCTAACACTAATCAGCAGCTAGAGCAGTTTCACCGCCTAGTTCCTGAAGCTATAAGGACTGAATTTATTGCATTTCATTTGCAACCACTATAATTTACTCATCTTTTCTGCATTCTCAAAAAAGAAAAAAGTGTCATCTTTACTTTCTTGTGGTTAACTCTGCATCTTAGGCAGTCAACTGTAAAACCAGTAACCACAAAAAATACACAAAGTGTCTGTAACCTCAACAACGAATTAACAGGAAAAAACGCAAAACACTAGCACTGTAGTCCCAGAAATGTCACCCAAAACACAGTTAGAGCCACATGCGCTTCTAAATTTACCTTGGGCTGCAAGACATGCCTCACCCCTCAACAAGTCTTTGCCTGTGAAGTTTTACCATGTAAGGACAACATAACACCAAGTTACACAACTTTATTTCAGTTATGAGGACAGGAATTATCTCCATACTATCAACAACAGTAGTTAAAAACCAAGTGGAAACAGACACTATGGCACATCTCCTCAGAGCATCCAGAGCCAAGAGAGATTTCTCTTTGCCCAAGCTATGCTAATCATGCAAACCCCAAATGGCACCCTGAGCTGTGGCAGGACGAATATAGGAAAGCTTTCTCTTGTGATTTAACAATAAGCGTATAAACCAGTCATTATTAATCATGTCACTGGAAAAACAAGCTGCGCGGGTGAAGTTCATTTACCAGCAGCAACCAGAGGACAGCAAGCCCACGAGCTGCTAGCCAAACACAGATGACAGCCGGCTGAAGAAGATGAAGCCGCGCTGAAGTACCTGCGTGGACATTGTGCCCTGCTCACACAGGTCTTAAGGGCTGCAAAGGCGCTGAGGACCTGCATGCACTGCAGAGGTGTGCCTCCACTGCAGATGGAGGCTGTGCCAAACGCTGAGGTGCACCCTTTGACTTTGAGCAAGTCATCAGCGCAGAAGCAGGTTTGCCACGGTGTAAGGATACCAGTATAAAACCACAGGCAAGCTAAATAATGACTTCACAGCACCTTAGACAAATTTGAGTAGGCAGACCCACCCTCCCTGCCAGCTGGGGGCCCCCCCAGCTCCCCGTGCATCACCATCAGCGTTCGTAGGGCTGGCTGCAAGGCAGTTGGGTGACCCAGGCTGCACACCCATCTAACCTCCGACCGCCTCCTTCTGTCAGTTTTAAGCCAACCCAAAGAGAGTGGCTCTCCAAGAGGGCTCCCCTAACGGGAGATGACGCAGCAAGCGGTGACAGAGCCTGCCTAGGTAGGGAACGGCACTGCTGTCTGCACCGCCGCCTGCGGGGTGCTCCTGCGCTCCCTCCGTGCCCAGTGCTGCTGGCAGCCTAACATGCAGCTGGAAACGCAGCACAGTGGAGTGAGCCATCCGTTAGCAAACCCGTTACAAAAAGCCCACCAACAGGGATAAGGCAGTTCTGTGACCAACTGTCAGCTCTTCTTATTTTCACAATGACCTTGTGGCAGAGCCACCAAGTTGAGCACGATCCAACGTACAGGTGACAGCCTCCAAAGCTGTGAGAGGGTGGCTCTTTGCCCAGTTTACCACCTGATTTTTTTTTTGCCCTCCTTCAGCTGACAGCTCAGTGCAGTTTGGCCCTTCCCAAGCTACACATTTTGCCTCTTAAATGCTTTCTATAAGGCCTGTCGACAGAGGCAGGGAAGAAAGTGGAAGTCTCACGGCAGTGAGTTAAGAGTGATAGGTGAACAAGGGGGTTAACGTTAAGAGCAACCACTTGCAGCAACACAAAAACCCTCTGAAGGGTAGTGAATAGGGTGAAAGAAGGCTTTAACCGAGCACTGTGGTCCTGAGGTACCCATGAGGTATTAACTTTAATCTACTGGAAAACAAGCACTTGTACCAGCAGTGAAAGACAACAAGCCAGCCGTTTATATGGTAATTAAAACAGATTATTGTTCATCTCAGTTCTGTTTAGGCAGCCCGTATTTCTCCACACAGCACGTCAATTTGCATACTGCAAGCATGACAACGAGAGGCACAGACGAGGAAGATGTAGCTGACCTGAGAGCCCTATGTTCTAGAAATGAAGAAAAAATCCTCCCGAGAGAACCCAAAATAATGATAATATTCTTAAACCTAAGAAAGGAAAGCAGATCAAGCTACAGCCGTTCCCTCCGATCGTAATTTGATTTCTTTAAAACTAGCAATTTATCATTCTGAACACTGCGGTTGTCAGGATCTGCTTTCATTCATTTTTAAAATCCATCGAAGTTTGTAAGAAGTCCCGCAGACGAACACGGCTCCTTTCAGAACAATTCCTCATTATGAGAGATGTATACGCATACATCTTAAGGAAGCCTGACAGCCAGGGTTGGCTGACTAAAGCGTCGGACAGGAACGTTTCTTATCTTGGGAGCTCAAGCTGGGCACCCACTTCCCTAGGCTGATTTTCAGGAATGCTAAGTTTCTCCAGGGGTACTTCGGGGCAGGGGGAGAGGGTAGAATATAACTTGGAGCCACCGCTTCCATCGAAGGCCGTTTACTCAGCCTATCCTTTGTGACAGCTCTGAAACAAATCTTGGCTGAAGGCCTCCAACTATGTAGACAGAAGTCAGCAAAATAAATCAAACATTTGCTCTAAGACGTTTCGGTAATTCCCGTAACTGAATCACCAGTCCTCAGCAAACACCTCTCCCCACGTTACACAACCACTCCTTGCGTCCCGCCTGAGCCCTGACCGCCAGCAGGTGAGCCCCAACTCCTCAGCGACAGCTGCCAACGTGAGCCCTCAGCTGCTTTTCCCCAGCAAACACCAACCCCCCTGAGGGTGCTACGCCATCGATTTCACACGCACGCTGCAGAGCCCGCACGTTACCCGGGAGGTGCCAGCATTATGCGCCTGCCGCACAGAGCGAGCCAACAAAAATCAATCCCTGCACGAAGAAGTTACCGTGGAGAGCAAGAACCTGAGCTTTATTGTTTTAAATTCACACGGTTAAGAGTGACAGCACCAGGGTACTGTAAGAAAATATTGATACGGTCTTGAAAGAAATTAATTTCTTCTAAAAGGACAATTTAATTTCTTTCCAAAGCAAAGCACAAGTGTTTGTCATGATGGACTGACAAGGAGGATTATGAAAGCTCAGGAAGGATGAAGCTGGTCCTGAAACAAGGACAGAGATGGAAAGGGTGGCCACAGAAATAAAATAACTAAGAAAAATTTTAAAGGGGGAAAACAGGGTGAGAGCAGAACTCCACTGAACAAAGGACCGAAGAGCCCAGGACAGTGGCAAAATAAGGGACAGTGATAAGCTCGAAGGAGACCCAGAAAGGAAATAGTTCCAGAAACGGAGAGGGGTGAGAGGACAAGGCAAGGAAGCCCCCACTTTAAGGAAAAAAAAAAGGATCGAAAGGGCCGAGTAGCCAGTCAGTTCTACATCACGGCCCCAGGAGCAGGGGGCATATGAAACGATGCTAGTGGTCTTTAGACAAAAAGGCAGAGAAGGAAAAGCCAAACAAAGTTCCTAGAAGCCAAACAACTTTTAAGCCTCCAACCAGAGCAAACAACCCATGGGAGTAACCCCAGTACCCGCACCCTTCTCCCCCTATAGGGCAGCCACACCGATCTCCTACCAAGCTGAGGTTAACTCTGATAGCGGTGGGGTTTTAGTACTTTTTTTTTTTTCAAGCTTCTGCTTAGCACTATCTCCAGCTACCCTTACTGAACAGAAAACAGAATCCAAAGAGTTTGTGTTGCTTTACCCCCCAAACTCTACCTCCCCATCACAAAAATACAGGGAAGAAAACACCTCTCTCTCTGCCATCTTACCGTATTTCTGATCAGTTAGGAAAATCAAACAGAAATAAACACCCGTGCCAGCTTTTCCATGGTGTAGACAACTGCCAGGTTTGCCCCCAAAACCTTTCATTATCTTGTCAGGCTATTTCCTGATCAGTTTTGTCTCTCGTTACAGCCAGGTCTTTTCAGCAAGTAACACATCTCCCAGGTCAATACCCAAACACCAGCATCTTCTAAATATCACCGTGGGGTCACTGTGCACACGAGCACCCCAACGAAAGCACGCCCACTGGCACTGAGTACCAACAGCAGGGCACTTTACTCCCAGGTCAAAAAGCAGCATGAAGCTTGCCTGCTACAAACAGCGGCAAAATCTGTTACTGTCAGCAGCCCACCAAGTTAGCAGAGGACCACCTGAGCTGCCATCTCACAAGGACTTGCATGCAACGCAGAAGGATTTTGTTGTGCTCCAAGTGACAAAAATGGTCTGAGTGGGGGCAAAAGTCTGCTCTGTCAGCGCTAGGACACGAGAAATCATAGTTCAAGCAATGATAATCTGATATAAATATGGTTAAGCATGCTCTAATTTTTATTTATACTCATGTTTTTTCTTCCTAACCACACCTATGCCCTTTAGGATCTCCTGTGAAAAGGTCTTCAGGAGTTCTCCAATAAATCTCAGAAAATGCCTTGAAGAAACAGCGTACAGAGCAGTGACATTTTCCTCTTCCTAAGGCACACTTCAGCCTCACCAGATCGATCGGTCTTCCTACGCTCCCCTCTCTGGCCAGCTCCTTCGCAGCTCCTGCTTTCTCTCCCTGCATAAGCCTCAATATTTCAGTCTTTACAGCCAGGCTCCCACAGAGCTTTGCGTAGATTCATCAGACTCATTCTGTCACTTCCACTCTGCGTATGCTGCTTTGCAGACTAGTTCAGTAACCCAGCGCACAAGGCTTTGCATGTATTTGCTTGTCTGCTTTTTCTGTTAAAACCCACGCTATCTATAGGCAAAATCTTAGTGACAGTCTATGCTTGAACTTCCCATGCACAACTGCATCTCCGCTTGACCGTGAGAGTATAAAGAAAGATCACAAGCACTTTAACCACCACGTTATGCACGCCTGTAGCTGTGAACGCCAGTAACTGCCTGAGATATTTCCGTACTGAGAGAAACAAAATCATTTTGTTCACCTGTCTGCCTACCTCACTCCCATTACATTCCTTAGCGACCCACCACCTAAATTTCTGCCACGTTTGTCAGAGGGTTACCTCCATGAGCTGTACGGAAATACCCAACCAGGTAGAGGACAGAAAACTCAAGAAGCCAAGGGCAACCCAGGGCATCTCCTCGAGCTGGCCAGCAGCTGGCCGGCCACTTGGCAAACACCGCCCCCAGACAGAGCTGGCTGTGCAATGAGGAGGGGGCAGCCAGGGACACGGGGAGCAGCCCTGGGGAGAGGGGGGTAATGTAGGGGGCTGGGGGCAGGTAGAAGGCAGGCACAAATTGCTGCGGTAGGATGTGGCAAGCGAGGCCACAGGAAACCAGGCTTCATTAATCCTCCTCGCAGAAAAACTTTCCTTCAAGCACGGTTTCCTATGGAAACAAAGTTTATATAATCGCACTTTTCACTGGCAAGCTTTTGGAACCGTTGACTAATTTCAGCCATATCTGAGAGAACAGTAGCCGTTTTTACGTGTTTGGTGGAAACTGGCAGCTGGGCAGAGCGGGGGGAAGGCTACAGCGCTAGCTCAACAGTTGTCTGCTCGCCTGGGCCAGCCGGGTAGGCAGCGTGGGCACAGCTGGCGGGGCAGGAGGGGACGGGGAGCACAGAGGGGTGGCGGGGGTCAGGGGCTGACGTCACCACGACGGAGGGTGCGGGGACCTGGTCAGGAAACAGAAAGCCCGTTAGTTGCACCGTCGGGGAACAACTCCCCCTCGCCCGGACCCAGGGCACTGGGGTCCCAGCCGGGGGTGTAAGGAGGCAGGTGGCGGTGCTTTAGGGAGCCTCGTCCGAGCTGGAAGCAGTGGGGAAACGCAGCGGTTCCCGCTCTCAGCTGGGTGTCCTGAGGCGTACTGCAGCCGCGTGTCAGACGGGCACCAGGAACGCAACCGGGGGCTGCGCGCTCAGGTCACGTTTAGCGACACAGCCCGCTCCTGCCCCACGGGCGGCAGGCGGCGGAGGGCAGAACCGGCGAAGGAGAGGCGCTGCCGCCGGACCCGAGCCGCCAACGCGAGCACCGCGCGAGGGGCCGAGGGGCAGCGCAGCCTCCCACGGCTCCGGGAGAGCCCTCAGGGCACGAGAGGCGCCGGCGCCCCGCCCGGAGGGAAACGAGGAGGGGCAGCGGCCCCGGGCCCGCACCGAGCCTCAGGGGGGGCCGTCCGCGGGGCGCGCGCTGCGAGGCCCCCAACGGCCGGAACGGCCCCAACGGCTGTAACGGCCCTAACGGCCCCCCCGCCCCGGGGCAGGGCCGTGCCCGCCCCCAGGTGCCGCCGAGCCACGCAGGCAGCAGCTCCTCAGCGGCTCCTCAGCCCCCCCCCTCAGGTCCCCGCCGCCCCCTCCCCTGCCCAGCCCCGGCCGCACTCACCCCGCCCGGCTGCCCCGCTCCATGCCCGCCGCCACCGCCGCCGCCGCGGCTCCCCCCCCCGCCGGCCCCCCAACATGGTGCCGCCCGCCGGCCCGGCCCGGCCCCGCCCCGCCGCCAATGGGCGGCCGCCCCGCCTCCCCCGCGCTGCCCGCCGCCCAATCGGCCGCCCGCCGTCGCTTGGCCGAGGGGACGCGGCGCGCCCGCTCATAGGCCGGCGGCGGACGGCCCGCTCCGCCCTCCGCCAATGGGAGCGGCCGAGGGAGCGCCCACCTGCGGCCGGTCAAGGGGGAGGGCGGGGGGGAGGAAGGGAAAGGGGATTAACCCTGTCGTGCCCGGAGCCCCCTGAGTCCCCCAGGATGCACTTATAGGGGCGGGGGGGTGTATGACGGACACCCCACAGCACAGAACAGGGTCGTAGAGTGTTACGTTGTGTTATATAACAGTGTTACAGTCCTAAATCATCCCTCTTTTAAAGTTCACCTACGGCACTACCTCACCTACAGCTTGTAACACGCAGCCCCCTGCTAACATAAGGCTGTGACACACACTGGGAGCCCAGCTGCCTGAGGTGGAAAATAAATGGATTTCTTTCCAGGACTCTCTCCTCCCCGTCTCCATGTTTAAGCCGATGCATTTAAACCTTTTTTTTTTTTTTAAAAAAAAAAAAAAAAAAAAAAAAAAACCAAAAGGAACAACTTTTTGGAACACCTTTGGAAAAACATGGAGCCCATTTATGGCTTCCTGCCCTGAGCTTCCGAGCACCCCAGCTACCCTCTCCACAGACACCCTACCTGGGTGCTTTTCTTGAGGGAAGGACGCACGTATACGTGTACACACAAGAGCAGCTCCATTGTTAGAGGCTGCAGCCCTGCTAACTCCTCAGCAAATTAAAATTTTAAGCCCCACTACAATTATGGCTTTCATTATTAATTAGCACATCAATATTTCAGCGCCGAGCACTTGGCTACAGCTATAGAAACGTTAAAGTTTGAAGTGGCCAAGCGGTTGGGTTAGGGATAAGCTGAGGAGCTGGGGATGGTGGCTGATGGAGGACCGTGAGGGGACAGCATTGTGACAGGCCGCCATCTTGTGAAGCTGGAGGCAGAAGAGCTCTGTTACCTTTGCTACGGAGGCAGCAGGCTCCAGAAAGATCATGAGCCGACAGAACCAGGGCTACCAACACAATCTGAACGGGTCACGGCAGCAAGGACCGTTGGGGGCTGGGGAACGAGGCCTGACTGGGGAAGAGCAGGTCAAGGATGGCCTCCAAAGCTGGGGCTGTGTGGGAAGGCGGCCAGAGAGGCTGTTAAATAATTCCATCTGATCCAGGAAAATCTCTCCATGCTCAGAAGAAAAAGCTTTAAATCAACATACACACTGTCACCAGATGCTGCACAGATCTTCCTGTTCAAAGAGATGTGTGATCCTGGCAACAGACCAAAATCAGGTCTATAAAGTACAAATGAAATTCCTGAGTTGAGAACACCACTTAGACCCAGCAAATTGTGTTGAGTGTCGCTTTGCAGAAGACATCTATATAAAATAAAACCATGAGCCACTGGAAACAATAAGCTGAAGTCACAGAAACAATTTCAGACAGAATGACACTAAAGTCAAGTACCAAGCACAAGCCCTCAAATAGAAACTCTCAAATTAAGTAGGTGCTACCCCCCTCTACTTCTCTCATACAAGACAATGGTGAGAACAGGTATCAACGTCTGAAGAGGAATTTTTGGACTCTGTACAATTGGGAATGGTAGAAGAACCTGACATAGCAGGGACACCTTAACACTTGTGAGCAGCAAAGGCAAAGCAGAGCCTGGAGGAGCACAGGACAGGCGGGTTCAGGGGCACTTACATGCACAGGGACTTCCCCATCTCTCCATGGGCTGGATCCCATCATGTTAGTATGGTGTTATGGCAACCTGGAGGCCACCCTCCCCATGCCCTCCTTGGGGTGCTCTCTTCAGGCAACAGGAAAGGCTACGAGGTCACTGTTCAGTGGAAAGAAGCCACAACAAAGCCTTCACAGAGACTAGAAAGTGGTAAAGGTGGCCCTCAGCATAAAGTCAAAAAAAGGCCAAATCCTCAGTGCTAGGGTCAGACAGGTGGGACCTGGGCTTTGGACATGTAACGCATGCAGGAGTCTCCTTGATAACCAGGTCTCTACAGCAAACTCTGGATTTGTGCTTTACTTCGCAACAGCATGTGGCATGCTCACCCTGCCCTCACGTTGACCACTGCAGATTTAAAAAGAAGAGAGATTAGCGTAGCACACACCAGAGCTTTAACCTTCAGCTAATCCACGCAGCACTTGCAGGGCAGAAGTAAAGCAGGTTTGCTGGCATCAAAGGAGCAGACAGGCCAGGCAGGGCTGGCCTCTCTCCTGGACCTTCCAGAGGGAAGGAAAGGATGATGATTTGAGGAGAGCTTCCAGTGCTCCCCAAAAGCCAGTGAAGCACAAAATGTTTGCTATGCACAACAGGGTGTCCAAATTAACACAATGTCCTTATTTGTGATGTACAAGCTCTTTGAATTATACCAGATTCACACTAAGATCACAAAAGGGTCATGACTTGAAGTCACAGATGTGTAACGCATGAGAACGAACCATTATTCTCTGCACACAACTTGGTGCTCACTGTGCAGAGACCAGACCCAGGCCCAGTATGAAATACGACAACTTCTGGCTGCTGGTTGCTTCCCAGCGCCTGAAGTCTCTAGCACCAGACTTCTGCCAGCAGAGAAATTCTGCATCATCACTCCCTAATCCACTTCAAGGAAAAATCAACATGGACAGTTTGTTTAGGTGCCTAGAGCTAACTTGGGGGATTTCTGCTGATATTTCTGATCAGCAGATTAAGAAATGCACACCTGAACTGCTCCCCAGACAAGGCCGTGGAGCAGAGCTGCAAAAGGAAAACACAAGCGTTAATGTTTTCATCAAGCACCACACCCTGAAGCATAAAGTTAAGGCAAGAGATTAAAGAAACTGGGAGGCCAGCTTACGGATGCTGGCCAGTCAGTATGCTTCTTTCCAATAGCAAAAGGAGCATCAGGCTTGTGATATAACTAAATATTTTTCTCCAGAAGTTTATGTTTAACAGAAAACTCAAAAGCATACATTTAACATTTAACGTCCTTAATTGCTTTTAACCATCACTACAAATCAAACAGTTTCTGTCTGCAGCACAAACAACAAGCAGCGCTAACACGTGGCCTCCCCACCTGTAGGGAAGCTGAAGGAGCTGCACAGCAACATAAATTCAGCAGGAGCTGATTTCATACTCTGCCTCACATCTGTGTGTGTGCGTGCCCTTGCCGTGCTCATCGCCACGCCTGAAACCACCTCTGGCACTCCCCTGTTCCTCTCTCCCACCTCTCACCGTGCAGCTGGCACAACAATAAGATATTTTCCAGCACGTCCACTGACACCCTGTGAGCCTGATGGGCCCCTTCCTTGCTCCTGCCTGTTTTCCTGCCTGGTTGTGGACGAGTCCTGGCCCCATCCCCTGGTGCAGCAGCAGCACCTTGCTATGACAGGCAAAGATCCCTTTGCCACCAACCTTTCTTGTCCAAGCGGGGACATTGTGAAGAGCAAAACAAAAAGAAGGCCAGCCAGTGAAGGCTTCCCAACACCCAGATGTTCATTCAATTGGTTTCCTACGCAGCACAATGACATCCTGCATCCTTCACACTGGAGGCTGTGCCAGGCTAATGGGGAGAACATGGGGATCATTAAAACCTCATCACAGCAGCGTGCACACTGAAAACCTGACAACAGCACTGAAGGAGCCATTTCAAATTGGTCACCAGAAAAAAAAATGCAGGGAGTTTAAGGTGGTTTTTTCTGCTTTTGTTTTTTGCATGAGATGAATGAAAGATTAAAAATTCTTTTTTTGATTCAGTACTGTTAGATTAAAAGGCAAGTCTGATTTAGTAGTCTCATGAAGTATCACTGGCCAAAATCAGCATTATTAAGGAAAAATCAAGTGGAAAAAAATCTGTGCATGTTATTCTAAGTCTTAATGATTAGGGTTCAGCACAGCCTGGGAAAAACAAAGAAAAGGGGCCGTCTTGCTTGGAAAACAAATTCCATAAAGCAAGATGGTGCAAATGTAAAGGGGCAATACTATAACATAGAAATTTTGTCTTTCTAGAAATAATGAAAGTGTTAGGGACACTGGAGTAAACCAATAGTACTCTTGTGAACTTCTTGTGACAAGTTAAGCCGTGATCACTTGACAGGTTGAAAGATGTCACCGTGCCTCAATCACATGCCAACCAGGCTGGGTGGGCTTTTGAATACCTTTGCTTCTTTTCCTGTCTTTTATGTTGGTATTAACCTTAATAATTATAGATATTCAAATCATTACTATCTGACTTCAGAGCAAACCCTGTGAATTGTGCAGAGGCTCAAATAGTTCTTCCTACCACTTTTTTAGGCTGTCAGCAGTCATACAGGTATTTTTTTTTTCCAGCATGACTTTTATCTGATTCACAGCATGAAAGTTCTTCATTCTTCAAGGCAGCTTCTTGAAAGTATGCTTAGCGCTTTTAGGAGAGGTCAGACAGGCTTGAGAACTGACTTTTTCCCTGAAGTAATTTAATCTGGACTCCAACTTGACTGCTCATATGACAGTTAAAGTTCTAGGGCAGACAGATAGCTGCTTTTGTGAAAAAGGCAACTAATTCCTCTCCTGGTGAGAGGGGAGACCACCCAAACTTACCTAACCTTTGTTTGAAAGGAATGATTGATGCCACTTGTACTCCATGACTGCAGGTTGAAACACTTCCTTACAGATACGACAGGCTTCCTTCAGGGCTGCAGGCACTTGCTGCAGAATACGGAGTGGATTTATCTATCTGCTTTGGTTCAGAAGAGGGCTGCAGCACAGCTCCAAGGCAGTAAATCTGGGAGACAACTGAAAGGAAATACACCTCCATGAATGACAGACCTTGGGGCCCACGTTGGCTTGGTGTAGGGGAAGCCCGCGTCACCCGATCTGCAGCTGGCACGGCTGGGAATATTGCATTTGGAACATACCCAGGAGTTTTCTGGGGGTGGGGGCAGGGAGAAAGCACACCCAGACATTTTGGGGCTAAGCTATGCACAGTTTGAGTCTTTAATCCTATTTCCATGAGCGTTTCCAGTCTTGGAAGCTGGATCCGTCCATAATAATTTGTTAAATGTCTATAAATATCTTTCATCTCAAAGCTTTTTTCAAACAGACACGCTGGGTCTGCACAGATATCCCCTCACCAATGAGCTGGCCCAGCTCATTGCTACCTCATGTAGCCGCTTTCACACTGAATACTGAATATTGATCTTCACCCAGATGAAAGCACGGAGCGCAAGGCAGGGCTGAAGCAGCCAGTTAGTTAAGTAAAACCATTATGCAATTTGGCCACAACCCTGGAGCTGAAATATCCATTTTTATGAGAAGGGAGATGCTGTCTCTACAGGCTTTGTTACGCTTGAGCTTGAACTTCCTCTAAGATGCAAGGCACCTCCAAAGACAGAGAGTGGGCCTTACACTGATGATGATTAACCAACACCACTCATTCCGTGGAAAAGCGATTCCTGAACGCAGTGTAACGCTACCTGTATCCAGTCGTGCTTATCCACAACACCAGAGATCAACTCCTTTCAAACAGTTGCAGCAACAACAGACTTTATATGATAACGTAACTCCTACCATATATTGTCCTCACCTGGTCCAATCTGCCTCAAACGGTTTTCCCTTCTGCAGACAATGCAAACATAAGATAATTAAACATGATCATCCTGGTAGGAAATTATACAAGGCAATTCTCAAATGAATTGTGGACTTTGAGCACTCACGTTCACCGTGTTTGAGCAAACACCACAAGTAGGAACGCTTTCTCCCTGCAATGGCTGCACTCAAAGCACCAGGAAAACTCCTTGCTACCCAACCTCTTATTCCTGATCTTTAACCCCACACGTAGATAGGAATCCTGTGCACAACTGGAGCAAAAAGGGAAACCTATCCCCTTTTAACTGGGACAATCTCATCCCAGCAGCACTGTAAGAACAAACACACAACCAGCTTAAGGGAGCCTCTCTTTTAAGACCCTATTTTAATACACAAGCCTTGAAGACAGTAAAATAAGTGATTTGCAGCAAAAGCAAGCAAAACACAAAGCTGCTTTTCTGCAAATGAAAAACGCACACTTACAATCAGACAACCCTTTTTGCTCGTGCATTTTTAAACAATAACCCAGACTGTGGAAGGGAAATGGTTAGCGTACGGACTTAGCTCACTGTGGAGCAGTTCCCTCTGCTTGTTCTAACTGTGCAGAAGGAAGTCATTAACTCATTAAGATTGGAAAAGTCCTTTGTGAAACTCAACCCATTGCAGGTACATTATTTAGATCTTCAAGAATATTTCTCGTTACACAAGAAATGCTCTTCTGGGCAAATGCACTGTTGTAGTTTTAGCTACAAGGCTTTAAAAAAACAAACCAGTTCTAATTAAAAAAAAAAAGGATTTTTTTTAAGTTTTAAATTTTACTTACAAAAAGATGGAACTTTTCCCTTGAAAAAAAAGAAAAAGATAAAAGTTTTATCCAGCAGAGGACACGGAAGAACCTAATTACTAGCCCTATAGTATCAAGAACAAGGACCAGCAAGACCTGCAGAATGTCCCTCCGCACATCGCCACAGGGTGTCAGTGTTATTTCAAATTTGGGTCATTTTATGCCAGAATCAGACTCACCACATTATATTTTAGGCGTCTGTTCCTCAGAGAGCTGCTGCCACCACAGCCTGTTTGTTACCGCGCTCCCCCCTTCCTCCCATAGCCAGTGTTAAAATGAAATTTCTTAAAACAGAGAGACCAGAAAGGCACAGTCATGGAGGTCTGCGGACAACTGAAAGATAGCAGAGACTTGAAAAGGTGCTGACATTCACGACTCCAGATCTGCCAGCTTGGTGGGTGGGATTCCCAGATCCTGCTGAGTGGTGATCTTTCAGCAGGGGATCCAAAGCACCCTTTCCTTTGCACCCACCCAGGACTTTATGTCCTTTCCCAGAGAGATACAAAGGCGCAACGAGCATCCATGGTACCACCTCAAGAGGTTACTGCCACCCATTCTGTGTTCTAAAGCCATTTGAAAGGCTGAATCCGAGGGAAAGTATAAAGCTGTTTAAGTTGCCCCCTGCCAAAAATTACTTTCCAGCCACGTTACTAATATGGCTCTGTTGAAACAAAGTCCTCCTGTTCTCCGGGAGCTGTGGCAGATGCGTGGCACAGCACACGTTACAACTTCCAACCTGAGTACTCCCCATGGTTCTTCTGCAGGGGCCCTGCCACCATGCCCGCCAAACCCATGTTCCCATTCTCAATGGCTTTCTTAATTTTCCATCAGTTCAGCCTACCTGCTAGCTGACCGCTATTCATACAGTAATTCTCCAGCTAATTGCAATTTTGGGAGACTTATTAAAGGAAGGCCTCAGTTTTGTGTCCAATGGAGGTGATTCCTGGGCCAGAAGTTTCTACGATTATTTGCTACTCAACATTTCATTTATTCATTTTATTATTCTATACCAGGACATTTCTTATCAGCCTTAGGAACAACACCCCAGAAGACTTTTCCTGAAAGCAATAGTCAAGGACACGCTTGTGTAGGGACAGGCAATAAACTGTTGGTGTTCTGCGTGTGTAGCCCTGCAGAGGACACGCTCTGCCTTGGGTATTAGGCAGTGGTTTGACCAGCAGTGGTGCCTTCCAGCAGAACCAGCCTAAGCTGCTACCCCACACCCACTTGTCACTGTTTATCCTCCCGTTCCTACACCAGCCCCAAAGTTGTGCCACGCTGCATGGCCCCACAGGCTATTGTAAAGCGAATTGCAGAACTGACCTTGCTTTAAACTAACCTGGCAAAGAAGCGAAGTAAATGTTTAACCCAGATCAACTATCCCGCCTATTTCGCCAACTGGCTGCACAACAGCTGTGGCACCAGGAACCAGCATGGAAAGAGCCGGGGGTAGGAAAGAGGTGCTTGGCCACCCAGGTCAGCACTGCTGACAACAGAGATGTTCAGACCATACCCCCACACCCTTACAGCTTGAGCCATGTTAAAAGTAACAGAGATGAAGACCCAGGAGTCCAAAAATATCTGTGGGCCTGATTTCCCATAGATTTCAAGGTTTTCACATTCTCCTGCACAAGGATCCAGCTTGTTACTTTCTCTTATAAACCAAGCTCACTAAGCAGATAATCTCTGAGGTTGTGATCAGATGTGGACTCTCAATCTCCAAGTCAGTACTCACTGGACAAGCTCAGCAGCTCTCAGGTGGTCGTTCGTGAGGTTAGTCAGTCAGCAGCTGGTCTGTGGGCTGGGCTGAGTGGCTGTTCAGCGGCCACACTTCCTTGATGTAGACCATTTCAAGGACTTTTCTATAGGATGACCACTGCCTCTACTAAATTATGAGTACTCTTTCAATTTGAAGGAAGCTGGAGGAGTGGGGGCGTGATGTCAGCAGGTCACTTAACAGGATAAGGATCTCACAGTGGATAGGTGACCTGATAGAAGATCAGGCTCTTGAACCTCTGCCAATTATTTCCAGAGGCAGGACATTTCTTCCAGGGCTAATTCTCAAGGGGAAAACGAGGAAGATCACATGCCCCAAAGAAACAAGATAGCACCTTACAGACCTTCACCAAGGTTCCAGTTGTGGCAGTAGGGATTTCATCCTGGCCGGACTGAGAGCTGGTTCTTTCTCCTCCTTCCTGCAGCAGAGCAGGGCACCAGGCAGGCCACCAGCCTCACAGCAAGCCCTGCTCTTGTTTGAAGCTACCTGGTGGTCTGCAGAACATTAAGAATTTTTGGAACAGCTGCACAAAGTGATGGTAGAGAAGGGATATTGACTGGGACCACTGTAGCTATTTCTTAGTCTTTAAAAGAGAAACATCATGGCAGCTTTTTAGTATGGTTTTGAAAATTCAAATATTGACAGAAGGAAGTTTTCCAAAGGATGCCAGCAGCTTTTGCAGCAACCCCAGTAGCAGAAACACACTGCAGTGTCAGATGTGGGCTGTAGCACAGACCAAACCCACAAGTTCCACACAGGCGGGAGAACGACCAGCTGAGAACAGCAGCACTTCACCTTTCTGTAAGATGTTTGACTGCACGCTGGAGAAGGAGGGGTGGTGTTGGTGGCGAGGGCTGGAGGATGGAAGGGAGAGACTAAATGCCCTGAGGAACTACAACTGCACTTGCCAAATACTGCATTTTACTGGGAAAAGGAGAGAGTGACTTCACTTTTTACCTCCCCTTCCCCACTTCCCCTGCCCCCAAATGGACAGATGTGGCTTTGCAGGAAAATTAATTACAGATGGAGGCTTAAAAAAAAGGGGGGGGGGGGAGAACCTCCACCACAAGGCTTTTTCCTCTGCAGACTTGTCGATGGATGGGGCGACCTGGGAAAACTGGCAGATGGAAAACCCATTACAGATGTAAGGTTTGGAGAATAAGGCTGAGGGACAATTTGAGAGTTGTAAATTTTAAGTTTGGGGGTATAAATGCATTGCTTAGCAACAAGACACAAATAGGAAACAAGAAGCCTCATGAGAGCGATGCCTAAATATTTCAGAACCCCTACTTGAGGTGAAGACTACATTACCAGAGACCTGAGGAGCTGCGATCCTGAACAGCTGGAGTAGTGGAGTCAAGATAGAAAGAAAATGAGGACTTCAATCCCATTTCCACACAGAAATCAATTTGACTTATTTGGGGAAAGAAAAGTAGTACTTGTTTGTTCTCATACATGTTTTGCGTGGTATGTACCTGACAAGACAGAAGACATGGTGTATCTTTAAGTACTTTGCTACTGACGAAAGATTTCTCTTAATGTGCTGAAGTGTTTGCAGGGAAGCTGCTTTACTGGGGTGTACAATCATTGCTACCACATGTCTGACCCTCATTCCATGGTCCAATGCCTTTTTATACTGCTGCATAAATCTTACCCTAAAAATTCCTGACATCTCAAAGGATGGCGGGGTGAGGGGCAGTGAGGCGCTCCATCTCCAGGGAGAGAAAGGGAAGGGTAAAAAAAAGAACAGATCACCTGGAAACAAATGCTGAATGTTTTACTCTATTTCTTCACCATGAAAAGACAAGGACAAAGAGGAAGGAAAAAATATTGCCAGCTTTGGAAGGTTACTGCATTTTTTAAAAACTTTTTTTTTTTTTTCTCTTGTTGATACTTCAAAACTCTACCAAAGAAAAGCACAAAGCTTTCTAGTGAGGCTGTGACCAATGCTTCACCTTCTGCAGAAAAAAAAAAAAAGAAACTCTAATTTTTTTTTTTTTTTTTTGAAAAAAAAAAAATCACAAGAAACCAAAACTCCCTTTATTTTTTTTTCTTCTAAGAGCCTGAAAAATAGTTCAAGTACACACACACCCCTATATACATTAAAGTATAACCAAATGATTAAAGTCAGCATCAGATAGTTCTTTGCCTTATTACAGAGTATTACCCCATAACATACCTCTGGGGTGTGTTGAATTTGTAGGAGCATGCTCTGATCCCCTCCTGTGCTGCTGAACATGACATCACTGCTTCTTTCATGAGGGAGGTCTGCGTTAGTGGAGTTCTAAAATAAGCCAGACGTTCCCATTTGGTTTTGCTGCTCCAGCTATAAGGGAAGCTCCAGGACCAGATATATGTACTTTTTTTTCCTACCAGTCCTGAGGAAAAAAAAAAAAAAGTCCAAAAACCCAACCTAATAAGAACTCTTGAAATAACTAAACCAACCCCAAAGCTTGCAAGAGTTAAAATCAGTAGGAAACTTTCTTGGCAGCTTAGAACTTCAGGCCAATAAAAACAGCTGTTTGGATATATACAATACCTTCAAAATTAATGAAAAATAGAAGCATAATGGACACATCTTGTTTAATCCAGACAGCAAACAGCACTCAGAAAAAATATATTCTGACATAGGACAATATAGCTCATTACTTGCAGTCTGCCTAATTTGGAAGGTTATGAGTTTTGTAACTCTTTAGAAAGGGAAGACAGAGAAGCCAGTATAAAGGGAAACTAAAAATTTTCCCTAGAAATGTATTTAATTGCAGTCTTTGGTATATGAATTAAATCAGTTCAGAGTTAAAAAAACAAACATGATATTTGGATAATGAATATTCTTTACATAAATTCAAGATAGAATGAGGTCTGGAGGATCTACCCTGGGTCACTGCATTCTGTCCTATTGCTGCCCTGGAATCATGTATTTCGTTTTAGGAGTGCACTTAACCTTGTTAGCTAATTGAAAAAAGTGAGGGAACAACACCTAGGTCATTTGAAACTGAAAATGTGAATAATTATTGTGACAAATACCTTTAAATTTTGAAGACATATAAAACACATTACAGGCTCAGGCTGTCTTTAAAGATGAGGGAAAGAAGTATTTTTTATAGATTCTCAGTGTTTTTATAACTAGTACAACGTCAGCTGAAACTACCAGATGTAAATACCGTGGACAAGATTCAAAGAACTGACTCCAAGTGTGGTTAAACTTCGAGCATTAAGAGATGTAAAATCCACCAGGCTGCCATTCTGCAGGCATGCTGCGATGATGGGGTAAATCAGAAAACAGCATCTGCTGCTGGGTATCCGTACACCTGCCTGAAAGCCAGTGTTAAGCCATTCCTGGAAGACAGGCTTTGGGGAAATGGCTTGATGTTTGGCCAAAGGAGTTGTGTAACAAAAGCTTGGGAGGAAAGACTTAAGAAGGATAATTTTAGCTTGGCCTGGGACAGGAGCTGAGACCATAAGCAGGCTTATGGTAGAAAAGTAATGCATTGAAGGTACCTGAGTTTGTTCCTTGCCCCCCCCCCCCCCCTTTTTTTTTGGGGGGGGTGGGGAGGCATGAGGGAAGAAGAGGTATGTGAACGTTTTTTGAAGGGCACTGCTGTGTTCCATGTTTCCCACTTTAAAACTGAGGGGAGAATTTGATATAGCAATAACACTCTAGAAAGACTATGGCTGGAAGAGAAAGCAGAAAGGGTTGGGAGACCAGTGCAGGCAAAGTCACACAGGTATCACACAGTGCTGAGAGGCAGCAAGACAAAGCACTAGACAGCCCCTTTCCTACCTCCCTAAACCTGTGCCAGCAGAACTGGAGACTTCTTTTCTCCACTGTCCTGCAATAATTTATTTGTTGCTTTGCAAACCAAAGAAATGAAAGGACAGCCTTCCTTCAATCCCTGAATTGAAGACCAGGTTATTAAATCATGCACAAATCCCATGTGCATATCCCAGTGAATTTCAGAAGAAAATGCTTACTGTTGCAAAAATCACTTGGCCCATCAACACCAGCAGATGACCTTAATAAACAAGGCCCCAGCAGCTTCCAGTGTTTTTTCTACACTCATTTAAAACTAGCTGACAAGTTGGTAAATACATGCCAGAAACTGATGGCCTCATCTAAGCACAGGCTCCCTGCTGCTGCTAATGCTAATAACCTGACTAACCTGGGGGTAAGCTGGAAAGTTTTACAAAGTTCCCTCAGATAGCCAGGGGTTTAGATTTCTAGGATCAAAAAAGGCAGGAAAACTTGAGATCTTACACAGAAACACACACACACACAGGCACCCTAGCATTTCCCCCTCTACCAAAATTCAGGAGTTTTGACTGTACAATTCAAGGATGCAAAATAAAACACAGAAACTCCTTATTCCACCTTTGCCAGCTGCTTTGCTTTCTGAAGAAGCTTCTTTTTCCACAATGTTCCCATCACACAAACTTTGAGAGACTGGCCCGTAGCAGCAGTACCATGGAGCCTGGCTTGCATTTTTTTGGAACAGAAGAGCATACAGAGGTATAACAAGAAATGAGCCTTATTCTGTTGGATTCTGTCCTGTATAAAGGTACTACCAAACCCCATTCACTTGCAGCCAAGATCATTCCTCTGGCCAGTGAAGCAACACCAGGTCACTTGACCCAGGGAGTTTTAACAAAGGAAAAAACCCTCAGAGCTTATTCATGCTCCTGAGTGAAAACAGGCTGCTAAAAACTGCACTCAAATTAAAGAGCATTATAATGTGGAAACTGAAATCTCATCAGATATTCCACTGGAAAACAGAAGGAGCAGCTTCTCCAAGTGCGAGACAGAATTGCTGCTCTTGGAGAGTAAAAGGGGCTGAGCAGCCAAGGGGTTGGACAGCCTTGCCCAGCTCAACACGCCTGACTTTTCTGATGCTCCTCAAACTGCCACTGCTGCTGACCCCATGGATTTGATACGCATTTCATGCGGAGATAGATTTGGGGCAGGAGAGATGATGGGAAAGAGTGTGCACAGTGATAGGAAGGGAAAGGGGCTGCTCTGTTCCTGAACCCCTGCCTACCCCAAATCCTTGTGAAAAGGCTCCTTCAGCCAGATGTATCTGTCAGTCGCCATCTGCCTTTCAAGATTATGATGCTCTTTGATTTTATTCATTCCTGCTAGAGGTTTTGCTTAAATATAAACAGCACGGCATTTCAGCAGGAATTAAAGAAATACAAATAAAAAATGAACTAAGAAATTCCCCAAACCTCCAGGCACATTTTAAAGCACATTAAAAAAGACACAACAGTAACAGCTTCATACATACCACAGCTGCAGTGATTTGGAGCAAAAGTAAGAAACGCTGAATGTGTTAGTGTTTTGTTTTAAAATACAGCCTATAGGCTTCACATTCAGGCAGGAGCCTCTACAACACTGAAGCGTCCCCTTCCCAGGCCATGTCCTTTGCTAACTACACAAACATTCATTCTAGCCTTTGCCAGCTTTACCATTCTCTTGGGCTCTCTGTTCTCCTTCCTTACTCTCAGCCCCAGTGTCTGCATCCACTCGGTGGATGAAATAAGGACATCAATGCCACGTGATCTGTCCAGGGGAAGGTGACAGCTGCCCCTCCTTTGGTTGTGAAAAATAAAGAAAATTGGGACCTACTTAAGAGTTGGCAGCGTTTCCAGAAGAGCTGATAGCTGCCTTCCCCACTTCCCAGAATTCACAGGAGCTTCCCTGGTGGAAAGCAAGAAACTCAGTGATTCCCACTCTTCCCACCTTCAATTCAGCTCCTTCATGTGTCCAGCCGGCTGGACTCGAGGCGAGCAGAGGCTTTTGTGAGGTCCCCAGTACTCTGGGAACACAGGCAGCTTTACATTAGGATTTACAACCAGTAGGTGAAGAACTCAAGAGGTGTTTTATTGCTTGTGATGAGGGACTATCAAAGAAGCCACAGGGTACTTTGCCAACCGTTTAGTGTTGTTTCTTTAGTTCTTACTGGCAGCGGCCTTTGGTTATTGCTGTATTTTTCTTTCTCCCTCCCATTCACTTATCATTCATCTTACAGCTTCCAACATGGACTTAATTGCAATGTTACTGAATGTTAGATCTATACAAATGCTGAAGAAATTTCAGCTGCTAAAACAAGGCAACAGCTCAAGCTTCTGACAAAGACAGGCCAAGATACCACTCCATCACTTTATCACAACACTGTTTGTGCAAACAGAATACAAAAACCTGGTCCTGAACTTCAGTAATCCCAGTAATCCCAAACGAAGGGCTCTCAGCTTAGTAGCACCTCATTTTGGTTCTGCCGTTCCGACACAAGGCCTTCATTGAGACTGCAGGAACCAGAGATTGAACCCTTTGGCTGAACAACCCACAGCTGAGAAACCCACTGGACTGTAAAAGATGAGGATGATCACAAAACTATGAGCTTCTTTAAAAAAATAGCCTGGATGTTTTTCAATTAATATTTCTTTCTATTCAATTCCATTTCTGTTCCTGTGAGAACCCACCTTCCTGTGGGAATCCACCTGCACTACTGCATTCAGCTCTGGGGTCCCCAATATAAGAAGGACATGAACCTGTTAGAGCGAATCCAGAGGATGGCCATGAGGATGATCAGAGGGCTGGAGCACCTCTCCTGTGTAGACAGGCTGAGGGAGTTGGGTTTGTTCAGTCTAGAGAAGAAAAGGCTCCAGGGAGACTTCATAGAGGCCTTCCAATGCCTAAAGGGGGCCTACAGGAAAGCTGGGGAGGGATTCTATCAGAGAGTGTAGTGATAGGACAAGGGGTAATGGCTTTAAACTAAATGAGGGTGGATTTAGATTAGGTATAAGGAGGAAATTCTTTACTGTGAAGACAGTGAGGCACTGTCACAGGCTGCCCAGGAGCTGTGGGTGCCCCGTCCCTGGCAGTGCCCAGGGCCAGGTTGGATGGGGCTGGGGGCAGCCTGGGCTGGTGGGAGGGGTCCCTGCCCATGGCAGGGGGTTGGAAATGGGTGTCTTTAAGGTTCCTTCCAACCCAGACCATTCTATAATTCTATTTACTGTGTTCAAGAATGGTTTACTGCCTTTGTCTGAAGTCCACTCTCCAAGCCTCTCTAGCTACCAGTAAAGGCACAGACTGACATTTTTGTTTTCTGGTTTGAAACAAGACCAAAGGATGATGATCTTTTCCTTCAGTAAGCACGGAGATTGAACAATGCATTCCAACCTGTGATTAACAGTACCGTCTTTGTTTCTTGACTCTTCTGATGTGAAAAATGGAACAAGATAACCAACAGCATGTGGAAAGTGTATGCATGTACCCTACCCTTATGCTTGCAGCATTTCTCAAATACTGTCCAAAAAGAAAGCTCAGACTTGCACTGTGAATGGCATGCATACAGTATTTCTCTCTGAAAGACAAATCAATTTGCTCATTTAAGAAATGTAGCTGAATATCTACTGACATTCATTTACAGTGTGTGCAAATAAAGGGGCCAAAATGAGGCAGTTATGTTTTCTACCAACACAAATAGAGATGAACAAGCTCTTATGTAACTTAAAAATGAAGAGAGAGAGGTGATATACACTCTTCATCTATGCTGGAGAATTTAGAAACAAATAAGCTTATGTTAATTTTCTCAGGCTTGTATGTACAGATGTTTTACTTTTTGTAACACTATTTTAAGTGGGACGCAGATGTTATAAATCAAGCTGTAATGCTCATTAACGCTCTCCTTCAGCGTTCCACACAGTTCACCAGGGCACAGTACCCACCCTTTACACAGATGCAGATGGCATACTTGAACCTGGCAGCTCAGCCCAGTTCAGGAAGTGGGTCTCTTTGTAACTTGTTCTTCCTTGAGCCAAAACAGACTTCAAGACTCATGTCTTTAAAATGAACCCATCTTCTAAGCTGACAATAACCACAAACATTGCTCTTGCCCTTTTTTGTGTGCACTGAGAGTTACATTTCATATGCCAAAACTGAATTTAAGAAGTCCTAGCAAGTCCTCTTTAAGACTACTTTTTCAAAAACCCATCTTCAGCAAGAATACCTCATATTACGAAAATCCCTGTTCACCTTTTCCAGAGATTACATTGTTTGTAGTGACTGTTCGATTCTACATACAAACTACAACATAAATGCCAAGACCAAGCAAACATTCATGGTGTTTTTACAGTCCCACCACTACTTTTGTATTTTCTCCTGTTTGTCTGTTTTGCAATGCCTTTTCTTGGCCTTCTAACCACATTAGCTAGCTACTATAGTATTTTCTATTACAAAATTGTTTAAAAAAAATGCATGTGCTTTTATGTACAAAAAAATGAAAACCCCAAAAGACAGAAAACTGGAGTAAATCATGATGGGACACTGATAATAAACCAACCTTATTCATGCAAGATAAAGCAACAAATCCTCATGTAACACCAAATAATTTATCGTTAGCCAGAAAGACACTCAGTCTGCAATTCAAATAGCCGTCTTTGTACGTAAGGAAGCTGCCAAGTCTCCATATTTGAATGATCTCATAGACTCTGGAAAAAAGAAAAAAAATTACCATGCTAGCTGAATACACAGGGGCAGAGAAGGATTGACTTTAAAGCATTTTAGCGGTTTGGGTCTTAATAGAGATCTGTAGACAAACTCCAGGAAAGATTCTGACCACAAAGTCACAGAAAAATAAAAGACCTAAGTAAAAACCTCCTTTAAAGTTTTCTTGCCTACAATAGTGGTGTCAATGAGGAATAATCACCCCTAAATATGTATTTCTCTTCTCTACCAAATTCATATTAAGCATGGCTTGTACTTGTTTCACAAACAAGGACAAGGTACCTAACAAATTATGACCACTCTCGCAGAAGTGAAAGTGTAAGGGCAGTGATGTTTTCCTCTGAAACACCCTAAAAAGTCAATCAGTTTTCGTTTACTACGACTTGCTGTTTTGGTGTCAGTAGATACAGGTTATTTAGAAAGGGAAAGGAGAACAGGGGACAAGGGGCAGAGCAACGGGAGACAACATGGATCCAAGTGAACAAGAGGCCATTGATCAGCGTGCTGCTACCTAGGAGAAGTATGTGTGCAACCCAGTTGGTTGGTGCTTAGCACCGAGCACAGATAGTTACTGAGCTCAGCTTGGTTCCCAGCTGTGTACACTGGACCTGATCCTCTACTTGGGTAAATTTCCGTAGTTCAATCAGTCTGTGAACTATGACAATTTTACCAGCTGGAGACTGGCTACCTTTTGGGTTTCTGAAAACACTGCGGTGCCTTTCATCATGTGGCTGCACATGTGAAGCCAACTTTGAATGAGTGCGCGAGGTACGTCTTGCCACGCTCCGATGGGACAAAGGCAAGCAGAAGTCATGGGCTGACAGAACAACCGATCGATTTGGATTTCTCCTTTGCCAGTTGCTACGTTAGGATGGACTGAATTTCCAAATGTGCTGCACACTCAAACTCCCAGTTGACAAGAGGGACTCAAGCAGTCCATTATACTGATTAAAATGATGTCCCTTGAAGTGTTAAGTGAGGCACCAAATATGCATAACCAATAAAAAAAAGGGCATAAGTCACTTGCTTCACCTTGCATAACATGGAACATTATGAAGAGATAATGTGACTTTTTTTTGAAGCCTTACCTACAGTTAGCTACAGCTTAACAGGATGGTGAAGTACTCGGCTTCACCGCTGCTTTTCATAAGGGAGGGAAGTAACATCAGTCACAAGTCTGTAAACTCCGTCTCGGCATCCCTCACTCCTCAGCCTCTCCATGCTGCTCACATAAGGCAAGGCCAGGGGTGTTTCACAAGACTCATCTGCGAGACCAAAACAGCACCAATGCTGCCAGGGCAATGCACGTGAACACGCAGCGTATGATCTCAGCGCCGTCTGTCTGCGTGTGGGGACTGCCTAACGGAGCTGTGTATGCATGATCCACGCTGTGCCAGGCTATTGCACCCTGCTGCACACCTGCAGGTAGTTCACACTCAGCGTACAGCTCTGGAATCTCTCTCCCCAGTCCTCTCGGCATAAATCAAGCAGCAGGGAGGCTCAGAAACATGACGAATACATTGGCTAGAATATCTCCTGCTGTAAAGACACAAGGAGGAAGGGGGATACTAAACTAACCTTACCTTGGATGGAAAAGCAGCTGGAATTTAATGTGCTTGGAAGGCAGCCCTGGCTGTTCAGACATGGATCTGCCAGGGAAGTCCCCAGCGGAGGCATTGCTCATTCTCCAAAACTAAAATGTCAAGAGAAAGCACTGGAAATCATTAAGCACTCTGTTCAGTGTTTCTTGAACAATCTCAGGCGGATGGAGGTGTGGGGGCAGGGAACCCTCTTAGCCACAAACAAAACAGAAATTCTCAGTGTTAACACAAATCAGAGAGGAGATCACCAGAAATCTGAAACAGGATTTTGCTTAATCTTGTCCATCTAAAATGATACTGTATCAAGCCAGCCTTGGGAAGAGAGAGAGAAGGAAGAGAGGAGAAGGATGGAGCAGAAAGCAGAAAAGCTAGGAATGATTCAGGGACTTCACTACCACAACTGACCTCGTGTGACTGCCACGACATGTGGCAAGCTGTGCTTGGGGTCACTGAACGCCTGGTGGAAGAGGAACTGTGATCAAGTGGATGGCAGCAAGGAGAGACTCCCCTGACGAGGAGACAGCCGATTCCCCAAGAGCTAAATCTCACTGGCACAACCATCACCGCAAACCATGTCACTACTCTTCCCAGAGTTCAAATTAAAAAGAAGTCATTTTGCTATCTGCTACGAAAGCACAGCTCTAGAAAAAGTGCTTGTGACAGTTTTAATCCTACACCAATTTAGACACGCATACCCGTTGGCTATTACAGAAATATGTTTCTGGACATGCATTTCCCAGCCCTTCCACGGTGAAGGAAGATCTTACCGATGTCCCTCTCCTCCAAACACATCACTTGTGAAGAACCTTCTAAATTACCACCTGAAGTAATCAGGAGGGAATTTTGATACTATGCTATCAAAATGCATAGCACAGGAACCGCCACCTTTCATTAGAAATATAAATGACTAAATTGTGGCTGTTGAAATAAATAAAAACACATTTTTGCGAAAATGGAGACCAATTTGGTAAGCCTACCTTGGTGGTTAAACTTGCAGCAGGTTAAATTGGTTGTTTTTTCTTGTTTTTGTTTGTTTGATGGTAGAGATTCATACATCCTAACAAAATCTTCATGATCTGTATTTCATGAGCTGGGTAAGGTGGTTGTTCAGTCTTGACTAATTCAGTAAGTGCCAGAAACAATTTCTCTCTCTGCACTATTTGTAAAGTGTTTGGCAATGCTTTTTGGATGAAAGCTGTATCAAGAATAAAAATCACTGTTGTGCTCAAGTGAAGTGCTAAATTCTCAGGAATCAACCAAAAAAGCGCTGGTTCTTACAGTGCTGGAAAACACAGGTAACAGAACATTTTTCTGAATGGTCCTACCAGGCACCACTGCACATCCACAAAGCATTTCACCTAACAACAACAGAAAAATGGACTTCATCCTACTCCCTGAACACCTGTAGATGTTTTAGCATAATGAGTTATTACAGGACACACAGAAAGGACAGGTTTTGAGGCAGGCTAAAAGAAGAGTGCCCCAACGCTATGTTGAAAAGCTCATTGAAACCATTGCACAAGCTGTTATCTAGCAGCTACTACTAACAAGCATCAAATGTGGGCCAAAAGGATGGAGACCAGCAAAGCAGGGTATCCTGGGTGCCCTGGCACAGCTATGCTACTTCTTTGAGGCCTGGGGGAGGAACAAGATAAACAAGTCTGAGATACAAGAGAGGATTTCCCAAATTTGTTTATACACGTGTATTGATGGACATGTTCCAGCAGAAAAGATAGATGCTGTTTAAATAAAATAAAAATCAACAAAATGAGAAACAGCCTTTGTGCATTGGGATGAGACACCTCTTCCCAGAACAGGCTTCCAAGCAGAAACAACCCACATTTATTCCAATGTCTAGCATCGTATGTTGGATTTACATTGACAGAATTTTAAAAAAAAATGCAAAGTTTTATCCTCTCACAAGCTAACTGGTATAGCAATTTTCATCTAAAGCAGAAGCAGATCACCAAGACAAACATATTCTCAGGGATTTCCTGTCAAGAAGTCACTAATGCAAACATTTTTACTGGGAGAAAATAAAGCTCCTCAGTGACATCAGCAGAACACTATTTCCATTTAAAATGAAGAGCGTGGCAACTTCAGTTTTAATGGAAATTAAAGTGTGCTGGCACTGTCAACTAAATGTTAAGCCACATGAGAGTTTTGTTTAACTTTTAATTTTTAAAAAATAATACTTCTGAATGGGACACACTGTCAGTACTTTTACAGATCCAATCTTACTTTCCATGTGTGCTAATGGAACCCTTATGGTTCTCGATTCACATGACTTCAATTTGTGTTACCACTGTAAATGCGTTAG
Source organism: Heteronetta atricapilla (assembly GCA_011075105.1). Classification (NCBI taxonomy): domain Eukaryota; kingdom Metazoa; phylum Chordata; class Aves; order Anseriformes; family Anatidae; genus Heteronetta; species Heteronetta atricapilla. The sequence continues at coordinate 11,348,753 of CM021738.1, forward strand.
GACTTCAGAACTCAAGCCTGAACTTTTGGGGAGAACTAATCGAATACTTTTCCGTAGCTTGTACTTAGTTATGCACAAAATATCTGCTTACCCGTTCTGATTAATCTTCTGGTACTAACAAAGAAGCTAGATTCCATCTTTGGAAAAGCTGCATAGATTTGTGTTTTCAGAGTAGTTTAGACCCCTACAATTTAAATAAAGATAAACAGAGGTTCACACATACTTAAATGCTCAAATTCTTTCATGTTCAGACATCATAACTTGAATTTCAATAGAAGGCAAAACCTAAGAAAAGCCTGGGCTACCTTGTGAGCTCCCAGAAAGTGGCAGATTTCACTACGAGTTGCACCATTCTAGCCAGGCATACTTGTCCCTTCAGTACAGATGAACTCAGGTTAATATTCTGTACTGCTTACAAACAAGAACTAGTGTATTTTAGAAAATACCCTTTGAAAATAGCATTTCCTTCCATGTTGAACTATCTCTGAGATTGTTCCTAAAAGACTACCACACAGAAAAGACTTTCTACTTTACTAAGTGTTGTCTCTTGGTATTGCAGATCTATTTATACTTTCTTTCATGATCTGATTAAGCCCCACAAAAAACCACTTAGGTGTTTGGTCCCCACTGTTCCCTGGAATGTAACACATCTTTTATTCTCAGCCAGTTTATATTCATCTGTTTGTGTGACAATCTTCTCTTACGTCAGATGTTTCTTTTCCATTTGTTGTGTTCCAGGGTATGGATGAAGAGCCTCTTCAAGTTTTGTGATGTGGGCATAACACATTTTTGAAATACTAAAGTGAATTAGGAAATAAATTTAAAGTAACTTAGCTTTAATAAATGAAGTGTTGGCTGCCTAAATAGCTCTTTGAAATGAACCATGAGAAATTAAAATTCATCTAGTTACCAACACTCAGAGCTGCATTGACTTAATTCAATTTATTTCCTTGCCTTCTAATCTAACTGCCTATTAAATTTCCATCTCAAATACTTGACACTGAAGGAACAAATATAGTGGGTTGATATCAGAGCATTCAATGTCATTATGAAACCAGAAATGACAGGGTGAATAATATAGTAAAGAACTCATACTTAACTGGAAGTCTCAGTGAGCTCAAGAAAAACCAGTCTGATGCCCCACAAAAGCCTCCTTTGGAAACTCTTTGTATGCATGCACAGCAGCAGGAAAAAATCCCACTATACGTGCTAGCTTACATCCAGCACTGCAAAAGAAACCCTTCAAGGATCAAAAGGAAACACAAGGCATTGTTACAGAAAATAATAAAATGGCTTCACGTTGTTTCTGTTACCTCCTTTTACTCTTGAAAAAAACCTTAGCATGGAGATGAATTAAGAGGCTTGTGTACTTCACTTTTTACAGTTAGACCTAGTCAATCACTTGCTCCTTACCTTCTTTATTTGAATAAACTATTTTACTCTACTTTACTCTTATTTTTCCTTGGTCACTTTTATGCAAACAAAATGGTGAGAGGACAAATGACTTACACCTTTCCATCTGAGACCGGCAGAAGACTTGACAGGAGCAGCGGACTATCTCACAATCCCCTGAATGCATTATTAATCTTAGGTAAACCGCTTTTTGGGAACATTAGCTGACACACTGTAAGAAAATGTTCAGCTCAGTAAGCTTTGCCTGGAGACTACTTCCTTACAGTGGTTTGGATGTTATAAGCTTCCTGAAGTGAAAGAGATCAAGAGATCATTCTGTCTGCATGGAGTCCCACTGAAATCCCTTGGGCTCCGCTTCCAAATACACCCACATATAGCCCTGGCAGTATCAGAATTTAAATGATTTGACTTGCCCAGTGTTTTTCTTGCTCTGTCTGAAAGACGGGGCCATGCCACTGATGGCTTTACCTTCACACATCATCAGTGTCAAACCATACAATTTAACCAGGATAACCGACACACTTTTGCCAGAAACACAGGAGCAGATGTGCTCTGACAAGTTCTTGCTTGATTATTTTATGCGTTTAGGGCCCCCTGGAAAGTATAGGGTGTAATCTCAGCAGAACTGGCTTAATCTCCACCCTGGCACTATCACTGTTGCACACTGACAAACATTTTCTTCTCCATTATGCCTAGGTTTCTCCCTCTGCAGCAAAATGGCAGTATGCTACCAATTCCCTCTGTAAGGCACTCTGAGACCTGTTAATGAACCCCATGGTAAAAGCAGATATTAACTGCTTGCCAAGATTAAGAACAGGGCAGTAAGGCACCACTTCTCTTCTGTAACAGCTTCCCCTGACATCTTATAACCATCAGGTTGCTTAATTTGAGAGTCCTCAACAGCCAAATGCGACTGGAAGAACAACAGCACAAAGAATGCAATTTAAGCAAGATGTTGTTTAGTAAATATTTGTAAGATACCATAGTAGCAAGCATGATATGGCTCTTTATAATGGCTAGCAGATACCCTCAAATAACCAAATGGCTAATACATTTATCCTCAAATAGTTTCCTTATTCCAACACCTCACAAATTAAACTCAAAGCTGTGTGCAATAACCTTGTGTTTAGACACTGACTCCTAAAAAGAAAAGGAATCTACTTGAAAATAAGTAATAATATACAGATGTCTGTGACAAGACATGAACTAAGATTTAAGATGAAGCCTGGGGCATATTTCACATTGGCTCTAAGTTTGCATGTTCATGCCACATTAGTTCTGCTCTTTATCATCTTACATGCATAGCTTCAACCCCTTTATGAAAAACATTCTTTCTGAACAGGGACAGAAAGCACCACATCTCCCCCTTCTCTCTGTTCATTCAACAAATACAGTTTGGGATTTATTATAAAGTAAGCTTCATACAAAGACCTTTATGTACAACCTTGTTTCCAGCTAAGTGACCAAATTCCTTTGCAGTTTTGGTGGTACGCAGTACTGTAGGCAAGATGCCCCTGGAAGGGCTCATCCCTTCTCTATAGCTGTGTTATTCAGATATTACTGGAAGCAAGACTCTAGATCAAATTCAAATAGAACAAGTAGAAAATAAGAACCATATTCTCAGTATATCTGACACTTTGCTAGTTGAACACCAAAGACATTACATACAAAACACCACCACATGTGCTGTTGAATATGGCCTCTCCAAGTCATTACAGCTGATACACTTCAGGGGAAAACTGCTGTATTCTGCAACCTTTGAGGCCTCTAGAGATACCTGCCCCCTTCCACCAACACAGGTAGTTTACATAAATGAAGACGTGTTTTCACCGAGAAACTGGAATGCCATGGGCTTAAAAGCAATAACCAGCTGAAGCATTGTCGAGGTTAAATTCCCATCCCATGGCTTTTGTAGTTTAACAGACAGTTGGATGGATCCTTATAAAAACACAAGAACTGGATCCTTTCTAGAAGGACCAAGATTGTTCCTAAACCATTCAATTGCTGTCCAGTCTTTAACAGATTCTTTCTGCAACAGAAGGTGGGGCTGTTGAGAGCTACCTTGTAATTTCTCATTCTGTCAATTAAATGCTTGTGATTGCTTCTGGGACAGAACAAGATTAGAAATGGTGCTGGTATGCATTATTTTTTCTATTACTAATTATTCTTACCTGGTAAGTCCCTACTGCTCTCCTCAACTGTGCCGATACAGCTGTGTGGGTCTGTCCTGTAAGGCAGATTACTGAAACAGTCACCTCTAAAAAGCAAAATTCTGGAGGAGGGTTATTTTAAATATACTTCTCAACATAGCTCTCATGTTTTTGTTATCAGAAGTGTTTTAATTTTCATTAACATACATTTAGATGGATTACATCAAAGAAATTAAGAGATAAGCAGGAACATTTCAATCATTACAGCCATCATAACGTTGGATGACATTTCAATAATCAAACTATAATGCTTTCAGGGAATAAGCCAGTCATTAACTGTCAGAAGTTACTTACCTTGCAAAAATGCACTCATAGCAGTATGCTTCTTTTCCCCTGAAGCCTCCGGTACAGGTATCAAAAATAAGGTATTAAAACAAAAGCAGCACCAGTATAACACAACATTGTAGACTTCAAGACTGATGGGGAATTGATTACTGAGGTGAGAGTGACTCCTGTTTGGAAACTTCCTACATACAACGTTTTGGATATATAGCATAAGTCAGAAGTTCCTATTTGCTTGTGAACAGCAAATACACCCAATCAAGCTATATATCACAGTTATTGCAAGCACCATTTAGACAGTCTTGTTTTGAATAAATCTTAAATACATGTTTGCGCTCACTGAAGTGCATACTGCTGTTTCAGCATTGGGAAACTCATCATTTGCATATGCTTTTCCCAGTTCTATTGCATAATGCTACTGAGCTGTTCACAACACTGTAAATTTTCCTCTAAGCCACTGCTTTGAATTGTTCCTGTATGAGGCAATAGTTCCCTCTCCCCATGCTTGCTCAGTACATTCCCATAGATCTCTGCCTACAAAATGAGCTTCTTCTGTACTCCTGACAGTAGTTCTAAAACAATAAAAAATTCTGCAGTTGCCACACAAGCCGCAGTTTACCCCTGGCTGCAATGTGCCTTTACGATGAATAATGAATTATCTAAATGCTTAGCTATACTATTTGACCTCGTAACTCCTTATACTTTTTCCTTAATGAAAGCGAAATATTTTCCTACCTGAAAAGGAAATGAAAGATACATTAGCACGTTGCTGCTAGCTGTATTCTTGTACGTGATCCCTCTTTAGCTTTAAAATGGGTTTTGAGGCAGAAAAAAAAGAAAAAAAAATACACTCATTTTTCGCTTTGTACCTTTCAGAAGACCTTTTTGAATATTTCAAAAGAAAAATTGCACCATCTCATAGCCTGGAACTTTTTATCAGGTCCCTAACATGCTCTATCACATTATACACATCAAATACAAATTGCTTCTTCTAAAGAAGAAAAAGACCTTCAGCAAAGGCTAGTTTAGCACAGCAGCAGCTAACAGTCTCTTGTGCTAGTTCAGGAAAACAATCAGATTTTGGATCTGCATTTTGTCCTTAAGTTCCAAATTGAACAAAAATTGGGAACTGAAAGAGGCAAGTACCAGTGCAGAGATAAATACTGCCTATCTAAGGATGTATGTTTCAGTAATAATACTCTATTTAAGTGCAAATCGATAAAAACATGACTTACAAGTTAGAAGCATGGACTCAGTCTTCTGTAGGCAATTTATTTGCTGTTACAGAAACATGCCTCTCCACTGTTCAATCAAGGCATACAGTTCATTCCAAAACACTATCATCTGCCTACATCTGGATATCATCTGTTACCTAACATTCTCCTGGACAAAACCTGAGATTAATACAAAAGGATGATCTCCTCTTTTCAGCTGGCTTATTCCATGCCTCTGGCAGCACCTTGCTGTGGTTTGGTTCCTCCATTTCTCCCACAGACTCGAACCCTCCTCTCTCCCCCACATTAGGTTTCCTTCACACGCAAAAAACAAACAAAAAAACAAAATCAAAGAGATGAAGTCACAAAACTGAGGTAGTAGTGAATACTTTAACAACTTCCAAAGGAGCATTCAAGTCAATGGCCTCACTAGCATATGCACCCAGTGGCAAACAGCTGAAAGTATCACCACACTGAAAATCATTACAGCCAGCAAACAAGGAAGGGGTTAGATAACTCTCCCCACACCTGCCCTCTCATTCTACATATTGAAGGCCCTCTCCTGTAAGCCGTACTCCAAGAGACAAGAAAATAAGGGAAGAGGCCAAAGGAAACCTTGACATACTGCTTGATTTGGAAAAAAAAGAAAAAAAAGCTGTAGAGAACGCTCACTCCAGCCACTTCTAGCAGGCACTGCAGAAAGATGCTACAGCTCCTAGGAAAAATGTATTTAAAGGCAAGAAAGTATGTGAAAGACAGAAGCCACAGACAAATGATGGATCTAACAGAAGAGATAGACAGACCGAGAATCACTAAGGTTACTGTGAAGAGAGATGCAGTTGGAACAGGGAAGGAAAGTCTTTTCCCAGCAAAGGGCAGCAGACCCAAGAACCCCGTCAGACTTTTTTTCAGCTTTTCAACTCAGTGTCAGGCTGCTGTATGCCTGAGCATGGGGTTGTCACATGGGTCTTAATAAAGCTGCTCATCAGAAAACCTGCTTGCCAGAAACTCGCAAGTAACGAGAGCTTTGAAAGAGAACGAGAAAAGATAGACATTACCAACGAATTAATTCCATCTTTTTACACTAGTCGATACAGTATCCTTCAAACTCAGCAACATAGAAATAACTAAAAGGTGGAAAAGAAATCTACCTTAGCCCTGCTCCTTTTGTAAATACATTTGGAAGGAAGCATTTTGTTCAGAAAAATAAAAAAGAGAAAGAGCCCAAGGCTCACGATGTGACAAGCAATGACCCCGTAGCATTTCACACCAAAATTTGCAAGATTATGTTTAGCAAGGCTGAGGGAGAATAAAAAGGCACTGAAAATAGTGAAACACCAAGCAAAAAGCTAGTAATGTACAATGCCTCACATGCTATTCATTTGTTCATCATTTTTAATTTATATTCCATGTAGTTCCTCCTTAAGTTAAGAAGTCCATCTGCCTGAGGTCTGTTTTCAGCGAGCTTAATTCATCATACCTCCAAGCACTGAGACAGCAGGAAAAAAATACCTGATAAACTACCACAGTGAGAAAAAAAAAATCATTTAGCTGAATAATCTCTACAAACAAAACCAACACAAATCTCTGATGAACTGTATTTTCCTGTTAGTTTACGGACTTTTGTATCACCGGACAGTGGAATATTTACTCACTACATTCCAGATGTTCATCGAGAAGAGCTAGAAAAACTCAGCTGATCTCAGCATAATTCCCAAAGACAGTCAAACTCCATATTGCAAAAAATGGTGGCAGTTTTTGACACGAGAAATTAAAACTTCAGACACAGGCCATCTTTTAAATCATTTATTTTAGTAGGAAAGATTTTTTGAAACCTGTACTTAAATTCATTTAAACTAGCTTATGCAAACACACAATTTTCACGCACACACACAGAGAATAAAGTATTAAAAATGTTGAAGAAAAAAGGCTAGAGGACAGCCAAACTGCACATCACTCGCTGAGATCATAGTGCAATCGCTCCATCGCCATTAATGCTGCACACCAGCAGGGAATGTTAAAAACGGCTCGTGTTTACTGCATGACAGCCTTGATCCCTCCTCCAGTGATGGTTGGTCCTTAAAGGATTATTATAAAACTTAGATATGATTTCCTGGTGCTTTTTATGCTTCAGTACTGTAGTATTTGAATGGATATACTCCCATACACAAGGAGCTAGAGGCGCCTGCAAACAAGGCGCCCTAGGACCCCTTCTTTCAACATTTGCTTCATTGCTTTACACAGCTTTTCCATTTTATCTGTGAACAGCTTTGGAATGGTAAAAGTTACCTTCAAGAAACACATTTCAAAGCCAGAACCTATCCAAATAACGAGAACCAATATGCAAATCAACCACTAAAAGGAAATGCAATATTCACAATGCTTTTAGTCATTCAAGATCAGGCTAACAGCCATAACCACGCCATGATCTGCTGGAGCTTCATTTCATTACACCTTTTTTCTCAGTAACATCACCTCAAGAAAACCTGTCAGCTCTGGTCTGCAACACGCCTGGCTAAACTAAATAAATGGTCTTTTCTCCCTTCACCTCACCCGCCTGTCGCCTGCAAAGATTCTCAGAAAGCGTAAGATAAACTTTCAAACTATCCTTTCCTTTCCGACATCTGAATTTATTACCACAATACTAAAACTACCATGTTTTTACAAGGATGCATTCTAGGAAAACAAACCATTTAATTGCCTAAGAACAACATTCTTTCTTCCGTTTCTCTTTCCAAATGTTATAAAGTCTGGCTACTACATCAGTCTCTAGCAGCTGTTTCACTGAAGGACAGCACTCTTTGCCTAGTGTCGGCACTAGAAATACAATACACAAAACCGAGCTTATGGGATAAGATGAAAGAACATTGGAGATTTATTCAAGGTTTCTCTTCCCCCAAACATTTTTTTTCCTGTAGTTTTCATGTTAACAAAAAGCTTGTAAGAAATACATCTCATAATTACATTCTTCAATGCTTAAACCAAAGGAAATGGGAGAGAGAAAAGGATGCTCGTTTCTAATAGTGTGAGCTCTTAAGCTCATATGCTCCAGGCCATGACTTGGACAACTCTTTTCACTTTTTTCTCCACTAACACATCCATTTAGAGATATACCAAAATTAAAATAAATTATTTTTCAGGAAGTCTGGGCTACTTCTGATAAAAGCTGTACAAACCCAGACTACCAAATACCACTGCATTTTTCCTAAATAGAGGCTATACAAACACAGGAAAAAAAAATACGAAAACTCAAGCCACAACTATTTTACATTGACCAAAGCAACTAACTTCTTCTGCAGAAACATAATGACTGTAAGGAATGTTACCCCTTGTTACATCAAGGACACGGTACACAAGTCTGCCATTATGGTACTCTCAGCACTGAAGTAACAGGATTGGTCTTCGAGTTAATAATAAGGCACTGACAAACGTCCTTAAATCCAAAACACTCTCTCGATACATAACAAATCAGAATGATGGCTTTAAAAAGAGGATAAGCTACAAATTCACTACCTACTCATGGATTCTTTTAATTAGAACTTTCCCAAGCCAAATCATCTTATCCACAAGCCATTTTTAAATAAAAAAATGGAAGGAAAAGGGCAATACAGAAATAATAATAAAGCTTTTAAAACTTCATGTTGTTGGGAGAATAAGCAATTGACTGATGTGATTTATACGAGCCCTGTCTTGATCTTGTAACAGGCAGCATGCTACAGCCAGCCATGGAAATGATTGGTGAGTTAGCATAAAAAAAATCAAAAGGGCAAAGAAGGAAGAAAAATGTCACTGACAGAGCCAGAAGAAATGACATCCCATGATTTATGTTGATTTGCACAAGATTTCCTAAAGTTAAACCAAAACCATGAGATCAATTTGCCATTTATCAAAAGGATCTAACCTCCTAGAGCGTCTTAGCAGAAAAAAAAAAAAAAAAAAAAAAAAAAAAAAGGCAGTTACTTCTGCTGGAAGGGAAAGCATTTCCTTTCAACATTTGTTATGTTTTATACTAATAGAAGAGGACTGTATTGGTGAAAATTTAAAAATGCAAATAGAAGAGGCTGATGTTGCAGGAAAAATTAGATTAGATGAATTTACTTCTAGTGAGGAAAAGATGGCTAATAAAATCCTGCTGTGTTCTTTTATGCTTTTTTTTCTTTATTGCCACTATGTTTTCAAATATGAACACTTGTATAAATGCTTTTCTTGGTAAAAGTTCAAGTACTCTTCTGCAGTTGAGTTCTAAGGAGGAAAGTTAATGAGCTGATTCCCCAGAAGATGCCAATTCCTCAAGCAACAGGCTAAAACAACTGCATAACTAGTGGGCTGTTTAATGTGCAATCCACTGCTATTATTCCTTAACAGATCTTCCTTAAGTAGGATATGATTTTTACAGTAATTTAAAAAGCTAACTAACACAATTTCAAAGCTGGGTGCTAAAGCTCATTCATTAGGGATTTATATGCATTCATTCAGTACTTGTAGTTTCAACACATACAGCTTGCATCTAAATACTTAATGAATCATAGCAGCCTGAGCAACATCCCTGTGGCATGAAATGTCTGCAAAATGAAACACATGTCTGGGATGAGCTATATTTACTCAAATTATCAGAAATTTCCAAAATGGAATCTTATTTGCTTTCTAAGAACACTGGAAGAGAATTTTGAAAAACTGCGCAAAAATTCGTAGATTAAGTTAGAAAGATAAGAGTTAGCAGTAAGTATTCAAAAACCAGTACCAAGGGCAATCATGTTTCTCTAATGCATTGCACTAATTTCACAAACTGTTCAGCTGTTCCCAAGACAGTTTAGCTGACAAAGTGGTTAGCGGTCAGCAGGTGACTAACATTTCCACGGGAAACCTTGCTATGAGGATCTACTCTGAATACTCCTCATTCGTATGTTTGCAAGTGGGGTACTGCAAGGGACATCTTAAACAAAACATGAAGAAAACTGTAAACTAACTGAAATAGCCTGGATAACAGCTTTAACAGTCTTACCTGAATAACGTGAGCTTGTTGCTATCCCTATTTTGTAAGCACTGGTTTAAACTTACGTTTTTAAACTTTATTTTTTTTTTTTAATAAACCAAACCAAGCCAAAAGCCATTACTATGTTCTTTACAGTGCACTTGACTCATCCAAGTCTTTCCAAAGCTTAGCTGAGAGAACTTTCCCTCATGGAACCAAACCACCATGGCATCTTCCTGAGCAAGATCTATCACAAAATCAGTCATATTTCATTTGTTCTGTGTTGCCCTGTAAGGCTAGTTGACCAAATATGAGATAAACCATAAGAAATTACTGAACTACTGATTGCAATAAGTACCAATACTGTTTTCTGCCATTAATCACTCCAGTAACTCTGGCTACACATTTTAAGAAACTCCTCCCACAATATTCAATCTCTCCCACAGAAAACAGGGTAGAAAACCAAAGAGGAGGAGGAGGCCTAAGACCAATTAAAGTTGGTAACAGCAACTTTTCAGTAAATGAGGATTTGTGAACTGTTTTCCCCACCATCCTCCTACCATAAAGCCCTAACCCAAAACAGCTGGAAAAATAATAATAAAATAAAAAAACAGTAATAAATGACACCTCCTGACCTGGCTCTGTCTTTAGTAAAGCTGTGTGATGTCAGGCTGTGGCTCCCAGTTGCACGTTTCCTTTCACTGACAGAAAAACAGATACAGTTATGCTGCAATGAATCTATAATAGCTTATTTAAAAATTCAAAATCCACAGGCTATTATCCACAATGCTTAAAAAAGTACACACACTGCTAAAAAACACTTACTTGTTCAGAAGAAACACACATTAAATAATTTTTAAAACAACAAAAAAAACAAAACTGAAGTTGTGCAAAGTCTACTACAGTAACACTGCTGGCTATGAAGATGTTGTCTTCACTATACACCCAAAGTGGGTTAACTGGGGCGATGTGTGAGTTGAAGAGGGATTCAGCACGAGCGACTCCTTTCCAAAATAAGTGACGGCAGGATCAGAACAGACTATTCATTCTCCAAAGCAAAAAAACCCAACAACTTGCAGAGGGACAGAAATTCCCACGCTGCTTGTGGTGTAACTCTGACAGAGGCATCTTTCTACTGTTTTCCTTCTACCAAGAGCCAATTCACAAGAACAATTTTCAAAACATAACCCAGCCTATTACCATTTCACTCCACATCACCAAGCGTGTGTGACTTTATTTGCTTTAAGTGTGAGACTTGTTTATTCTTCTCTATCTTTTCTCCCCAGAAATCAGAAATTAATCACATCCATTAAGAGATTAATTTAACTCTGGAAAAAAAAATTAAATGTGAATTTGTAGGCTTCTACTCTTATGCAAGAGAAATGTACATTTTCAAAATAATCACTCCTAGTAGAAAGCTTTATTAAATAGTCAGAGAACTCTGCCACAAACTGGTAGGTAGTTTGTTTCTTTTTGGAAAGGAGTATTCATGGTGGAATCTGCAAGCTTATTTATGGCCACTAAACCACAGAGTCAATGAAACATTTCCTACTTTTCCACAAACTTCAAAGTTCTGATATCAGAGAAATATTTTGGACAACGTTTCCTTGCTTTACGAAGGTCGTATTTTTGAAGATTAAATAAACACTCATCATCCAGAAAACACTATCTAGGTGATGTTAAGGAAACCCAGCCAAAGCAAAAATCAAAGCTTTATGAATAAAACACATTGGTTCCCTTTTTACAAGCTTTTTTTTTTTTTTTTTTTTCCTGTGAGGAATTTCAGTGACAAAGAAATGTTCCTGTCAAGGATGGAATTTTGATAGTCCCACACCTTTTTTCTCTTTATGTTATCCCAACTTTAATAAATTAGTTGCCTGAAGATCAAAAAAGCTTCCGTATGTACGGTCGACTTTAGGCCATGTTATCCATACCACACAATGTCATATGCTTTGACCAAAGACAGATCATAAAATCAATTATTGCCAAATGAGAACATGAAAGCTTGAAATTGTGCCTCTATGATTTTAAAATATAGATCTTAAGTGATATTATGAAACACCTTACACTGACAGTGGTCCCTAGCTGATAATTTAACAGATACCCAGAGAAGTCAAATGTCATCATGAATTATACCAAGGTGGTGGTGGATTATTTTTCTTTGTCATTCAACCTTCAGATGTAGGTGAGTGACATGTGCAGAAACAAATGGGAAGAAAGCACTTGGCTCTGACCCAACAGCGCTTCTAGTTTTGTCTCTCTAACACACATGCACGCGCACACCCGTCAACCACCAGAAACACGTGAATTGAGATCTAACCAGGAATTAGGTATTAACGTACCAAAAGCATTTTTGGTGTGTAAGTGCTCAGCCTTTGTGCCACTTGCAGGGAATTTGGCTCCCATACAGTACTAAGGTTTGCAAGCTTACTGCTATTTTAAACTCGCACTTGTTAAATTTCTTATACTTGTAGGTCTGAGAGAAATGACATTGCTCCAGGCTCAGTGTGCCTGGGACAAGCTCCCATTGAGAACTCCTGGTATAGTCTAAACAACATCTCTACAGTGTGCAGTACCTCTTTTACCCAGTTCATACATAGCTTTTGATACAACTCTTAAATACCAGTTTACTTGCTTTCTTAAGAATACCTAAAAAGGTGAGTTATTTTCAAAATTAGTATAAAGTTAAAAGAAACTCAAACAAGCTACAATCTATTTAACTCAAGCACAGCACCGCCAGAAGTTTCACACACACTATTTGGTGTTTTCATTGTTGTTTTTCCTTTCACTCTTTAAGGCAGTGGTTTCCACAAGTCAGTTCAGAGAATTTAACGAAGCATGGTCCATGGCAATTCATGTTGCAACTCCATTTTTCATTTGGGGGACTCTACTCCCCAGCCATTAGTAGTTTTGTTCAGGGCTCCAGAGTTCAGATCAACTTGACAAACTCTGTTCTGGCACAGACTGCAGCTGGCACATTTTCCATCAGGACCTCATTCTCAGTTATGAGATGGTTTAAATTGTTCTCTTTTTTTTATTATTTGTTTGTTTTGTATTAGCCTGCTATTCGAAGGTCATCAAGTTGGCAGGAACCTGAAAACAAAAATATAAATAACTGATTCTGTTGTTTCAGACACTATAACACTTATTTAAATGCACGTTATAATAATGCTCAGTCTGTCTCAAAAAAAGGGGGGAGATGCAACTGTCATTAAGCAGTACAATTATACTTACAGCTGTAGAAAACCCAGGTATCAAAGTATGATTTTACTACATGCCTTAGATCTTCTTAATTTTGATGAAATTTAAGATTCAAGTTGTCGACAAAGCAACTTTAACATGATAAATCTCAGCACTGAACTGTGCAAGAACCTTCTCACTTGAGTCCCACGAGATAGAGAGTTCTTGGCACAGGTCAGTGACTGATGTAGGCCCTCCAGTATTTTTAGGACTAATTTACAAAAACAAGGCATAAACACTTGCCTAGGCTTTTCCCATAGGAAACCTGAATGTGTGATGGAAACATCACCCCCTTTCATGAATATTAAAGCTAGTCTGCATTATATAATTTATATCCCCATTTTCTCCTTATCAGGAATTTGCCTGACAGCAACAACTCCTATTTACTCAGGGTACTAAAGAGCCACTAAATTCCAGATGACTGCCAATAAATACACAGTTTGGTCAGATTTGAAGCGAATTATTTCTTGCCTTGCATTTACTGTTTATCCACAGAAGCAAAAACGACCAACCAGGTTAAAAGTTCTACCATTAAAGATTATATATATTAAAATAGTTGCCAAAGTTATTCAGCTGGGTAGGAGCTTATTCTGTTGAAAGCACGCCTAAACGTGCAATGTTATGCAGTCATGCCCTGAATAAGCAAACATCTGTTTTTAACAGTTTCATGAGGTGCCTCTCTAGGGAAAGCACTGGTCAGGAGTCAAATCGCAATCAGGAGAAAGACTTTAAAGGATCTTCATTTTATTTAAAACACGTTTTATATCTAAACCAACCTTTATTACCTAATGTTTGCATGAAGTGCTGCTTCTTCTAACACTGCAAGAGCGCTTGCAGTATAACTACACTCAAATGTGCCAGAAAACAGAACGTATGCAACAAACAATGGTAACAACAAGTAGGGCTACTGGCCTTTTAGTGGGGGTCTTCTTCCATAACTCCTCCCCCATTTGTCTTTTAAAATCTCCTGCATTTATCTTCACCTTGGTGCCTTCTTTTCCCCAGGAAACTGAGCCAAGACCCTTAAGCTTGCTGCTTTTGCATAAGCTAGGACCTGAATGCGTTAGACACATCTGCATTGTGCAGCACCGTTAAGCCTTACTGAATAAAAGCTGTCATCAGAGTCCAGTTTTTGGGCCTGCCTGGCAGTCACCACCTTGTTGCAAACTCCTTGCCATTATTTGCTACTATTTCCACTCTTTCCAGCTGGGAACACAATCTCCTCTCCTTTGCACTGTCTCAGATACATTTCTGTGGCCCTCCTTACTCCTGAGATTTCTGTAAGAAGCAGAACTGAACAAGAATTCACAGAAGGATCTGAAAAGGTCCTTAACTTTCTCCCTATTCTTAAGCATAGCCATGCAGAAACAGGCAAGAAATTCATTAATATTTTTGCTTCAGGAACTCAACAAACATGTGCAAAGGAAAAGGGAATTTAACAAAGAGAAAGTGTTAACTTAAAGATGCAATTTTGCTCATGAAAAAGTCAGTAACAATTTCTATGGGAACAGAATTTAGCAGGGGTTGGAATAGTCTTTTTTTCCTTTTTGAATCAGAGAAAATTCTGGTTTTGCTTTTGAAGACTTTCAAATATACTCAGAACTGTAATGTTTTTATATATTTTGTGAATACATACAAAACTGAAAACTTGCATGCCCAAGACCTAACAAAATGGCACCATAGAGAGGTACCAGAAATTGTTATTGCATACTATGGCTTATGGTTTTACTATGTAACTATAAAAGTCATTTTTAAATGGGCAGCTCTGGGACAGAGCTTTTAGCATATCCTTTCATTTCTGAAATTTCCAAATTACTTTAAATTAGCCTCAAAATAACCCCCAGTTTTTCTTTATTACCACAGAAGCACTGAGGATGTGTTTACAAAGAGACAAATAAGAAAGCTAAGGAAAGTCAATAAACAGATGAAATCAATGTCCAGGCTGGTCAGAGTAGATCACTCTTCATACAGAGCCATCAATTACAGCTTAGTCATCTTGAAGCTCTGTCAATTGTGAGCTCTTAACAGCTTGTAGTTTTATTTCAACATCTTGTTCTCACCTGTTGTCTGTTGCTTTGGCAGGCAGCACTCAGGTGTTTAAACCAGAGCATTGCATTCATTCTATTTCCAGCTTGAAATTTGTACGAATTTCCTAAGTGAGAAAGGTATGGGAAAAATGGATAAAGAAACACAGTTGATACTACATTTAAATCTTATCTATAGTCAAATAACTCTAAATTATAACACTACAAAAATGTGTTATAGCAAAAGGTTCTTAAAACTTTACACTTTGACTGGCATATGTGGAGGAGCTCAAACAATTGTTTGACATAATGCAGGAAGTCACAGCTCATCTGTCTTCCTTTTGGACATTCTAGATTTCAACTAACACCAGTGTCAACTACAAAAAAAAAAAACAAAACATTTCTAAGAACCCTACAACAAAAACACAATTTTTGTTCAATGCCATTATACAAATTGAGTATATCATAGTATTTTTATGAAGTGCAAGATGGCACTGAAATGCACTCTAAAGCATTTGAACATATTTGAAAATTATTCCTAAATATTTTGACATATGTCAGACTATTTTCAGTATCTCATGTTAGGCAGTGCTTGCTTGGATTCAGAAATGTATTACAAAAATGTTTCAAGTTGCTGTTGCTAAATTTAAGCTGACAAGCTTAAACCAGAATAGACACTCAAAAATAAGATGCACTAAGCCTAAATAAAATGAATGAAGTCAAGCTCCTTTATCAGAACTGCTAGTGATGCTCTTTGTGCTATGGAAAAGTAACAATTTCTTCAGTTTAAACTAAAACAAGGGCACTATGCTAGAATAAAGGATTTTTTTTGTTGTTCTTTATTTTTCCCTTTAGCTTCTCAGTGCAATATAGTCAAATCTTACTGCTTTTCCTGGCAATAGCACTGTTTCAATAGCTGTTTTGTTTTATGGTTTGTTTTTTTATTTAAAAGGTAGAGGTCAAGCACCTGGTGCTAGCTGAATAGCTAACTTTTTATTGCTACTTACATTTTTGTGTATGTGAAAACACCTCTGAATGGTCTAAATACAGATTAAAAGAATGCAAATGAATACTTGCAAGACAAACAGAAGCAGAGCTGTTAGTTTGGACAGTACTTAGAACTTCATGAAGGAAGACTCTTTAAGAATTCTCTATAGACAATTGTTCCCACAGCGTACTAAAGGTATGATCCCTCTATGAGCAGCTGATTAAGAAAAAAAAATAGGATTTTTTTTTTCCCGTATCATTTAATTTTGCTGAGGCATTCCTACACAATTAAGTGTTTATTCTGGGTATCACTGTGCTCTTGGTACGAGTGTTGCTTACCTTTCTCAGAATCAGTCAATAAGAAGAGATCGGGATGTTCAGGGTCATCTGCCATCATCACCATCCAGCCCACCACTGACACGTTCTTACTTGGTGTGGATTTGAACTGAAAATAAAAGCAGAGATGTAAACTAGCATGAAGCAAGAAGCCTCAGACAGACTAAGTAGAACAAGTATTCAAAAGAGACATTCTCAGTGTTACTGTCAAAGACAGAGAATAACTTCAGACGTAGCACATCACTTAAGTGAATTTATGAATTTTAAATGGAATTAGTGAAAACAGAACTTACCACAATTAATAAAAACATTAAAAAGAATATCACAATCCATCAAATCGCATGTCAAACATGTAAACTGCATTGTATGAATACCATAGTATCCCTTATGTTACTCCACATGTATGTATATACCATCATTAAAAAATGCACTAAGTGGAAAGTTAATCCCTTTACTGTTAACAAGAAGAATTAAACTCATCTCTGCTGTAACTATTCAAAGTTCACATACATAATGATTACAATAATCTGTAATTGCATATAACACACGTCTTTTGGACATGGTAACACCAATGTGTTATTAAATATGTCCTGATGAATGAAATAGATCAAATGAGAGTGAATATTCAGTAAACAAGACATTATTATATTCAAAATGATGGGGTTTTCCTCTTTGAGGTGTTACTCATACATTGACATATAACTTACACCTCCCATTCCAAGCATATCAGTCTCTCCTGTGCTATTCCCTCTCTTAACAGCCCCTTGGTTCCACTCTCCTTTCCATTCACCTGGGCAATATTATTTTCTACTTCTCAGGCCTCTCCTCTTAGTTCCAGGCAAACTGCCCATTAAATCCCAACTTGCCCATTTTCAGGCCACAAGCTTCCTTCTCCCTGGTCTCCTTGTTTATCTATAAGTAGACCCTCACAATCCACCTCCCGTTACTTGCTCAGTCCCATTCTGTCTCCAAGATCTAACCCATAAAATCTCTCTCAGGTGTTCAGTTGACATATCTGCTCCTCCCACATTCACGTGCCTACCACAGACTTTGTCACCAATCCTTGCAGTTCTACCCTCTGCAATGCTTTACCTCATTTCTGTGCCCAGAAGGTCCATCTCTGCTATATGTTGGTCACTATCAGATGTGTTATCTTTTAGAAGCCATAAAGCTAAAACAGTCTCCCAGGATATTTTAAGTTATTAAAATCAGAGCATAATTCTAGGACACTTATTTTTCATACTAATGTCTCATAGTAAATTTACAGCATTAAACCAATTGTCTTTTGTATCATCTAAAAATACTGTTTTACCATTACTAATCCAATAAAAAAGGAAAATCAGCAAAAGGAACCACTCCTGCTAATTAGTTTGAGGGTATCACAAAATAAGAGTATTGGAATACTCTCTATAAGGCAATATAATTACTTCATAAATAAAATTCCATTGCAATTCTATGGTATTGAATTCATTGCAATGTATGGTATAGATTGGAATAACTGACAATTACAAGGCAGCCTTGAATGCCTAAATAAGCTTACCTGTCTCGGACTTAGGAGACAGCCTACTTTTTAAAACTCAGTTTAAAATACATTAGAACTTTAAAAGAACAAACATTAGGTCCAATACTTGAAACCTGAAAAGCATTTCAACCTAGTTCAAAATAATTTAAGAGTGAACTATTTTCTCTATTTCTGAATGCAGCCTTGTGTGCTATCATCCTTATGTTGCTATAGTTACACTTGCAGGAAACATTTCATCACAAGCTCCTACTGGTCATGTTTGGATGAAATATTTTAACATCAGTGGAAATATGAAAGCTTGGAAACTTTGAATGGATGCTTGTAAACATAGCTTAAGTGTAGAAGTGGTGATGACTGTTCTTATGAAAGATCTGCCTTCCAAACTTCAAAATGGATGGCCTTTACTGATACCACTACTGATAAAACTGTGGGAGAAGACCACTCTTTAGAAAATATGTAGAACCACAAATACTGAAGTTTTAAGTCATTCTACTTTTTAGAAAAATGGCAAATTTGGTAACACCTCATAAGAGAGACAGGTAAATTACAAAGCCATATCAGACAACATTTCATTACATTTAGGCCTGGATAACAATTTCTCTCCAAACAGAACCTAAAGTTTCTGTGAAGATTCCAGCCAGTAATGAAAGGTGTTAAGTTTATTTGAAAAAAGGAATAAAGATCAGGAAACAAGGACAGGACGTGTTACAGACCTGTTCGAGACACCACCTTGAAAAATAAGATGACAACTTAAACTTAAAAGGTATCTGCAAATGCA
The DNA here is from genome assembly GCA_011075105.1 of Heteronetta atricapilla. Lineage (NCBI taxonomy): Eukaryota > Metazoa > Chordata > Aves > Anseriformes > Anatidae > Heteronetta > Heteronetta atricapilla. The sequence goes on from CM021738.1 coordinate 11,367,731, forward strand.
AACTTCCAATAGTCTTACAAAGCATTAATGGGTCAGCTTTACAAAGGTGGAAATCTAAGCCACAAAAAATGAACTACATTCTTCTCTAGAGTTTCATTAAAAATTACACTTGCTCTTTTCTATCTTGTTTGTACGTCTCAACAGTAGGCCAGCACTACGTGAAATTACCACACAAAACTGCTAAGGCTTGCTTGTTTCATTTTAATCACCAGCTCAAGAATGTTTCACACTTTCAAAACAATAAGCTAATCCCGATGCTTCTCTAGGAAGTAAAAAGCCCCACACAAGGAAAGCATTTCCTGCTACCATCAATCCATCATCACTTGAAACACATGTCAGTTTTCCATCCCTTCGCACTGCTGGATTTGTATTGCATGTTTACACAGTCCCCCAAGGCAGCTCATTCTCCACTGATGCATGGAGCTGTGCTAACAGCTAGTCTGCTTTGTTAACTTGAAGGGAATGAAAGCTTCATTGTGATTTAATGTTCCTGGTCCCTCTGCTTTTCTGTGTAGGTCACTGGAATGAAACTCTTATTATATGCACAGAAAACCATACAGCTCTGGTGCAAGGCTTCACATAACCAGATTTGTTGTTGTTCCCAGATCAAAAACAGTTTTACTTAACTCTTTGTATCAAAAATTCAAACTCCTGTTGGGATCTTACAACTAATAGTCAAATCATTCTCTCAGGGGCTGACCACATTCCCTAGAACAGCAGTATTCTTTATCATGATTTTTCTGTGAAAGTGCCTGAGCAACAACTATTAAGTTTTCTAGAATGTCGATAAATGGGTCTAATTCTGAATACCGCATGCAAGGGAAGGCTTGGAGTGAACAAGGCTTCATTCTTGAGAGTGAAGGCTCAGAAAGTCACTGTTGCTTTTCCAAATACCTACAGACATGGAAAAATCTCTCATACATACTGTGTTGTCACAGAAACTGGCAAGATATTTTCATCCCAGTCACTACAACAGTTTTCTTATGGATGTATTCACATTTTTCCAGGAGAATGCTTTTTTAATAATAAGTTGACTATTTTTACTATTGTCCTTTTCTAAACATATGCAAGTACTAGTTTTATCATGGATGCTTGTTTGTAGGTACCATTTAGGCAAACTAGATAAAACCTTAAGCATCTTACAAACAATCCTCTGAGATTCTTCTGTACTTCATCTCTGGACTCCAACATGCTCATTATAGACAACGACTACTGTAGTAATAATTGAAACCCATTCCTTATTTAAAATACAAAGATCATTACATCTATCAATCTTTCTTTGATGCAACACAAGAAAATTTGTCACCTCCAAGTATCTACTGCATTCTTTGGAGTAGATTCACATCTACAGTAAATACTACTCTGGTATACTCCTTTGTCTTTGACTGTAGGTACAAGAAGAAGAACTGGCCTGCATGTGTTTAAAAGGGAGGGGATTTCTTGCCCTTCTTGCTGGATTACACTCAGATTTTTATGAGGTAATTTTCCAAAGAGGTTGGCTACTATAAGCTTGGAAGAGCTTTCAGTGTCAGTGCATTCCAAGTCCTTGGTCTCAGCTGCCTGAAGCAATAGAAGCAGAAAAGTCAAAAGCATGCCTGTAATCAAGACATAGTTAGCATGGGAGCTCTAGCCAAGAACCTTTATTTAGACTGACTTTTGTTTGTTTCTAGCATTCCCTTCCACATCACCAATATCTGAGCAAGGAAGTTACAAAAGAAAGATCTTAACATGGCAACAGTAGATATCTGGAGTATTTTAGCAAGGTATATCTAAAATGTATCATTGTTGGGAAAAACAAACAAACAAAAAACCAACAACACTTCGAAGTAGACAGCATTACCCCTTTTATGCATTTAATCTGGGTAGTAGCAAAATAGCCTATATTTAGCCTCAAAACCCTCCTTTTTGCAGAGCGAACCTCTCAGGAATAAAACTGTATTTGCACAGCGCGCACATGCTGATGTGAGCTTAGGAGGAAATTCTTCACTGTAACAGTAGTGAGGCACTGGAACAGGCTGTTTGCTGTGGATGCCCCATCCCTGGAGGTGTTAAAGGCCAGGTTAGATGAGGCCCTGAGCAACCTGACCTAGTGGGTGGCGTTCCTGTCTATGGCGGGGGGGTGGAATTGGATTATCTCTGAGGCCCCTTCCAACCCATTCTATGATCTCAACATATCAGTGATTTGGGGGCTAATAAAGCCACTTCAATAGGTTCAGAAACTTTTTGAAAGAGTATTCCAAGTGGATATGACTACATTTAATACAAAAGTAAACACTTCAAGCAATAGAGACTTAAGATGATCAGCCAAACAACATTTTTTCTAAGCATTTGTTACCTTTTTAGTTCATTTACTTTTCCTTAAAAAAATGGGCAAGTTCATCTGCATGATCAAAATTGTTACTCTGAATAAAATGGATAAACAGATGGATAACAAAGTTATTTTCTTTTCAAACAACATAATTACTAGCTGTGCAATTTCTCCAAGTTCCCTAAACCTGTATGTCATTTAGATTGTTTTAAAATATTTATACACAATCTTGAAAAACTTTCTGATTGAATAGGTGCAAGTATGGCAAAGCTTTCCATCATTCTGTGCTTTTACAGATGGTGAACAAGAGAGGCTTACAAAATGCATACTCTGTTCTTAAAAGAAAATCAAATGCAATTTTGGCATAAAGCCTAAAAGGCATCACATCATTAACAGGAGCAGAAAGTCTGACATTACAAGAAATTATATTCCATTTCTCAGTGTTTCCAGAAAAACAAGCAATTGTTAGTGACATAATGCCAGCATCAGTTTTCTTTCTTTCTCATTTTCTTTAGTAATTCACACTTCTACTCATAACAGTTTACAAGTCTGGTCTTGCCAACTACCTTTGCTTTAAAGGGATGGAGTCCTTCCACATGTTTTTCACTCATGCCAGAGGTAAGTGCATTCATACACAAGCACTTTTTTCAAGACACCATGAAGACATGACACTCAGCTAACAGGCTTTTGGCCAGACCAGTACTGTCATTCAAAACTGTCAGGACAAATTAGGTGGGATCATTTTAGCTTTCACCTAAGCAATTATAGCCATTAGGGGTGGGGCAGAGAAATGATACTAAAGAAACCATGCAGATCTTTCTACAAATAATTAGCTATTATTAAATTTCTTGGAATATTAGAGTACTGTTTGCTAATTAGTTGCTTTCAATAAAAGCAGAAAACTCTCAATTGCTTTGTAGATTAAGACAACACTAGACACAAACTTTCCAAATAGAACAAGAATTCAAATGTTCAGAAGTCTACAAGTGAGAAATGCTATCCTTCAAATCTCTACCCTCCGAACATAAAAATGTTAGGATCAAAAGCCACTATTTCGTATACCAGAAAGAATAAAAAAACAGTCCCCTTTCTAGGATTCTAGAGCACATCTCAGTTTCTAAAATTACATAAGCTTTATGCAAAGCAAATGTTCTTTAGTGACAGTTGTCATAAATTAAACCCAAACACTGGCCAAGGCAGCTATAAGTAATGGTTCCAAGTAGCAAATGAACTTGGAAAAAGACTCAAGAATCTTAAATTTTATTCAGTTTCTTAACTGGATCTCTGGCACATCCTCTTCCAACATAATTAACCAATGAAAACAGAAGTGAACTATGCACACCATGACATCCCTGGAACATCTACAGAAATTCTTTTTATTACTTTCCCATATAAGCAAAGTATTCCTAGATTCTTTCAAATTAAGTTGCAATGGATGAAAAGAAAGCCAGCATCATATGATATGCTAGCTCTTTGTGTGACATGTGAAGTGCTCTGTAGTCAGGTTTAGTTAATGAGATTAGACAAAAAAGAGGGTCTAATTTTGCCACATATACAAAATCAGTACTTTTAATATCATATGTAGTGATTTCTCAGTCTTTCTGCAACAGTGATTGCTTGGATTTCAAGTAGCAACTGCTGTAAGACTCAGAAATCATCAGAAGATATGACTTCCAACTTAGAAAAGGAGACAGACTCAATGACAGCTTCCATCCTTACACACCAACAAATCCAAAGAAACCCATGGCATACGCAAAGCAGATGTTCCTGGTGTAGCATCTAAACACGTGTGACAGTCCCATTAGGGCATATCTGCATGAGCTGAGCCTGACTTCAAGACGGGATAGTACTAGCTAGAAATCATGCAAATCCTAGAAATACTCTCAGTATTTACATCTGGAAATCACATTCTAATTTTGTTAAACAATACTGGAATATGCTTGTTTTACATACGTGTTTTCTTTCGGTAGCCTTCAGAGATTTTGCAGCATAGTAAAAGAGTTGGGTTCCACACAGTGCTACCCAGTATTTTGTCCAAGATGCTACCTAGAGCAAAAGGGCAGAAAAAGTATAACATATAAATGAAATGTTCCGTATTACTAAGATGTAAAATAGCAGGCATCATCCTGCAAGAACATGACAGCACTAACAGTCCAGCAAAACCAGCATCCCTACTTCCAAAGCTGCTGTTCTTAGTTATTCACAGAAGTACATGATGCATTAGAAGAAATCTAGAAAGCAGAAAGAATGTGCCTTTCCTCACTAATCTAAGAAAAACTATTTTACTTTATACTTTCTGCAACCCTTATTAAAAACTTAATTGAGCTAGAATGCTTGTCCCTTTTCTTTTTCATTTTATGCACAGTCATAAAGTATACCCCATTGTCACAAATACCCATTTACAATTAAGTCAAACATTTACAGTGCAAACGTTAGGGGTTGTTACCTATTGATAAGTTGAAAGAATCTACCTACCATTCAGGAAGACAGAAAGTTATCAGTACTTGTATGAAATTCTATATAGCATTACACTTCTCTTCCACTCCCTAGATCATGGGCGTAGTCTTATAAACCAAATAAAACGACCAAACAGATGAACTCAAACTCTAGTGGTGATCCTAAACCTTAATTAGCAAGGCAAACAAAATTTCAGACACGTAAGTTAGATGCGTTATTGCCATTTTATTGTACTTACAAGAAAGAAGGTGAGAAAATTAATGAATTTATTTTTAAAAAATCTTACTGTAGGTTTTTTGCCTTCTTTCAACAAAGTCTTCCTCCTGAGAACACCTTGAATAGTAACTGCTCCTGGATACAAATGAACAGCCAAATCTTCAGATTCTAGAGAGCTGAAAGGAGCATGTAAAAAATTGTGTAAAAAATACTTTTCTTAAAGCAGTTATCCAATCATTACCTCAAACAACTGCAAACATCTGTATTTTAATCTATAAATGCCATTTCATTTATTGGACTTTGTTGTGGAAAAAGTTTGGCCATTAAAAGGAATTGCTGCAGTAGAATTTACACTCACAGGTAAAAGTGATCAGAAAAATTAGCCAAGCAGGTAATCCTTGATTTAAAAAAATAAAAAATTAAGACAACTGAAATTCAAGAACAATTAATTTTAACTGGCAAACATTTGGAGTACATTGATACTGTTGCTGTGTGCGTTAAAACATCTCCTTCAGCTCTTGCAAGAAAGATTGAGATTTTTTTTTGCTGTTGTCATTAGAAACACTGGAATCATTATCACATCAAAAACAAAGCAAAAGCTCAAACATGCACACTCTTTAAAAATCTCCGAAAGCACAACAGTGGGCAGGAGCACTAATAAAGAGCAGAAACCCGAACCACAGCTTTAAGGTGTTTTAATGCATCTGGTACGCTCCTTAGCATCTACCACATGTAGGATGTAAGAGCAAAGGGCAAAAATACATGCCAGGTACAGCACTGAAAACAAAACAGTTTTACTCAAATTATGAAGCTGACTGGCTTACAAAATGTCTTCTATAAAACAGAAATCATTTCCATAAATGTAAGTTGGAGCATACAACTAAGTTGTTGAACCCAGCCGCTATCTAGAAAAACCAAGAAGTCAAACAGTGCCCCAAACCTGCTTTGAACCCAGGATTTGCTGCTTTATCCATCCTACACTTGTGCTTATTGCAAAGCACAACAGAAGTAAAGTGCAATAAATTATAAAGCAAGTAAATTGGAAATCTAGCAAACATTTTCATTGCAGCATCTAGTGAGGATGAGGATATGGAGACAGCTTTGGACGTTAATGGGAACATGAGTTTAACTCAGTAAGACAATGGTTGCTTAACATGAAAAAAATCCATAATTAAATGCTATTTCTTTCCCAGTTACAGTGCCACACTGCTGCAGACAACACTTAGTTTAATTACTCAGGAGAATCAGTTATGTTACTGTATCAGCTTTCACAGACTGCTATGTATAGTATAGAGTTGGGGCCCAATTTAATGCATTACTCAATTTAACCATCTCTTTTTTTCTTGGTGGGGCAGAAGGAATATGATAAAGAACTGGTAGCAAATAAAACATTTTGAATGCTCTCCATTGAGTGCAAGAAACAGCTTTGTTGTCTGCAGGAGAACTACCAACACTACTACTCGGTGGCACATAGTTAGAAAGCTACCTATGGTAAAACATCTTTAAGCCTTGATATAGAGATCCAATGGTTCAGAATTCGGATTTGCAGACCAGAGTGAACAGAAGCCCTTGGAATGTTATAGATTAAGTTATAGAAGAGGAAAGCTTTAAGTCTGAAGAAAAAGGTCTCTACCTTTATTTGGACATTTAGGTTAAAGGTAACATCAGAAAACACCCACTTAATTATTAAACCAAACCAAATCACCAACACCAGAGGGAAAGTTTGACACCTCTGTGTGCAGTGGGGATTGTACCTGCTGGCCTTCATGTGGCCTCGATAGCCATTTCGTGACACTCTTGTCCCCGGACCGAGAGAATGGTACAACCTGTTCCTGTTGGATTCCATTATAAATTGTACGTATTACATATACTTTTATTTACACAAACAGCATGACTGCTAAAACATAGTATATTTTTTGTGTGTGTATCACAAAGCTAATTCTTCCATATAAAAACAGAAGATTTACAAAAATGCATGCAAAGGTAGATACCATGTGTTTTTTTTATTTGATCAGTTGTTCACTTTGTCAAAACTCATAATACTAAAGTTTTATTGCTACTGAAGAATAGCAGGTTTTGAGAGAAAAGTCTTCATTTAGTTCTTAGAAAATAAAACTATATAAAAAGGCATAATAATAAAACATTGATGTATTTAGCTTTTTACTTTATATGTACTATAAAAACAGATTTCAAATTTGATGAGTATGTACACACAAGATATTGGGTTGAAGGGAATCAAAAGCTCTACCAAAATATCTTGGTATTGACTGAAAAATACTGTTGTTTTAAGAAATATTGAGGCAAACTAATCAACATTTCAACTTCCCAATTCAGACAAACATAAACTTCACATATATGCCCTTAACCTGACCCACACTGTCATCCTTATCCAGGATTTGTGTTCTAGACCTGCCTTTAGAATATTGCTTTGCTTTATTGAATATTGTTTTTCTGAACCTTAAATTCCATTTAAGTAAACAGAAACATGCTCTTGGTCCCACACCTCCTATTTTCATCCCTTTTGCTAGTTGGTTGTATTGAACTGAAAAATTCCAATTCTGCAGAAAGCAAGTGGTTAAAGAACAAGAGTGACAAGTTTACAAGCAAAGTATTTTGCACACTATAAATCTAATGATCTGCCACCTGTCAGAGGTGCTTTGAATCAGCTGAAAAGCTGCTTTCACATGGGCAGGGCAGTACTTTCGAGAATAGGAACCTGTTGTGGTTTAACCCACTGTGGGTTTAACCCTAAACCCAAAACACTCATTTTCCAATGTGAATTCAGAATAGCATACAGCAAGCAAACTAAGAAAGTAATAATCTTACAGAAGGGACACAGTCAAAGTCAATAGCAGTAAAAAAAAAAAAAAAAAGTGTGGTGGTGTTTTGTTTTTGTGTTTGTGTTTTGTTGGTGGTGGTGGTTTTTAAACATCTCAAATTATTTCCTTTGCTGCAAGAATTATTATCAACAGGCATCTAATGTATTACCACCTACTAATCTATCCTAGAATATGTCATCATTTGTTTTGCAACATAACCAATATGTTTGAATTTATGAAATAGTTTTAGTTTTTTAAAATGCATTCAAGATTTGGACAAAAACTGTCACTAAGATAAAGGAAAGAAAAGCTGTAACACGAGTTGTATATTTCTGCATACCTACATTTTGCATGCAAACGAAATAAGTTTTCTTCTTACCTTTACACTTTTTTTTTTTGGCATAACAAAGAGGCTATCAATTTTGGATTTGATCTATTTCAGGTAAATCTATTCAGAGACAGTTGGGGCGATAACCAATGAGACTGAAGTGTCACTTAATATATTAGCCATAACATGACAACTGTCAGGACTTGGAATTAAAGTCCTTTGAGTAATTTTGATTATCTTAAGGAGAGATAGCCCAAATACCTCTTTCCTTACCTCTTTCTCAAGTTTCAAATCAAGTTAGCCCTTAAAACAAACCAAAAAAACACCCAAAGCAACTATCAGTGGTTCCAGTTCTCATCCTTCTGCATTTCCTAGTTAATTATAATAGGAGGGCCAGGGAAACAAAGGATAGTTGTTATTCTGTACACTCCCTTTTGTCACCTGGGAAATGTGTATATCATTTCTTTCTGTTCAGCATATTATGGCAATTTGAGCTCTCCAACCCTAAGATCACTGGGGAATATTCAATGGCATAGGAAGCAGTCACTAAGAACACTGGATACATCCCAGTTTTGCCACTACCTATTAATTCCAGACAACTAATGCTTCTTCCTCACTTAATGACTCTTGTATAAGAATGGAAACTGTACTAATCAAAGCCAAAGAGACACTCTTTCTAGTTGCCTTAAATCTCAATGTTTGTGTTAAATTCCACAACATGCTTTATCAACTTATAAAAGAAAGAATAGACACGAGTGTTACATATCTCTAACTCTTTCACATTTTGAACATCCGTAAAGAAACCAATCCCCTTCTCTTTAAGCAGAGGAGAGAACTTGTTCTCCAAAGCATGCAACTTCAAACAGTGTTAACACAGTGCTCTCTCAGAAGAGAAGAAAATACTAAGTCATGTGGAATATGGAGCAAGAAACTTCTGACATATTTGTGGTTGAATGGAAAAAACCTTTTAATTAGCGGGGGAAGCCTGGGCTAGTCAGTTCTCATTACAAAATGAATGAAAGACCTCTGCTTTACCTCAGGGTTCCACAGAAATAATCCTGGAGAGTGTTGCTGTTCTCTAGAAACATGAACTAAAGCCTGAGGCTTACTAAAATTTAAATGTATTTTGTTACTTGAGACATAAAAAGCACTGAGTTCACCACCTTTTCTAAGGTATTCCCATACAACTTTTTGACTTTGTGAGATGCCTTCAACTTGGTGAATTCCATAATGCAACAGGGAAGGAAAACCAAGAAGAAAACCTTTGGAATATTGCACATTATGTGAGAGAGCACATACAATTTGTAGATTTCCTTTCTAAATGAGCTTTCTTTGCATGCTCATATGGAAAGTTATTTCTTAAGTGCAGAAATCTTAAGGGCATTTCCCTGTGTACAAACATTTATAGCATGAGATATCAAAGAGTACACCTTTGGCACTGAGATACTTTCAATGTTTTCATCCAAAGAGTAACACAAAACTTGAACTGCTTCAATAAATTCAAGTAGAATAAGATTTGTGATACAATTCCTGACTACAAAGTTCTTCAACACAAATTTCTACCAAGCCTATCTTCATAGCATGGTAGAAGTCATCCATGGCAATTCTGAAGCTGATAGATTACCTGAAATCAAGGTGTAGAAGCAAAACTATGCACTTTATGGCACATCTTACTGAGCTGTGGGAAGATTAAACTTCCACCTTTTACTATAAACTGTAGGTGTTAGTCTTTTTCCACATTCTCAAATTCACTATAAGAAAGGATTCAAGTAGGCAATGTAGCCTGAGTATTTGCAGGTATTTGGATATGGGCAGGATATCTATTCTGAACCATAAAATACATTAGCAAGGGTAGTTAATGTACTTTTCCATGTAACAGAGAGGCACGTAACAATGAACTGAAGGGAAATAAATAGAAGAAAAAAACAGGTGAAAATGTCAATGATAAGAACAAGGGAAACAAGAATAGATGAAATCTCAGGAAAAGTGAAAATTGTCAGGTTACATGAATAGCATATGCAGGATATGCAAATATATATAAACAGAAAATTCAGTTGGGGTTTAATGATCCTCTGGCTTAATACTGTCTCTCAAATTCTTTCAGTTGGAAGATCTATTATCACTAAAATAAAGCATCGTTTTCAGCACTGACTGAGAAATCAAGAGCAGTAATTTCTTAATAGAGAAATGCAGTTTCTGAGGCAGTTTTTCTTACCTTTCAAATGCTGGCCAGGACGTCTCTTCACTGAGTTCAGAACCATCACTGCTACCTTGACAAAGATAAGAATGAACAATGACTATTTCATCATCTACAACCCAACTATTTCAGTTATGGCTCTTTTCTCAGAATATTTAACATTGAAGATGTAACAGATACATCACTGAAATACTACAATGAAAATGCTTTAGTGTTTACTTCAAGAATTTCACATTAAGTTGAGGTAGGGAATCTGGACCTGGGTGAAGATTAAGAAGTTGAAAAAAGGAGCCCTAATAAATGGAAACACATTTTAAAATTTCAAAGATTATCATAAATGCTATTTTGTCTCATGAACAGAATATGCATTTAAAACAAAAGGTAACTTACTGAAGCAACTCCTTATGATATCATATATGGTCACAACAAAGAGGTGCAACTTCACCATAGTGAAAAGTCATCACAGAATCTCCAATACATTAGAAGGCTTTGCTGATCTGAGAAGCCTGAAACAACTTTCTAAAGCTATTTCCCACTTGTATCTTTTTTCCTGTTGTACTTCATGAAGTAATTCAATATTACTGCAAGCATTTTATTTTAAACACTAAAAAGAGAGGAAAAATACAAAATCCAAGTATCTGATGCATCTATGCTCTTAGCAGCTCAATAACATTCTGATTTTACAGTTATAGTAAATCCTACCAGCCTGAAAATTAGTACTTACGTACTGACACAAGATAGCATTAGCTGTAATTGTCTTTAAAAAAAAAATATCAGTAAATATGTGTACAAATCTGTGATCAGATTTTCAGAAATTTCAACGCATCTGACAAATACATCCACTTTCTTTCAGGTACCTCTAACTTTCAAACTCTTGGTTTTAACAGGCACAATTTTAGGTGTATGTATACATACTACACTGATAATTATAAAACACTTAAATGAACTCTACAGTACTCATATCTACTTATACCTATACGGAGAGAATATTTGTCACTCTTTCAGGTAGTTTGTGGAATTTATTGCTGAAGGGTCAGTTGTTTGGGCACACTAATTTGACAACTTGTTTACCCTCCCTCCTGAATATCCATTTATAAAAATAATAGTTAGAATTGCTTTCAGACAAACATTAAAAAAAACATCCAAGCAACCAAAAAACCCAACAAGACAATCTGAATCAATGCATCTTACTTCGGGGTTCACACAGGCAAACGAAGGCTGATAATGGGAACAAGTTTCCTGTAATTTCACACAGAAAAATCAGCAGGGCAGTGCTGCCCAGAAGAGCAAAGATAAGCTGTACAAAGTTAAGTATGGATATCTGGTGAGTAAACACAGAAATACGATAGAACTATTAAAAATTCACACGCAGCAGGGGCAATCAATTTAAGGGCTATGAAAAACTCAGCATGGGCTGAAGTTCTCTCCATGCAAAATTTAAGAGAATGTACATGCCTTTATCCACCAATAAATTAAACTTAGGAGCCTGTTTTCCAAACATTAGCACTACGCCATCTGAAGATGACCTAGTACACCTTTCTATGGGATACCAGATTGTTTTTCCCTCCCTGGTTTTGCCCCTAAAGGAACATCCTAACCTGCTTCACACTAACATTATGGTAAAAGGTACTTCTATAGTGGAAGAAACCAAGAGACATAAAAGTGATGGTTCTGGTGGAGTTACTGCCTCCTAAGCCAGGCACAAAGGTCTAAAAGAAGGAGTATAAAATTCAACAGGTGACTAAAATTTTTTTAAAGTGTCTCTAATATTTTAGTACCTACATGCTCAGATCACTGATCCCTTAAGAATGCAACTACTTGAAAGGTTACAGCAGCAGGCAGCCTGCTGCTAAACAAAAGAGCAGTTGACTTCTGTGACTGCTTCTGTACTACATCCATGAACACTTCACTCTTCCTGATTATGTATCCTCTGTGCAGAACATCAGATTAGCCCAAATCCTCTAGATTTGTACCCGCATTCTGCACTGCCTCTTGTTCAATAGCTGGGTTGTAAAGGAGCTGACTGAATGCAAACAGCTTTAAAAAGCTTCCCGGAACAACAGGCAGCTGATACTGTGTTGTCCAGTAGCTGCAAGGACAACGTATCTAAAAGTCACAGTTCCTACAATTGAGTAAATGTTCTTACTTAAGAGACTACTACAAATTCTGTATTATGAAGTGTGTATATATTAAATATATATATATATTTAAAAGAGGCATTAAAATTCTATCTGAAATGCCATTTTGATGGTAACTATTAGCTTTGCTAAGAAAGTTATACACCAAACACTGTACTAAGTATTCCAACGAAAAGATTTAAAAGCTTGTTTCGCATTTTTTTAAAAAACTGCACAAACTAGTGCCAAAGAGATGAAATGTCATCTTCCGGAAAGTGATAATCCTTGTGACACACACAGTACAGTTACAGAAGTTAAATGAGTTTTGGGGATTTTATAAACTTTATTCTATGAATTGCTAATTACACTTGTAAAAGAAATGTTAATTTTGAAAAAAGGAGACTAGCCATCCCAGCTACATCAATGCCTAAAGTTTTTCAAGAACTGTAACAAAAACTTAGAAACAGCTGAATTTTAGCATTTGACTCGCCTCCTTTAACATCTGAATAGAATGTATCTAACTGGATTTTTTTTAAGACTCTAAGAAACTCAGACTTTTTGCACAAAAAAGATACTAAAAAAACTTTCCAGAAAGGCAAAAAAAAAAAAAAAAGAAGAAAGTATTACATCCTTCACTCCAAAACAAAACAGAGGTGAAAGGAACTGTTTTTAACATATTAAAAATTAGATGCCTAGAGATTTTTCTTTAAACATTAAGTGCACTATTTGACTATCACCTCAACTGGAAATATTTCATTCATTCAGTACTTTAAAAATATATCACCTTCTTAAATTCTTCTCAAGTATGTACTCAGTATTTGTTTTTTTTCCCCCAAGAACCTCAAGCAGGTCTTCAGGTTAAACTTAAGAAACCCTAGGTAGCTCAAATCCTTTCTATTAAGTATTCTATAAGAGTTCTGATTTTATGTAAGAAACCACTTGACACACACCACTATCATCCTAGTTTTATTACTAATAAATAAAAAAATTCTTGTATAGCCTTAGAAGAAAACAGAAGTCTGTTGCTCTTTACTACACAACATGAAGGCCTTTCCCAACATTAGGAATAAGAGCAATTGCCCAAGTGGGTTTTCACTAGCTATGCTGATGATCATCTGAGAAGTTTCAGGATTGTTTGCACAGAGCTCCGGTACTGCAGCTGAATCCCGAAGGGAATTTGCTGTTTGCATTTCTAGATACACATACGCACACGTCTAGGCTACAACCACCCAGAGAGTGTGAGGCCAGGCTCCCAGTTATGCGATAGCGAATGCCTATCCCATGGCATACCCATTCCACCCCCAGTCACAGCATTCACTCCCTGCTGAAAGTCTGAGGATATGGAACGTTTAACACAGGCTTCCTTTATCCATAAGTTAGTCCCCAAAGTTAAACAGGTGTTAATATAAACAAACCAACCCCAAAGAGCTTAAAAAGTATTCAGACTGAAAATTCTTTCCCCCTCTCAAATCTGCAACTGACACTCTTTTGGCTCCAGCCACACAGTGTTTCCAGAGCCCAAGTCACTATAGCCAGAGACTGACCTGACAGAGCTTGAAATTCTAAGGCAAAAACATAAAAAAATTGGTCGGTAGGCCTGATCATCAATTGCTGCAGCACAGCACAGTACAGCCCGGCAAACATGGAGATGGAGTCCTCACCCTAAAAATCGTGTTCTTGCCTTGTTACGTCTATTCCCATAATAAAAATCTTCATATATGTATTTAACTTGTTCAGAATTATATAAGTATTATGTAACAAAGTTTAAATAGATCAGCTTGGGATTGCAAGTTAATAATAATGCTGTAAAGACTGGCAAACAACTCAATATGCTGTCAGATAATTAACACGCAAACATCTAGTATCATTACTGATAGCAAATTTAATCATGAAAAGCTAGCAAAAACACAGAGCTACATGGATACAGATGGCAGGCAGAAACACAACAGGCAGAAACAGTTTTTTTTTTTTTTTTTTTTTTTTTTACAGCTGCACTAATCACAAAACACCCAGAGCAAGTGCCCCATACAAAAATTAGTAAGGACTGGGGAAGACAAGGGGTGCTGAAGCTTCTGTATGTCCCTTTTTCCTTCTCAAATCCATGCACCTAGATGTGCATTTTTCACCTAAAGTACCATACAACTCTGATATTTATCCTATCACTAATAAAGTAGTAGTTCACAACAGCAAAATGGGGTATCCACATTTAGGGCAAGAGACCGGCATCTACATACTCATTTAAATGGAATATCAAAGAAAAAAATTCTTCCAACTGAAACTCTACCCAAACTTTGATCTCAAGTGGACTGCTGATGACTCAAGAGTCCTAAACACCTGAACAGTGTACTATAGGGTAAAGACTCAAACAAACATTGGCTGTGTAGAGTTCTTCCCTACTGTATAAGCTGCCAAAAACCTGAAAATGCATACACTGTATACCTACACCTATACTTCATTTATTTAAAGAGAAATATAATCCCTTGTAGAATTCAAGTACTTCAAGATGGTGACTTAATAGAGGAATTCATTAAAATTTTGATAGCCTTGTAAGCATTTTATGCCAGTTTAGGTTTGCAAAATACACTGTTCTTATAAAGGCACGTTCTTACATTAATTTGCACTGATTTTAAATGCCTTTCTTTCACTCTACAGCATTCTTTTTTTCTGATTGCATTCAAATAAGGGATCAAGTTATCCTTGAGTGACTGGAACGCACAAATGAAAGCAAGTGTTCATGAGCCTTAGTTTTCCAGAGCTTTCATCCACAGCAGTGTGGACTTGAAAAAAAATAAGTGGAAGAAAGAAACGATTTGAGGAAGAAAACACAAAGTGGATTTGCATCCAAAACCGCTAACATAAACAAACAAGTATGTTTTCTTTGAATTATTAAGCACCCAAGATTAAATTCTCAATTTCAGTCGTTACTTTCTGTGGTAATACTTCTGTATCCAAGGTGATGTACCCATGAAACTGCATGCTTAAAAGCTTTCCGGGCAAAATTACTTGGCATCAGGTATGTTAGGTAGCGTAAGAGAAGAAAAAATACACAGAAGCAACATAGGAAGAGAAGGTTATTTCACATGCTTCCTTTACATCTGCAGACTTATTTGAACAACTAGTCATCATAAACAAATTCAGCTTTGCAAAAGAAATGCAGTAATATAGCTGGGCCAAGTCGTAAGAAGTAGCGGAAATCCAAAACTCTTAAAACCATGAATGAAGGTGTACTTCTCAGAACAGAACAGCACGCTTGCTCTTTCAAAAGAGCAGACATAGTGGCCACAACAAAACTGAGTGACCACAACAGAAAATTATCTTTTCAGCTTTAAGACCTACTGATAGCAGGTTCTCAATGAACTTCCACCGAAAAGTAAAAGCATCTATCCCAAAAAGCAGATACCCTAGAGCCTGCACAAAACAAAAGACTTGTTCAGTGGCAACATCTGTCCATATTTTTGTGTTAGCTGTCAAATTCTCTGTAGTCCACAGACCTCAAAGCGGTGTCTTAAGGACTCAGGTCATAAAACCACCTTCTGGCCACCCATCTAGGAATGGGTTTTGTTCAGTACTTTTCTATCCTTGAAGATCCGTTTTCTCCATGTGATTATAAAAAGCCCCAGATGACTAGCTCAAATGCAGCTAAATCCTGAATGTCCAAAACTCAGACAAGAAATCCCTCACTAATATTTCTGAATTCAAGTGAACATTTCCCATTTCATATTGTGTATGTGTCTGGTTGATTGTTTCTTCCTTCTAATTAGGATATTCATAGCACTGATGGAAGGATTTTTCACTTCTGTTCAGGTAACAAATTTCAAAGTAAAATGGCAACAGAATCAGATGTACGTATGGCTCCCTTACTCTAGCATAAATTCTAGAAGCAAGAACTGTTTAGGCCAAGTCCTTATGTATCTGAAGAAGCAGTACACTGATGAATCTTTGTAATGTCTCTACAAATTGCTTTACTGAATTGTAAAGGAACTATGGTAATCTGTTAACAGCAATGATGATTGACACAGGGAGTGACGAGAAAGATGCAGACTTGCACGCTTTAATGATTTTGGTAACAAATGTATACTGCTGCACATAATCATCCCATAAAAGCTGTTGTTACGCTGCTGCTTTTTTGATCCTTGATCTAGAGGCAGATTATATCAGATCCTCCAAGGATTGGAAAGGTCCAAAATAGTGATTTAAGAGAGTGATTTAAAGTAATATTACATTCATCACTAAGGTCACATTCAAGCTACTGGCATATCAGAAATGCTGTCCGTGTTTTGAAGAGGAATCATTTATCCAAAAACCTAAGTCTTGTATAGGCTTTTATCTAAGAAAAGGTTGTCCTGTTTCTAGAAGAACAAGTTTAAATGCACATTTATGGGCAGAAAAAGGAATAACACTCTTTTCAGTACACAGATTCAGAAGTTTTCTTGTCCATCTTTTGAAGCTGTGCAGAACACATTAAACCACCTCTGCTGCAGTGACTGTATGATTTCCAAGTACTGAGTAAACAGACTACTTCAAACCTGATGGAGAAACTTAGCAGCTTCAATTAACTTCCTTAAATACTGCTGAGGCAGCAGTACAGAATGCCAGACAAGTTACATTTCCAAGAATTCTTCATTAATAAATACTGCAAGACTCCAGAACTTAATCTCTTTCTATGTATTTCCTTTTTTTTGCATCACAGAAATTTTCATAATCAAGAAGTAGCAAATACAATGATGATGTTAGAAAAAACAATTAAAGATTGCTAAAACTTAAGTATCTGAGTATGGGGAGGTTGGAGGTGGAGGAGAATAGAAGACGGGGATCTCTAACCAGAAACGATGATCTCCACAAAACATGCAAGTTTGATGTTTTACAAGTGATTTATAAAAGCCTTCCAAAGGGGCAATTTTGTTCCAACTTATAAGGGTGTCAATCTGATCGTATCTCATGAAAAACTGTCAACTCTGGCAAAACCCTTCCCGCTAAACTCTGGTGGAGGTAAGTAAGCAATTTAGCCTGAAAAATGGGTCAACTGGAAAGAAGTTTTGTATGTTATTTAGAGACAAACATCAGTAAAAAAACAGCTAAGGCACTAACTGAAGGATACAAATCAACTGCACTAAGGAAAGGGCAATGCTGCATCTCAATCAGTGTGCAATGCATTTTCTCCTAAATCCTGCATAATGCTGAGAAGATTGTACTTGGAAAATAGGAACTGCAGGAGGAGCTTCAGTCTCCTGTATGGTGCAATCCCATAGAATACAAACTGTCTGTATGCTTAAGTACTGCCATTCCTACTTCATGATTTTGAAATGGCAAGCCTTGCCAGAGCACACAATCTATAGAAAATAGGCAGGCAATACACATTTAATTGTGGAAGCTGTCTGATGTGAAAAGGTTTAAGCTACCCCAATCTAAGCTAGTTCCACCGACTCCCTTATTAGCATAATTTTTGAAAAAAATGCACTTAGATATTTGACTTTTTCAAATGAAATATCTAGTGTTTGCTCAGAATAATCTTTCTCCTTGGCAAAACACAGCAGCAGCTATTGAAAAATGCATAATTCTGAATTGCATGACCTTGTTTCTCTCCATGAAGGCTAAAAAGCAATATGGGTTTTTAAAATTAAGTAAAAAAAAAAAAAGTACATAACTACAAAAAAAACTCTATTACTGTAACTGTGTAAAAACTGAATATGAATGAATTCTATCAGCAAATCATTTTGAGAAAATGGACTGTGACACAAGTTTCGTATTTCAAATCCGGCTGTGGTTAGATGGATCTGAGAGGCACCTGCCTTCCTCTTCCCACCCTCCCCTTCAAGGCTCTGAGGGCAACAGGAATAAGGAGCAACTGCTGGCCCATAAGAAACTCATGAAGCAGAAGCTCTCAAAAGAATACCCTAAATATTTGAAGATAAATAACTTCAAAATGTCAAAATATACTTCATTTTGGTATCTGAAGGTTAAATTGTTACCTACTCAACAAGACAACTTAAAAACGTTCATCAGTTACGCTCCTAAAGCCTAACAACAACTGACAGTTCTCACTGTCAATTTTGTAAGTTAAAACCTTTTCAAATTGGACCGAATTATGGGGCTGAGGTGTCCTGTGCTTCCCTTCAACCCCATGAAGGAGGACAAAGGTAACAGTGGTTGCATCATTAAAGAGGATATTAAGAAACGTTCCTTCTGTTTATAATTTGTTAGGTTGTGGTTCCAGCTGTACAATTTAAGCTGCTTTTCTGCACCTACATTTCTCAAGTGTGTTCCAGAATAGAGCTGGTATTTTAGAATAGAACCACTACATATACAATCTCTGTATGTTACAACTAAACATGCTAGAATCTTTAGTAAAAGACCATTTACTGCACAGGTATGCTTACAACTCCTACCTATTGAAATTCCGCTAGAAAGAGTAGAGCTTTCTGCTTGCCCTCTGGATGGGACATGAGGCTCCATGACGCTGTCATCCAGTAGGTGCCTTGGTCCTGCATTGGGAAACGTTGCACTTTTAAATTCAGCCGTATTCATCTTGTGTATGAAACTAGGAAAAAATAAGAATAAAACTGTTACAACATGATCTTTGATACATTTTAAAAGTTGCTGCTTTTAACATCCTGACATATAGTTCTGTCCTTTGGAAAAAGCCTATTTTGGCTAACCCACTAGCTATTATTTTCACAAGAGCCACACAGGCTTCCTGTTCTGACCAATTATCTTTGGTTGTGATGCTATCACTATAGTTATGAGTTTGCTCTGTTGCCATGAAGTGGTCTCTGCATGAAATACAGTGTACAAACCACAATACTTTTTTTTTTTTAAAAAAAAAAAAAAGCAAAGCATTTGTTTTGAAAGGTAATATATAACAAATCTGAGGATTTTCAGGTTAAATAAAATGCTGACTTGTATCCCAGACTGTGACACTTCCTATGTCCATGTGGAATCAAATTTCTTGGTGAAGGGGGAGTTGGTGGCAGCAAGGCTCCTTCAGCTGCAACATTTCTCCGTCCGCTTTGTGGAGATGCTCCGACTTCAGAGCCTGGGAACAAAAAAGACATTACTCCCAAGTAACCTTGGAATTACTGTCAGGGTTACTTCTAAGAAAACCTTGGAAAAGTTACAAAAAACTTCCTAAACTCAACCTGTAAGAGATACCCTGTAATGAATTTATTGATATACTCTCAGTGATATTTAAAAATACAAGTATCTTAGGGTTGTTTTTTCCCTCCCAACAGGATTAAAAATAAACAATTATTTCAAATCCCACCCAGCTACAAACATTTGGTTAGTCCTAAATGTTGTTCCATTAACTACACTGACATTAAACAAGTCCCACTGATCTCCACGTTTGGAACTCCCACCTTCACCAATTTCTGAGAAATCAAAGTAATGTACACGTTTGGAAGCATATTCTTCCATGAAGCTTAGATGAAGGCTTTTTGTCTAGACACAAAGAATGAATATTTAATAGCTCTTCACCCCCATATGATATGAGCAAGTTAGTGCTACAATACATCAAGAACCTACAAAACTGACTCAATTTCATGAAAAATGTCTTTAAAGGCCAACTTAAGAACTTTTATTACCCATATTCAGCATTTATACTTCATACTGCTTTAATTAGCCTCAAGCAAATGTTTTCCACATTTGCAACTCAAAAATATGTTTGGCAACCTAAAGTCTTCTCACATTTATTAAGCACTTACCTACTAAATCTTCTCTGGAAGCAGCAGAGTGGGGGGTGCTGGTCCCTGGTTCTATCTTTAATGAAAGTCTGCATTAAAGAAGCATTAAAAATTACTTTGTCAGGAAATAGAAACATGCAAAAAGAAGGTTTTGACAAATGCACGCACAAACACAATGTATATTAAGTTTCCAATAGAAAACTTACTGTTTTGTAATTGCAAGAAACACTGTGACCTTAATACAAATCTTACTATTTCCAAACATTTTTTTTGTTTAGGTGGAAAAACACTACTGCAGCAACACACTGCACTCAGAAAATGACGTGCTACGGCACAGTGCAGTAACTTAACCTATTGCTTTGGCTCACATAGACCAGGACAAGATTGCAATACCATGCTGAAGAAGGTCCGCAGACAACAGCAAAACCTTGACTACAGCAAAGCACTGCAACCTCTTCTGCACCAGGGAACTGTGCCACTTCCCCCCACTTGGAATAAAGCATTTATACTCCCTAAACTTCATATGCTGATTTTTTTTCCAATACAGTGGGACAAGCCATTTGCCTTTACTATTATAAAAGCCAAAATCCTTTTTTGGCATTGTGGAAGATACATTATCAACTTGACTGCCTCAATAATTCAAGCTTTTTCTATTGCAGGCACTTAAAAATGGTATTTTCCAGTAGTACTGTAAAGGCAGCAGAGTCCAGAACTCCAGAACGATCAAACATCTCATTTGCACAATTTGCAGAACTGGAACTTTTGAAATTAGCAGGCTTGGGAAAGCCTGCTGTTTAATTTTGGGGAGAATAAGTTTGACAGCTCCTCTCCTTCTCATCACCAGACAGTTTAGCAACAATTCATTACAATTTTAAAGTTCAATTTTTTTAAATAAAATCCTTCAGCGAGAAAAAACACATAGTCAAATCACAATGACCGTTCCCTAACTTCAGCCTTTTAGCCCACACCTTGGAACACAAAGAATAGTCACTTAAAGTAGAAATGACTCGTCAAAATACACTCTTATCCCACAGCAGAAATTACTTTGGTGACATATATATAGCCTGTAGGTGTTTTAAAAAGAGACTTTCTGAATAGCAGTCCTGTTTCTGCACTACTTGTAATTGTCTCAATTTCCCTGCTATCCAAGCTTGTGCTGTATAGGATGAAGAGGCAGTAGTTCCTTCAGCAGTAACATTCCCACCAGTACCAAGATTCCTGCCTAGCGAAGAAGGTAGGTGGAGTGGGGGATCCATGAAAACAAGAACCAGACACTGCAGTTAAACTTGGTGTTTTGTTTTTTTTCCACTTCAAATGCTTGACCACAAAGCTTCACTGTGTGATAACCTGCCCCCTTAGCATACGTACCCCTCCCACCATTAGAACACAGACAACCAATTTCTACACAACTAAGGTGGCGAACATCCTGGGCAGGCAGGAGGGGAATGGGCAGGGAACCTCCTCAAGCAGATCAGCCAGCAGTATACAGAAACTTTCTTCATATGCAACAGATCTGCTTTAGGTTGCTTCCTCTCCCTGGAGCTTATTCTCATCTCTTGCCAAAGACTTCCATCCTCCCATTTTGCGGGATGCCAAATCACTTAATACAGCAATAATCTTTTCAATACGGAATAAAAGCCTCTGCCTGGGGTGGTATACTTCGGAAGGGACAGATGTACAACATCTCACTTGTCAAAAATCAAGTGTTTGTTTTACGCTGCATGACCTAATCCAAGGATAGAAATATAAAATGAGGATTTATAAAAGTTAAACCCTTCAGTAAGAACTTGGGACTGCACACACAGATGACTTTGTTCTGACGAAAAATGACAGACTATCTCCATTCTGTTCTGTCAGTAAGATAAATCCCTTGAAAGAGTGTTGCACGTGAGCCACAAGCATGGAGTCTCCATTGGAAAACACTCAGAGAGGTCTGCAGATTAAATACAATCAAATACACAAAAGGAAGACAACGTTGCATCCAGCATGCTGAAAATTAACTTATCTTAAAGGACCCTGCTGTAACTCTCCTACTTTCAACAGATGCACTGGAGACAATTGCCTGCTGTAAGCAGAATCTTAAAAGTGACAGGCTTTGTGTTAGGAAGTTATTTTGTCATTAATTACAGTCAATTACAGCATTTCATACTTACTTGTAATTGTCATCTTCTACAAACTTTTGTAGTTCTTCTATGTACTGAACTGAGTTTAGATATTTTTGGACATGAGGCAACAGAGGAATATCTGGAGAACAGATGACATTCATTATCACAGTACCGTTCATTAAGCAAAGTTATTTTCCAGAAATTATTTAAACAGAATCAGATCCCTCGCCTTTTTATGGGAGACAGAGGTACAAACTACAATCCCTACTGCTGTTGAAATTTTGTCCTTCATACAAATTCTTACGCATTGAGCCGATATTCCCCACATACGTAAAGCCAGGTATGTTTCCCCATGGAGCACTCTGAGATGCTATGCTTGCTTATCAGAGGATGTTGAAGGGAAAAGCCACAGAGAACCCCCGGCCAAAGTGAAGTCCCAAACCTATGGGACTGCATATGAGAACTCCTGCACAGCCCACATTCTCATTATACTGAGCTTTCAGTGGAGCCACAATCCTGTGCTAATATCATATTCGGCCATCACAAATGCAGCCTTACAACTTTACTAGAAAGTGAAGAGAAGGACTGTGAAGGAGACCACCTTTGACAAAAGGATACATTATCTGATCTATGAACAGCACTATAAATGTCCAAAAGACAAGTTGTACACATTTTATTATCTCCAGTAAAAGAACTATTCTAAAAGCAATCCTGCTATTTTTATAATTCATCATCACAAAGTTATGGTAGACAGATTCAAGTGTACAACGTACTAGCAAAACTACTATTAAATGCAATGTATTCCACATTTTTCTTCAAAAAATATGTACTGCAAAAATGCGTGTGATGCAAGAAAAAGAGAACTTTATCTTTTCTCTTCATGCTGATGCTCTATCACAACCAACAATACCAGAATAAACTTCTACAACACTTTGCACTGCGAAGGTATGGGAGAGTTGTAATGGCATGAATTGGTTGGGCCTTGCTGCACAGTATTATGAAAGACAAGTATTAAAGCTTTTAACATTGCTCTTTAACGGTGAAATATTTGCACGCTAGCTTACCATATTCACACGACTGCTGTAAATCTGAGATAATTCGGAGGATGTTGTTCATTAAATTTGTTCTTTGCTCACTTTCCAGAATGCTCCCTGTTGATGGGTATGCAGAATCGATATATGTCAAGTCTGACAGATAAATACCTGGGTAAGATTAGAATGAAAAATCTCTTTAGTGTCCCACACTTACCAGAACAAAAATCATGAAGAATAGTTTACTTTCATTTCTTAGTGTGCAAAGAGATTGATGACAGCATTGCCTCAATGTATTATCTTGGTTTTGCCTGACAAATCATATCATCATGATCTGTGAAAGCCTTCAAACCTCAAAGCAAAACAGCAATCGAGCTTGGACTGTCATGGAAATACATCACCCTACCACCTTTGTCCGGGGTGGAATTTACCCTTCCCTTCATCACTTAATCCTTACTTTCATTAGCTTTACCTCAGCTGTACTTGCAGATGCCATGTGTAAGCACAGCTAATTTTCCATGTCACGCTGGACAACAAGTCACATTGGGACACAGAGAGCATCCTTTTCTCCTGCATCACACCAGGTACGTACTTCCTTACTGTCTTCACCAGGGACAGTGTCTTTAACAGTTCTACATTTGGAAGTAATTACAACAGCAAGCGTAAGTACTCATGAACCTGATCTTCTGCCATACTATCAACTATTTGTTCCCTTGACAAATGGGAGCATAGTAAACGTGCAGAACTAGAATGCATGATCAAAATTACTAATGAGTTCAGGAAGTCTACTATTTCATTCCTCCAACTCAGCAAAAAAAAAAAAATAACAGAAGGAAAAACCATCGTATCTGCAGCTTCAACCTGAATAGACACTCAAACTTAACCTGCAGCAACGTGGGAAAAGATAACCAGGCAAGAAGCGCGCGCACACTGAAACACAGCGTGAATTCTGCAGTTTCTGATAGCTGTAACTGCTGAAACCCAACAGACATGTTTTTAGGTCTCCAAGGCTTCCACTTGCTTTCTTCTTTACCAGCACTGCAACACCTTACTATTCTTTCAAACCCCTGATAATGCAGAGAGGAAAATCCTTCTCCTTACATATTAATGTTATAAAATGCTTATGTTAATTCTAAGTAAAACTTGGTTTCTAGAACTTCACCCAAATTCTAATAATTCTTGTTTCAATTAAATAAAACATCCTGACCAATAACCCTACAATTAGAAAGCAACTGCTCTTCTGCACCTTCCACAACACAGAAACCCTACTAGTATCTAAAATCTGATATCCAAACTTAAATAATATTGTCAAGAAACTTGTTTCAGTATTAGGGAATTTCTGAAAGTATATTTTGCTTCACACTCAGCCTTGTATAAGCAGAATCATAACAAGAAGTGTGGCTTTACAGGTGGAAGACTATTAATACAAGCTCACCAGAGCAGCAGTTGTGTTTGTGTAGCACCTCACCAGCACAGTCCTCGGTGTGAGCTGGGAAACTCTGGGCATCCCTCCAAAATCAACACAAACACGCGCGTGTGCGCACACACACAGAAACAAATTAAAATACTTGTGGTTGAAAGGTGGCATATAAAAAAGTGAATAAAAGGGTATTACACATGACCTGATCTACTACTAAGATTCTGTATTTTCTATTCTGCTCAAATCAGCTTATTAAAAAATAGAAAAAATAATCAGAAAGATCAGATACTCACATTCCTATTGCAATGCTGCCTAGACTGCATAAGCTATCTTGAACTTGACTTTGTTTAGCAATGTCCACACGGGCCACAAAAATCCCAAACCCGCTTATCTTCCACAGAAAGCAGTGAATCATGCTTATCGATGAAAGAAATTGACTATGAGAAGCACCTGCAGCATTACCCGTGATTTTACAACCCAGTCTTTCTGAGTGACTTGCTCCATCAAGCATGGATTTTTCTCTTAGCTACATCAAGAGCTCTTCTGTACAGAGCTATTCCCTATGATTATTTGATGCATTTTTATGAAGTCTAAAACAGTTCTGAAAGCATACAAAGGTAGCTCTTGCAAAAGGAACTGGTGTGTTCTTTGTGAAGGAACCATAGAGATCTCAGAGAGTGAATGAATGTACAGAAGTGCTGCCCAGCTCGGCACAACTGCCTTCTGCGCTCCTCGCAGGGCCTAACCTCTGCAGCTTTTGCTACTTCTAATGCTAATCAGATGTTATCAAATATTCTGGTACCTACCCAAAACCATCGCACACAGCTTTAACGTTTTCCACATGCAGCAGAGACTTCATGCTTTTAACAACTCGAACTGTTTGCTATTAAGTGAACGTCAAGAATTGAATGCAACGTTCTGTTGAACATTCTCCTGGCCTATAAATGGTTCATTTTTCCTGTTGTATCCAGCCAGGCTGCCCCTTTTCTTCCCAGCAACACAAATTGAGTTTTATCAGCCTGAAAGAATCTTTCTTCTAAATGAAGCCCAGCACTGTAATAACTTGAAAGGCATCTTTAGGCAGCGTAGTAAAAATGTTTGATTTGTAATTGCCTGCTGAACTCTTGCACAGTCTGTTGCCATATGGTACCCTCCCTTCGGCTGGCAAACAATCTTCCCTTGTTCGGGACTCCTCGGCCTCCCTACCCCCTCCCTTTTCTGGAGGGTATGGATAGGAAATCCGAAGGAGGAGTTTCTTCTCTTTCCGTGTGTTGGCGGTGACATCATAGGTGGGCTGAACGACTACGTCTGGTGTGTGTTTGTTTAAAAAAACTGTCCAAATGTGATGTATATGGAATCTGGGTCAGCTGTAGCTGGTTAGTGCGCTTCTGCATGTGAGAGTAAAACACTGCAGTTTCAAAGAGGCACTGCTTTCTTTTTTCTGGAATAAAACATACTGGAACTTTTTTTCCCCCATTATTATTTCTCAGTGATTTAAATAGCTCAGTCATCGCATGGAGAAACCCAATTCCTCAGTACAGCTTGGATCTAACGGAGAAAGACAAAAGCAGTTTTCAACTCCAACTGCAGATTAACAATCCACAACATCGGTAACACAGAGACAACGCAACTTGGCCTCTGGATTCTCCATCTACCACAAAAGCAAAACAGCTGCAAGATTCCCTCCCACCCCCTTGGTAAGTTCTCATGTTATTCTTTCTCACAAGTCTAATTTTGAGCTATCTGTGAATTGTACATGCATCTACCATCCACATACAATCGTGAACAAACAGCCTCTCAGCCTGAGAACAGTTTGACAGCTAAAATATAAAACTCCCTTTTGTGGCATTCGGTAGACTTTGGAAACTTGGAAAGAATTAAAAAGCACTCTGCCTAACTCATTCCAGTTGGAAGTTTCAGTTGCTTAGCTGTAAATCTTCTGTAAATTTTATGTTCTATAAAGCTACAGAAAATCAGTGCTACTAGATTCATTGTTAAGCATGTAATTTAGATATTGTGAACATATTAATGTGAAATTCAGATCCCACGAGAAAGGAAAAGCCAGAGTTTCTATCGACTTCGAGGAAGCTCAATTTTGCCCAGCATTAATGCACAGCCCCAGCATTACTAGAAAATGGACACCTCAATCAAAGTACTGTAAAATAACAAGTAAGCCAGTGCACATCTCTAAGATGCAATGACGTGTACCTTTTCAACTGAAGTTTTAATTATGTTACTTCTGGGTAGTAGAAGTAGTCTGAGTTGTACAGTCAACCAAGAAACTTGAGTCATACAGAGCTTCAGAAAATAATTAAGTCTGGAGCACAAACAATTATGGAACTGAAAATCCAAAGAAACTGATGTAATGGACACTAACCCCTTCCTTTAAAGTTTGTGGAACGAGAGAGAAGTTAACTGTAACTTAATTTAGCAGTAATTTGTTTCAAAATAGCTTCAGAAAAATGAAATGCAGCATGCAAGGCAACAGTGGAAAATAAGTGGAAAATAGAGGGTTTTGTTACAGTTCTATGGGGGTGGTGGGAGAGGGGGAAAGACAGTTTCAAAGTCAATGATTAAAACAAGAATGCTTTCACAAACCCAAGACGAAGGTACGGAAAAAAAAACAACCTTGATAAAGCAATTTTACACTTTTTGCCTTTCTTCATACTGACTTTGTAATGAAAGCACAGTAAATAATCCAGGACAATGGAAAAGCATTTCAGTTACGTGTTCATATGAAACTCTCAGCAATGTCTGGCATAATAGGAGAGAACGAAGGGGGTTACTCTAAAAGAAAGAGACAAAGAGTTATGGAAAAAAATAACATTTAGGAGCTATGGAATGAAAAAAGTCTGAAGCAGTCTTGACAAACAGAAAGATGGATCCTTTCCAAGTTCTTGAGCCCTTTTTCTTACTTTCTTTTGTGCTTCTTACACATTAAAGGGAACAACCTAAGTAACGACAACAAAAACATTTGAAATCTACATTATGTGCTTTGGATGCCAGTCTCCATTCATTCATTATTCCCCAAGCTTTTGATTTACATGGCTTCGAACAATTCCTAAATCTTTTCCAAATGAAAACAGCTGAGTCAATAACTTTAAAGCAATAAAATGGCAACACGCAACATTTTAACTCCTTCTCCTTCGCTGTCTTCCAGCTTTAGGGTTGAAATTTTGGAAAGCTTCGTTTTGACCAAATAATGGACTGCTAATATCATGCTGTTGCCACTAGAATGCTCTCATATATAATGTAAAAATACGCCGTGTAAACTTTGGCCAATAACTACATGGCTATTACCAGGTTTTAATTATTGTTTTACCGGGCTCAACTGGTTGTTCATGACATGCCCTAGTAGTCTGGTCCTTGCAATTTATACAGTGATGAATGAAGCCCAAGTTCCTACAGCAAACATCGCTAGATGATTGATGCCTTCCGTATCTGTTCCACAGAGAACCCCGGAGGCCCCAAATAGCACATCTGCAAACACAAAAGGTGCCAGTCTATGGTACCTGCTTTTTAAAATGCTCTAAATAAACATTACTGGTGCAAACAAATGTAAAGGAATCCTCACATAAAAAACTTCACCAACAAGCTGGAAATATTATGCTATTGTACTATGTTTTCAGAGTATCTTGTAGGACAAGGTTTACAAACCTCTTCTGCAGAGCATTTCTAAGAATCTGTCGTTTGTAGAATGACACATTGGCAGCAACTGCTTCAAAACCACCTGAATATTTTTAGGTGGCCTTTTCTAAAAGGGATCAGATTCTGGTTCATCTAACAGTATAATTTTGCAAATCAGTATGTTATATACCTGACAAACAAAACCCAAGAATGTATTGTTCCTGGATTCCAGTCAGCACAATTGAAAGCAATCCTGTTATTCCACCAAAGGCAGAGTGACTTACTGGAGAAGCATTTGTTTATACAGGGGAAATTCATTTACAAAAATACAGATATATCAGAAATCCACATGAACTCTTCTTCTACAGTGTTTTCCCCACAGCAATACAACTTGTAATGCTATGAGCCCACTTCTAAACTAAAAACCACACAAAGGCTGTGTTTATTTGCGTGGATATAAATAGCTTTAATTATTTTAGCTGCTTAGATAATGCTTAACATAAAGTACGTGTAACGTCAATAGTGGAGCTCCCTGCTTAACTGCTGGCATGTTCACAGGACCTTCTTTTTCACTATTAGCACTGACTTTCTCAAAAACAAAACAAAAACTGGCTGCTTTTCTTCCTGTTGTATGTGATGATAAATGGAGGCTTATGAAAAAGGGCACATGCGGTATTTATCAGCTGACCATATTATTTTGATAAATCTTCTGGATAAAGACACATACAGCACCATGCTGTCCACACAAAGGAAATCTACATCCACATTTACCTGCAATACTTCCCTTACATTGTCATAACAACCTACATTGCCCAAGGAGAAGTGGTCTTCATCAGCTCTGCAAGAACAGATTTTCTAATTTGTGCTGTGGATCTCCAAAATTTATTTCCTGTTGGACATTAAATTCAAGCAGTTCAACAGAGAACAAATAGTTTGCTGTGCAGATAGTTTCTTTTTTTTTAAAAAAAAAAGTCAAATATATATATATTAGCTTCCACACTTCCCCATCCCTGCAACTCTGATATTCATAAGCAATACAATCTTTTTAACTAACACAGCCCACGTTCTTGCAATTTCTCAGTAAAAATTAAAAATAGTAGCTCCTACATTACTTTGCTCTATTAAATTGGAATTTTGTTCCTTTTAGCACTTTTTCAAGTAATAAAAACTAATTTTGGAAATAAGACTTTCCTTTATGGGGATCACGGCATTAAACTTAAAATGGTATTGAAACCCTATCCGCAACTTTGAACATTTCCAACAAGATGATTATGAAGGCTGCGCTGCTCTGAGTAGCTCTGCATGTTTTTCGATTGTATCTGCAGAAGAACATCAGCACACCAGAACACAGGCAATGCCCCTTCAGGAACGTGACACAAAACTGCTCAGCACAGAACCATGACAAAGTGACAGTCTATTCTCATTTTGAAAACGTTCCAGCTTATACAGAGTTAAATAATACATTTTAAAGTGATAGCATCTGTAATCACCATCTCTTGCTTATTCTTCAAGGCTTGCATTCAGGTATTTCAACAATACCCCTTCACCACAAGCAACACCATACTTGCAGGAAGCCTTTAAGACTCTGCGCCTCAACTACTTTATCTCCTAGCAGTTATGACGTGACCTAAGAATCTAAACTGGGAACCTGTGACATTAGGCAGCTAATTAAAGAAAACCCTCCAAGCATTTCCCAACTCAAATATTTGTCATTTTGAAGTCTTACATATCAGGCCATCATTTGGGGATACTCTGGATAAGCAGTTTATAATTTTTTAAGCTGCCTGCCCAGAACATCAGGAAATTTCTGAAACAGTATTTTCATTTCCTTCGAAGATGATTAAAACTCCAGGTAAATATCTTACACAGCAACAATTCTCATATAAAAAATTCAGCATTACGCTGCTCAAACACCCCAAGCAACACCTTAAAATATTTCATTTTTTTCCACACCAAGATTTCCATGGAAGCATGTGTGTTACCTACCAGGTAGGTTCTCAGAAGCTGCCCATCTCTGCTTATCTGAATGAGTCAGTTTCATTCAAGATATCTGAATTACTTGAAAGTTTTTAAGGCATAACCTTGTGCAGCTGTTGCATTTGGTTATGCCACATTAGGCGATTTCATTGATTTCATGGCCTAACAGCACAGATATTGACAAAGAAGTTCTAATTTTATCCAACACATACTCAAAGTGAACATAATGCTTCAAAGATCCATGGAAAGCAAACTGCTACAGCATACCTGGTCAGCCGGGGGGCTGCACTGCAAAAGGTTTGTTTATTTTCTAAATATTCACTTCAGTTTTAATGTGTTTCAGGGGAAAAATATATTGCTTCCTCCCCTCCACCCCCCAGCCACTGATTTTTTTTAAGACCCTATATGGTTACTGAAATAAACTGCCAGGGTCTAAATTGTTATTCACCTTTTTGAGCTATGAAGTAGCCACTATATATTGTGAAAAGAAGGAATAGTAGAATACTGCTACTACAGTTTCATTCTTAATGTGCCATGAAGTCACCTTTCCTGCTTCTGAACTTAAAATACTGAAAAATAAGGGACTTTCCAGAGGTGTCCAACTTTGGACAATTAGTTCAGCTCATCCTTCTCAAGTTAAACACCATACACAGACTTATTGCCCGTGTTTTTACCACGATTCATGAGGAAATTTAACCTAATGAACTTCCAACTCTGAGCACTGCCTCAGTGATTAATATTTTAAAGTCTGAAATTACCAAAGAAAAATACACAGCTAGCCCCAGAGAAAAGCGATACTTTTCCTTTTTTTTTCATAGAAGTTAGACCTTCAACAGAAAAAGAGTAATGAAACTTTAACCAAATTCTGTTTCTGAAAAGAAAGTAACAGTCCTTATACCCAAACATTTATTACTACATATTAAGAGTGAAATCTACAGAAACAAATATTGAAATATAAATATTCTCAAGCTTTTGTGTATTCCTTCCATTTACTGTAAAGCAAGAAATGATTCTCAAAGTGCTAAATGCAAATATTTTCTTCTCCTCTATAGCAGAGCTTGTAAATACAACTGTCAACAAAATAAAATTTATTTTTAGGCAACAATAAACCATTTGCTAAAGAAACCTAGAAATAATTCCTGATTGCACACAGAATCTTCTGAAATTTGCATCCACTGCTCTTAATGGAGGCAAAAAATAACGACTTGATAGATTTACTCTGAACAGATGTCACTTGCAGCAATGATATTAAAGCCAGCAGCAGAATGTGGAGAAGTGACCTGGCATCAAAGCCATCTTACCATTTGTAAAGCTGAAGGTTAAGGAAGCAGTACTCATCCACTCATTCCTTCAGGGTAACTGCTGCAGGACTGCAAATGCACTTAAACTTGAATTTGGCAGGAACAACATGAAAATTACTAGCTTTCTTGGGGTTTATTTTATTCTTCTCTGCAACCACACAAAGGCCACTGCACCAGGCCTTGTACAACTGCTAACATTAGACTGCAAAGGAAAGCCAGATCAACAGCTGGGATCGGAGGAAAGGGCAATCTACTTGACAAGCCAAATTAAACATGTAATAGGAGGTGGTTTTCCCCCCAACTTTTGTGCTACCTTTGTTAATCATCTCAAATATTTGAAATCGAAGTGAAAAATGACTCTCAAACTATTTCTGGGTTTTTATCATTGCATTTTAGTTCTTTATACCAAGTTAAAAGAAATACATTATTTTCTAAGCACGTGAATGAAACACTTCAGTGTGGTTTGTAGATTGATAAAACACCCAATATTTCAGCGTTATTGGGATAAATACATTCTCAAACATATGAAAGTAGTGTGACAACAATTAAAGAACAGCTAAGTAGGGATACACAAGTGCAGTTCAAACCACGCTACTGGCTTTCTTTAAAAATTTGCAGTTACTCGAATATGTAATTTAAATCAACATTAAAGACAACTATGTTTAGCTCATATCCTACCTAACATTAATGCTCAAAAGTAGTGTTATAGCAGGGCGCATGTGTGTGTATTTTACATATATTTTTGAAGTCTACCATGTTTGTGCGTACATAAACTTGAAAAACATGTGCATATAAGTATGTATAAAATATTTAAAAGCATATGCCTATAGGTATATACATAAACCTAACAAAAGAGCAGAAAAACTTGTACAATCCAAAGTCCAAAATTTATGTATATAAATGTTTTTGAAAAATAATCACTGCCTCCCTACTTCCCTCTTCTGACAATAGTCTGCAAGCACCGTGTATTGCCGATAAGCTTGTGCTTTATTTGCAGGGAGTAGAAACTAACCTAATGTAACCTAACTTGAAGATTTCAAATGCTTGTCTACATGCACGTAAGCATGGCAAAACTCAACAGTTTAGGCAACTGAAGCACTACACCTGCTTCAATTACAGCTGCCTTCATTACAGCTCTAATTATTTTATCTTCCATATGTTCAACAGTCTTCTGAAGGTCATCATACCTGCTTCAGAATGAAGATATTTAAATGGACTTTGGGTGTGTTGTTGTTCCTACTGCTGTCTATCGGGCGCTGTACCGAAAAATCGACGCTCAATAAGACATCCCAACGGAGGCACCCTCGTTCAGCAGACAGCGGAGAGGAAGGAAAGAAATGCGGTTACACCTTCTTGGTCCCTGAACAAAAGATCACAGGGCCAATTTGTGTGAATACTAACGAACCAGGTACTGGTAACAGAAAAGATGAAGTCACAAGAATGGACATAGAAAACTTGAAGGATGTGCTGTCCAAGCAAAAGCGGGAGATTGACATCTTGCAGTTGGTGGTGGATGTGGATGGAAACATCGTGAATGAAGTAAAGTTACTGAGGAAGGAAAGCCGTAATATGAACTCTCGGGTCACTCAACTCTATATGCAGCTCTTGCATGAGATAATTCGAAAGCGTGATAACTCTCTTGAACTTTCCCAACTGGAAAACAAAGTCCTTAATGTTACAACAGAAATGTTGAAAATGGCAACAAAATACAAGGAGCTTGAAGTAAAATACGCAGCACTGACCGATCTTGTAAATAATCAGTCTGTGATTATCTCCCTCCTGGAAGAGCAGTGCTTGAGAATCTTCTCGCGGCAGGACACCCATGGGTCTCCACCGCTTGTCCAGGTGGTGCCCCAGCACATTCCCAACAGTCAGCCATACACTCCCGTTCTTCTGGGAGGTAACGAGATACAGCGAGACCCGGGTTACCCTAGAGACAGAGATGTAAGACCACCGCCTGATCCAGCTACTTCACCTACAAAGAGTCCTTTCAGAGTACCACCGCTGGCTTTAATTAACGAAGGTGAGTTACCTATCGTTTATCTAACCTGAGATTTCTCCACTTCAGAGGGAAACCGTCCTGATTATAGAACTGGAATGAAAAATTAAAGGTACCTGGTACAGCTAGTCCTTCCTCCCGATTGTGGTTTTAAGCTATAGCTGCAGAAGATTAATTTGTTGAAATAGCTGATACTCAGAAATTAAGTCTGAGGAATTAACGCCTTCGAGTCACAAAGTCTTGGGGCTTGCATTTCCAGCTGGGTTGATATGAAAAATTCATTCAGATGGAATGAAAATTCATTTTTAGCATATGCTTTCTAGTATCTACCACTCTTTGAAGTTTCCTACTAGTTACATGTAACAGTAACTAGAAACAGTGAATGTCAGGAAAGATAATTAATCTTAAGTAGACAATTTTAAGCAGTTGTCCTGTATTGTTACACATAGACATTTGCCAGAAGTTACTCCCTCTTAGAAGAATTTTACTTTTTAAATTCTGAGCTTTTTTAAAATGAGCGTCTAAATCCACCAACACAGTGGTGCAATGACTGGCTGAAATACTCCAGAGATAAGTCTGAAAGGATAATTGAATGAAGGCTGGGTCTAATTAGATGCATTCAACTTTGAAAATTTAAAATGAGTAACTACATTCCCAGCAATCTGATGTCAGTAGGGGATGTCAAGTTAAATTAATACCATAAATAATATGAAAATACATTAAGGGGTTGTATCGCATCTTCATACATTACATTCTTTAGGCCATTACACAAATTCATTTATCACTAGAAACAAAACTAGTGACAGGAAAATTAACTACTACTGAGATGCCCTGAATTCTGCCACAACTCTTACTTTATTAAAACTTTGTAAGAAGTATAAGAAAAAAAAAAAAAGGATTCACAAAAACAAGCTACGTTGTTCTCAGACATCCATACCAGCTCCTGTTCTTGACTTCTGTTAGCATGCATAGCAAAAGGGTTGTTTCTCCTCTCTCCTCCCCCCTTTTGAATTGCCTTTAGTCACAGTTGGAAATTCAGTTTGGTTCCTAAGATGAAGGCAAACATTTATTTGCGACTGTTCCACAACATTACAAACAGCTAGCTGCTGCTGAGATGTAGAGAACAACTATTTTTATTCAGGGTCTGCAGAACGTTCAGTTCAGGCACAATCCCAACTAAAATGCCAGATGTCATGAGAATTTCAGTCACACATCATGACATAAAGGAAACATGTAATATAAAAGCATTAATGTCCGGTCAGATAGAAAAAGCATAATTCTAAAAAAAAAAAAAAAAAAAGTGATTTCCTGCTTCCCAGAAAGCCCAGGCTTCAAAGTTTTCTTTGTTTTTTAATGCTTGTTCTTCTCTCTCATTATACACCTGATGTACTATAAAAATGAAGCGATAGCACTAAATATTTTTCTCTAAACCATCTACCAGTGTTTGCAATAGCCCCTTTACCCCTACTGAGTTTGAACCCATCATTGCAAGGGAACACAATAGGAACCTTAGGAAGCTTATTACAAGATATTTAACTTTTTAACTCAATATTTGTCTTGAGTTTGAAGTTTAATTGCTTCTTGCAGTATCTTGGGGAAAATGAGGGTTGAGAGTCGCTACTGCTGGTAGACCATCAATCATCAAAACCAAATGGCTACACAATGCCTAGTTATTATCACTCTTGTTTAAAATGAAGGTAAGCAGATTTAATGGTGTACAGAAGCAAAATTCCCTATGCCACAGAAAAATGAAATTTCCAGTTAAAAGATCATGACTGTTTATAATGTATTAAGACATCCAAAAAGACCAATAAAAACTAAAGAGTCCCATCTAGAAACAGAACTGTCAAAGACATGTTTATGACAGAATAAGCAAGCAAACAAAAAAAATCAGGAGCTTTTTCCAACTGTATTTGAAGAAGTCATAGTAAACAAATACTTGTACACACAGGAGTTTTACAGAAAGGTCAGTATGTGTTTTAAATGGTTGGTGGGGATCAAAATGAAAAGTATCCAGGGGAACAGAAAAATGATCTTATTTTCTGAAGAGTTTAGTTTACATTAAAATTGCTCTAGAAATTGAGGAAGAACGTTCCTGCGAATTATAGTTGTCACTGTTATCTAAATCCTTGCAGTAAGAACCATCTCCCCCAGATTTTACTGCCACTGTGTAAAAACATAAAAAAACAGCTACAAAAATTCTACACACAAAACCCACAGTACCGCTAATATATCTCAGATAACAATGCAACTTGTTTTTAAGCAGAGGTCCAGTGGTGGTTTTTTTTTTTTTTTTTTTTTTTTTTGTGGGTGGGGGAGGATTTATTATTTACTACTGACTAAAATCCTCCGTATGAAGCTTACACAAGCCTGGTTTCTGTAATCTGTTCAAGATAACACTTGCCATCCTTAAAATAGGATTCAGCCAGTATTTTACTAAGATTTCAACTAAAAGTATTTCATTGCTTTCCCTCTCTACCGTTGAACTTATAATTGAATATGATGCATTATAAATTATATATCTAAAACTTGATTTTAGAAGTAAATTATTTAACAGGTCATCTTCTCAGATTATTTATAATTTACAACTAGTTAAAAACTAAAACCAAAAAGTCAGTTTTTCCCAGCAGATTAGCGTACACAGACTGCTACAGAAGATATCCATAAAGTATCTATTCCTTACACAGGTAATACATTTTCAAACTGAATTTATAAAAGCAACAAGACTTTAAACAGTTACGGCTTTTTTCATCATCCAGAAAGCCTCTACCCACACCAACATCGTGGTCAATCTTTCACTCTAACAAATCTCAGCATTTCCACTGAATAAGAAATGGATCTGTTCTAATACCAGGAATTTAAAATAATTGGATGTAATAAAGTTTACTTTTCAGAAACGATTTAGGACTATACACCAAAAGTTATGGGATTTGTTGGATTTCCTAATACTAAAGGCAGAAGTTTGTCAACTCTACTGCAAAATTAACTTCCAATAAGCCCACAGACATACCTAAGTATCAAAAAACAGATAAATTACATCCTGCGACCTTAATGCCAGCTAAATTTCAAGATCTTGGACTAGTACAGTTTTGTCTGCCTTAAAAGCTACTTAATATCACTCCAAACATCTGCTAGGTTCTCTCATGCAGAAGTATGCCCTCAATATCTCCTCTAGAGGAAATCACATGAAATAATACTTAGCAGATCTACTTGAGCTATTTTCAATGTTTAATTAAAATTATTAAAAACCTACTTCTCTGTTCACACTTCTTCTAATGCAATAATTGCTGGGCAATAATACTTCTAGAATGACCTCCATGTTCAGTTGTACAGATCCCAAATTTACTTTAGGTAATCAAGGACAGGAAATGAGGCTAACTTAGCCCAGGAACCACACTGTACGAACGTTCCAATGTATACAATCTACACAGACATTTTAATTGTGAGCAAGAAAAAAAGCATGAATATATCAAAACTACATTACTTCTTTCCCAAGTTATTATTGCAAGCACTGTAAGAATGACAAAAGCATCAAGTGTTGACAGCACAGTATGCAGCAGTACTTCCAACTATGGCTCGATGTCTGCAGCATGCTTGCCAGCACCGCTGCAACCCAAAGCTGCAAGAAGTCACCTTCATTACACAAACTTTTTGCATGCTAATTAATATGAAATGTTCTATGGATTTCCTGCTAATTACAAACTTATGCACCTAGCAACTACTACCTTAAAATTACTTTTTTTTTAAAGTGATTTTCAATTTGCTTTTGTCATGGAAAATTAATCTGCAGTGAAGGTCACTTCCACTCAACCTCTACTTTTAATTAAAAAATAACCTCAACGACAATCTTTTATGCTTCTTTGCACATTAGTTTCTTCTGTGAATGATGAGGGTTTTCTATGAACTTTCAAGCAGATTTGAGAAACTGAGTCTTAAAAAAAAAAAAAAAACACTAAGGAAAGCAGTAGGCAATTTGTTTTTCAGATTAACTGAATTGGAATTTTCAAATACATTTAAGGCATCCGCCACTTACTAGCCATCAGAATATACCCTGCTTTTCATTACTAAATAACTAATCTCTGAGCAACTCAACTGACATGATACACAGCCAGTTTTCTTAAAAAAAAAAAAAAAAAAAAAAGGCAGATGAAAATACTACCTAAAACTGAAAAACTGAAACACAAACTATACAAAGCAAAGACTTTAAAGATTTTAGAAGTATTTAAGCTGCTGGCTTCTTACTAGATGCTCTTCTGTAAGTAGTATTTGTAAAACCAGTATTCATACGGTCCAAAATAGTGCTTTCAAGCAGCACTGTCAACTACATGTTTCTTTAGAATTATAACCCTGAAAACATGTATGTGGGCCCTGTTAGCTGCTCAAAAGCCCTTTGCCACCACTTGTGAATTTTCTTCTTCAGTATCCATCTACATATTTAAAACATGGACAGAATTTGAAACTTGCACAGACTCCTACCTACCATTAGCAGGCTGCTACGGCAACTAGTTAAGTATATAAAGGTTAAAGAGTAATGCAGCATAAGAACACTCTATCCCTAAATTCCACATCTGTAGGCTCTGGGAGTAAGTATTTCTTACAGAAGCTATCTACCACTGCATGTTCAAGTGTGGGGGGCTCTGTTTTGGTTTGGGTGTTTTGTGTCTGGTTTTCTTGATTTTCAGCTTTGACCAGTTTCAAATGGATGTCCAAAGGCAATGAAATAAAATGTCATTTAACTTCTGTCTAAGTGGTAAAGGAGAAAACAGTTAATAAAAATGATAATTTCTGCAATTCTTCTACATCATGAATCAGAGAACATATCTTTGACACAAACAGATAAAAATCAGGTGCTGATAACTGAAGCATATTATCTGTTTAGCAAAATAATGTTATTAAAGATATATACACATAGGATGTATATATATAGAGAAACTTTTTATACTGTTTTTCATGGTAGTTTTACCTTCATTGAATTATCAACTTTCCATTGTTTCTGTCTTTCACTAAAATATCAAGTATCCTCAAACAATGTGCACACCATAGCCAAGCTTGAATGCTTACTGTACTTTTCAAAAAGGTCCATTCAAAGACTGCCAACAAGCCAAAGAAGCTGGGTATTCCAACAGCGGGATTTATATGATCAAGCCTGAAAACAGTAATGAACCGATGCAGCTATGGTGTGAGAACAGCTTGGACCCTGGAGGATGGGCCGTTATTCAGAAGAGGACAGATGGATCTGTCAACTTTTTCAGGAACTGGGACAGTTACAAGGTAAACTCAAATTCTGAAAATCAGCAGCTTCATTTTGGTGTGACAGTGACTACATGATCTACTACTATCAAGAAGGTGCTAACATTTCCAATGCAATTCTTCATTCCAAATGTTTCTACTGAATGATATACTGAAGTGTTGGAAATAGCTAGTTGTTTAAGTTAGAAAAGAAATTAGTCGTCCAGAAGGGTCATTCCTCAGAGAGGGATATATTTCAGTAGGAACATTCCCTTTCACTGAAAGCATTACTTAACTTTGTATTGACTGACTTACAGTCTCAGCCTGCATTTGTAACGCACAACAACAATGGTTGAGAGACGTGCTATCCTAGACAGTGACTGGGAAGTTATTTATTACAAGGACCTAACTAAACACATGCTTTCTATTAACACACAGAGAACTACAATAAATACTGAAAAAGCTTAACCGTCTCCCCTATGAGTAAGCAATTTCAGCCAGTTGAATTATTCATTTAGGCACACTAATAGATTTGTGGAATCACGGCCTCAACCTGAAACTATTCCTAGCAATTTAAACTATAAGAGTTTTAAACTAAAAGAGGGTATATTTAGATCAGATATAAGGCTGGTGAGGCCCTGGCCCAGGCTGCCCACAGGAGCTGTGGCTGCCCCATCCCTGGCAGTGCCTAAGGCCGGGTTGGATGGGGCTGGGGGCAGCCTGGGCTGGTGGGAGGGATCCCTGCCCATAGCAGGGGGTGGAATTGGGTGGGCTTGAAGGTCCCTTCCAACCCAAACCATGCTGTGATTAACGGAATTGACCTACACCTTTAAGATTACATTAGATAACTCCTGAATGTGTAAGGGCTGGTATGAGGGAAACACACGTTACCATGATATTATGCACTAACAAGCATAATACCTGGGACAAAAAAACAGATGTTGCTTTGGAGTAACTACATGCTAGACAGGAAATATGAACATCTTTTTATAATACTGTCCAAACTTCATTCATATGGGATAGAGTTTTCCCTGAGACACTGTGCTCACTTTAAATTGAGCTACAATTCTCATGTGTTAATATTGAAGAGAGAACTAAGCCATGTTTAACTCAATTAATATTCTGAAGATACCATATATGCAAAGAAAATGGCAAGATTACTGTGAGGATTTTCATTTACTGCACTGCATTTGTAGAATTTTTATCATTCAAATCTTAATTATTCCTCTGTAACATTTATTCAATGTCCTTACTTCTTAGAATAGTTTTGAGTGTCGTCCCCACCCCAACATGCCATAGGGTAGTTATGGTATCTCTTATGAAGTAACTGTAAACACTTTGAACATAATACAATGAAAGTTTATTAAGTCTGTAACTGGTGTGTAATAGTAGCTCAACCTTGACTAAACTTGCTCCCAGGTGACTTCTCACTTAAGCACCAGGTCCAATCTTTCCTTAAACACCCCCAGGAACAGTGACTCCCACCTCCCTGGGCAACCCATTCCAACGCCTGACTGCTCTTTCTGAGAAGAAATTTCTCCTAATTTCCAACCTGAACCTCCCCTGGTGCAACTTGAGTCTATCCCCTCTAGTCCTATCACTAGTTACCTGTGAGAAGAGGCTGATCCCCAGCTCCCCACACCGTCCTTTCAGGCAGTTGCAGAGAGCAATAAGGTCTCCTCTGAGCCTCCTCTTCCCCTGACCAAACACCCCCAGTTCCCTCAGCTGCCCCTCATAGGACTTGTGTTCCAGGCCCTTCACCAGCTTCATAGGCCTTCTCTGGACATGCTCCAGGGCCTCCATGTCCTTCTTATAGTGAGGGGCCAAAGCTGAACACGGCATTTGAGGTGCAGCCTCACCAAAGCAGAGTACAGTGGGACGACCACCTCCCTGGCCATGCTGGCTACACTATTCCTGATACAAGCCAGGACACTGGTGGCCTTGTTAGTCACCTGGGCAGCTTATGTTCAGGTGAGCATTGACCAACACCCCCAGATCCTTTCCCTCTGCACAGTTTTCCATCTACTCTACCCCAAATCTGTAGGAGACAGGCAACGCTTTCATTTTAGCCAGTGGTATGATCCTACATCACCTTAAGCAGCTTGTAGAACTGCAGCTTTAGGTAGGGGCCTAGAACATTTCTTTACTGGAGAGAGACTTCCCCAGGAAGTGATTCCAAGTGGCATATCCTATATAATTAGTGACCTGCAAAAGAAGATAGGAAGCCACCAGAACCTAGGAAGCCTAACAGGTAGCTATGACTGGGGAATGTACCTACCTTCACTACAACTCCAAACATTAACACCACTGGTTTGCTCAGGGATAAAAGACAACAGGCATGAAGTATCACTTCACAGATACCAAACTGGTAATCTGTGACTTCAAAGGAAAATTGTCTTTAGTTTTCATTTCTAGTAAGCCTAACAGAGAGTACAGATGAATTATGTGATAAAATTGACACTAAAAAACAATCCTAGTAACAAAAATTTTGTTACCTGAAAAATTGAAATTGTTGATCCAAAATCACCTTTTCCAACCTAGAAACATACCTCATTAAAATTTGTTGCTCATACATTTTTATAAACCTCTTAACTTAGCCAAAAATAAGTTTTTTCAGCTCCTGTTCTCTCACCCTTTATCTTGAGAAAAGAAAATCAGAGAAAACAGACTATCTTGCTACCTTTGCTGATTCTGGTACTACCTCATATTACTGTGGCAGTCCAACTGAATCAGTGGCTAAAGACAGCAAAACAAAGCATTTAAATGTATGTGTCCAGCAGTCATTCCGAAGCTTAAATGGTTACAGTACCTCAGTTCCATTGGTTTATACTACTCCTGCTGAAAAAAAAAAAAATGATGACCAAGATAAACTAAACAAATATCACCTTCTGATCTTCTGTACAGAAAGGATTTGGCAACATTGATGGAGAATACTGGCTGGGACTAGAAAACATTTACATGCTTACCAATCAGGATAACTACAGACTACTGATTGAATTAGAGGACTGGAGCAATAAGAAAGTCTATGCAGAATACAGCAGTTTCCGCTTGGAGCCTGAAAATGAGTTCTACAGGCTACGCTTAGGAACATACCAAGGAAACGCAGGGGATTCCATGATATGGCACAATGGAAAGCAGTTTACAACACTGGACAGAGACAGGGATATGTATTCAGGTAAGGAAACTGGTATGTACTTGAAAAACAAATACCGTAATCCCATTAGTGATATCACCTTTAAAGAAGGAATTAATACAGATAAAGTACTCAAATTCTGACAGAGCAATTCTACTAAAAGATGCTTCAAATAGGCAGAGACAACAAATTGCATTGACAGGGTCCACTCAAGCCACTGCACGGTTCAGAAATTAAAATTCTATTATCTTCACTGCAGACACACTTGAGCAAGCTTTACAGTTAGCTCAACGACAACCCCGTCATTTACCTGTGATTCTTTGCAGTCAGAGTACCTTCCCAGGTCACCTCTCAGTGAGTAGCGAGGGGGCCACCGAACAATAACCCCCATGAACAAAAGCTTCTGAACAGCACAGAAAGACCTGCGTCTGGGTATAGGCTTAGTCACGTACCAATACACGAGAAATGGGCAGCTGACTTCATTTCATTCGCCTTACTGAAGAACAGTTCTTTTTGGTTCTTTTCTACTCTCCCTACCTTACCCTTAAAGCCTTAGTGGTAAAAGAAAAGTTGCAGAGTGTAGTAATTCATCTGTACTGAATAATTATTCTTTGCTTTTTCCTCAACTGTCAATAACTATAAAGCTAGACAAACATTGCAAGCCCTTAAAGAAGCCTCTAAGAGTAAATGCACCAGTTACAAGCAGCTTTGTGGAACTGTGGACCTGAGTGCTCCTTGGGACTGCATCAAGTCACATTACTTCCACTGAAGTATTTCTAAACAGCACATAACCCGAGTGCTTTAAATGCTAGCTCACAGAGAAGCACTACTGGTGTTCTGAAGAGAGTTGGTCTCCTTAGTTTTCAGCTGCCTTGTTAAGTACTGCGTTAATAATCTTCCCTCCAAGCAACAGGCATTACAACAGAACACATAATTTAGGTAGAAGCAACAACTGACAGGACCACAACACGAAGTCCCAGAAAGTCCCCGCTAAGAATAAGTAAGAACATGAAAGCATTTTCTGATCTTTATCATTTCTCCTCTTTAAACGCCGAGGTTTACTGATTTCTCTGTTCCACAGGAAACTGTGCTCATTTCCACAAAGGCGGCTGGTGGTACAACGCGTGTGCACATTCAAATCTCAATGGCGTCTGGTACAGAGGCGGCCACTACAGGAGCAAGTATCAGGATGGGATATTTTGGGCTGAGTATCGGGGAGGTTCCTACTCCTTGAAAGCAGTTCAGATGATGATCAGACCTATAGACTGAGGAGGAAAATCCTACAGTGCTCAAGCAATCAAGTATAAACTTCTCAGCACTTGAGTTCCAGAAAAATAAAATATTACTTTTAAATCATTATTTTGCACAATCTGCCCCTGCAAAATGCAGGCCTATGATTTTCCTGTCTGTTTCCCAAGTTGTGTTCCCCATCCCACCTCCCCTTTTTTTTCCCCCCACAGAAACCTTTTCTACTGTAAATGACAGTGTTTTTTAAACATACATTCACAAAAGCAAATGTTCACATTTGCAAAGCGTATTTATCTTTTTCTCAAGTCCAACATATTTTATGCAAACAGTCATTAAGGCTGGTAAAAAAAAATCCAGAAAAAAATGACAAGATACAAGCTTTTTCAGTTAAAAAGCTTATGCTTTTTCAGGTCAGCTCAACCCTTAAATGTAAATATGTGAAATGTCATTGTCTTACTTTAATGTGAAAATTGATTAGTTATTTAACAATTTATTTAA
Source organism: Heteronetta atricapilla (assembly GCA_011075105.1). Lineage (NCBI taxonomy): Eukaryota > Metazoa > Chordata > Aves > Anseriformes > Anatidae > Heteronetta > Heteronetta atricapilla. Next base: position 11,411,420 of record CM021738.1, read on the forward strand.
AAACGTTGGTATTACTTTCAATGAAAATCTGACTTCACATTACTGTTTAAGATTTACTCCAAGAAGCTACCCAAAAAAATGAAGACATTCTAGCTTTCCAGCTGAGAGGGATTTTTCAACCAATAATTATTTCAAAATGAAGTAGTTAATTAAACGTAAAATATAAAAATTCTTAATGGTGTAGAGAATTCCTTAAGACCTGCATATCCTGTCTTCTGTAGAACGTCTACACAAAGCGTTCCTCATGTAAGAAATGAATTGTATGAAGCGGTTGATAAAGTCAAAACAACCAATTTGATTAATATTTTTTTTTTTTTAACTTTCTCCTTTCATATTCAAACATCCTACTTAAACACAGATATCTCTTGATATCTTGATAACTTAGATGGCAAAATGAAAAGTCCTGATAATAAAATCATGGCTTAACACTTGAAGACCCCTCTCCTGCTCCAGTTAGGAGTGATGAGGTCTGAACAGATGTCCACATGCAGTAGTTTACAGGACCACATCTCTGCATATTAACAAAGTTTTCCTCCAACACAGCTTTCTGCTGACATAGATTAGGAATTAGCTCTGAGCATATTCTCCCTGCCACCCCTAAACTTGGACTGCTCTTACAACATATTTCCCTTCCCCTCTGTAGGTACTACTATGATATTCTCTATAATATTTTTTTTTTTGCCTTCTGGATATCTATTTCCACTGGGATTAATATGTAATTTTCCCAACATGTAAGAAATGCCATAAAAGATATTTCCAAAATCTGAAACAAAATGTTCACTTTAGGTACTAGAGTCTATACACTAAGAAGGAAGTTTTTAGTCTCAAAAAGATTTAATAACTGTAATTAGCTATACAGTTTATCTAATTTAATCTGATACCACACAAAATTAATATGATGTTCTGAAATGTAATCAATGCATTTGTTTGACACTTCGTATGTTCCTTCAGGATCTTAAAGAACTTTGTCCTTGTTTTACCTAGGAAAATCTAATAGAAGAATCTAATATTGTCGTTATGCTTTAATTAATACCTAATATTGTTGCTTGAATTGATACCAACAGCTATGAAAAACATCATTTGCAATTCAAAGGAGAGAAAATAACATTTTGTTCTCAAAACACATTCTTTAGATAAAGCTTCACAGATCATTATATGGCTGCAAGGGTTGTAGTTAGACTTTTGGCCAAAGATAATGAGTTTCAACAATTTTTAAATTATGGTTGGGGAAGGGGAAAAAAAAGACGATCAGTCCCATCATATTTCATTCCCAAACTGCAAGAATTTTAACTGACACAAACGTTTAAGATTACAATTCTGATATTGGTCTTCACATAAGGAGTACGTTTGTTACAAATGTTGTACAGTGTTCTGTAAAATTCTTTTTAATCGCAAATGCTTGAAATTCAGACCATCTGTAGTCTCTTCTTTTTTCTATGATAGCTCATTAGAAAAGCAGGTCAGGTAAATCTAAAAACTGAAAACGCCCTTTGAAATGAAATGGTCTTTAATGAACACTTTTGTCAGCTCCAGTTGCTTCAACCTACAGATTGGGTCTCCTTGGAAGAGATCTTTACCACAAGAACCTATTGCCTGCTACAAAAATACTATTTGTTTATTTAGAACAGTCAGTGAAAGGTGTATTTTGCAGCACCCCTCCCCCCCCAAGTGAAATTAGCTGGCAATCTCCCTTTAAATTGAATCTTATATATTAGAAGCCTGAAATAGTCTCCCTTGATTTAAAGCTACAGAATGAAGTTAACTAAACATTACTATAAACATACCTAGAAAATTCTGACTGCACAAATGCTGTGCTCTCAGAGGAAAGAATTCACGTTAAGTTGCCAGTTTGCGATTATGAGAAGGGAGAGTGTGACACCTCTTCCTCAGGTTGGTTCATACTGCATAATACTTTACTACTTTCAGATACCTGGAATTCTATCCATTCTTAATGTTTGGCTTGAATCTTCTAAAGCAGGGTAAGCAACTCAAAAAACTTCATGCTTTATTTCACATTTTTCTGAAAAGTTTTTCAGAAGAGGCTGTAGCATCCCTCAAGTTTCTTGCACTGGACATTCAGAAGCCATCTGTCCCTGCGGGACAGAGCTTTCACCGTTCTTGTACTCTCGGTCCAAATATAACCGAACAGACCTTGAAAAAGTTTAACCTGTACTAAAGCCTGAAACAGTTTGCAGAATATCTCAGAAGTCTATTTGCAAGCATGATCACTGAAGCAGCTGAATGTTCAGCAGATGGATACTTTAATAACCTACCTACCTGTTTTTTTCCATTTCTGGATATAGTTCCTGAAAGACAGCTGTAAGGAAATATTTCACAGGGTAGTACTGCTTAGTTAAATAAAAATCTTACTTCAAGAGACGGCTCAATTGTTTCATTGTGCAACCTCAGGTATGTCAGAATTTCACCATAAGACTCCTTTTGAGAAAGTGTTTTTGTTCTGAGGCAAAACACAACATCTTCCATGCAGTTCCCATTTGTTTGGCTACTTTAGTGGGCCAGGTGATGCAACAGTGATGACCTACCCCAGAGCAGGTAATGACTTCATGCTGCACGCTTTTATTGCCATCGCACACCTAACATCGCTCTCCCATTTAAGTCAGCGAGCCCACACTGATGTGCTGCTCTTTGCTTGCACTTCTAGAACTTGGAAATCAAGACACTTTTCTCATTGCTGCAAGGAACTGAATTTTTTATATAATTTCTTTCCCCCCCCCCAGTTAAGTGTAGAGGAACATCTTTACCTTGTCCACAGCAAGCAAGCTGTGTTAAGTATTAAGAAAACAATCAGTACTTCTGTGGCTCAAAAAAGCACTTTCATTACAAAGACCACACAAGAACACATTTAAGCTTTACACTACGATGCTAAGACAGTTAAAAAAAAAGCTCCGCATAAACATTTGGTGCCATGGCAAGTCTAGCGAGCTCTGAAAGGTAAAACACTCATCCCGGGATTCTCAGCTGAGATCCCTTAATGTGCTCCCTTTCCCCATGACCTTCCGAACAGTGTCCTTCTTGACCTGGGCCAGCACTACTCTGGCGGGGGTTTGCAATGACAAATGCTCCTCTGCGGAAGACTTGATTCTCTGTACTAAAAAGCAGTTTAAGGGAGAACAGCAACTTCGGGATCTCTGCGTCACCCCTGAAGGGATCCCTGCCCCAACCCTTCTTTCTCTGGGAAAGGAAACGGACCTTGTGGTTAGCCCCCTCCCCAGCACACGCCACACTCGCAATTTCAAACAGCAGAGTTGGACTTCCATAAGCATTTTAAACAAGGAGCAGCAATAGCCTTGTATATGATTCTGATACCTTAAGTAACAGCAGAAAACCCCATCCTTTCGGGAATTAAAACTAACAGCTGTAAGCTTAAAAACGTAAGCAAGCAAGCTGGGTTACTTCTGTTCCATGTGACACTTAGGTTAATGGAAATGCCTCAGGAACAGAATTTCAGAAGTATACTTCTGCAAATCTACTCATGTCTTACTGGAGATTAAAGCTCTGATCAAATGAGAAAACTTGGACTCAATGGCCAGCCTTCCAAGATAGATCCATGTTTATCATGCTTGTAGTTGCAAAGCAATTCTGTTCTTTTTGCCACATATTTAAATCTTACAAAATTAATTTGAGAGGGAGTGCATCACTAGGCGTTTCCTATTTCTCTGGAGAATACAAGAAAAAGGCTTGAGGAACACTCTATGTCTTTAGTGAGAATTCACGCTATATGAAACCAGGCCACAAAACGTTCTTTAACTACAGCTGGTCACAGCAAAAAGCATTAACCCCCTTCTTCTTTCTAAGCAGAAAAATACGTATTTGACTTCCATAAATTATCAAGTCAAGCCTAAAGCTTGCTCTAAACCAAAAGTTGCACAGGAGTTTTCCCACATATAAAGAGGAAAACATCTGTAACAGTACAAAACTTAAACCATTGCTTTCCAACACTGTCTTCTTTTAATTATATACTTGCAGGTATTAAGGCAGCATTTTAAAAATGCCAGACACCAAATACACCCAAACTTAAAGATTTCTCTGTATAGAAGTAAGTTGCAGAAGACCATAATGGCAAGGGACAGAGTATCATGAGACTTGGAAAAATCTGAGAGCGGGTTGGCTTGAGACTTTCTAATTGGCAAGGAAGCAATTTGAGCCTGGCTTCACATTTCATAAATCACAGCATATAGGTAAAAAGCTTCTGGACAACTAGAAACTCCATTTCAGAAGCATACAGAGTCTGCATGTCCTACACATATTCACATGGAAGGGCAAGTCACAAAATGGTACATTTAATCACATCACACTCTGGTTGGTTCTTTGCCCTTTTTAATTCAAGCCTAGTTCAAATAGCTATGTCAACAGCTGGGGTAGTATGTGATCTTGTGCCACACTGGCACTTCTCACACTTGCACTTCAGACAAAATGGGCTCACGTTGAGTCTTTCAGAGCTCCATTTTAGGCATGAACAATTACCAACACCTGAATACTCGAAAACACAGGAAATTAACAGGTGCTAAGATGTTGGAACTGGTGGATTTTTCTGGGAGGGATGTAACATGGAAGTGAAAAATGAGGACAGAATGACAAACTTAATAGGACAGCTTGTCCTTAAAATTGTTATTGGGTCTCTAGAGCAAAGTAGTTTTTTTTCTAGTACAAAGTACATAAAATTCCTGCAACTTCGCAAAAACTGAGTATATGCATTTTAGAGGTATTTCAGATACTAACACCAAATTATGGTAATGTTTATTGCATCAAGCTACCAAGCAAATGAAGCAGTATTGTGATGAGCTATTGATCACAGCTTTAAAAGTCTATGAAGTTTTTATTTATTTAATCTCAAAAAAAGAAATAATAGCCCAACTGAGTAAAAGAAGTATCAGTCATGAACAAAGAGATTATACTTTAATGAACTTCAGTGACCACAGGAGGTCACCTTGAATTTAGGTGCAATAACACCTGATATCTACAAAAACATCAGCTTTTTCTCCCCCTGGAAAAAGGAAAAAATGTGTGAACTTTTCCTTAATTATGACACCTTATGATACCGAAGAAAAGCTACATTGTAAGAGGACACATCACTTTAAACCAAGTAAAACAGATACTGAGTAACACTAAAACCAATCAATAAATTTATTTATTTATATAGCTTTCAAGATACAAAGGAGTATCATTGACCCATCATTATTTCATAAATATGAGTCAGTACTATCAACCCATTTTCATTTGTCAGTTTAATATAATTAAATGCAACAACAGTTGCAGATTTTAGCATGTTCCAAACCCAAAGATCTACATTTATTTATCTCAGAGGCTGGTGATTTATCGCTGCTCATAAATTAAAACCCTGAATTACTGTAACACTCAAATATTTTGCTCTTGAAGAGTGCTAGCAAGCCTAACAATTTAAGTAGTTCTCCAGAAGTCAATTGGTATATCTATAGAGCATATGGGAAAATAGTTTCCTAGAAAACTGATACTATATTTAAAACCTGAAGTGTTTGTGAGGTTTAAAAGAAGTTTTTTCTGAAGCTAGTGAAGTTACTATAAGGTTCTATATTCTTTACTAAAGTATCAAAATAGTTTCATGCATGCTTAAAAGATAGCATTTAGTTTCTGTAATCACCAGAGAAGCATGTTTTCCATTAGTGTTTCTTCAGCTTACCTAAATAGGGAATACATGGAGTCATCTTCAAGCTGCTGATATAGTCTCTAAGCCTTTTGTAATTATCTTCTTTACTCATAACATATTCCAATTTTTCAAAGGTGGCTTTATCCTTCCGACTCAGTAACTAAAAAAAAAAAAAAGGCAAAACCAAATGAGATTAATTTTGATTGCTATGGTTTCTCTTTTGCCCTTAAATGCATAGATTTGTTTCCCCAATTTTTTTGTTGTTAAATATGACTGCTTCAAGATTACAGCATTTACTCTTTAACGATGAGTACCTGGAGGATTAACAGAGAAAAGTAGCTATTTTGGCAGCAAATTTAGATAAGCGTTCTAGAGAATTAGTCAAATATAAACTCTGGTGTCGCGCAGGATCTTTCTGAAATAATACAAGTTTTCCAAAGACTAATCTAGCCAAAACACAGCACAAGTTCACATGCTGCCCACTTCTGTAGTATTTTAAAGTAGTAATTTCTTCACTGTAACGATCCATAAATTGTTTTCTCATTAGATGTACTGAGTTTTATACCAATCCAGTTCCACAAAAACCCAAATTCTAAAACGTGTTCTTATTCAATTGAAAACTCTCAACAAGTTAGTTTTCCATAGAACAAAACAGTATCATTAAGATTTGAAAAATATCTTTTATTAAACGACAATTAAGAGTAAAGATTTGATCCATTTTTCTCTACAAGAGGAATGATGGACTTGAATGCAGGCTGCACTTATTGTTCTGCTAACTAGCAATTTTACTGGATCTTATTACTAATGGGGCCATCACTTAGAATAGAAAAGCAAACCCTGGATCTTCAGTGTCCACTCTCTCCCACCCCAACACCTTCCTCTGACGGTATTAACAGAAACTAAGCGCTATTTACAAGATTGAGAAAATAAATATTTTTTGAAATATCTAACTGCACTACTGTGCAGTTGAAATAAAGCCATCAGAGACTTTATTTCAGCTTAAAGCCAAAGTTTAAAGAACGGCATAAGGTGTTTACACTGAACATTTTGGGAGAAGATTCAGTGCTTGAGTCTCCCCCTGACACTTCTCCAACGAGATCCTCAGCAGTGCAAAATCACAAGGTGCAGATCACTTTTTATTCCCTTTTCTCTTTCAAAAGAAGATCAACTTATATGAAACATGATCCAAGTGGAAAAGCCCCTTTTCTAAAGCTGTAATTTCACTATTGAAATAACATTTTTTCTACCTACATTTCCCATATCTTAGTCTTCATTAGGATAAGCCACATGAACAAATTGAACACAGGCTTTCAGAAGCAAGTCCCTTTTCAAGAGTGAATTGTTTTCTAACATGTGCTGGTCTGCACTTCAACAATTAATGGAACATTGTTAGCTTTGCTTCCAATATTCTGATGAGCAACCACTCATGTTCATTTGCAGGACAAAAGAACAACAGTAGACAGGCGTAACTTCTTTCCAGCCACCAGAACGTAACATTTATCGTTTGAAGTTTATCTCCTCAAAGATGGCTGCAGTTTAATTAGCCTAAATGAGTCTTCCTTTAACAATATTCTAAAACATTTTGTCTCCACTGCATATCTAGAAGGCTTTCTGTTGTTGTGTTTTTGTTTTTTGGTTTTTTTTTTGTTTTTTTGTTTTTGGATTGGAAGGTATGGCAAGACTAACAGGAATAGTAATAGCCTAAATTCAGACTTGAATGAAATTAATTGGATTTTCCTCAAAACGCACTGAATTGCATGGTCTTATTGAAGTTGAATATATCATTTCAGGCTCTTTGAATAACCTCTAAACAAGTAAAGCCTGTGTGAGTTTCCCTTCTACTTATGGTGCAATTCACAGCCTGTGTCCAGTTCCTGCATTAGTATACAGAGAGCCTGACAAAAAAAAGGTGTTATTCTGAGGAAAAGTAAGGACCTAATTATTATTTCTTCAGTTTTGGAACTGCTTCTTTTTCTAAATAACATTTCCACTGTCTCTCTTAATATCTTAGGCTCCAAGGATGCAAAGAACAGTTAAGAGATGTACGTAGGCAGAAACAACAAAAGCCAAGGCTGGCAGCTTATAGTAGAAGAGTTCAGAGAGTTCCAGACGGCTCCTTGCTTTACAGCATGCCAGCACTGGAAACAACTTTTGAAATGGAAGAAAGGAGAGCTGAGGTTTCAGGGTGCTGGCAGAGCGGCACAGGATTCACCTCATCTAATTTCAACCGTCTAACGATTATTTGCTTATATTGCTTAAGTCCAAGTTAGTCACCTAGCTTCTTATACATTAAATAGAGAGAAGCACGTTCCTGGAAAAGTTCATGATTCAACTTTTGAATAGGGTAAATCATATATTAGAAGCATTTATTACTCTCTAGAGTTCACTGGGGGGGCAGGCAATGGATGAGACAAGTAAATTTCAGACATATTCAGACACACTGTCAGATGACATGATTTTTATTTTTTTAAACTTTTAAGAAGAGGAAGATTAGATTACCAAGCAAATATTTAATGGCTCCTTTCAACTCCAGAGTCCAACCACATAAGGTGACTTTTTGAGGGAGCAAGTACACTTGCAGCTATTTTCCTGACTATAAAAGTTAGGTCAATTGCAAATTGCTACAGATTAGCTCAGAAAGGGGCAAGAAACACTCCCTTGTTGAATGTTTTGGAACACTGTTGTGAAACTTAATCAAGCAATAGTAATGTCTTGATTAGTGTGTCTTTTTACATGTATTTGCTTGTTTTTACTATACAGAAAGCAAAACGCTTAGAATTACTTCAAGAATTTATAAGCTGAACTTCCAAGAGAAAGACGTCTAAACCAGTTTGAAGTACACATTGCTAGGAGCTATCCTGCAACTTCAATTTGCAGAGACTTATAAAAGATGATGAAAAACATAATTAGCTTGGGACCATAGAGTTTAAAAACACCTGCAGAAACATGGAAGAGGTTACCTGGCATTTCAGAAGTTGGAAGAAGGGCAACGTTTAAAAACTGATACATATGCCAGTGGCATAACAACAGTATTCCTAAGAATTGCAAACGACTGCTTCTAGTTGACAAAGTAGGAAAGAAACTGGGAAATCCTTGTTCTGAATGGCATAATCATGGTAGCAACTAGTATGGTTATGTTAATACATAGGTATAGTAGGTACTCTTTTTGAGTCATGCACAAAAAGCAATTTGGCATCACAGTTACATAAAGCTGTTGAGACAACACAATGACAAAAATGGAAAAACAGAAGTCAGCCTTGAGAACACTTTGAATTGTTAACTTCATAAAAATTTTCTTAGAGACATTTTGGTGTTTTGAAACAAGAAGTCTTACTTAATTGCATACTTGCAAAATGTGCACAGAATTCTAGGTGAGTATCTTGGCAGGAGTGATTTAATCACTTTTGTTAACACTTATCAGCTGAGCAACACTATCATTCAGTTTTTCCTGCTTTGGATAGGGAAGGAAACAGAATGAAAACACTTTATAATATACAAGGATGTGTAGACGTATGTAGAGAAAGTTTTTTATTCTTTTTAGCGGTCTATTTGTATAGATACCTTGCTCGGGAATATTTCAGTCACCTGATAATTTCCATCACACTTGAAAATGTCACAGTTCATCTGATTTTACAAGCTGGATAACTACACATTGTGTAACTGAATCAAGCAGTTTTCTCAACTTGAAGATATAAATGAGCAAAAGTTGTTTCTAATGTCCTACTCATGAAGAACGCAACTGCAAAATATTGATTCTAGTTAACTGAGAAAACACGTCAAAACGTTTCCCAAGAAAGCGATTCTTTCTTAACTGTACAAATCTAAAATTATGCAGTTGCTATAACTATGAAAATAATTCTGAAAACTCCGATGAAGATTGCTAGACTTAGTTATCAGTAAAAGAAACTAAAAATCTCTTTATGGAAACTGAATCAAGAGTTTCTGAACATCTGTTCTCCATAGCAAAAGAATTCCAACAGCATAAACCCCTAAATGATTAAAATATGACCCACTCTGGCATTCATAATTTTCCAGCAACTAAATACAAAATAGCTTCTGGCCAAATTAAAAGCCTCTGCATTTAGCAGAATCTGTAGGGAGCTATTTTTCAAAAGGAAAATATTTCTACGCCAGAATGGAAAAAAACTCAACAGGAAACCATAGACTTAAGATGCGGTAGAAACATTATGTACACAGTGCAAGAAGATTAGAAATATCTGTAATAATTATTGAAATCTAGAAAATAAGCTACACAATGTTGGATTTTTCTAAGAATAAATTAAAATCTCTCCAATGTCCTGCCACTCACTTACCGCCCATGTTTTAGTCAGCCTGAAGATCGGAGCACTCTGTAGGCCCGACACAACTGCCATAAGAGCATGTAGATTATTCAGCTCATACAGTTTCTGAGGACAAAAATGAATACAAAAACAAACATTCTGAGTGCTGTCAACTGTTAATACAGAATAAATAACAACAGAATAAATACAGAATAAATACAGCATAAATAACAACAAGTGAAGAAGTCTTGCATGTTCTACAACGAACATTTTATTACAGTGAGATGCTGTGCAGCCATACCACTTTTATGGCACCTTCTAATTTTTCATTGTTGCTTCTGGACTGTTCTGGATTACATTACACTAGCCGTTTCATTGTCCAGCGAGAGATGTTCCACAAATATATATATGTAGACATTTTGGGACATATACCAGAAATGCCGGAAATTTTCAAACCTGACAAATTCCTTTCTTTGAAAATTCATCAGAATTTTCAAACTTAGCATGCCAAGAAGAATAACACGGTTGCGGATGATGTAATTATGATAGTATTCAATATTGTAAATACATTTTGCACCACATGCTTATGGAGCTACCGAGGCTGCATCAAAACACCGAGAAAAGTTGATGCAGGATGAAGTCAAGCAGGATACATTTGAAAAGCCATGTACCTAGGGTACTTCTCGCACTGAAGGGCAATTTTTGGGGGGTCTGAAAACTAAAACTAATTTATGATATAAGATTATGTGGAATCCTTGCTTCTCAAAACATGGCTGACAAAGTCTTTTTTCCTCCTTGAAACTTAGCTTATCCAAGATGTCCTCATTAGGAGGCCATTCATGAGATAACAAAAAAGTAAGGCAGATTTAGCTAGGTTCTGAATAAATGCTGAATATCAGACTTATTTTTTATTTTAAGGGAGGCTAGAAGCAAAACTACAGGGATGGTTTTCCAGCTAACCGTTTGGGAGCAGGTCAAATGATTCTCTCTCCTCTTTAAAGGCTGATGCTTCTCTGGTACTGTGTTAAGGAATGAGGTCCTCATAGGTATTTCTCACAGTGCCATGCTTAATGCTATTGGGTCGCTGTAGTAGGAATTTGAGTCTGGGTGCCTGGAACTCCATGGTTCTGGTATGTCTACTGACTAGCAGAGTCTTTCCACACCCACTGAATAAGCATCTCTCTCACCTAATTCCCTCTTTGGTGAATTCTTTAGTATGTCTGTGTAAAAAGCAACCTTTCATGGGCTGGAGTGGGAGAATGGAGGCGGGTCACCAAAGGCGTTCCCCAGGGCTCATGTTTGGGGCCAGTTTTGTTTAACATTATCAGTGATGTGGATAAAGGGGATCATGTGGATCCATCTTCAGCAACTTTGCAGATGATACCAAGTTAGACAGGAGTGTTGATCTGCCTGAGGGTAGGAAGGCTTTGCAGGGGGATAAGACATCTCAATAGGCTGCATCCGATTTTATGGCATTCAGCAAGGCTAAGTGTCAGATCCTGCATGTGGGTCATAACAACCCCATGCAACAGTATAGGCTTGGGGAAGAGGTCTGGAAAGGTGCATGGCAGAAAAGGAGCTGGGCATGCAGGGCGAAAGCAGGCTGAACATGAGCCAGGACCGTACCCAGGTGGCCAAGAAGGCCAACAGCAGCCTGCTGTGTGTCAGAAATGGCATGGCCAGCAGGACCAGGACCACAGTGCTGGTGAGACTGCACCTCAAATATTGTACTCAGTTTTGGGCCCCTTTCTACAAGGAGGACATTGAGTTGCTCAAGCATATCGAGAGAATAGCAATAAGGCTGGCAGAGAGTAGAAAACGAGGCACGTGAGGAGTGGCTGAGGAAACCAGGGCTGTTTATGCCAGAGAAGGGGAGACTGAGGCGAGAGTCCATCGCTCTCTGCAACTCCCTGACAGGAGGCTGCAGCATGGAGGGGTTTGGTCTCTTTTCTCAGGTGACAAGCAATGCGACATGAGGAAAAGGCCTCAAGTTGTGCCAGGGAAGCTTAGATTAGGCATTAGCAAAAAATTCTTCATGGGAAGGGTGGTCAAGCACTGGAGTGTGGGAGTCCCTATCCCTGGAGGTATTTAAGAGATGTGAAGATGTGGCACTGAGGGACATGGGTTTGTGACAGCTCTCAGTAGGTCAGGTTGACGGTTGGACTTGGTGATCTCGAAGGTCCTTTTCCAACCTAGATGGTTCTCTATACCATAGACCTATCCCTTCCAAACAGTATTGCTAGTCTTTGTCCAACCACTCACACAAGCATCTATTTTTCTCTCCCACTTGCCCAAAAATAAGATAAAGTTGGTGTCCTGAAGGATGCAAAACAGTAACATGGCTGATTAAAAATAAAAAGCCTTTTATAGCTGCTGCCAGCATTGAAACAGAAGTCATAACCAATCAAGATAGTCTGGAAACTTCAGGGGAATGCAATTAAATCCAATTAGTTCATGCATAAAACAATATAGTATGAGATGCCATTAAAGGACTGCTAGCTATATAATTGATAGTCAGCACAAAAAGTTCAGTCTAGGGGATTTACAGCTTCTCTGAAAAGTTAATTAGTGCTTTGATAATAGCCTTGGCGTAAACAGAAAATGGCACTAACTGCAGTAACTCAAAGCTAGCAGCCATATGTAAGCAAAGCCAAGATAATAGATACAGTAAATAAATTAGCAGATAAAAGCACCCCATGTATTTCCCCGGTTTTGTAATTGTAATTTTACAACTCACAGCTAAGAGATGCTCAATTGACTTTAATTGTTGAGGCACAAAATCCTCTCTCAAAACCAGCAGAGTTTCAGCAAGCTTTGCTGTTTGCAGTCCACAAATGAGATCAGGCACAGTGTGCTGAGGCCAAAGCAGGGACTAAAATGCCCCATCACAGCAGGACCACAACCTGACCCAGCTTTGTTTCCAAGATCAGTTCTGCACTATGATCACTACAGGGGCACACCTTCCCTACATCTATGTGGAAGCAAATTTGTTTTTGTCCATTTCATCAAACAAAATCCCCTCATTTTTCAAAATATATTACATGAAGGTACATTAACACATCAGATATCAAAAGATATTTAAAATATACCCTTAGAGCCTCTATATTTTTCAATATTCTCAACCACTATGACCATGGCACGATTATTGAACAAAGGTTGTCAAATCTTACAAAATTAGCTTGCTTTGCCCAAAATCTATGCGGCCAAATTCCTTGGAGGTAAAACTACTTTGTGGAGAAAAAAAATGCGTAAAAACAAAGAATGTATTTACAAGATGGATACCAAGGTAATCAACAAAAAAATGTCAACCATTTTTAGCACATAATCCAAGATGGTGACAGAAGTTATCTGCAGTAGCAGCCACATTGAAGCAGCACAAAGAAAGAATCCCACAACAAGTTAAGTTCCACTCTGAAGGGCCAGGACTCTGGCTCATCTACATCTTAGTCAAGATTTCCTGATCCATTTCTCAGGAATGTCAGTCCTAATGGCTTTTACGAAGGTACCAAAGGATAAAAGCTCTAATGCGCTGAGTTCAGATACACTTTTGAAACTGTTTTTAAAACAATATTGGATTTATATCATTCACAATTGAAAAAAAGATACAGATGCTTCCTCCCTTCCAGTAATAAAAGCAATTTGTGTTCTGACTGATACTGTTTGAACTGACTCTATAAATACTGTTTGGGTTTAGCCAACATCAGAAAACATTTGGTAAGTTACACTATCTAATAAAGAAATTTTGAAATAAGTTTTCATTGTGTTTCCTTAGTTAGCTTTTTTTTTCCTGTAAACAAAGGCTTCAATTTCAGGGCTTTGGTCTGTCACTATTTCTGACAACTTTGTTACATATACAAGCCAAGCACCTATTCATGTCAGCAGATACAACCACAGCTAAACTGGGTGTCAGATAAATATTTACCTACGTGTATTTCTGAACTGACCAGCCTAAGTATAAGATCTTTCATCATGGTGAATCCCACAATCTCCCCTCCCACTTGCCCCTAGTTCCTTACCTTTGCAGTTTTAATATAGTGGCTCAAAACCTCAGCTCTTATTTTTAACGTTTGTGCATGTAGAATCTCTCTGACAACCCAGAAGCTTACCTAAAAAGAAAAGATGCCTTTTAAAATAGAGAATCAACGTTACACTTTTAGTATATTTATTTCACGAGTAACACATTGAAGTCTCACAGCATTCAAGTTCCATTTATAACATATGAACAAATTTAGAAGGTTTAAATGCTTGTACAATCAAGCAATAGAACCCAAGCCCTAATAAAAGACCTTGATTTTTTATCCTGTTATTCCACTCATTCTCACTTGCAATACCATCTACCATTACATGATCAAGCAGTTGCTTGAATCAAATTAATAAACCCAATTTATGTTTAGAACTGAAAGATCCTTGTATTATTTTGTTACTTTCTTCACTCTCTCCAGTTCTTACCAGTTAACAATGTGCTCCCGTATTTTGTTGGAGAGCACGTTCTGCTTTTCTCTCTAAGTGTGTGGGTGGCTAAATTTGTCTTTGTAATATCTGTCATATCCCTTACTTGTGTACAAAGACACTGGTGTCTGCCTTTCTAATGAGGAAAACCCTTTTGACAACCATGCACCTCAAAAAAAAATTGTATGCCATCTATGCAAACGTACTCATTTTTCAACTAAGTTTGAGGATGAGATGTCAGACAAAAAGAAAATCACAAAACCCTCAAACTTCAAAAACATTCTCCCAGGAAAATAAAACCATGAAGAAAAAATGTTAAGGGAGTCTACAGAATGAAGGAATATAAAACTCCAAATTGGGCTTTATTCTGTTTCTGGTTTTCCACGACTACAAAGCCACACTACCCAACTCACAGGTGTGTTAAACTGCTTCAGCTCCAGTTTACTGACACTTGCAAATTCTCAGCACCTCTGAAGAAAATGAACTGGTATCACCTGAACACTGGAACATAAGGTAGGAATCCTTCCTACCTTATTTCTCTAATATTTTAAGGTAATAGGTTTCTCTAATATTTTAAACTTTATGGCAGCAGAGTTCCACTCCCATTTAAACAAGAATCCCAGGAAAGAGGCTTTTAATACAGATATTTTTTATATTCATGAGAGTGACAGTTACCTTTTTATAAGCTATGAAAAGGTTTTCATACAAAGCCTAACAGCAATTCATAAATCCAGGTAGGCTGTAACCTGGAGTTTATTATTTGTAACCTTATTGATGACTAAGCCAATTCCTGGCTAATATAAAGTGTGCTATCACTCTCATTTGTTAAATTTCACAGTTAAGATCACCTAGTATATAAAAATTGCCATCATATTCAGTACAGCATGAAGGATGCCTCCTGCATTTATTAATTACCTGGACACTTCACAAAAGCTGTATTTTGAAAATATTTTTGTAACAGTTCTGCCTAACTTTTCTCTCCCCTGCCCCCACACTGCAGCACAAAGAGTAGAAAAGAAACACCCCCAGATCTGCAGTAAAACAGGAGCAAAGAATTAGCAAAGGGTAACAAAGACTGAAGCTTTTATTCATGTATTCACTACAGGTTAGGAAAAAGAAATAAAAGATTAGCAAGACACAGCATAACTGCTATTTACAAAACTGCTGAAAGGAGCATAAGAAGAAATGTACGCTGCCGTGTGTAAACATTTGTCAACCTGTCGTGCTGCTCTGATTTGTAGTGCTTCTAAACTACTGCTTGTAAACTAACATCATACACATATGCAAGTTCCTGCCCAAAATTTCAATAAAAGGTCCTATTTATCCTGTTTGACTCTGTGCAGTATGACAGTTCTTCACACAGAAGAGCACTGGAAGATCCACATCTCCAATAAATAAATAAATAAATAAAATTATATTTTCAGTGAAGTTAGCCTGATCTGATGAGACCTGAGATGTCAAAACACAAGAGCTCTGAAACTGGAAAACAGAAGAACTACAAAATAAGACACTAAAAACCCACAAATATCCTACGTAGCTGCTTTCCTTTGGTCTGTTTATCTAGAGTGATACCAGCCAGGAAATAAAAGCCATGGAACACAGTTTTCTTTTCCATCTGAAAAAGCAGCAACAACAAAAATACAACACGCAAAGCATCTCCTGAGAGACTGTTACCTTGATAAATGTAAAAAAATGGTCCTGTGCAAACAGTGTTACTATAAAATATGTAAGAAATAAATGCATAAATACTGAAGTATTCAACAGTACTTCAAAGTATTGTCCAAAAAATTAAATCTCAATTTGATGTTCTGCTGCAGTTACACAGCTTGAGAAAGCCAACTTTCCCTTTGAGTGGTAAGTCACCAAAGATATGCTTCCCCTTTGAAGATTAAAGAAATTTAAAAGTTTTAACACAGGTTTTTGTACTGCAGAGAATCTCAGAGACAACACCACTCTGCTGTGCTTCACAGGCCCGCATGCATCCGATCAGATAAACAGAGATGTGAGGGAACAGGAGAGTGCTTGCAGTAGGCCAGGATTATGAAACGCTTGCTCAAAACATGGAACAATGCTTGAGCGTGTTTGTAAGGAAGAAAAAACAAACTATTGAGCACGTTAGCCTTGACTTCTACCGAAGCTCATCAGTCTCACAGTAACACAAGCGCCACACCACGAGGCTCTGGTTTCTGTCCCATTCCCAACCAGACCGGGGGTCTCAGCACTGCCAAGGTCTTACGGGAAAACAAAACAAAGCCAACCCTAAACTCTCCTCAGCTCAGAGCTCTCCAGTGCCTTCAGTGAAAGTAAACAGGAGAATGAATTAAGCCAACAACCATTTCCATTCCAACCACCTCCACTCCTCTTTGGTGTGTTTTCGCTGGCATTGACATTGTTTTTTGGCTGGCCTTCCATTCACAGATGTCTTGAAAAAGCACCATCAAAATGTGTCCAAATATTTTAAAATAAACAAGTTAAACAAAACTTTTTGTTTTAATTGGCCACAAATAACAACTTTTATATCTTATCCAGGTTCTTTCTTCACATTTATCATAGATGGTCCTGTAGATTTTTTGCGGTTATTTTGTTTAAAGCCCTCTCTCACTGCTTTTACATCTAATTTTTCCATATATTTGTGTGGTAATATTCTTCCCTATTAACGTATAAAAACATGATCAACTTTGGAATATACCTGTCATGAGTCACAGTCTAAGCTTCTGAAATTATCCCGAGCTTTCTCTAAAATAATAGCTTTGCTATACTGGCACTTTTAAGCTCATAGACACTATGAGCTCATAGACACTATAAGCTCATAGACACTAATTATGCCTTCTCTGTTAATCAGTAGATAAATTCAAGACTCTCTCTTTAATAGAGTTCCTGGATCATTCTTTGAAATATTTGAAACATTCTGATACGCTACATAAAGACGGGATGCAACATAAAATAGACAGCACTGACCTTGCATCTTCACAGATGCAGTAAAGTCCGTGTCATTCCCCCACCTCTGTTTCCAAAGGAAGAATGACCACCTCGTCCCCATACAGTTTTTTTAAAACTTCTGATAGACCTAGAAAAATTTCACTACCATACTTAACGGCAACTTAGCAAAACACTACACCATTCAAGACAACAGATTTTCCCTTCCTATGGAATCATTTCATTTAAAAAAGTGTTTCACAGTGACAGCAAAACATACAGATTTTGCCTTTTTCAAGAGGGATCTTTTGCTTTAAAAAAACACTGAGTCTAGTTGACAGGCTTCTCTAATATTTTAAGCTCTATGGCAGCAGAATTCTACTCCCATTTAAATGAGAACCCCTGGAAAGAGGCTTTTAATACAGGTATTTTTATCGTCATGAGAGTGGCAGTTACCTTTTTATAAGCTATGAAAAGGTTTTCATAGCAGAGCCTAACAGCAATTCACAAATACTTATTTCCAGAAGACAGAAAGCAACGTTTTGGTAAGTAGGCAAACCTGATGCTTTTGCACTTTGACAGATGAGTTACAACAGTATCAAATTATACAACTAACTTTTGGGAAAAAAAAAAAAAAAAAAAAGGATGCAAAAGGCAGGGATCAGACCTTTAAAAAATGATGTAGAGAAACTGCACTTTTTAAGAAAACATTTAATAGTAGTTGTGTAGATCTGTGCAGGACCGCATCACAACATATGCTTTGAGAATAAAAGAATCCTGGCATGGAACGACTCGCTGACTTCTCTTCCCTGAACTTGAGCTGTTTTTACAGGCACCATATATAATTATCACATAACTAATGCTGGAAATACACTACACTTCATTCTCAGTGGACTGCAATCAACTGCACATAATCATAACTGTTTCCAAAGCTCTATCAGCAGATCAATTTGCTGTGAAGCAGCTGTTACTGATTTAATATTCTTTTTACTTACAATGTGAGAGCTGTGCAAGACTTTCTTTTGGCAAGTTGGGGGAAAAAGGGAAAGAGACAGATGCATGATGCATAATTTAAACCCAGTGAAGTTTCAAAGGTTAACAAAAGTTTGTTGAAATGTATTCACAGCCAATAAAGCCAAAAGTCACTATGATTTTATTGATCATGTGTTTTATCTTTAACCATTTGAACCCCCTAGGTAAGTAGGGCAGGTGCCCAACAGGAACCGTGTCCTGCTGAACAATCAGCTGGCATAGCTCTGATGTCAGAGAAAGTGGACCAGGCAAGGAAGATGAAAACTGCTTACTCCACTGTGCCGCCTTATTCCCAGCTGCCACTGACTATCCCATATGAATTCTTGGCTTTCACTGCTCCCAAAAAAAGGTGGTGAATCTAAATATAACTACTACTGGAATGAACGATTCCTGCCCAGTGATGCATTCTGAACCATAGGCACACACCACATCAGAAGTTCTACAAAGTACGGCATCGGTAAGTCAAAAGTGGAGGTACCCATGTGAACAACAGAAATCTCCAACTGAAACACCACCTGCCCCTTTCCCCTTCCTCTCTGGTTCTACCATATGAAGGTGGGACTGATGACTTCCCTTGGCACCAGAATAAAGACTGATGCAAACTTCGTGAAAGAAGTTATTGGAAATTGTATGTCCCTCAGCCACCAAAGCTGTATGCTGCAGTTTCCCTGAGAACTGGTTAGACGAACTAACCTCAGCATCAATGGAGGAACTTGTCAAGTGACAGAGGGGCACAACCAACCTTTAGGGCTGTACAGAAAGCGTACACACAGGGTAAGGATTATCTACAAACCTAGAACTTACAATAAAATCTGAAGCTACATTTGCAAACATCCCACTAAACGGAACGTCTACATGAAGGACATCTGTCTTTAGTCAACTAAAACACCGAACAAGCTCAAAGACACTACAGAACTTGGAGTCACCTAGTTCTAATATTTATTCCAGAATGGCCTGGTCTTGACCTGCCTTTCAATCAAAAATAAAAGCTCCTTGAAACAAAAGTGTAGTAGAAAAATGAAAACAAGACAGATAGAAGAACCAGTCACAACCCACAATCATCTAACATGCACCAGGGAATAACAAGAATATGAAAAGTTCCCTTTAGCAGTTAGCAATGCTTTCTAGGGAAACAGGACTATCAACTATTGTGAATAAACGTGCTACAAAAAAGGCAGGTTCTTTCTATCATTTTATTCCCTGTATTTACTTTGTTGTAGGAACATAGATTTTATAGAAATCCACACAGAAATGTTTAAGACAGAACAAAAAGAATATTGCCCATCAAATTAAATCAGTATCAACCAAACCAATTTGATAAGCATTCCTCAGAAGGGTGAAATGTAGATACATCCTTAAAAAAACAGCTACAATCTGAATTGGTCAGAAAAAAAACAAAAAAATTTAAACATGAATACGAATGGGAGACTTAAGTAAGGACTATAATAATAAACTAATGGGACGTATGGAACTTGTGTGTTAATCTAAGAATATTCCTTTTAGAAGTTTCCTAAACACTATTTAACAATAGTTAAAGGTCTTAAATGCTACTAAGATGTTAACAACTACCTTTAAGTGACAGCTATCTCCTGCTATTTCTGGCCAGCTGTACAAGGCAGGCCTTCCCTCTCTGTCTGTCCTTCACATATTTTACTGGTTAGGTATTTTTAAACTGTGGTTCTGTAATGACAAACAGTCAGTTCATTGCTTATTCACATAATCTGGCTTCCCCTCCTTGATACTAAGTGTATTTTAACAATTCTTTCATGTGTTTAAAGCTGTTTAGCCAATTCCTCCAGTTCCTTATTGTGTTATATAACAAAAAAAAAATAGGAGTGAAGTTCTTGAAGGCCCTCTCTACAAAAACATTTCAGAATATTCACAAAACAGCATTTCTTTGAAGACACAACTCAGATGAATAAACAAGATCTCAAAAGGCTGGAACCACTGGTTTATCAGTGAGATTAACGTAAGAAGGATCAGTGTAGAAGCAGTCTCAGGCTAGACACAGCAACTTCAAAAGCTAGATCAGGAAAATTTCAACTAAATACTAGGGCGACAGAGAAGAGGGGGAACAGAGTTCAGTAGATGATGCTATAGTCACAAAAAGTTTGAGGTGTAACGTCATCTCTTCTGAATGTGTCCAAACCCATCCACAGAGAAGCACTTCAGTCATTAGATGGTTAAGGAATATTGTAAATGTTGTAGGTAAGTAATAGAGCTTGGTCGGATCCTGAATATGAGCAGTAATGGAAAGTGAGAAAGTATACAGTGACAAAAAAAAAAATAGAGGCTTGGCCTAAGTTTGCGATGATTAACAAACATGTCTAAAATGTGAGACTGGGCACAGAAAACAGGTCAGGAAGGAAGCTTTTAAGTTTGAGACATTATTAAACATTTACAAGAGGAGAGATGGGGTAAGAGAATTACTTCATCTGAAATCCAAAATAAGGCATTACATAAAAAAGCATTACAGTTTGGAGACTTGGTTGACTAACAGCTGTAGTTATGCAGCTTTAACAGAGGAAGAAGCTAGAATTGTAATTTTAGTTGATAAATTGGTTTTATAACTTTTTTTTTTTTAAGAAAGCAAGCCACAAGTCTCAACTACATATCTGAAATGTTATGCCAAGTAGAGAATTAAAACCAAGTTTCGTACAGTCTGTGTGTTCGCCGTTTTTAAGTTTGCATAGAATCGTCTTAAAAAGATGACCATGCTGACAAAAGGCTATTATTTCTAGGGACAAACACACCTCTGTGAAGCAAAAGACATAAAACTAACATAGAAAGAAATCATACCTACTTATTACTCTAGAAATCCTGTATGGTAAGCCTTTAACCTCAAATGATGATCCTGTCTCTATGAAAAGGACAACCACCGTTTTGGGGAAAAAACCTTCATATTTTCCTTATTTTATTAATCAGTAGCTGCTATTTAAACCAAAGCCACAACTATTTCTTCAGTACTGTCTTGGTCTTTCTGTATTTGCTGAAGATAAGGCATTGCTTTAAGCACATATTTGAAGTTTTCAAATAATCAGCTGTGATCAACAATAAAAGTCATGTGCCAGAACGCTTAATTCCCAAGACCTTTTAAACATGTACATGTAATTACATTCAAAAAAAATAACTCACATGATTGAATCTTCTGGTGAAAGCAACTGCATTTGGAGCAGAACTGTATTTCTCTTTTTTATTCCATCCACAGCTTGCCAGCTCCTGGGAGAAGAAGGATGAGAAATCATATTTTTTTAACTAGTGCACACCATATGTTCAGAGCCATAAGCATATAGAGAGATGAATCGTAAAAACTATTCAAAATAACAGAGCAATAATAGTGAAGTAATAAACACAGAGTAGCACTTTTTCTGATTTCTTTTGTACATTGAGATTCCACAGTATCATTTCTGTTTTGTTTTTTTTTTTTAATAATTAGATTTTTGAAATTCAACTTTTGTTGAATTAGGGACATTATTTTCTTAATTCAGCTATTAGGAGCCAGAGAAATAATTCAAGATTCATTTTGTTATCATAGAAAATGTCACTTTAAACATGAACCTGAGCTAGACAGAGCCTCATGCCTTTTATTTTTAATTACTTTCTGAAGATATTTGATGTCTGTTTAGATGACACACCTTGTTATATCAATCTAGACATGTCCCATTAATGCAACATGCCAGTTAAAATAAAGAAGTAGCAAAATTGTCATCTTCTGTAGGCATAATAAAATTAACACTCGATTTCCAATCTTCCCCTCCAAATGAGGGAATTTTAAGTTGAACAACGGTCAGCATTTGAAGTAGTTTGTGGAGTTAAATGGAGAAAAGAGACCTGCTTAAAAAATTAAGAAATCACTTAATTGGTGTATTTAAGTCATCTTAAAAATTACAGACCTTAACACCAATTTATTTGCAAAGCCTGAAAAAGCATTAACTTTAACTAAAAAGTTACAGTGCTTCCTGTCTGTAAAACTTAGCTACTGGGCAACTGTTATTTACTACCACTTAATTTCAATAAAGAATTTTGACTAGGAGCCATAAAAATGAATGTACTGATGAGCTCTCCTATTCCTATAGAGCAGCACACACAACAGACACAGGTACGTACAGCACACAACCTATTTCACAGCACCAATTGAAACCATCAGGAACAGTATCCAGTACAGACACAATTAAAGTGGCATAATAACTAAGTACAGCCTTCTTTAAATATTTATTCATGCTTTCTTTCCACATCTTCACTCTGAAGCGCTCTCAGTTTTATTACCGTACAGAGAACCACTTATTGAAGCTGCTATTACACCATATATACAACTATCACGTAACGTAGGCAGAATGGTTCAACATGTGACTAATAATTGTGCCTTTTAAGACAGTCATATTTTAAAAGAATCTGGTATCTGAATATCGTAAGCTGTAACCTCACAACAGCATATTATTGTAAAGAGCTCTGAAGTCTGTTTGTGTTTAATTAGGAACTTCTTCATGTCCCTTCAATCAAAATCCCAAAGCTACTAAGGAGCCTCATGCCCGTCAAGAGACCTTCAGCTCTCCCACTTTCTCAAGCCCCTGGCATGGTGGTACGTGCTAGACTGAGAGGCTCCTATGTGAAGAATGTGGAGTGCCCAACTGTGTGTTTAGGGCCAGTTGTTCAAATGACACTAGGAAGTTCTGTCACCATCACCTATCCTGCAAAATGCCATGCTGTCCAGCATAGGAAAGCAAGCGCCCATGTCCTTGCACTGGCCCTTCAATGACTAGGTGCAAGACAGCTGTGTGGCCCTGAGCTGCTCCTGCTGCAAAGGACAGGCCAAGAGGCGAGGAAGCCATCCAAGAGACTCGTTTGTGTTCTGTCCCTCAACCTCTCGCAGTGATGGGGTTCCCATTAGAACAATCCCAGCTTGGCACGTGGGGACAATACAAGGTGATCCATCCTTACTGGCATTGGATGATTACACTTCCTTAACAGCAGGAAAAAATCATTTTAGGTTAGGTTTAGATTAAATTAGTTTCTCTAAATTAGGTTTAGAGAAAGCATGGTAATTTGTTAATGACTGAGGCCATGTCCTCGTACTATTTCAATTCTTATCACTGAGTAAAAAACCTAGGGTAGCTCAGGGCAGAAGTTACCTGTTACCCTGGCACTGTACAGCTAAGGGTTTGCAATGAAGGGTTTTGTATCAGAAGCAGACCTGATTTTGTGACTCTGGGGCTTATGGGGCTAATGTGATTAGTGATTAACATGATGAGAGGTTTTTTTTTTTTTTGTTGGTTTTAAAGCCAAACAAATTACCATGAACCTTTAGATGGTACATAAGTAGCAATCTTAAGGTTAGATTGAAATTTGTATTTATTCACTCAAAATTAGATTAGGTGGGCACAGCTGCAAAATCTTAGGCTGTGAAACAGATACATACATAGAATTACTATTTCTAAGAGGAGGTTTCCTTGTTTTTTAATGTTAATTGCATCTAATTCCTTCTGACCTGATACTTAATCTGTGTGCTCCTTTTCCACAGAAAGTTAACACAACTTGGAAGCATGTCAGATGCAAGGCAACAGCCCTCTGCCCACTGGTGAAGGAGCACTGCAGGACGCACAGTACTCGACACTGTCAGTGCCTTCAGCTTTGTACAAACATGAGAAATGTCAAAACAACGACATATTTTGCAGTGAAGGCATCACAATTTCTTACATGGCGCATATGTGTTTCTGAAAAGGTGAAAACATCTAGAAAGTAACTCCTATTCTCCCCCCCTTTTCCTTTTAAATACTTGTTTCATTTTCTTCTGCTTTTCCCCTTTATGCACACTAATGAGGTAGAACACCCAACAAAATCAAATATGCTTTCTTAACATTTCTCCTCATCTCTCAGAGCCTTTCAGTAGGTTTGCTCATACAACATAACCTGAGATACAGAAAGTCAATGTTAAAAGAGTAGCAGATGACAAGTTACGGAGTACTGGATCACTGCCACTGTATTGTATGCACTTGCACATTTCTGCTTGTTCTGCAGCTGACTGCTTGTTCTGGGCAATGCTGGAAGCAGAAATGGGAAGAAAATATTACCATCAAGCTCAAGGAGAGAAACTTCTATAAGAGCAGATCATTAGGACAAGTCCTAGCTATTTAAATTGGTGGTCTGATTTTTTGATACCCAGTTCTTTGAGGCCAGTAACTAGAGAAGAGGCACTGCAAGAAATAATCCAGAACTGCAACATTTCGGGTAGGGAGGGTGAGACAACACATCCTACACTGCAGCAAAGCTTGGCTTTTAAATACATTCTGTGCATATTTACTAAACAATTAGATAAAAGGGGAAATCAACTTGAAAGTTGTTTGTTTTTTTAAAAAAAGATATCCTACTAGAAGATCAGGGTGACCACATCCTGCCAATCAAAAAGACTAAGGATGCCCCCAAGATCCAGAAATCAAATGGAAAGCTCTTTGAAGGACTTAGGGGAAAAAAAAGAAGGGGGAGATTAAGGGAGTGGGGGAAGAGACAGCTTGCTGAAATCATGCAAGCTAAGTCATGAATAAATCATGAAAACATTTTCATGTACAGACCAAAATAAAGCCTTTAAAAAGTATATATCCATGGGTAGACAAATGATCAATCAGTAATCACCACTAAGATTTTTTCAGCAAGCTGTCTCTATTGAAAACAAGACGTTCTTCAGTGATCCACACAAACAGGGACACGACAAAAGCCTGCCACCAGTAAAATATGATAATCTAAAGGTGACTGATGAGCCCAAAGACTTCCACACTACCGACAAAGTGGACAATACAAAGAAAAATAAAAATAAACCTTGAAAAGTATGAAACAATGTCCATAGGAAAATGTTAATCAGACCAAAATAAGGATAAACAAATGCATAATTTATTATAGTTACTGTGAAGATTCTGAAAACATCAGTTCAAGCCAGGCTGCAATAGAAAGGAATGCGGAGGTATTTAAAAACAGAATAGAGAGCACAGATCATCCCTATGTTATCCCAACACATCTATGGATCACACACATCTTGAATACACCTGTAGCTACAGTCCTTTTTCTTTTTACAAAAACGTACGGAGCAGTCAGAGAAACACAGGACAATGAACTACGGCATGCAGTCTTTTCCTCTTCTATATGAGGAAGAAGCTGAATAGAGTTGCTTTTGCAAATGGAGATCAGAAAAGATACAACGGCAACACAATTAGAAGATGCCTGGCACAGGAAAGGCAAATAGAAAGTTATCTACTGATCAGAACAGCACAAGATGTATTCAGAATGACATGAACAGCTCACATGAAGGAAGCATTTTTATATTATACACCTTAAATAAATGTAAATCGTGAAGGTTGAACATATAATTGAGTTCAAAGGGGATTAGTCAGAAGTCAATGAAGAAATGCCCATCACGGGCTATTAAGCATGGCATGTGGATGCACCTTGCAGCTCCAAGTCTCCAGCTTCTGATGCCAGAAGGATACATCAATGTATAGATAAATACATGGTTTCTCATACTGTCTCACTAAGCATCTACTGCTGGCCACTTGGAGAGGCTAAAAGCACTGCTGACAACCATTCCCACATTTGCTGACTTTTTCCGGAGTCACAGAGTACATTTTATTATGGCAGTGCATGTTGCTGCAACCTGTAAACTTACCACTGCTCCCCCATTCACAATCAAAGCCAAGTATGCCCTGATAAAAACCTCATTAATAAGCTGTACATGTGCATCATCTCCAAGCATCAAGACCACATATACAGCTTTTATCTCCATTAAACACACAAATGACTACTCCATATTTTCCAGGTATGGAAACAAAGAACAATGGCTATATTACCAGCTAAATTAAACTACAGTCAGCACCGAAAGCACAGCGGAAACATACAAGTGATATATGGAGCTATTTTTAAAAGCATCACTAGCCTTGATACATAATGTTTCTAGCATTTTGGAAATTATTACTGAACAAAGGTCATGAGATTGCAGAAAATATTAAAGTCCCTCCTTCCTCTGTGAAAGTGAAACAGCTGAACCTCTTTATTGTGTAACTGGGACAGGTGTGCACACGTGCTCCAAGCAGAACAGCAAAAGCACAGGAAGGCCACTACATTCATTATGACAACGTAACGGGCAAACGGTGGTGTTTGTGCTTAGAGGCGTTGCTATTTGCTTGTGGTTCTGTTGTACTACATGTAATAAGTATTTTTCTTTTCTCCTTCTTATCATGACCTTAATATATACTGAGATAGACAATCAGTTTCTTAGCAACAAGGCTGGAATTGTAGTTTATTTGTTAAATACTTTGAAAAAGTAACAGAAAATGTCAGTTCAGACAATTAAAATACATATTTGGGCACACTGTGTACCACCCAGCTTATTAGTTAGTTTGGTTTTTCTTTGGATCTATCAGGAGCTGGAACCTAAAACATTCTGATCAAAATTGTAAAATCAAGATGTTTATCATTCAAACAATAAAAAGCAGATACTGCATCTCTAGCACTGGTTGAACATGTTTAAATACTAATAGAGCATTCCCCAAACAAACCACTAGTTCCAGCTATTTTTCTATTATAAAACCCATCTGCCGAAGTGTTATACAAACCAAAAAACGTTTATATTTATTGAGCATACTCACACTTCGCAATTCTGGAGTTTATGCATAATCTTTTTCATTTAAGTTTAAAAAGAAAACCAGTGAACTACTCACCTCTGGTTGAATTGCTTTAAATACAGGGACATCCATTAGTGTTATCTGACCCTGAAATAAGAAATCAGAAGTTAAGTTCAAAAAATAACTTTGCATCCTATTAAGTTGCTGCACTGCCAGAGCAAAAGCGTACTTGTTCCATTGTGCTTTGTTGTTATTTCACTTTAATTTAGTAACACGTTTAGGAGGTTTTGGCTCTCACCACACAGCCATCCTGCAAAACCAAAGCACTTCAAACTTTAAATTTAATAAAATAAACAAATTATGAGAAATTATTCTCACGAGCAGCTATATATGCAAGCCAGAGCTTGAGTTTAGAAATGCTGTGTAACAACCTATCCAAGAATATAAGGACCTAACTTCAGTTACCCAAGCACAGTTTCTCTTCAGACTATGAATTCTCAGTCTAAGCATTACGCTACTCTATTGAAACATCTCCAGAATCTACAGTTGATACTTGGACCATATTTGAACCATCTAAATAGCAAAGCCGTGTAATCCTTCAGTGCACTTCCACAGTTAAACACAGCTATCGCACTTCCACCAAGTCAGAATCAGTGAGTTTGTTTTCACTATGTCTCTTTAGCTTTCAAAGAGGTAAAGCGGCACTCTCAAAAAGAGACAAAAACTAGGTTTTGTGATTTTAAGCATATTCAGAGCCTGATTTTAAGCAGTTTAGAATTGCTGTCTGCCTATAAACCCAATAGGAAGAGATCACCTCTTTCACAGAGCATGTAAAGTAGCCCACAAACACCAGTGCTACCCAAGCTGGACATCAAGAAACCCTTTTAGCAGTGAATCCAGAGACCTTACTCAGTTTCACCAGGTGCAAGCTACTTAGCTATTTTCCCTGTTTCCGTGATAACTGTGGTTCTTCCATTTATATATTTGGTACACACCGAGACCCCCTGTGACTCTCCAAAACTGATTTCCATTGAATGGCGTTGTTGGAGAGCAGGTTGGCTTCTCAAATAGAGACGGCCTTGCAGAAGAAATTTAACTAGGGTGCTGTAGTTGAAAGAGAGTGGGTGTTAAGAGATGCACCGGGCTCTTATGAGGTGAGAAGATGGGTTTTGCCAGAAATTTGTATTGTGCAGCAAATCTGATGACATTTACATCTCTTTTTAGGTCTAAACTCTGTCAAACACAAACAAAATTGTACAAATCAGTCCCAATTTCTGTAACCAACAAACTTGACACAATCGTCTGTTATTTTGCAGCACATTGAAGTAACAAGCTCTCCACGTTTCATTTTTATAAGCTTTCTTTCCTGGACTCCACTTTAGTCAGCTGATGCTTCTTCCAAACTACGTTTTAGACCTAGACAACATTTTTCTAAACTTGTGTTCAAGTGAGACTAGATCAGATGAATTTAACTGAACCCAGAGCAGAAAAACAGGAAAATACTCTTTTCCTTCAACGTAAACTCTCTACTCCCTTCCACCCATAGCAACTACAGTAAAAATAAACAAACTTTTGCCAAAACCAGAAGAATGCCTTCCGAACTAGAAGCAGCCTAACTCAAGCCCTTCTCTTATTAAGAAGGGACCTACTCGTGAAGGGGAAAAAATGGCTTCTTGTGCTAAAGTTGGAGACCGATTCAGCATTCAGTTGTTTGTTTGTTTGTTTTTTAAACAAAAGATCATCAGGGTCACAAATGCAGAAATCTCGACAAAAAGTTTTCAAGAAGGGCAATTTCATCTTACCACAAGAACTCCTGAGAGCAAGAAATCATTCCTGGCAAGGGAAGTGGACAAATTTGTGAAATTGTGGTCAGATGACGCAAACTATTCCAAATGTGGTTAATAAACTTTACTTCGCTTTTTGATTTTAATGCGGGCGCAGGCCATACCGGTGGGTTTTAATCCCACCTTCTGCTAACCCAAGGAGATTACCAGGTAAAGGACGAGAGCCCTTGGAGAGAAGTAACACCCTGCCAAAAGCCACAACACGCTTGAAAATCCCTGCCATAGGTGAAGGGCACAGCCAGAGCCTTACATAACCCACCAAAGAGCATCAGAAACTACTATGTATTACAGATGTCGTTCTGGGTTATGTTACACTGTACTTGGGTAAGCAAAGAGCTTCATCTTGGTAATTTAATAGTCTGCCCTCTTATTGAGATATCTGTGTTTATGGCTCTTTTGAGGACACAGATGGGTAAGGCATGGCTTTACTTGGGCAGGGAAAGGCATCTGACAAGTAGATAGAATGAAGATTTTTCTCCAAAAGCATAATGTTTAAGAAGGGAGCAAGAAAAATCTTGTGAAAGGATTTCTAAAGTTAAAACAGACTTGAAGCTAATAACCAAGAGCTATTCAAAGAAGACTTGTCCTAAGAAATTGAGAGACTTAACGTTTAATATGTATACTTATTTTTTTGCAGATATGAGAGTTTTCAGAATGAAGGAAAATACACCTAAAAAGCCTCCAAGCTTAGAGTCCAAAGTCTAGATACCAGCTAAATGGATCAGTAAGAAGTGAAATACAGAATACTTGCTCCTCATCCAGACACAGGAGAAATTGTTACCAGTCTAAAGTTTAATCCAATTATTCCTATATCCTACTTAAAAGTTTAAGATGAGAAACTTCAAATGCATAGGAAATTGCTTCCCTATGAGAACAGGACTTATCTAAGTAGCACACAGAAAGTCTGTATCACTGTGTAGAACAAACTTGCCTGATATTTTAAGCTCCCATTTGCTAGGAAGTACCAAAACTCTCAGAGCCTTGGGAAGCATCTAACCATGTAATCACAGCTGTGCAGGCATAAGCACCAGGGGATTGCACTTTCTTACCTGCAGAGAGCATGCAAGAGATACGGGAAAGGAAAGAGTGAATTTTATTTTCTCACCCAATCCCCTCAACCATAGAGCAGCCACACATTACAGCAAGAATTAACTCATTTTTCATTTCCAAGGGCAAGACCCCAATCCTGAAACATCAGTTCATAGAACTCCATCTTTAGTCTACATCTGCCTGCTAAACCATGCCAAGCCTTCTGGGAAATATATTGTTTTAGGTAAATATGTGGCTAAATGTAGCATTGTGCTTCTCAATATAAGAAATAAATTAGAAAATTGACGGGAGAGGTGAAATCAAAAGAACTTCAAGTTAAAAAGCGGAATAAGCAGGCTGTCTGGAAAAGTTTTTGAAACTATTAATCAAATTTAATACACTTTTTAAAAATAAAATTAAGTAAAGCTTGAGTATAGGACATATTAAAACATCCTTACCAAACAAACAAAACCAAGAGAACTGGCACTGCAATGATTGCTAACATTTATGTGCAAATCCTCCTCACTGGAACAAGATTACAACACTGGAATGGAAATGAAGCAGAAAGCCAATTCATTGTACAAAAAAAGCAGAAGAGAATATGGTTAAAACCCAATGTTTTATTTCTTCCCAGGAGAAAAAAATGTGTTCTTGACCAATCTGAACTGCCTTAGCTAAGTCAGAATGTTATTTGCTTCATACTTATTCCTAAACAAATTACTTGAAGATCAACAATTTATGAAAAAGACTGATTTTAACTTTGCACCACAACTCTGACATCAGAAGACATGCACGCACTTTAAACAGAGAACGGTGTATTAACACCACGCATAAATAAAATGAATAAAACTACACCAAACTTCAGGATTAATGCTCATTACTAAAAGATTTGAAAAGACCATTACCAGCATCACAACATCGAGAAGACAAGTCTGAGAACAAAAGATACAGCAAGAGTTGGGGTTTTGTTTCTTTTGGGGGAGGTTCTTTTTTGTTGTTGTTGTTTAGAAAACCAAATTTGTCTCTTCTTGCATCACCTTCATATTATGATGGTTTGGTGGTTGTTTTTTTTGTTTGTTTTTGAATGGGTGGGTGAGTTTTTTGCTCATTTGGTTTACACATTTTATTGCCTTCACTAAAAGCAACATCCACCTGTAACAACACTAGCATTTACTTTATAACTTGCTCAAGAAATATCCCTTATGAAAGTTCTTTCCTTATGGAGGTCATTTCCTTAGAAAGCCTGCAGCGTCTTAAGGATTTCAAGCACTTTAATTGTTCACAACTCCGAAGCAGCAAACAATTGTTAGCTGAACACCTAAGCTGATGGATACAAAACCATTTGGGTTCATAAATATAGCAGTGTACAAATTTTTTAAACCTCTGCAAAGCAAGTTTTTTTTTTTTTTTAAAAAAAAAACATCTACTCATTCATATTCAGAAGTCAAATACTTCTCTAAATTTTTACCCTTTTAAAGGTGCTTGCTCACTGCTAAGTCAAAAATAAAGCAAAGTGAAAGGCCGTCATTCTAATCTCACTTGAAATGACAAAGTCTAGAAAATAACGTGTGATATTTGTTCGATACCATTGCTCAACTCTCTTTATAAAAAGTTCTACCATGACCAAATCATGGGGAATTTAAACCCATAGACAAAGCCACTAACTTGGTTTCTGTAGCGAAGCAATACAATGCACTGACTTTTCTCATTTCAGTTCCCTAATCCAGCCAATACAAATTCCTGGATATCTCCCTATCCTGAATGTAGTTCAATGGTTTAATATTCAAACTAAAAATTTCAACTGTTCACATCGATTTGTTGCATGAAACAAGCCAACAATAACCCCTCTCTCGTTTGTGGTTTCTTTTTTTGTTTGAGCTCTCAGCTGCATGCATTAGAAAGTCACATGCACAGTTCAAGATCTTGATTTAAAGCAGCATTTTGATTAGACAAAGAAGCAGCAGCTTAGAAGTTTCTGCCCTTTCAGAAGTGATATGGCTATTGACTTCATCTATGTATTAAAGAAGTTCATTGCTCAGGCAATGAAAGAGCTGAATATATTTTTTCTTAAATTGGCTGCAGATCTTGATAACAATTCTAGAATATTATTAGAAGAGGGGTTTTTGTTTAAGTGTACAATTATTGTCCTTCCAGATCCTCAACCACTTGAGGAACCCTCCAAGAGAAAACCATCTTTAAGAAATGGTGATTCTTGCAATTCCGATATAGACATGGTAGAGGGAAGATAGTGTCCCCCCAGCCTCCCTGGCACAGCCATAGGAGTTTTTGTATGAAAGACCTTGCCTGGGGACACCCTTCAACAACAGAATTTAAAAATATTTTAGCTCTCCTGGGCGTTGAGATATTGGACTTGTTAACAACTAAGTACTTCAATATACTGCAATAATGACCACATAGCTTCAGGTCCATATAGAGAGATTTACCCCTCTTCTAAGGCAAGGCTATGACGCTATAAACTTTGCATCCAGATGAACAAGAACCACTCCTCATTGTGCTGCTGCTTTGACAAGTATGGACATCAATGAAATGAAATTTTAAAGTATTCCTCAGAATTCCTTCTTGCTTTTCTGTGAACATGTGCGACTACCCTCCTTCCAAAACCCACGTAACTTAGGAACTTCTAGTTGCAGTTAACACCACTGCATCAAGCTCCTCTCCAAGCTCCTGTACAAAAGCTCCCATTTGACCCAGACTATAATCCCCCTTTTCTAGTTCCTAGACTTCGCGAGCATCAGCTCCTTTACCAGGCTGCTCACTGTACTACAAATTCTCCAGTCATGTACCTACCCCACAAGGACACTGCACATCCCATAGCTCCTTGACAGAAACCCTCATTGTGAAAAGAAAAACTAAGTTTCTGTCTGAAATGAAAAAAAAAAAGTCTGTATTTCGGTTATTGAAGAACACTGCCATAATCTGATTTTCCTTGAAGCCATGTTGGTTCACGCAGCACTTCATAAATTGCTCCTTAATCTGAATTTTTAGAAGGAAATATATTTAAGCCTTCCAACTTGGCTTAGCACTGTCTCTCTGGGCTGCCAGAATACTTTTCCCTCACTGAAAAAATAGCTAAGCCTCTGTTAAGCACTGCATCTGTAGTAAAATAATTCTACTGCCCAAGATGAACGCTGGGGGATTGGAGTTCCTGTGCTGAAACTCTACTTGTTTTCTCACAATGTCCACTCCAGTACTTCTGTCACTAATAGTTCTTCCACACACTGAAATTGCTGCTTCTTCCTCTCCTTGG
Source organism: Heteronetta atricapilla (assembly GCA_011075105.1). Taxonomy (NCBI): domain Eukaryota; kingdom Metazoa; phylum Chordata; class Aves; order Anseriformes; family Anatidae; genus Heteronetta; species Heteronetta atricapilla. The sequence continues at coordinate 11,444,488 of CM021738.1, forward strand.
GAAAATACTTACTTATTAATATTCTTCTGTAACATAAAGCTAACGGAAACACATACAAGCAGATTTTATTTTATTATTATTAAAGCAAATGCTCCTAGGCCCAGTACATCACTTGATCAAGCCGCTCGCAGACGCAGCAGACAGACTTGCCGGATCACTGACAGCCAGCCCCAGGAGCTGCGCAGGAACTCGTGGGGGAGATGCTGGATCTGTTGGACAGAGGAAGGTCTCCTGTGGGGAACCTTGGGCCAGTTTAATTTATTTTTATTCTGTTAGAAGTGGCAAAAAAGGAGTTGTTGGACCCCACACACCTTGAGACCTGCTTCTGCACTTGCATTACACACTTCATTTACCAAACACACACTCATGCTCTTTATCCAGATATCGGTGTCTCGATAACTGTCACAAGAATGCCTCTGAGAAAAAAAATCCTTGTTGCATCTACACAATTTTAAAATGACCTTATTGTTTCCAAAATAAGCAATATTTCTTCCAACATCCATTTGACAAAGCTCAACTGGAATCACAAGGAGAAATACATATGTATCTTAACCAAACTTACTCTGTAACGCTTTCAGAGACTATGGAGAAGAATAAAGAATCCTTCTTAGATAACTAGGTGGGGGAAAAAAAAGCAATGGATTTATGCAGCTGCGCTTCCCTTAATTCTACCTCAAATATTTACACCGCCGTGGCTAAGCTGAAGTATAAAATGGAAACGCGAGTCAAAAAGTAATAAACAGTCAAATAATTAAACAGTAGCAGTCTAAGGAGTAAGAATTTACCGTAAAGCAAAAAAATAAATATTTCTTCAACCTGAGGTTCGCCAGCATCTTAATTTGGAGCTCAAGTTCCCAAAGCATTCTTTTTTTTCTTTCAGTCTCACCAGCCCCGCTTTCTGCTGCCACTGCCCCATTACCATATCCCTCCCCCACAAATTGTGCCCTGGACGCTGGAAACCACAGATCTCCCTTCAAAGAAAATGGCCAGTATTCACTGTGGCTCTGCCTACCCTGTAAACACGCTGAATGGCTGCATCTGCAGGGCCAGGCACCAGTGGGTAATGCTGGCACCAAGTCGCTTTGTGGCTTTCAGCTGTTTAATAAAGAAGTGAGCAGTGAACAGCCTAAAAGCAGGTATTTAGAGACAGACTCCTATTAGTTACAGCTAGAAAGCTGTCTGTAGAATCCCTCGCAGAAAACAAACATATCCCGCTTTATGCTCACTGAATGGCATTCTTTTTCCCCAGGTTTCTGAAGCATGCAGCCATTCAATACATCTTCCCAGGAGCTTTGCTTCTTCTGTGTGTGTATAGCAGACTATACATTCGTTTCCAACAGCAGTGGCTAGGCCTGAAGATCTCACCTGTCTCAGCTGCAGCATGGCCCTTTAACCTTACAAAGAACTTACAACACGTGGTTGCTCACAACAGTGTAAGCGCAGTATTACATGCTTATTACAATAATCACTGCTGTTAATGTTCAAGAAAGAACCCTGGATGGGTTGGAGTACATGTGGAAGTTGCTCAGAGTCCAAACAACAGGCCATCACAAAATGGCACACCAACTGCACCTTCAGCATAAGGCTCCTGGTGGGTGACTGCCAAAGGCAAGGATGTGAAGATACAGTCACCCATATTTACAGTTAGACTTCTTTGACTTGGTAAGCAAGCAATAGCTTTTGCAGTCCCTCTTGTCTCTTACCCACCCACCAACTGACTGAACAGATTAAGTTTTCAAGTAACAACCCTAACACAACAAGAGCTGAGAAGGCATCTTTGTGTCTCACCCTGGCACTAAAACCACCAGCAGAAATCCCATTTCCAGTACCTTTTAAACTAAATGCCATTCAGATTTTTGCTCTTCTGTCCTCAGCATAACTGCAACAATCTGTACACAGTTACCTGCTTTCATCAAAACATAACACAACAGATATGAGACTTCCCAATGCTGACGTTGACTGCATCAATTAACTCTCACCTTTATGGCATCTATGCACTGAAATTCTTTTTTCCTACGAGCCAAAACCATCTAGAAATTAATTAGACAGCTGTCTAACTCTTGTTCAGCAACTTACTTTTCCTGCTGTTTTACTGGCTTTTTCACATCATCTTGTCTCTCACACAAAGTACTTAATCCATTATCTTGTCTCTCACACAAAGAACTTAATCCATAACTTATTTTTCAGTTTACCACTTGAAAAAAATATTCTGTTGAAACACGTATTCATCTACAGCTGGTTACAGAATTCAGTCTTCAGTAAATCACTGATGTCAGTAGTCTACACTGCATCTGTTTTACCAGAAGTTTTCACTACACTAGAAGCTTTTTCTAGTTTGAAAAAGCAACTGGTAACATATCCATGTCTAAGCTGAGAGGTACAAACCCACTGTTACAATGAAAACCTCACTAGCATGGTTTTGCATTCTCATTGATGCTGGTGTTCTCAAGAGCTCGACCATACTGCATCACTCTGGTTGTCTTCACATCAGCACTGAAATCCTGGTGAAGATCTAACACTGCCATTACAGTAGGACTAAGAGCGTGAAGAATAAGGAAATGGGCAATTAAAAAACCAAACAACAGTAATGAGTCAAAGGTGTTTTTCTGCCAAGGTACCCAAGTTTTTGACAAATTTACCTATTTCCACAACATTCAATAAGAATGGCCAGAAAAAGACAGCAATCAAATAAGCAAGTGCTAGTGAAAAAAAAAAAAAAATAAGATAAGCTTGCCTGAGGAACTAAATATCAACTTGGAAGTATAGCTGCATACAGAAACATGATTAAAAAAGAAATTAACTATAATCTTGCCAAAGGGTTGTTCACTGACTACCGGAAATTTTGCTCAACTGTTTAAAATACCGTAAGATATTTCAGATCCATTTACAGCAAACAAGGCCTGAAATTAGATACTGCAGAAGGCTGAGAATAAAGATACGATTTTCTTTTGGAGAAACTGAGAAAAGAGCAAAATTACACCAGGTTGCATAAACCCAATCTACAATCACATGTTCATAATCATAATGTGAAATGTTTAAATAAAAAAAAAAATGTTTTTGTAAGTGGAACTGTACCTAGTTTGAGGCCTGATATGAAAACAGGAAACACGCTGGATTTCAATATGGATTTTAATAGAAATATTAAAATGGAATAACATTTATACCAGGTAATATTTAGAATCCTCATGAAAGTTAAAGGTTTCTGCAAAGGAGAGATCATTTAGGAGAGCAAGAGGCCTATGGAAGGAGATGCCAAACAAAGCACCTTTTCATTTTGTCCAAGTCTGTGGCAGCAGCTCCACACAGACTATGAGCTCCTCAGCAGCAGCCACCTCTGGCTTCGAGGCAGAGCCCTTCAAAGGAACTTGTAGCTATTCTGGCCTGAACACCAAGTGGAAATTCAAGTGAAATTAAAGTCCCTAGCCCCAAATTCCCTAAGTATTCGGATTTATTTTATGCTGAGAAAATGTAAGATAAAACTGAAGGGCTTGGCAAACACCCAGACCAGCCTCCCATGGAGGAGGTGATTCACTGACAGCGGAGCAAGGAGGAGGCCCGAGCCACGTGCCTGGAGCCTCAGTCAGGGGTAAAGCCCCTCAGCTATCCAAGAAGAAATTAGTGTGCAGGCACCACTTCATAATCTAGCTGCTTTAAATTTTCAGTGTGCTCACCGAGATAAATTTAGCCCTTATAATGAACTGAAATTGTTATCAATAGTTTAAAAAGCAGAATGAATTTAATGGGGATGTTTTGTGATATATACTGCCACACATCAATAGCCTCCTCAGGACAACACATTGACTTGAATTATAAATGCAGTGTCAGGCAGAGCTTGATAACTGTCTTTCTAGTAACATATTTGAATCACTCAAATAGACGGACCATCTGTCTTGTTAACCTCTGCAAGTAGGGTAAGAATCACCCACTGTTTTTGGCTCTGGATGGTATCCAAGTGATTATTCTGTACCATTACACCCCTTTAAAAAAAACACACTCTATTGATGTAAGAATTAGCAAAGTTTGGGGCATGCTGAACAGTCCAGAAATAAATTCACTTTCTTGGTATAAACAGGTGAAATTCAGTTACCCATCTTTGACTATGACTGCACCTATGTATAGCTTTGGGCGTTGCAGCCTCCTGAAGAGGAATGCAAGCATCATAATAAATGCACTAAGAATCCTTGATAAGATCCAAGGCTGAGAAGGACATGATTGAGAGGTGACTTCCTGTATTCATCCATTACCTCTAACAAAAGTCTTACAACCAAAGTACTACCAGAGACCATTAACTGGAAGGTTTGACTTTCTATGTTTATCCCCAGTAGGAACATCTACAAGCAACAAAGTTGTGTCGATTTGTTACTATTAAGCTTAAATATTTCCCTACTGTGATGGACTAAGAGATTGATCCTGAGAACCTACAATACTGACTCACAGCCAACAGGTGTCCAATAGAACTACTACCAATGCTATTTTGCAGAAGAAGAGTTTAAACAACAACATTCAACTGAATGTTATGTGGGCCTTCTGTAACATAACCAAAACACCACCCAGACAGTCTATATACAAGCCAGTCATAAGAGGTTTTCTCCAGAAAGTTTTAAAAAAATGTTTAATTCCCTAGTAGTGAATTGCCTACTAAAGATTATAAACAGTTTTTATGATGCTATTTTTTATTTTAATACAGGACTATTCTGTAATAACAAGAGTGAAAATTTTCTAGCCCCACTAAATCTCATCAGAAATTGTCACCAACTTCAGCTGGGACGTTCATGTACCATCTGCCAGTGTCTGACACTGGCTGAGCATTATGCAGGAATGGCTGTATTAAAAAACAGGAATCTGTACCTTCATTAAACCAATGAGCATAAATAAACAAACCATCAAAAGGATTAAATGCCTCCAGAAAGAGAAAACAAGTTCAGATCAAGTATATCCTTGCAGCTGCTATGCACATCTCAGAATTAATGTGTATTGTACAGATTTAAGGACCTTTGGTCTACATTCCACATAATAACATGAAAACTGGTTGGAGAGCATAGCCCCAAAAGACTACTCAACATTAACAAGAATCTAGACAACGAAGAACAGGACAGGAACCATTTTTGAAACCCAAGAACGATGGAAATTAGTTACAGAACACATAGGAATGGAGAAGGGTAGGGAAAATTGAAAAAATTACACACCAACTAACAAAAATTACTTACGGCATATTCTTCTGGTGTAACCTTCAGAACATCAAATACCACTGCATCAAAGCTCTTCTTCAGTTCAGCTGAACCTTTGTCACTCAAAGATTCAGAACTGCTACTCTTCTGCAAAACCAAACAAAACTACTGGTGATATTTTGGTTTTGTCATCTTTTTACACTCCCAAGATCAAAATTCCTTTTTCAAACATCACATTTTTTTTCTATTGGGTAAATTAACAATTAAAAAAGCCACTGGAATGACTCTCTCCCAACAAAGATCACTCGATTCAAACACTCTCAATCTGATTTCAATGGACTTCAAAAGCAGTTCTCGATACACAACCCTTATGTATTTCAAGATGTAATTAAATTTCAGATTTGTTGAGAAACAGTTAACACCAAGAATCAAAATCTGAACTACAGAAAAAATCACTAATGAGAAAAAAAAAATACAAGGTCTACCCCAAAAGAATGCATCTGCATTTAAGAAGCTTAGTATAACAATTACTTGGTGTTTTTTTTCTTAAACAGTAGTAACTCAAATCTGGCAGAGCTACTAGATCCAACCAAGATTGTTCTATGAATCTGTATCTAGAACATACAGATATTTGCTTCCTTGCAAAAATACAAATATTGTTCAAAAATTAACACTTTATTCAATATGAAAACAATACATCTACGTTACGAATAATCACTTCCATTGGTATACAGATTCTGTTCACACTTTTTTCACATGGAGGTTGAGATGTCGTATCCAGGTGCACATCTCACATTTGAGCCCCAGATGTAGCTAACTCAGAAATATGCACAGAGCATGCAGTATTTCTGCCCTACACTCTCCTGTGAAGATCTGAAAGGCTAAGCTTTTTTTTTTTTGCTTTTTTTTTTTCTCACTTTCAGAAACCTGGTATAAAGCAAACTCTTGACTAAGAGGAAGAAATGAGATGAGACATGAACAAAAAGCATCACGAGGGACCACAGGTAGCACAGTCAGTAACTGTATGAGCTTTTAACGCTGCTTCAGCAGCCAGTATGCTTGCCTTCAGTACAGCGTAACACCTATAAACTTCAGCAACAGCATAGCCTGGACCGAAGTGCTAACAGAGCTCCCTCATCAGATGTGCTAATACTTTGTGCTGGAGACTTTTGAGAGAGACAAATCAAGCAGTGATGCACAGAGCACTCATGCCCTTGTTGGGAGCTCCAACTCCACTGCGGCAAAGCACACTGAACACAAACCACAAGCCAGCCTTACATTGGAGACCAATACATCCTTAACCACTCTAACGCCTGCTAGGAGGTATCGCAGGGATGTACCTCCTAGAAAGCTGAGAAGATAAGGCTTCGACCCACATAATGAAGGCACTTCAGGCCCTTTAATTTTACTGCTAATGTTCTAAACTTAATATCACGGGTATGGGTCATATGCACAACATACATACAAATGAGCATTTTCACCAGACCACTTCTCGTGGAAGCCATTTTCAGTGTACTTCCAGTAACATCCTGCATCATGTCTGCTGATGCCGGCACAGGAGGGGAGATAGATAGCGCACTGTCACCAACGCTGGCAAACAGTTCTCCTGCTCTAATGTCTTCTCCTGAAACCTCAGGATATTTTATGGCTATACTATTTATTTTGACTTTGGTTTCCCAGTCACTACAAGAGCATTTGAACTCCTTGAGAGTTCAGTCAGCTGACATTCAACTCTTGCCCATTTTTAAGCATTTTTGTTGCAAAAAAACAGATAAAGAATGCTCATGCTCGTTTAATGTCTGGTTTTAGTGAGCTTCTTCTAACAGTCCATCTCTCTGAAAAACCTGGCTTTGGAAACACCACCAAAAACTCCAGAACAGATGTGTGTTTTCAGTAACCATTGTACTACATTTTCAGAAATATTTCCCAATTAGTAAAAAAAAAAAACAAAAACACCTGCTGAAAGCAGATTTATGTAACATTGCCAATCTTCATTATACTCCTAATCCCAACATTTTAAATGTATTTTACTTATTTTTTTTAATCAGACAACATGTGAACAGTCAAGACTATCCTGTTGAGTAAAATGAGAGCTCTCCTCTACAAAACATTTTCAGTTACATGCCAACAAGTGGCCATTCAATAATTCATAATAAGGGAATTACAATAGTCAAGAAATTCGTGGAGATTGATTCTTTTCAATCAAACAACACTTTTCCTTTCACTTTGTTCGGACTACTTTCCATTCTCATGCACATGTGCAAGTGCATAGCACACATGCAGCCCTACTATTAAAACAGATTAGTAATACACATATGAAATGAACATCTTTAAGGTTCAAATATTCTTTCAAGGAAGCAACCCTTTTCCAGGACTTTGTAGCTTGTATCACTCTCATCTGCAGTGTTCATGAATATTGTCTTTTAAATAAAAAATGGGGAAAGGACAAAATGAAGTCTACTATGGTAAAAATGTATTTGCAATTTGACAAAAACACTAAAAATACTTATCAACAATAAAGTAACTGTCTTTCAAAGCAGAAAGCTTGGGTTCTTATTGTACATCTGTACAAGCCGAGGCATGCCAACCTAAAAAGAAACGCTGCGTCTGGAAATATTACTCATAATACACTGAGGGCAGATTTTAAGTTCCCTTCATCCCAATAATACAAAGCATTAAAAAACAATACTTGAGGGAGTGATTTGCAAGAGTTTTAAAAAAACAGACCTTGCAAGCCTTCTATCAGTGCTAAGACTCTCAAACAGATCCTCACTGGCACAAAAAAAAAAAAAAAACAAAAAAAAAACTCAAAACCTTTGGCACTTACCTCCCCCCCACTCACTTAATAAGTAGATGGCAAATGGAAAATTACATTAAATTCAAAATATGAAAAATCACTGTCAGACTGCCCCAACACACACACACTACCTGTCAAAAGCAACAACATTTCCCACAGGCCTTGCCAGCCCAGCTTAGTGCACTAAGAGCATCTATTATTGTTAAAACTTGAAAAGAAAAGCTTCCTTGTCTAGATGTGATGGAAGAGAGCACAGAAAAGGCAGTTACTGGCTATGGCAAGGCTGTAAATGCTTGTTCATGCTTTCTATTGGTATACAAAGGTCAGAACTCCATTTACATCTGAACTGGGGCACATAAAACCCAAACATGAATTTCCTGTGCTAGACCTGTTAAAATAAAATATTACTTTTTGGTGCATTTTAAAAACTGAGTATTTATGATTTGCAGTATCTACTGAGTTTTAGAATCCTTACCTCTGAAGCAGTAGCTGCAATATTAACACTGCTTGACTGCCCGTTCATTAGATCCATACTGCCCACACCATTAGTCCTCGTCCCTACATTTACAGCAGAAGGATCATCTCCAAGGCAACTGAACGATCATTCCTACAAGAACAAAAAGTCGATTAGAAAACAGTTTGTTCAAGTGTTTTAAACAAGATTCATCACTGGAAAAAAATAAAGAAAATAAAGAACTCCCAAAATGTTTGGACTTCAGTGTGCTACAGCCTCAGATGCATATTCCACAATTACCTGCTTAATGTGTAAGGAACAACTGAAGGTTCCATGGCAATCAGCTTCTCACTGCTACTATGGGCCTTCGTATTCTTCTCTATACTCTTTTCTATGTACCAGGTATCAACATGTAAACATATACATTAACCCCAACAAAGCTTGGCCTGCAGCACAGTTCACGTATGGTTCTTTTCCTTTGATATCAAACTTTATAAAAGTACACTACAGATGTTAACTCTACTACGCAGCTTCTCTAAGAAGTTATCCAATGATCTTAAACACCTATTCATCAGCTTTAATCGAAAATTATCACAATAATAATATCATAATTTAAGAATACAAGTGGAATTTACCTTTTTGTCCACAAGCTACCCAAGCTACCAAGTGGAAAAAACAAACACGTGCATGCACACAGGAAAATCCCACACACTAACTTTTGATGCATCCTTGCAAGGATACTTTTAGTTCTCATTTCTCCAGAGAAAAGGCCATGAAGAAATGGAAGTCTTTGGCATACACTACACAAAAAGAGTAAGGCTACACAATATGCAAGTGTAACAGACAGAACAAAAATTGGCTTGGGCTTAAATTTCATGAGATGCTAGTGCCCTCTAGTGTGACGAAGATTACACATCAGTTTTCCTGGGTGTATGTTCATAATGAGTGACTGCTCCTGAACTTGTTATTTATGAAATTCACTTTGGGTTTGTAGTTTGCCTCTAGGACTATTACACAGGCTGCAAATAAATGGCAAAGTTAAGTGACAGGTAGCTAAGCAATATGGCATGACAAAAAAAAAGTACTACTGCAACACATATTTAAGACCTCTACATCACGAATCAAAATCATCTGAAAACCTCTGTCTCCAAGTGTGACAAAACAGCTATATCAGACAAACAAGCCTGGAAGGCAAGAAGCTGAAATATTTAAATAATAAAATAAAAGCAATAACTTTAAAATGTCATTGTAAGAATGCAATACACAAAGGAGGTCAACTGAAACAGAGAACCAATTGCGAATTCCAGCCAAATGCTACATCTGCTAGGTATTTTTGGGTAGCAGTAGTCCTTGTCTGACCTACACTGCGCAACACTTCCCCAGCTCAGAACAGCCACACACACACACACTAGGGTCTTGGGTTTTGTTTAACAAACTTTGATGGGGCTGATCTCATTCACAACACAAAAAACACTACACGCCGCTCTAACGTTATACTCCCAGCCCATAGGTGGTAATTAAGGTTATGTTACCTCCATTAAAAACACCAGCTAAATTCTAAGTGCAGTCCATAACAAAAGGAAAAAAAAAAAAAGAAAAAAAAAAGAAAATTCCTCTTTGGCTTGCAAGCTCTGTTTTTGTTACCATCTTCCTTTCCTATCCGACTTACCTGTCAGACCATCTCAGATGGCATAATTCTAGCTCCCCCGTGCTTCTTTCCCATACCCTTTTCATTTACTGAACAGAAAAGCGAAGAAATGGTTTCCAAAACACGTCATAGTTTTCTTTTATCCTGTGACAGCAGAGGACAGAGATACAATACAAGTTCTCCAAAATCACTTTCAGGCTCTCCACATGTCCAAAACAGTACCGTTGTCCCAGCTTAATCTTATTCTCTACTGAAAAACTAACCTTTAACTCATGTTTTTAATCACTCATTATAAGGAAAATTGACAGTTTGCACAACGTCATCATACCACACAGCCTATACATCTATAACGCAAAACCAATCTTAAGCAAAGGGCTACACCCTTGTCCCACTGATACTTCTGTTCCCTTTCCCTGGGAGCTCTCCCGGAGCTTCTCTTCTCCATGCTGAAGAACCCCAACTCCCTCAGCCTGTCTCAGCCAGAACAAAACCCATTTTCTTTGTTCTGTTAATGGAGTTGGAGCATGCTATCTGCTTTTGTTATGACACAGCATAACTGGTACTTTTAAAGAAACTGTGCATGTTATAGAAGGCTACGGGGTTGGCAGAGCACCTCAGACAAGCTAGAGAACTAACTCCTCCAGCAGCAGCAGGGCTGAAGCCCATTTTCCTGATGATCAATCTCATACAACCCACACGCACTCAGACCGGCCCTCACAGCCTTTTTGCCCCCCCATTTCCTAATGCAGCGTTCTCAGGCCTTCCCCTTGCTCACTTAACACGACACCAGGCAGACAGAGAGCCACCATATGCACTTTAGGAAAACAGACTGCTCTTCCCTCTTCAGTTGCCCCAGCTACCCCAAGCGAGGTTGGACAGTGGATTGTTTCCCTCTTTACCTCAAGCTCCTTCATCTGCAGGGGATGCAGGAATGGAAAACATACCTCGTGCCCAGACAGAGCCCTCAGCTCCAGCAGCCAGCCTGCTGTCCTGCGCTGGGCCAGGCTCACCAAGTCACAGCCAGCACTGGATTCAGCAGCCCATCTTGTCTCCTGCTACTAAAACTCCTCTTGTGGTTTGTGTAATAAGAATACGTTGAAGCTCAGATTTTGAGACTCCTGTAGGAGTGCTAGAACCACGAGGTACATAAGTATATATATAAAAAAGAAAATCACTTAGGTACCCCTGCATTAAAAAGAGGCTGGGATCACAAAAACAAAACATTTGCCTACAAGGCTGTATCATCAAAAGGTGTCTGTGCAATCTTGATTGTGTGCCCATTGCTACCTTACGACATTACCTTTGAATACACTTACAAATACCTCTTCCCATTCTGTGGATACGTATCAGAGGGGCAGAATTAGCTCTGAGCTGCTAGAAACCAGCATTTACCAACTGCAAAGTTCCAAAACTCACAACATTAGCCAAGCATGCTTAGGAAAGCTGTACTGAATCTGAGAGCACCATAGTCTTTCTGTCACGATAAAGAATTGTGACAACAGTTTTGGTCAGTATCTCATTCAAGGCAAATAAAAATCCTAGCAGTGTAATAACCAAGTGTTTTGGTTGGTATGCACCCTTCTGCTCACCACTACATTAAGCAAGGAACAGCGCTAGCAGGAAGTGATCGACACCAGGATGAAACAAACAACTGCTGCCACGCTGCAGCACTGGGTGTCACTGTTGTCAGAGCGTGCCCAGTATATCCGGTTAGAAAAACTGAATCACATTAAATTGAACGTTCAGTTTTTCTCCTCTTCAGTTTAAATGCCTTTCTGAACACCAGGGCATTCATTAACATGGAACTGAAAGTTTTATAGGCAGCATGAAATATGAGACATGCATTTAAGCCAGTCTGAAAGCTGGGCTGTTGTTGGATGCCCTACACAGCACCCTTCCTATCTCTTCATACCATGTATGCCATACAGTAAAGAGCAACCCAAAAACACTGAAAAAAAGATTTGTCACAACCAAAGAACAAAAATGTCTAGGCTAAGCAGGCACAGCTTCCAGTTTTCCTTCACCCAAGGCAGTATTTGGAGTCTATTCCATCACAGGAAGATGCCCAACAGGACACCTGAGCTCAAATCCTTCCCAGTGCGGAATCCAGGGATATTCTTGTCTCAGCATTGGTCAAATTCTAACACTACTTTGCACTGTATGTTTTGCAAAACATGCTCTGCAAACATTTTAAAATATGACCCTAAAATTACATTAAAAACACCTGCTAAGGTCAACATCCAGAACCATGAAGAGCTTTGAGGAAGCACAGTCAGTGTGATTTAGTGAACAGCTCGAGAGTTATGATGACCAACTTCCCCTTCGCTATTATTCGTATTGTCTGTACAAAATGTCATTTGTTTTGTTTGCTAATCCCAATGAAAGAAAGAAGTGCCTGCATGGATTAGGATCAACTAAGAGTGCAAAGCCACTACTACCAAGGACTTGGTACCAAAGAACTGTAAGACCAAAAGACCTGTTTCAAGGTGCAATCAAGCTCCTGAGCTCATGGAAACTCACTGGTATTTTGATAAAAACTACAGGCAAAAAAAAAAGCTAGGAACAGAAAACAAGGAACAGGAACATATTGAGTTTTGCAGTTTTCAATTTCCCATACACCAAGCACAGCCTAACTAGATTTAGCTATTCCATACCATGTCCTCAAGATGCTTCAATGAAACCTTGCAGCCGCCGACTGTATTCCAATTCTGGATCTGAGCCCTTAGATTCTTAGCAGGAATTGTTTTTTTGATTGATTGTCGGTCGTTGCCGGCCGGCCCCCCCCCCCCCAAGCATTGCTTGGCACTTTCTAAATTAACAGCAATTTTAACCACTGAGCACACGACAGAAACTTGCATCTCCTGTGTGCCAAGTCGCATGCTTCTGTCTGGAATCACTTTGTGGAACCACTTCAGCAGCTTGGATGCCTCACTACCCTTTTGATTAGAACTTGAGAAATACAGAGAGTGCCAATTAATCTATACTTTTTACCATACAGGAGCCTCTATTGCAATTACGCCTTCTGCACACAAATTTCTACCTTACATGCACACCTAGATGTGCCTGTGGTTTTAGGTGTTGAGTTCCTGAGTGTTCCCCCAACTCCCGTGCAGCCATTTGAAATAACTCTTTGCTAGGTCACAAACAGCCCAACCAACAGAAATCCAACGCTAAAAACATGCAAGAGTTCAGATACTGCTATTTAATGCCAATACTTTTGTCTTGATCTTTATGAAGTACCTATTTGTGCAATACCTTTTAGTCTTTCCTTTGTTGAGAGGGACGCAGATGACAGTTCCCATCAGATCACCGTACAGATGCTGTCACTCACTGGGGTTGCACCTGGACCAGGACGAGATGCAGAGAACCCCGGTGCCCCAACCCGCAGTATGAACGCTTTGCATGCCCAGAACACCTCTTGTGGGTCCGTACCAAGCAGGCAGCTGCAAGTTCCCGACCTTGTGCTGTACGGTGGTGCTGCGTGACCCCAGCTGCACACAAGCTGCTGCACACCCAAGTTCGCTCTGCTTGGAAGTGGTTCAAGTCAGCCTAGGGGCACGCAGGCGCTGGGGAGGGTTGCGTAAGGAAGACAAAGTACACTGGCACACAGGCATGATGGTCACCACCTGAACTTGCACCACCTGCCACCGGGACGAGGGCTAAGCACGCTGTTCTTCCCTACAGTTTGGTGCACATGCACCTCAGTATGCCTAGAAGGCCCGCATATGTAAGGGCCGTGTTGGCACAGGAACATATTACCTAAGAGTAAAGAAACCCCACTTATTTGCTGTATGTTATCTGCTCCACAACAGGAAAGATTCTGGAAGCGGCACGAGACCAAACGGCAGTAACAAGACATTAGAAGTACCGCAGAGGGGAAAAATCCAAGGCAGTGTGAGCGACCCACCAAGCTTTTAACTCTCTTGACTTCAAGAGAAATGCACAACCTCCTCTTGCCCCAGAAGCCACTACTCTTTATTACTTCCCTTTAGACCTTATTACTTCCCTTTAGACCTCTCAAAGTCCACAGAAGCTACACAGGTAAGCTGGAAATATGCCTGAAGATAGCAAGAAAACTTATCGTCTTCCTGGGTGACTGCTAAAAGGCAAAAGTGGAGATAACTGTTTCAAAACAGAACACACCCTACGCCTAAACAATAATGCCACGCACAAAAACCCCGCAACTAAGCAGAAAGCCAGCATGGAATAGGGGAGAGGCCAAAATGTGCATTCAACACTGAAAGATTTTCTCAAGTTGAACTGAATTGCACCTTCCAAAGTACATTCTTCAGTATTACGCTGGAAGCACTAAAACCAGAAAAGCAAGGTTTCTGCAGAGTAGGAAAGGGATATACGTGCATAGTGTTGAACAAAATGAAAATCCCTTAAACACACTTTTTAACTCAGTGTTCAGCAAGCATGATGGTACTAAGAGGTAAGAAAAGACAGCAAAATGATAAGAATAGAAACTTGCTCGGTAGAAATGAAATAAAAGCTCAAGCAACTCAATATAACTCCATGCTCCTCGAGGAAATTTATCACTGAAAAGCTCAAATCCCAGAGCTAAAACTTCCCATACTAACAAGTCTCCATCAGACGTACGAATCTTGACAAAGCACTTGATAAGCTGCCACAACTAAGGAGGACTGCAATAAAAGCCTCCAGTAGAAGACATGCAAGTAGGTAACGAAATGACGAAATCATAGAAACAGGAGCATAATTTTGCACATAACATTAGACTAGAAAGAGATTACTAACAGTTATTCAATATGCAACACCAGTACAAATATTGGGAGAATGATACAACTGAGAAATAGAGGAAAGCAACATAATACAGGAAGAATAAAGCATCTGGTAGACAGGAGAATGAAAAAAAAAAATCAATCATTAAAGAATCATTTGGGATGATACCTGTAAAATTTGTACGAGTCTCAGCACATCATTTGGAAATGACTAATGCTTGCATTAGTTGTAGGAAATACTAAAGCTGATGCATTTCATAAGACTGACTGCTCTATTCCATGCAGTTCCGGTCATTCAGCTTTTAAAAGACTTGAACACAAATATATGCAGGGAAGGGCTTCCAGGTTGATGGAAGACTCCATTATAGAAGGGGAAACGAGGAGACCTCATCTTGCTTATGCTAACAAACCGAAAGCTGCAGGAGGATACACTTGCTATGTGTAAATAACAGGAGGACAAACCAAAGGAGTGTGAATAAAATGCAAAGTTATGCTTAAAATCAGAATACTGCAATCAGGTTCTTAACAGTTTCTGGAAAACAGTATTAAAATAAACAAAGCCATGGCTGACAGCTGATACAAGACTCCTTCTTGAAAGAAACTGTGTCACACAGTGCCTGTAAGAGCAGTGCAGCTCACCCAGTAACGCAGAGCCCTTCCTTCACTGGTTCTCACGGTCCTGCTGTAAACCTCTTTCCTCCTTCTCTTACATCTCAGCTGCTCAGATGTGTCACACACCCACTCCTTCCCTAAGCAGCTGGTGCACAACAGACAGGGTATATCAGCTGTTTAAGCTCCAACAGATGAAATCAAAATCCACAGAACAGCCACAAACAGAAGAATCTTTTTATTAGGTTTTACAGTGTAGTTTTAAGTACAAAATGATGCTTTGTTCAAACACGGTCCTTAATTTCGATTCCTTTCTCTCACAACAAGTGAGGTTCTCATTTTTTTTTTTTAAGCAAACACTACCTATATAAATCATTTTCACCACCACGTGTGCTTACATTCTGGACAAAGTTACAGTGCTGCTTCTGTGCATCTCATACTTCTGAGCTCTAGAAAAAATAAGATAAAAAGACAGAGATAACATTAAGGTAATAGACAGTAAGGCTCTGTCTATATCATATCTTACTCAATTTCCAATTATCAAGATGACTTCTTTGCAGTGCTCAAAGCTTGCCTCTTCCACTCTCAAGAGCTGGTACATCCCATAGCTTCCATTTCCTCAGATGAGATAAAGAAAGCCTCACAGATCCAGGAGAATCTCTTTCTCCAGGACACAAACTGATCAGTTACCCAATTCTAGTAAAAAATAAATAAATAATTAAAAACCCTATCAGCTCTATCTGTAATCAACTTGCAACAAAGCTCAGCTGAAAGTTTTCTAAGGACTACACACAGAGAGGAGATGCTTACTGTTCTGACCTCCGCCGTTCAGAAATGAGCCATACCCAGCGGAGACAACCGACTGGTAGCCAAGAGTTAACTGGTAGCTACCACGGCACAGGCAGCGTTTTTGTGCACTAGCATCGGTACTCAGCTGTGAGCAGCAGAGCCTGGCCTCCCCACAACAGGCATGGATTGAACAGAAGAGTCACTGCAAGCAACAGATGCAGTAAGCCAAAAATGTGAACACGTGTTTAGCGTGCTATCTGAGTTCAGCCTGGGGTTGTAAGAGGTCTGCTTTCTTTTGACAAAAAGCTCTGTCCAGTGGAGTTTGGGACTTGTAAGACAAAACACACATTCACGAAGTAAATAACCTTACTGCGTAAGAACTTAACAAGTTTCTGTTCAAAAATTACTTACACATTATCCAGTTCCCATAGGTTTTTGTTTTTGCTTCAGAGATCACTAGCAGCCTCTACTCCAGCTTGTAGCTCTTTAGGAAGGGCACTACACAGAGAAAGGTCTTATTCCTTTGGATTTTGCTACTGTTTTACAGCTGCCAGACAAACCAGATGACAACTGCCAACAGGAGCTTTTCGTCACTGTCAGTAGGCCACAGGAGCTGTCACCAGCAGCCACGACAACTCACACGCCAAAAGTGCACAGAAGTCAGTGATGAAAACTGAAACTGAGGACCTAGACACTGAACATCACGCATGCACGTAAAGAAAACCCGAATATCCATGCAACTCCCTAACTCACCTTCTGTAGACGTTAGGCGGTGCAGTCAGAATTGTGACCAGCCAAAGCAGAAGCAGCGTGACGCAGCCATCCTAGGGAGAGCTTTTTTAGCAACTAGAGATGACAGAGGACCAACTGCTGCTGAGTAACAGCCGCCAAATGCACAGAGCTCAAGACCCGGCACAAACACCTGCCTCAACTGCATGCTTCCTTTGTACGATGGGACAAAAAGGCAGAGAGATTTCACGTTCGTGGGAAAGATGACAAAACCCCTCCCACTGAACACCCACCGCTGGCTTCGATGAGGAAGAAAACACTGTTAAGAATATTTCACCTTTTTTTTTTGTCAAGCCATGACACGCTATGTCAGTCTGTTTTAAAAACCAGCTTTCAGAGAGACGAGAGCAATCCCCATCACTAACACTGTGATATCAGCATTTCAACTCTTTTCCTTTTAATTTTTCACTTTTACCATCTTGCATCTGTATGGAAATTTGTACAGTTGCTACAGAAATGGTGCTAACAGGAAAAACCTACCAGCTTATCAATGACCTGTACTTGGTGTGATGGATATCAGGTGGAAATACAACAGGCATCTGGGGAAGGGAGATGGATTTACCGTCTGTGCCGGTGAATTCTGCTTGTGTTATCATCCCGTGTTTGTTCGTGGAAGCGTGTCAAGCTCGGTTTGTCCAACTTGTACAAGCAAAAAACACAGCAGTTGTTTACCCATCCAAGCAGCCAGATCTTTTCCATGTTTCTCACTCTCTTCAGAAGAGCCTCAGTAAGCAAGGCAACTGATAAAGTTACATGCTAAGACCCAACCACCACCAGCTGAATGCTAAGTACTTTTCTTCACCCAAGACCAGTCGGTAACTGTTGACTACCAAAGCACCTGCCTAAAAAAATAAAACATGATAGAGAAACAGCAAATCCAAGATAATGCACATGTGTACATGGGACTTGAGCAAACCAAACGCATGTTACTGTCTGGTAGTGGGGACCAAGCATGCCTTCACTTCCATTGCAATCATTTAGAGGAGATGTTTTCATGAAGGAGGCCAATATATTGTTATAAGATGTTATCAGATTTTTCCTTGTTAGCAAAACAGAAACACTAGGTTGCAGGGAAATCTTGTCTCTTCAGATACTCAAAGCAGACAAACTTACTTGGAAGTGCGAAGTTCTCGTAAAACCATCTCATTGCTTGTGCACTGACAATAGTTGAAGCACCAGAAAAAATAAAAGCAATTTCAGGTAAATGGATAGTAGAAATGAGAGCCCTGCTGCAGCTATTTCTAAGCCATCTACTTACATTATTGATGAAAGTATTTGTTCTAGAGAAAGAATGACATAATAAATACCTACATAGTTTGTAGAACTTGTATAATTGATGGAGAATACAACACTTTCCAGGAGACATCAAAAAGACATCAAGATGTAACACAAGCACTAATTTGAAGAGCAGAGCTGGCAAAGCATGGGATCCAACTAAGCAAAACCATTTGTGTACCTCTAATAGCAGGAAAGGCAAGCCTCACATTCTCAATTAAAAAACAAGGGGAAAAAATGCAGGAGAAAGATAAAACAATAGAGTTCTTCACAGCGTGTAACAACTCTAACCAGGGACCAACGAAATCAAATATTTTCTCCAAGTACTTCCTAAGGAGGCATAGGGACGTTATTTTGTTTGAGCCATGCTTCAAATAAGGAATGCAAAAGTCATTAGCTGCTAAAGGAGCATACACCCTTCTGCTTGACACTGGATTTCGTGGCAGTAAGATGGAAGTAAGAGACAAGCAGAACCCAAACCCAGACACATTTGACTGGTGTTACAGAAGTTAAGGCACAAGATGCACACACACACAAAGCTGATCGGCCTGCATGGCTTCCCAGGCATAGAAAAACTGTAGGCCCTTGAGCTAAGGAATGGACAAGCATCTTCTTCCAGATCACACACAGCATGGGAATTCTTACAATTTTATATGCCTCCAAGTACACGACAACTGATGACAGTGTCAGCGTTCGTTGGATTTTTTCAGCATTTCAGAGTCAACCTCCAGCTCATTTACCCCACACAAGAGCAGCATTCCCATATGCCTTCAATACAATCCATCAATCAAGATTTTTAAGATTATTCCTGCACTACAAGCTCAGTAAGTTCACAAGAGACACTCTGTCCAAATTCTACTTAGAAATTTGAAATATTCAGTGGATGATTGGATAATTATTACTCAAACATATCCTTCAGGTTAAGATGTGCAGCTGTCTCCATTTCTGCCAGATCAATGGATGCAGGCATTAAAAATTGATTCAATTACAGAGATGTGCAAGCTGAACACTTGGATCCAGGAGCAATGACAAGAGAGACCATAGATAATGTGATTTTGGTACAGGTTTGGAGGAGAATGGTGTTTTGAATGCAAACACCGTTTTACAGCAGATACCACTTCATTCTTAAAGAAATCATGCTGTTCAGCTAAAACCCCAATTACATTCATCTTTACGTTAATCTTTCTAACTCATAAAAAGTAAATCTTGAACGCTACATTTCATGGAAGTTCACACCCTGAGATGGTGGCATGTCACAAATCAGAAAACAAACACCATTCTTATGTGACCATTCAATGATATTAACTGTATCTTCAAAAGGTTTACACTGACACCCTTAAAAAAAAAACCACTAAACACAAAACCACTAGAAACTGCTACTTCAGTTGCTACTGAAAACTGGAATCTCTGATCTTGGCACACAGATCAGTAAGTGTTTTGCTTTTCTTCCTAGGATCCTCAAAACCTGCACGGTGCTAAAACAAAGGAGTGGTGAGGACCTCAGGGGAACCACAGCTGGATGAAAGCAGAGATCCTCGCATCCTAAAACATCTACCAGGTAAACTTGTCTATTCGCTAGCAACTTCTGGCAGGACAGCTGTAAGAGTTCTGTCCTAGATTTTGCACAGCTTGGTCAAAATAAGTATTTTTGGTATCACACAAGATTCACTTGGAATAGGAAGAGAACCACGGAAAACGCCATGCCTTTGAGAACAGGTTTCATACCACTTGATGATACTGCAACACTTGAAGGTATCAGTACCATGAAAGATTCAACTGACCTGCCCACACAGGTCTCAAATTTTAGAAAAATCCACGCTACAAATAATTTGGTGAGGAAAATGAAAAGCCTAAATATCAGATACGTTTTTCTACTGCTCAAAAGAATACTTCAAGGTAGCTCTGAAATACCCTAATTAATTAAAGCCAAGATCATTTGTTTTAGGGAACCAGTATCTGCAGACTCTCCTGTTCGGATGAATTATCACCTCACTTTTCTTTATACAAACTAATAATTCGTTCTCCCATTTTGTACTACCAGCAAGGAAGTTGCCTCTTCCCTGTTAGGAGAACGGCTGACCGAGGCAGTACCTCGGCTGCAGTCTGAAAATACCCCATTCCTGTAATCTGTTTCGGACTGAGCTTGCCAAGCTGGGAAGGTTCAGTTTCATCGTGAATGTTATCGAAAGATAAACGAGAGGCAACCACCTCAAAGGCACTGCTAGTATCTTCCTGATGAAGAACTCAGCAAGCAGCTAGCCACAATAAGGTCAGGGTGTTTTTGGCCGGTGGCATACTCTGGCAACAGCTTTACCACTTAAAAGCTACGAGATGCAAGAAGCAACACCACCTCTGAGACAACAGGGGAAAAACAGCCTCGCGAGAAGAGCACAAACACAGCTACCAGTTTAAACACGGTGTCCATATAATGATTTACAAGGCAGCTTTCTGACCCAAGACTCGCTTTCTTCCAGCAAAGCAGAGCAGGGTTCCCCAGCAGAGCTGCACGGGGCTGATAACCGCTGTCAGTCTGAGGGGCTCGCAGGCAGCAGGGCTGCTCTCCCACCGACTGCTCCATCACCAGGCATGAGGCCAGCTCTGAAGCAGCTCACTGTGGGACTCAGCAGCATGCTGAAGCCAGCCCCATCCCTAAAAGAGGACTGTAACTTGTGAGTGGCATCTCCAGCAGAGGAAAGGCTCCTCTGTCTCTTCCAAGACATAGTTCCTGATTTTTGAGGATCGTTGCTAGAAAATGTTGGCCTTCTCTGTATTAGCAGAGAAGCCAATTATGAGTTCCAAAACACTGCAATTTTCTTCCTGTAAGTAAAGCACTTCAATCAATATTAGGAGAGTCCTAAGTAGGGAAAGCCACAAAGAACTCCTGAGCAGCTGGCCTAATGATAAGATCCCAGCACCACACCCTAGTGCCCCAGGGAGAAGAGATGTCCAACTCCATTAGCGACACGGAAGCTAACAGGGAAAGAAGACACCAGAGAAAGAGAGAGACTGGCAAGAAAACTTCAGCTGCTGAAGCCCGTCACTTCTCCTCATCGTCAGTCCCTCCTCACCCCAACAAGTACCACCATGAAGACATCTGTGAGGTTCAGTGCCAGCCCAGAAATCTGTCACCCATCAGCCACATGGACTCCAACACACCTCAAATCAGCAAGGGAAGTCTTTTTTCCTGTTCCCCAGAGAGATATCCCTCCTGGAGGGTAACTTCATCACTGCCCGATGCTGGTTCTGCACTTAAGACTATCACTTCATGAAAAGAATACATACAGCCATGGATATTTTAAATATATAATTTAAATACTTTAAGAAAATCATTTAAAAACTAGCTATTTTTCCCCCCAAAAAAGGTACAGCTGAAATAAGTACTTCAAGCCTTCAGCTTTTCTACAATATGCTCTTGTTTACAAACAAGGCATTTAATGAGAGTTAAATAAGGGTGCAACAGCTCAGCAAGACTTTTTCATATTAGATGCTTGCACTGTTTTTAGCTATATCACTCAACATTGGCCAAGCAGATTTTATGTTCATCCATCTCACTTAGCATAAGACATCTCGCTGAATTACTACATGGCTACTATGTAAAGTCTGTATAAAATGACTTTTCTATCACAACAGACTCCACATTTTCCTAAGTTATCCTTTATAGGAGTTTAGTCCCAGCAACACACTTTCAGTTAATGCTTTTGTCATCTAATTAATTATGAAATCGAGATCAAGAATTATTCCTCATCCAAATGGTCATCCCCAAATCACAAGCGCATACACCACTGTTACTGCAAGCCTGCACTCCACGAAGAGCTCGCACCTACTTTGCACGTCCACACTGTGACTTTTAAGAAACACCCCCTGCGAGCACTGGGCACGGCCTCCACACCCACAGGCTCTGCAGGTTTGTCCCTAAGCTCCCCAGGGAAGGCACTCCGCTTCACTGACAAGCCCCAACGTTTTTGGTGAGCGTCCCTGGGCGTCTGGCACGATGCCATCCTACGTTCTTCACAGGTGTGTGCGCATTGTTTGCGCACCATGCATCTAGTAACACATCTAGTAACACACGGGTGTTCCTTTCTCATCTAGTCCTACAGCATTTGTTACCAAAGAGAGAAGAAACTAAAGCAGTTCTCTTGTCAATAAGAGACACCCAGAAATTGTTCAAAACCAGCAAACTGCAGTCCCTGAAAGCTGGCTCAAACACAGACTGATATGAATACTTCTGCTGAGAGAAGTCAGGTTACCTTCCCTGAAACGTGAACTAGGTCTTACAGAAGGAACTTCTCCGCCACTAAGCCAGCTCCAGAGAAGAGTAAAGGCTGATTTTTCAACAGCATTAAACACAAGTCACAGCATGAAATGCAGTGTGAGCTCAGTCATTACACAGACAGAATCCACATTAAAAAAAGCCAGCAAGTTAATTAAGTGCAAGGGCAAGCCATTACACGCAGGCACGGAGGAATCTGTCTGCATGCAGGTCCTAAAGTGCACCACCTGCGTATGAGGAGTTGCTGTTCTTCAAAGGTAAAGAAATGCTGTAGTTTTTGGCAAAAGTAGTTTTTCCACTCCTTTAATATGCCTTCAACTTTATACAACACCGTACATCTGGCACCTGCCTCAAGTGAAAACAGCATTGCCTCTTTTTTGTTTGTTTGATCTTCTGACTACAATTCAGCTAACATCACTTTCCTCTCCAAATTCCTTTCGAGGTATTCTGGGTAGACACTTTGAACTCTTCAATACACATTCTCAGTCTGGTTACACAATTTCCACAAATAAACTTCCTGCCAGCATAGTTAGATCTACACAACGACATTACACGGTATTAAAAACAACTAAAGAATCTCAATTTCATACCGTGATTAAGTTTGTACTGTTACATTTGGCACCTCTGCAGTGAAGACCTTGTCCAACCTACCACAAAACAAGCTTGCTTGAAGCATTATTAAAAACCTGCTATTACCAGGACTAGAACAGGCACACACTAGAGAGAATCAGAACGAAAGTTACCGTGCACTAGTAATTAGAAGAGCACTTCTGGCGAGGCATTTCACTACGAACAGCAGAATTCATTATCGAAGGGTTGTCTGGCGGAGTCTGTTCCAAACTGATCCAAAACAGGCTCAGATTTGGGGTGTGGATGTAGAGGATTAGAAGGAATCATGTATCATCAATAGGGCAATCAACCAAACAATGGTTAGCCAGGGACTTTTCAAACAGGAAACAGCAAAAAAGTTTCTGCTGTAAAGGGACACTGGCTATTACTGCAGAAATAGAACAGAAAGTTTCATTTGAAACCGCACACCTGACATCACCCATGCATTATTATTTATGAAAATAATAATAAAGCCTTGTACCCAGCTGCTGTCCATCCTCCTCCTATCTTCTGGCAGTCCTGCAAGGCCTGGGCTTCCATCTAACCTAACAAACACCTCGAGTTTCTGGCTGCGCACTGTCCACTACATCCACAGTTCTCAGAAACACAGGATTAGTGGTTAGCTAAGAAATCTTCCTAATTGTTCAGTAATTTAGCACTCTGATCTCCAGGAGGTACCTGCAGATCACCTCAACTGTAAGGGAGGACTGAACTCAATAGACTCTACTGATCTTTTTCCAACAGGCATTTTGGAAAGGAGTAACACACATTTCCATACAGTTCTGATCCAGACACATACCTCAATTATTCAAAGATACTTAGAGGCAGGCCTGACAAATGATACCAAATCCAATTGGTCATTGTAAAAATACGTGACTGGTATCCTAAACAGAATAATGGCTTCTACAAAAGGGAGAGCTGCCACTACTCAGGTGTACTTACCAGTAAAGCAAATGGAAAAACTGGCCAGTAATCTGTTGGCAGAGCGGCCTGGAGTTGCTAGCAACAGCAGCAGAGTTCAGGTGCCCTTTAACCACGCAGAGAAAGTTAGTTCTGTGACAAAGCAGGGTTGGAAACACAATGACTCTGAGTCATCCACTAAGCATATGCTTTATCAATACACCTCATTTAGAGTTACTAATTAGTGACGGCACAAAACAGTGATGCATTAATAGGAAAATGTAGTCCAAATCAGCCATCTTTTCTTTTATTGATTTAGGACTTCAAACACTTTATGTGCATTTTCAAATCCAAGATGTCCACCTAGAACTTCACGGGTAAGTTGACTGCAGAGGTTTTCGGAAACCACAAAAATACTTTGAAGGCTTTGGGATTAGTTTTCGGCTGGTTGGATAGATGGCTCTATTACAGAGCTTCCAGTAACACCAGCAGCATTCCCTACACGCTCCACCAGCCTACTGAAAAAGATGCAACATTTGTAAACTTGAGCTCTACTTCAAAGCAATTTTCCAAAACATTGCAAAGATTCTGCAATGCCGCAGGTGTTTCTGCATGGAATCTGACAGAACCTCAGTTCACACAGCTGAAGCGAACTGAGATTTTTCCCAAGTCCCCAGACATGCAAACCCAGACAGGGATTCAAGATAGAATGCAGCTTGTGCTGTAACAGCAGGCATGAACGCTCCACAAACTGAGCTATAACCAAATGGACAAGCGATCCACTTACTGATTTCAGCTGGTTTATGGGAACTCTGATTTGGCATTTGCCAGCTGTCTCTACCCCGATCGCTGTTTTCCATTCCTTTCTCTGCCATGACAGCAGCACAAGATTTTGTACAGCTGTAGAATAAACAGCTTGGAGGAAGGAAGGGAGAAGAAAAAGATTAATTCCTTAGCTGGTTAAGTCCCCTGACACAGTTCAGCCTCCTAGCATCTCTGTCAAAACATACAGTGCGAGAAGGGAGCAATCAAGAAAAAAAAAAAAGCTGCCAATGAAAAAAGCATCTGAGGTCAAAACCTAATTTCAATTACAAACCAATCTCAATTAGCTACAACCATGGAGGACCCCAACTTTATCATCAAGTCACAGAACTCAGCAGCAATTGTAAGATCAGACAACTAGCAACTTGTCTATAAGGCGTACTGAAAACATGATTTTTAAAAAGTTTGAGGTTTATATAAAACCAGCAAGTCAGAAGCCCACCTGTGCCTTACGTGCCTCTTCAGATGCAACAAACTAAGACATGAAGCCTACTAAGAAAAACTTTGAGAACTGAGACTTCAAGCTTTTCATTGGAGGCTTCAGTCTGCCCATATGTTAATCTGAGAAGCTTCTATCAGAGCAGAACACGTGCTTTGTACTAACCCCATTTATTCACTTACTGGTCCAACTGCAGTAACTCTGTACCATTACACTGCTTCCTCCAAACCTAAATGAAAATATAATGCTAGAGTTTAGGCAATTATCCCAAACCCTGTGCACCTTAATAATGTGATAAAAGCAATCTAATTTACAAATTGCATTAAGCCCACTTTCTCAGGACCTCTGCCCATTTTTATCTAGCCACCATTATCTAAGAAATACACCTTCAGCTTCTAAAACAAGATCAATATTCTTTTTCCCCCAACATGATCAATCTGAGTCAGTCTCAACGAGGAGAGCAAATTCCATAGGCTTAAAGCTGTCCCTTAATGAATAATGAGGGAGGCTCAAATCAAACAGCTTTTAATGCCATCCTACTACAACACTGGTCAGAGACTTGACTCTTAAATAGCCAGTCCTAGGTCACTTCAGACTTAATTGATTGCAGGCAATACTGCAGCTCCATTAGGAGAAAGATATAACACCTACATATCCCCAAGCAGCAGTGCTACTGACTCCCAAGCAAACAAGATGTTCTGCACCAGATGCTGCAAACATCTAAATCGCTTTAAAAAAAGGAGATTCAACATGAAAGGCAGCATCTCAAACTTCTCTGCACCCCACACTGCACATTTCTTGTCTCCTCCTCTGAGCATTTTGGCCCTCAGACAGCCGATGGGCATCCAGTACAGGCAGCATAATGAAGTAAATGGAGAACTCCCAGAAATTACCTGCCAGGGTGACCACCTTTCAGCAGAGGCCACCAGCAAGCTTAACCATCACTCTTACTCCATGCAGTTTCTGTTTAACCCTGGCATGCTGTTCTTTCTTAACTGACCCATGCTTAGCCCCCAAGTTATATTTCATTCCTTGCACCAAGAACTGCTTTAATGATCTAGAAAACAATGGCAAGAGGGGCAGTGACAGCTTCTAGCCAAGCTAGTCAGCTCTAATCAGGTTAGGAAGTCTCCATTTTTTACTCAAAGATTTAAAAAACTGATTTGACTGCTTCAATATGATTGCTAGAAACAACTGGAGTCACCAGAGGGCACTAACACTTTCACCTAATGGAAAATGCACTCTTCAATTAGGAAGGCTGATAATTACATCCACATCATCATGTATATTTTATCTGGATTGAGCTTCAGCCAGCTTGTTCTAATCCATGCTCAAATCTCCACCACATGCTGACGAAGCAGTGGGCTACATCAACTGCTGCAGTCACACCCACGATCCACGGGGGAGACGTGGAGTGTCCCCTGTCAGACCAAGGAAACAGAGCCGGCACATGCCTCTCCCCTGCCATCTGAAGCTCACATTGCCTATTAAATGTGTTTGTATGTATACACACAAAAAAAACATCTGAAATAGGCGAGGGGAATAGATTGCAAGTCCTACACCTCAAAGAAACAAAATGAACAGCCATTCTTAAGAGCTGGCACCAAGACAAATCCTACTTTAGGGGACTGCAAGCATTATCTTCCTTCAAAGGGAGAAAAAAATAGAGGGGCTTTCAATTTAACAGCAAGCAGCAACAGATGCATTGCTCTCTCAAATCTGGCATCACACGAACTGTCATGATAGATGTGTTCACAAAAGAGGTTGTTCTTCACCACTGAGAAACGAGCAGGTTTTTAAACCACCAAGATCACACATATGTGAGGCTAACAAGTATTTCCTGCTGTTTGGACAGAGCAGCTCCTCAGCTTCTCAATGTCAGGCAGAGATACGCTGCAGCACACCCTGAGACCTTCTGCAGCGGGAACCTTCAACTTGTGGATGCAGCTGATACAGTCCGAGAGACAGAGCACAGCCAGGCGGGTACAGCCCTGCAGAAATAAAGGCAAAGCTGCCAGGGTCTGCAGGGCACACAGCTTCTTCCTCCCAGCACTGCTGCCCCGCAGTTTTACCTGTGCGGTCATTCTTGTAGTTGGGACTGCACGGCAATGCAGACCTGGGAAGCAGAAGGGAATCCTGTCCTTATGGAAAGGCACAGAGGAAGCATGGAGGCTATCAACCCCCTGTGCTGAGGTCAAGGCCACAGAAAAACTGCACTTACAATAAAGATGGGAGCAAGGATTTTGAGAGCATTCACAAGAGATCTCCATGGGCTCCAGGAAGACACCATTTGTGCCGTACGACAGCCTACAATCCACATGGAAGCCCTGAAGGAACTCTGATAAGACCAGCTATGACTGCACTCGAACATGACAAACCTCCAAATGCAATTGAGGAAAACTGTACTTCAAAGTATTCACCGCTGGCCCTCCAGATTTCACCGTACTTTTTGTTGTACTCTAAGGTTCAATTCATGGGTTGTTTTTTCTCGTTCAACTCCCATGAAGTGCAAACACGGGACAGGAGGCAGTCTCTCCCTCCCTCGGCTGTGCTCAGCCAGCAAGCAGGTTCAATGACTCCCACTTACACCAACCTGAGGAGTCACAGCAAGCAGCTCTGATGTTCGGAACGCGCCATGCTGCCGAGCATGTCCTCCCCTTCAGGAACTTTGAGCCACCCTCACCCGACTGCAGATGTCCTTTCTGCTTGGCAGGACACGGGATGACACCAGCTTGCCCATGGAAGGGTCTCTAACGCCAGCTCCCCCGGAATCCTACAGGGCCCGTAAGGACCTCGGTACCAGAAAAGAGTTGCAGCCACACATCTGCACGTCTCGGCGACCTAAGCGTACAGATCCCCTACTTCAAATACCCAATGGTAACTCTAAAGTCTTGCTTCAACGCTCTTCTCAGGTGGTGAGTTCATAAATGGACAAAACATGCATCCCACAAAGCTCTCATTGTGGGAGAAATACTAGCCACACACACATTCAGGGATAATTTCCACTGTAGCAGTTCCAGGTATCTAAATGTAAAGGTATTAATAAGAATGCCCTCTTACTTTAAAGAAGTATTTTAAAGTATCTTTTGTAACATTACCCCTTCCAAGGGCTGTAAAACAATGCTCAAACCAGAAATACACCATGCCTTTTGATGTCTTACAGTTAGACAAAACGCAACTACACTCCCCACCCTTCAAGCAGGTTTCAGCTCAGCTTTATTTATTGAATGAAAGGAGGAGCCCAAATGACTCAGCTCCAGGGAAGTATAAAGGAAAAGACAAATCCCTAATCTCAATGAAAAGAAAATAAGGAAGAAACTAAGATGGAGGCATGTCTTTATCAATGCAGATCTTTTAATATTCAAATGCATGTCAAGAAGAGCATTAGCACTCGTAGATCATTAGCTTTCTGGAGCCTTCAGTCTGTCTTAAGAGTTTAAAATCAAAGTTTACACAATTAGCTGAAGCTAAGAAGTTCGTCCTGTAGCTTCATGCTTGGTCACTGGTGCTGTGCAGCACCAAGATCAAAAAAAAAATCTAAACAGGGATTTTTGATCTACATGGTCACCGGCAAGTCCAGTGCGGAACAGAAAAGATCTCCCGAAAAATTCTGAACAAAGGCAATTTTTATAGGAAAAAAACTGTCAGTAAACAGGATAACCTCGTGAAGAGCGTATTTGTTTGTTTTTCCTCCACTAACTGAGGGAGGAATCAGATACAGCTCCTCAACATCCAGGCAAAACACGAGTTACGAGTATTTCACAAGGGGGCCAACAGACTCCAAGCAACTGCTGTACATCTTCCACATGCATTTGCAGATGACTGCTCTTCCCCTACCTCAGACACGCCACACCAGCATTTCCATGCAAAATAAAGTGCCAGCCTTCCTGGGAGGCATATTTAAGTCCAGACTAGCAGGAGTGTTTCTTTACATACTCTCCACACTCTAAATACAGATGTCACCAGAGGGCACTCTTTCAGTTCAAGCGACCTAGCTTAGCAAACTTCTAAGGAAGACTGCAGGCAGCCCACATGCAGGGATGTGCAGAGGCTGTACAAAGTAGTAATTCTGCTTCTGCAAGACATTTCCCTAAGAAAATACAAATCAAATGTAAATATTTATCCCAGAAATGTGAAGAATTTATCACGGTAGCCAGAAGCACTGCTAAGACCACAAGCAATAATCAACTTCTGTACTTTCCTCCACCGTGCACTTGCTGGTATCTATTCATTCCAACAGTTTTGGCACCTGTGTGGAGCGTATCAGTTTATGGAAGCAGGACCCAAACCAGTACAGATCATGCAGAGGTGCCCATGGAACTCCTAAGACTATCATATCATGGTCCAAATCTCGTAGTAATAGAGGAAAAAACAGACGTGCAGAGAAAGCTTACTCTACTGCTTGCTGTTCTGTATCTGATGTTTTCTTAAGATGGCCAAGAATTAGACCATTTGCATGAAGATAATGAGTGCATCAGTGATGTCAGTAGTTTTCAATCTATGGTCCATGTTTTATTTCTACAGGACTGCTGAGACCTCAAAAAGATTTTTTTTTTTAATCCTGTCGAGTTGCAAGCCTGCCAGGTGAAACATGACCAACCACTAAAAAACACAATGGGTCAATACATAAAAAAGGTTGCAAACCATTTCTCATGTGAATAGAAATACAGCACTAGTGTCCATTTTGTTTAGAAACAAAACGTCAACAGAATACTACTAAAAAAAAAGCCTAATGCAGAGATGGAAAATTGTAAGAAAAAAAAATGTGGTGCGTACCATGGCAATTTGCAGTCTTGAAAGAAATTCAGAAAACGTAGACCCACAAGACATCAAGTGCCTGTTTATGCACCTATCCCATTTGGAAAAGCCCTCATCTCTTCCATGTGCAATATCAAAGGCCCTTGGTTTAGCACGGAAATTGAAGTGTGGGGGGAAAATGAAGAAAAAAAAAGAAGACCAGTGCAAAGGCACCTTTTATCAGCACGGGGATGTCTCAAACAAACAAACCCACGCACGGGATCTCACCAGGCAGCAACTACCGTTAAACACGCAGGTGCTTGAAACTATTACCTATCATCATCGTTCACCTCGGTTTAAAACATATGATCGCTTTTCCAGCATCTGCTGCCAGGAAAGGCCGACGCCAAGCGTTTTTGCTGTCAGACAAACACCACCTCCTTGTCCCTGCTGCGTGAAGGTGCCGCCTGCCTGCTGGGGGGCTCCGCGCTCTGACCGGCCTGGCTCTGTGCGAGCACCCCGGGCCCCTCCCGCCACCGCAACTCCCCCCAGACCCAGGCCACGACCTGGGGGCACGGAGAGGGAGAAAGAAGGTAATAATAATAAAGAAAGAGAGGGGAGAACCGGCCGGGCTCCCCCCCGCCCCACAGCCCTCCATCTTGCGGCGAGGCCGCCGCCCCACAGCCGCTGACAGGGGAGGGGGCCCCGCCGCCCCCGGCCCGCGGGTGAGGACGCCTGGCCGCGCGTCTGTGTGTGTGCCTTGTCCGTGTGTCTGCCTGTCCGTGTGTGTATCTCTGTGCCTGTCTGTCCGTGCCCGTTCCCCGAGGGGAAGCGGGCGGCGGGCAGGGCTCGGGGCTCCCGGCACCGCGCGGAGCCGGGGCGCGGGGAGAGGGGGCCGGGACCCTCCCCGGATCTGGGAGGGGACGGAGCGCCTCCAATCCCCGACCGGCGGCGCTGCCGGGCCCGCCGCGCCGCCCGCCGTGGGGAAGCCGCCTTTTTCTCCTCCTCCTCCCCGGAGCCGGACAATGAGCCCCGCCGCGGCTCCCCGCGGAGGCGGGCGCCAGCTGCCCGGTCCCCTCCTCCTCCTCCTCCTCCTCCTCCCCGCCGTGCCTCACCTGCGAGCGGGGACGGGACGGGACGGGACAGGACGAGGGGAACGGCTCCGGCTGCGGGCTCGGCTCGGCTCCGCTCCGCTGCCGCCTGCGCCGGCTCCGCGCGGGGGCCCCGCCGCCCGCCCTCGCCCTCACACCGGGGCGGGAGGAGGCGGAGGGAGGGAGGGAGGGAGGGGGGGCCGCCCCGCCGCTTCCAACCGCGCATGCGCGCCGAGCCCTCCTGCCCCGCCCCTTCGCCCTCCGGGGCGGCGGCGCACGCGCCGCCCTCAACTGCTGGGCCGGGCGCGAGCCCCCGCCTCAACCGCCTCGCAACGGCCGGGCGCCGCGCGGGTTGCCATAGCAACCGGGGGGGGCTCGCTGTGAGGGGAGCCGGCTGCTGCACCCCCCGGCCTGGCCCCTCGGGCGGCTGGAAACTTATTACAGCAATTAACAGCCCCCATGCACACACACACACACACACAGTGCGTCCCAAACAGTGCCCGAACAATGCGTTCTGCCGGCCGTTGCCCCTTTTCCATCCTGTCATGGAATCCAGGCCCTGACTGCCCCCTTCGCGTCCCCGAGGGATGGAGGAGCGGCGGGAGCATAGCGTCAAACTCGTTTTGAACCAGGAAACATGAAAGGAAAATAAAACGCCAAATGCCAGCCATCCATAAAATTTGGTCTACTACCGACTGGTAGGTCAGTGAATTGAATGGGTGTTTTACCAGATTTGGAACCACCACGTTTAACACAGAAATAAGATACCAAGATGATACTGAAGTAATAATAATAAAAAACACCTCAGAAAGGGGAAACAAAGGTAATTTTTCCCTAAGCTATTCTCCTTCAAAGGTAATTTTTTCCTAAGCTATTCTCCTTCTCTAAAGCAGGAGACAGACTATTTTGTCTCATAAAACAAGCTTCTTAGGGGTAGTTATTTAAGTGGCGGATATAGGGGGCCTGGAGACACAAATTGTGAAAGACACTTCACAACTCTTTCATTAAATGCTTCCAAAAATCTATATAGTGGATTGTGAGGAAAAAAAAAAAAAAAAAGGCAATGTCATGGACCACAGTCTGCGACAGATGAAACAGGATTGAAACAGGAGAACAAATGGTCACTTGTAATTATGGTGAAAAGCCCAAACTATAAGGTGTTTTTAAAATTCTGTGATGGGATGTGTGTTGTAAACACCCTTACAAATAATCTAGGAAAAGGGCTGTGCAGAAGGAGACAACACTAGTAGAGGATGCGAGATTACTCACAAGTGTGAGGGCAGATTGAAAAGATACTCAGGGTGACCCAACTGTGTAGGAGGTCAATACAGTGCCAAATTCACTACTGATAAATAATCATCAATGCAACAGAACACATAAAACTAAAAATGAAGGTAATAATAGCTAAAGAAATATGCAGGCATCTTAAACAATAGTTCGGTGGCAATCTCTCCTGAGTATATGAACAGAGTGATGCAAACAATGTGCCCAGATATGAAATGGAGAAAAACAGGCAAAACATTGGATGTCATGCCATCTTTTCATATCAAAGGGGATTTTAAGGAAAGAGTGATAAGGAGAAGTGATGAGAGGAATAACAGAATTTTTTATTAAAGATAAATTTGACAGTGGAACCAAAATGCCCGGTTCCACCTAAGTGCTGAAATGCCATTTTTACATTAAAGACCCATGTTTAGTTAGTTGCAGAGTCCTCTATGATTCCTCAGTCATTTCCAAGATACCACCTTCCAAAATTCAGTTGCCCATTCTATATGCATAGCTGATGTTCCTTATTATTTTATAGGTGCAGATTTTCCCCATTATATTTAGTATATTTCCCTGTTATATTTAATATTGCATTTACAATTCATTATTAGTTGACTATTGCAGCTGTGCTGTTAAATATTCAAATCACAGGAAGCATCAGAAAGAGAGGAAATGACTAGATGAAAGTATGTGGCAAAATAGTTGATTAGAATGAAGAAAGCTGCTGTCAAAAGTAACAGGAAACCGCTGCCACTTGTGACTGGCAAACTGTTAGGGAATGTGTGCAGATGGCCAAACCCCACCAAACAGGGTTCATTCCAAATGCAAGAGGCTGAAAATTTTGCAGCCTGCAGGACAGCACTTTCCTCTCAGAGAACAAAAGTAGAAATGATATTTACTTATTCATCCTTCCTGCTTATAGGTACTCTTTTGAATAATTATTGACTATAGATCATGGAAGTTATTTTTACAGCATTTTTATCCCAATTTTTATCAGCAATTACTATTTATATAATCTGCTGCTCAACAGAGAAGTTGCACTTCTCTGCACAAGTGTAACTAACTTCACTGTGAAGAGAAACTCCTCACGCTATGTAGGATATAAGCATTTCCTTTTGGAAGTAACAGTTTGCATCTTAACATTATCTGCCAACTGAGTGTTGGAAATTTGTCAGTATATTTTTGATTTCACAGGTGAAAAACATTTTTCCATTAGGCAACACGAAACATGAATGCTTCCAGATACAAACTTTAATGTGTTTGCAGGAGCACTTGTAATGAAACATTGACACTACAATTTAAAGCACTTGCTATAGCAAAATCTCAGTCTGTAAAAATGTCAGCAGATTACAGTGAGTGTTTATTATACGTTCATTAACAGAAGATAGCATAAGCATTTTAGATTTTAAAAATTGTAACGTAAGTTACTTAAAAGTATTCAGGTTTACTCGTATATATTGCAATATAAATTATTCAAAAAAAAGGAAAGAGAGAAAAAGCATTTGATTATAACTGATAGCAAATCAAATACTATTTGATTTTAGCCTATATCCTGCTGCAGGCAAAGCTCTGGGGTTATAACTATACATTAATATAAAATCAAATGAATTTAGTTACTTGGGAAGCTTGCCTGCCGAAAAGATGCTTCTTAATCTTGTTTTGGTAACTAAAGATTGAAAAGAGCGTAGCTTACATTTTGGCACCTACTGAACACTTCATTAATTACTTGGCGCTAAGTAAAATTCTTCTAAGGTATGGCTACTATCTTAAAAAGTCATTAGTTAAACTCAGTTCGATATGAGATGTCCCAACAAAATAATTGCTAAAGCATGTAGTTCCCTTTAGGAATTAATAAAATAATATGTTTTCTGTGTATTTCAATATATTTTATATAACATTTCTATGTATTCCAATATAGTAGACAATATTTATATAGCCTGTAAATCCTACTTTTTATTGTTCTTCTTTGGCTAAGTCATTCCAAGAGTCTATCTGCACTTAATTCACATAGTACTTCAGGGTGAGAGAGGCTAAAGAAATGAAAATATTGCTAAATTTACTCTAAAATTTTCCAAAATAAAATTGTTTTGTTTTCCTTTTTGTTTGGAACTGTGCAGTCATATCTCAAGTCTATGCTTAAGTGCTGTTGAGGTACCTGCCACCTGAATTTTGTTACTTCCTGAGTTGGGAGTGCTTTCCCATGCAAGACTGACTTTATAAATGCTGTGCTTTACACTGTACAAGTTAGTATCTGGGTTCTAGTAAGATATGTAGTCTACAACACTTAACTCGTACGTATTCCTGCTTTTTTGATCTGTCATTCTCTCTGGCGTCCTTGCATTTGTTGTAGGTAAAATAAGAGTCAGAACCGGATAAATGTAACATTACTGTGACCATCGCCATCCTTCCCTTTCTTTCTGGAGGATGTTTATGCTTAATACATAATACACACATCTTGTCTTCCACCCTTCAGTAAGGAGGATGAGCTTCCTGCTGCAATCGTACGAAAATGCAATTTCCAGTTGGTTCAGTTAAACTTGAAACTAATCATAAAAAAATATTCTGATGGATAAAAATGTCAGTACCAGAGGAATCTGATTCAATAGACGCTAAGCACCCAAAGTTTAGAGTTTTCAGTTGGAGGAAGAAAACATTGCAACGAATGTTTCACTGAAGAGTGTATGCATGCTTCCCAGCTGTTCTAATTCGATACGGTCAACGGATGTGCTAATATTTGCTCCTAAAAGTATTGTGATTAATGTGAGAACACCCCCTAGGAATACATATCTACTTGTTTCTCAGCTCCAGCAATAATGAAGGGATGAGTTGGACTCACAATTACATCACTCTGAACTGGTTCTGGTTGTTTTTATTATTTTTAAGATAGCAGCTTTTTAAAGAATATATTCAAGGAGCAGCCTCTAAATTCACCCAAGTGCGTGTGTATACATAAAGTGTATATACGTATACGTACACACACAGACGTTAAGAGGACTTCCTCTTCGCAGCTGCAAAGCATTTATTTCCCAGGGTCAGCAAAGGTTCTTCCACGTCTCAGCAGTGACAAAGCTGCACACAGATAACATGTTATTTCCTCAGTGTCTCCCATGCAACTTACAGATTTTACCACAGGAAGGGTATATATTTTTTCCTCCGTTGCCTTCCTACAGCCAGATGTGAAATAGTTAGGAACTTGCTTTATGTTAGAGTCCTAAGAGAAGCCATTTGTGACAGGGACAGTAGTCCCTGGAAGTATTAGGGAGGGAGCAAGAGGCAAAGAACGGATTGGCAGCACAGAGGCTGAATACTGATGTCCTTCTTTATGTGCTTTCCTAGCATCCCTGTACATCACAGGAGACAGTACGTCTTTAGAGACGGTACTTACAAACTGCTTAATAGAAAGCAAATCCCCCCACAATTGTTTTTATGTTGCATAAATATCTATCTAGACGTTTTCCATAAAGAATGGAGATGCAGGGATGCCTACGTGATTTATACACAGAATGGAAGTAGCACAAACATGATGATTTAGAACAGGTTTAATGACCATCTGAAGGGGAAAGATCCCAAATATGGACAACAGCAACTGTTAATTGGAACTAGTCATATTTCATCTATGTAAACAAAGTAATGATCATGTCTGCCACAAGACTTCAAGAGATTTATCTTCCAGGCTCCCTAATATGGATACATCTGTCCCCTGCTTAAATCCTATGTTCTTGCCATCTGCTCCAACACACTTTTTTTCAGCTTCAAGCAGTGATTAAACAGCTATTTGGAGAAGAAAAAAAGTCTTTTTAAGTTTCTTACCAAAACGTTGACTATAAAAAAAATTCAAAACCACGCCCCTCTTGGATCTCCATTGATTCTCTATACAGAATGTTATTAGTGAGATGCTTAACTTAAATTTCCAGGTAACGTTTACATTTGACCATACAATAGGAGACATCACGCCCACTGATTCAATGTAGTTTCAACAGAGAGAGTAATAAAGTAGCTGCAGATTAAGTTAATGTCATTTAGTTAATCAGTCAAAATATGATTAAGAGGTTACAACATGAGCAAATAAAGCAGTGTTCCACTTCAAAAAGAAGGAAACTTCCTCAGATTCTTTAGTTGCACCATGAGAAGCTTAGCAAATGATACTCCTTTGAGAAGTGCTGCCTACTTACCTCTGCACATCCTGGACGTGGTGGAGGGGGAAGGAAAGGGACGTAGCTCTCTCTTTCCTGTACAAGGGGAAGCAAGAACAACAATTCAGTAGATCCTGTCCTTCTTCCTTCTGGGCATAACTACAGCCTGCCTGGTCCTCATGTGGGCCATGTAAATTAGGGACGCTCTTTATTCCGCATCCATCGTTCACAGCAGACAGTGAAGGAAGGATCAGTCACTATCCATCTCTTACTGCTTATTGTGCTGTGCAATGATGATACTGTCATAAATATAAACATTGAACTTGTC
The DNA here is from genome assembly GCA_011075105.1 of Heteronetta atricapilla. Classification (NCBI taxonomy): domain Eukaryota; kingdom Metazoa; phylum Chordata; class Aves; order Anseriformes; family Anatidae; genus Heteronetta; species Heteronetta atricapilla. The sequence continues at coordinate 11,481,354 of CM021738.1, forward strand.
CTTTCTCTATGAATATCCTCAAAATCTCTATCTCTCTCTCTTTTTTTTTTTTTTTTAGGTTGTTTCTTCTCCCTGTATGGAAGAAATCACGGATTTCACCTCCTCTTCATATCCCTGAGCTTCACAGGAGGTAACTGGACTCAGTACTTACGTTTCTCAGCCTTTGCTCTCTTGGCTGGTTTATTATGCTTCTGATATGCTCTGCAATTATAATCGCTACTGCTTGTAAAGATGGGAAAACAGGATTTTTTGCACTGCTTGTTAAACAATGTGATGTCTTTTCAGAAATAATGCACATCAAAGAAACTCTAAAATATCATTTTTCATCCAAAGTTAATAATCCTTGCCTGGAAATATTTGAGTATAATGTCTACTCAAAAAATAGGTCTAAATCCATTGAAGACTTTGCCATCCATTAGCGAAGAGCTTTTTTTGTGAAGTGAAGGATGTGGATGGTCCACCTGTTCAGCTTTAAATTTAGTAAATACCATTGCTTAAATTATTATACACAAATAGAATAGATAGTTTTATAGCCAGTATTTTCAGGAGAATTGATATAAACATTATTGGGAACATTTTGGGGATAAGTAGAGGAGCAAGACATCACCTTTTGTAGCCTGTATGTCTTGTGTTGGAGGGCTTATATGCTGCTAAACTCTTTAATTGGGCTCTTCATTGGATAAGGTTATAGTATCTCTTTGGTAACATTGCTGCATGTAAACTGGCTTGTCAGGAGCTGGAGTTAGATGGCCTAAGTATGCTGATGTTATCCTGTTATATGAAAATTAGGAAGCCAGGTTAAGACAGTTTTAGATCCTCATTTGGAGCTGAACAAAAGAGGTAGAGATAATGTTTCAGACTCTCAATTGTTTTCCAGATACTCTATTTTTTCTTGTGTATCTCAAGCATTATCAGTTCAGTTACAGACACAGGACAACTAGGAAATGCTGAATGTTAAGACTTTGAAAACACTATTCAAGATAATTTATATTTAAAGAAAAAGACAAAACAACATTTAGAAAAACATCTGAAGGTGTCAATATTCTCTACTAGAAATGTCTGAGAGACCCATATATGAAATCAATCAAAGTTTCTAGATTCAAATTCTGTCTTAAGCTGTGAAACAACTTTCATATCAATATAAATGCTATGGGGAATACTGAGAATTTTCAGAATTTCACTTTATACAGAAAAGAGAATCATGCCACTTTCACTGCCCTATAATACCACTGCTAAGAATCGCATTAGCAATTTATCAAAATAGCTTCTGTTAAATGAGAGAAGAAAAAGCAATAAATATATTCTTAAAGTAAATAAGTCAGTGTTCATGGAGGCAAGGCATGTCTCATAAGAAAAATCATCTGACATGGAGCACTGTGACTGGAAGGTCTAGTGTTTATAAAGTAGTCTCAGCTGGAGACAGCTGCTGAACTTTTGAAATTTTGAAGAGATCTTTCCTGTAACCACTGGAAAGGCTTTGAAGTATACTCAACAAGCAAATTCCAAAATACAATGGGTGTATTTTAGCCAGTGTTCACCTAAACTCCTCCCTAGCTACTCTCTATGCCACCTAATGTCAGAAAAAATACGTGCCTGGGACTTAGAGGAATATTACAGTTCAAAAAAATTGCATATCCATTTTAAATCATCCTTTGAGAGTTGCATGAGAAAATACTTGGCCAACAATTAGTCTAAAGTAATGTAGAATTTGAGTATTTTATTCTGTACTACAGTTTATTATTACACTGCTTTTGCCAACACACTATCTGAACGTTCTTCAGCACATTACAAACAACTAAAATTTGACAGATTTATTGTCTTGTTCTTTCCCTGGAGGAGAGCTGTGAATAAGCTAGCTTGTTTTGTTACACTTTGTCTTTTAGATATAGCTACAGATGCTTTTAGTTTTCACTAGAGAAGGTAAAATTGAGTGAGAAATTAGCAAGTTTTACAACAGTCTTTAATTCTTACAGTAATTCTTTCTGAGGTCTCACCTTGGCCTCCTCTGTCTCCCACACAGATGGAATTCACCACCTGAGGTCGAAACCTCCTTTGCGGCAAAGGAATGTTGTAAATTTTGCTTCCAGAACTGATATTCTCGTATAGAAATATTGAGCTTAGTATCCTCAGCTTAGGACTAACACTTTTAATATGACATAATATTCTGCAGTAAGGTAATGCAGAGAAAGCTTGATGTGCTTGCTTTGCCCATATTGCCTTTTTTTTTTTTTTTTTTTTAATAGTTGGCATTTAAGAGACACTATTCATTACACTGTTGCTTGTCATAAGTAAGAGTCCCCATTCTTTCAGCCTGATAATTTACAAGTTAAGGTCCAAATTTCCCTTTCAGGGAGAGAAGGTTGCCAGAATTGAATGCTTGTTGTACTAGGGATTCCCAAATAGTTCATGAACCCTGGAGAGCATTGGGGTACAAAATAGCCAATGGTGCTAGAAATAGCAGGGGAAAGGGATGATGTTTGGGGATGTCTGTGCAGGTCAAGACATCATGCCAAGGAATAAAAGAGGTTGCAGAGAACAGCCAAGACACACGTACTACTTTGGTGGATGTGCTTATATGATAGGGGAATAAGGAGGAAGAAACAGGAGGTGCCATTGCGTGGGTGGAAACTACTAAGTTTCTCATATCTGGGCAATCATGACTTGTATACACTGTCCAAGCAAACTGAATTTGGAAAATCCTGTTTAAATCAAGAGCATCCCAGGTGGCTTTTATGGAGATAAGAGCAGCATGATGAAAAGCAGAATTCGGGGGCCCGCGCCGCGCCGAGAGTGGGTTAGAAGATGAACTTAAAATCAAGCACGTAATGGACCTCAATTATGGGCACAGTCCAATAAAAGTGGTACACAAGATACAGAAAACATAGAAAATACAACAGTACTTTCAGCAGTAGATTCTTAGCTTAAATACTATTGTGCATTTTCGCTTCTGGCTTAAAAAAATATTAAAAGAGGATTAGAAAGAAGAACCCAGAAGAACCACAAGAGCAATGCCCTAAAAGAAGACTGTAAAACAAGAGAAACTAAAACTCGTGTATATAAGTGTTTTGATCTACAAAAGAATGAGACACAAGTGTCTTATCTGCATAGTCACCTTCATCATCCAGTGAAACCAGCAGGGCAATGCACTCAAGGGTACACAGACATGCATCAAATGACAGTTTCCACTCCAAAGATGAGCCAGTGCACAATGCTTTCAGCAGCATACAGTATTACAGATCGCCTACAGCGGCATTGTGGGCCAGCTGTGGAAAGAGGCAGCACGTGTGCCTTCAGGAAAACTTACTCTGCAGCCTGCCCATACCACCATAATCCCCCCAGTCAAGGCCTTATTCTCCCCAGTCCAGCCGTGCTCTGCTTTCTGCAGGCCAGCATGGCAGCAAAGCTCCTCTGCTTCCATGACAGCTTCCCAGCTTGACTGAGGCTGAGACCAGCAGCTGGGTGTGAAGACTTTCATCTTACCTCTTGGGAAGAGAGGTCAGGCAGTGTGAATCCTAAAGGAAACCTCACTACATCCCTACACAGCAGGCGCACATAGCTGAAGCTGGGAAGCAAATGAAACACATCTCATTACCTGTCACGAAGTGTGAGAGAGAGAAAACACCTTGCCAAATGACAAGACAATAGAATTTTACATTAACTCTCCCCAGGTGCATGTTAATGCAATGTCCCACTTCTTTGGCTCCAGAACTCTGCGCTCTAGGACAAATAGTTGAGCAAATGAAACAAATAGCTTAAAAGAGTTTTATTTTTAAGGATTAGACGTGCATGTATAATAACAACATGCTGACAGAGAGAACAACTGCAAGCATTAGTGTCAGGGATGCTTTGCAGCATAAACTGATCACTGACAGGAGGAATTTCTCTCCTTTATATATTTTGCATAACGTTCAGGTACACTGCCTTCTGCTGAAGCATTAAATACGGGCTACTGCTGGAGACAGAGAAGGTCCTCAAGAATAACAGTCCTTGGTTCTGTACTTTGTTTTTTACTACCAGCTATTTATAGTGTATTATTAAAAAGTCAGACTGTACTGATTTTGTTTTGTGACAGAGGGAACAAATGTGCGTATGTGAGGTTTATGTCAATGTGTGTTTGGAAAAAGGACCTTAAGAAAGGATCTTAAGGAAAGTTCTTCTGTTTCTCCTTTGTATTGAATCCTATATGAGTTAAGCGCTTGTGGTTTGGATTCACACAGGTGGGAAACATCTTTAAAGACCTTTCCATTTCAATTTAATCCATTTCCTCTGATAGTTTCCTTCTATTCTATTAAGTAACTAGAGCCAGGTATTTAAACCAATTGCTGCACAATGAGCCATAAGAAAGGCAGCAGGTTGGATGGATGACTACAAGGCAGGAGGTCTGAAGTACACTGACAGGATATGCAGCTCTTATCTGTCAAAAGCAGCAGAACAGAATGAGGGCAATTAGACTTAGTAGCTGGTTTACTGACCTGTAAGAATAAAAGGAATAAAAATGCCAGAGTGTGATAAAGCAGGCAACGCTTGCAAAACAATAACAGGACGAGCATAATAGCATAAGAAACATCCTTAAGAAAAACATGATTTTCTACTTCAGTTTTGTTAGGAAAAATATAAAGGGAGAGAGCCACCAACAGCTGTGCAGAGTAGAGCTTGCTTTTCAGGAAAATACACAGGGCCAGATCTCGCCTCCTACATCTGCACATGTTTTCTGCTCTTCAGGCCCATGGAAACATGCCAGGAAAATTAATTGGCAGAGGACCGTATTATCTCTTCTGCATAGTTCCCATGTAGTGTCTCAGAGAAAGAACATGCAGATAGGGAGCTGACAGGAAAAGCAGCCTGCTGGGGAAAAACTGTCCTTGACTCCCACAGATCCCAGAGGATATGCCAGATTTCAGTGGGACATCTCCTTCTTCTCATCTGAGGCGATCTAAAGAACTGTGTCACTGAGATTTCCTTCTATAGATGAAAAGCAGGGGATGATTTGGGTGTCGGGGTTTTTATATCCTGTGTAAGTTCTGGGCAGAAGCATGAATTCTGATGTAATGACAGCTTGCTTAAACTACCAAGCAAACAGGTCACTGTTTGAATGCTAGGTCATTAAGCCTGCAGCTGCCTCAGAAATACTGTACCAGAGGATTTGAGATTGGAAAAAGGAACCAGGGACATTATAAAGTCCTGGCTTGCTCCCACACAACCCACTCCCTCCCCTGCCACTTGCCCCTCCCCTACCTTTCAGGAGCTTCCAGGCTCTTGGTACCCAGGAAGGAGGGACGTTATGTTTTTAGGAGTTGCTGATCCCCAACTTTCATATATTATGAACAGAAAGCTATGATCCGGCCTGCTGATTTACAGAAGAGATGTCAGACTACCATCCTCTCAGTTTCCCATTAAGTAATGCACATCCTTCTTCTTCTTGTCCAGTGGAAAATCCCACAAAGTAGGAAAAAAACATTCTGGAGTTTGCATTGATAAATTACTGAAAAGTCCCTCTGCAGTTTGGGTCTGCAAGGCACGTAGAAGGGTCAGAACCTTCAAATCTCAGCCCCTCAGGTCTTGGGGGAATTCTGCATCACTTCCATTAAGAGTCAGTGGAGTCCTCTCCCCTCCTCCACCATTTCCTGCTCCCTCCGCTGTCTTTTACCACTCCTGCAGCATGGCTCAGTAAGAAACCGTACTGCTGTTAGCTCCCTCCCATATGGCTATGCACTAATCCCCCCTCCTACACATTCATGCAAAGTGGGGAGAAACTAGAGATGTAGAAGAAATCCTTCACTGAGCAGTCGCCTGCTATCTAGGTTACATCTGGCAATTAAAAGGTGCAAAAGAATCATGCTAAGCAGCATTACTGCTTTCCTCCCTCTTCCTTGCAGCATCTGCAGAGCTTCCAAGTATCCTGAATTTGCAAAGTGAGATTTTGAGGGGTGTATTAAAAACAGAAGAGAGCTTGTAATCACCTTTCTTCTCCATTTACAATCTCAAAGTATTTTCCACAGGATTTTTAATTATTATTTTTGCTCCCTTGTCTGTTTGGTCAAAGAAGAATCAACCCTGGAATTTACCGAAAGATGAAGGGATGGAAAAAAGACAAAGCAATGAAATTGTATCAGGCAGTAACTTTCTGGAAAAAAACCCTCTTCCCCTGTCTATTTACATGGATGCTTTTTTTGCATCCTAAGAAAGCATGTCAAGAAACATGCCATTTGTCAGGAGCTTGTGATAGCAGGCTGTCAGCTCACTGCCTAGCAACTCGCACTGCATTGGGATATCCTGGCGTTACATACACTGCCACGTCACATTGCTTAGTGCTCACTGCCTTGAACCGTCTCACTTGCTGCTCTGTTACATCAGGGTCCTTGCTTGGGAGACACCGAGCTGCCTTTCTGTGTCGGCTGGCCCAATGAGCTCAGGTAATGGCATCAATAGGAAAAAAAATATAAGGGTTTATCTAGGTATCAGATTTACTAAACCACCAAAGTCACAATGGGTTTACACAGGATTTCACATTAAATAGAAACTCAGCATCGGTGTAGCATGGACATCAGGCTCCTTGAAATGTCAGCAAGCATTTTGAAACCTATTTCTCACAGACAGTTAGGAAAATAAAGCTATGATCTTCAAAGTAGGAAAACAAAACAAGACAAAACATAAAACTTTTTTAGACTGAAGTGACTGGGTAGAAAATCTGAGCTTCTAGCCTCAACAGTGACAGCAAGTCACAAGGGACTTAGGTCCTCCAATGACTGTCTGTCGTCTTGCAGGTAATGGCTTCCCCTCCCAGGGCATTCTGTCCTCCAGAACTTCTGTTGTAATACAGAGGAGCAGGAGGGAAAAAACTGAGGATTACAATCCTATATTATTTAAAAACCTTTAAGAACACACAAAAAACACCTTGACTTCAATTCAAAGTAACAGCCAGACCTCAGAGGTCACAAGAATGCTGATTTTGCAAGTGAAGGTCTTGGAAAAACTCACTGTGTTGTTTTCAACACAGCTGTGTTAGGGCCTTGGATTCCCACAATACAAGCATTTCAATGAGATTTTTAACTGTGACAAACAGCCAATGCTTTTTTTTTTTTTTTTTTTTTTTGTGTGTGTGTGTGTAGGTCAGGGGTTCTGAACCACGGTTTTTAATATAATACTGAAGATATGACAAGTAAAAAGCATAATATGTGATACTACAGAGGTCTTCTCTCAACCGCCTCTTTCACAAGACATGAAAATCAAGAAATACACTCTAAGCTGTTGGCTTTTGTGTATGTATACAACTCAGAATGGTCTCAACTCATGTACCTTTTCAATTGCTTGCACATTCCTATACAAATATACAGAACATTTCAAAAATGCAAGTCTTAATGCAATCATTGTAGCTAAGGATGTTATTGCGTACCAAAACTGGAAAACAAATCTCCAGTTACAGGAGTCTGACAGAGGAAAAAACAAAACAAAACAAAACAAAACACAACAACATAGTTAAAACCAATAAATGATTATGGTGTAGAGAAGTCCCGATGCACAGGAGGTGCGTATTTAGAGCAGAAGAGCCAAGCAGTCACTGAAACCACTCTGCTGATCACCTCAGCCAAACAGGGATTTTGCTGTTACAGCACAACTGGTTCCACATACATACTAGGCAACCAGATAGAAGAGGCAAACTGTTCTAGTTAATGCCCACAAAGGTCTATAAACGACCCTCAGATGTGATCAGTAATTTTCCATCACTAAAAAATCAAAGCTCCTCCCAAAGAACACATGAAATCATTCTCAGTGAGTCTCATTCATGCTTCTGCTAGTGTGTGCATCTGGAGCAGTATCAGTAGTGATCAAGGCATAAATAATCTGAACAAGAGACAAATCCCGTGCATCAGAGCAGAAGACTGTCTGAAATATGTTTCTCCATTGTACCTAACATAGTATATACTGCAATGGGACATGGAAAGCCAGATGATTTTTTTAGGAGCCCAAAGCCCATAGAATCTAAATTAGAAGGAATTCTATTAATAAGCATTTGATATTCTTGGAACATTATGAGCTCTGTAAATTCTACATTTTGCATTACTTTGCTGAAGCCTACTTATCTTAGAGTACGCTAAAAGCATTTGCACAGATGCAGGAAATTATTACTGTAAGTGTGATTCTTATGCTTAACCTTGACTAGAAAATATGGCAAACGTAGTAGTGCATGTTCTTTAGTCTTTGGAGCGTGCCACGTTTACCACTCCATTACTTACCTGATTTTTTTTATTGCAATACTTCTAGACAAAACTAATGGTAATCGTTACATCTTCCTCTCAGTACATTGCAAGTACATTCTTATAAGCAGCACTCGTATGGTATGTGCTGTGGCACTTCTGGGAGACGCACGTGGACACACACACACACCACCACTTGCAGTTCACTCTATAAGCCGTCACCAACATGTTATTTTTATCAGCTTTATTTGCAGCTAGGGATGGGGTGGTACAAGTAAGAGAGGCAGATAAACTTGAAACACTCAAATAAAAAACGAAGGATTATCCAGGACAATGTATAATCATCTGCCAGAAAATAAATGCAGAATACTTGGACTCTAAACAACCATCTCACACATCACTCATCAATATTGTGATGACCCAATTATTTTTCCAGTTTCATAAAAGTTGCTAGTTTTTGAGCTTATTTGTTAAACAGGTCAACCCAAATTGGTACATCTCAGATTCGATGCAGCATTTCCACAGGCAGCCCACCATGCTGTCCCTCCCTCCATCCTCCCCCTCCCTGCTCAGAGAAGCAGGCTGAGCACTGAGGAGGGATTTTCTGCCTCACAACACCTGGGCATCGCAGCGCCTTGCTGCTAAGACCCAAGCACAGCAAAGTCCAGTGGCTGCTTGGTGTGCCTGTCTGGATACCCCCAGGCTCACCCCGCAGGACTGCCACGGTGCCCAGTCCATCCCCCCAGAGGGCGGATAGGCCTGCCAGCACAACTTGATTCCCCATGCAGCAGACAGCAGATTGGACCCCTGGAGCAAATCACAGCAGTTTTAGCTGCAGCAGGCCCAGGGGATCTGCAGAATGCAGCAGCACTCCAGCCATGCCCTTTTCTCTGCCTTCCCTTCCCTGTGTTGGGAGAGAAATAAGGTAATTCCCAGCTGTCTACACATCTGTACCCTTTCCAGGCGTCCTCTCTGACACCTGGGAAATCCTTTTACAGCCACACAGCTTTCGAACCGCTTGGCGTTGTCCTGCAGTGCTGGGGGTCTCAGGGCAGGGTTACCCCTGCCAAGCTCCAGTTCCCACCATCCGCCTTTCCAGGTGGCTAGCTGCTAGCCTGGCTGCAAATGGGCAACATCTACACACGATGACAAAGAACCAAGGCTGGGATATCTGCTGTGGTCTGGAAAGCAATGTGACTCTACTTATGACTGGCACAAGAATGACAGCACCAGCCTGTGCTAAAGTGCTGTGCTAGTGTTTAAGAGATCAGACAAAGCTTTATTCCTGAGCACGGGCTAATGTGTAAACACCAAGCTTTGGAGGCGAGCCTGGGCTTAAATGCATGCCCAGACCTGTGCTTAACAGAGTGCAAGCCCAGCTATGTGACTCCAGCAGGGTCAGGATGCAGCTATTAAGACTACCAAACCCCCCTGTAAAAGCAGCTGACAACCTCTGGCTTCTTATTTTAGTGTTACCTAACAGAAAAAGACAGCATACGCCTTTGACAGCCTCTGCAGCTTTTGTTTTGTGAAGCTTTAAAATTTTCCACGATTGCCACAAAATGTCATCAGGGAAGAGGAATACAAATATCTTTAAGGACCCATACTCCTTGCTGTTGTACCAAGCCAGCTCACATCTGAAGTCTTGTGCCCTTGCTTACCCCAACTGTTCACGTGGCTAACAGCTCAGATTTAGAAGGAATTCCCTACATTTTTTTCTTCCAGTCTCTGAGTGCTTCATCTAGCTCAAGTTTCAGAGATAACTGACTCTTAGAGATTTCCCAGGATCCGTTCAGTTCTTGAAGAATCCAGGCAACTGGGACAACACCATGTTTAACCTAGCGAGAAGGGAACAGAGTGGATTTTATTACTATGTGGGCCACTCCTGTGAGTTTCCCAGTTTGGATTAACCCAGATTTCAATGATTGCTTTCTTATTACAGAGAGAAGTAAGAGCAATTCATGAATAATAGTAACAAAAAGTTGCTCTATCTAATTTCTCCTGTCTATTTAAATCAAATAAAAGCTTCACAAAGTTTAGGTTCAAATAGCTGGGATCCTAAAAGAAGTAGTCTTCCCTGGAGTTTTGTCCATCATTGCTTGGCTCAAAATCATGGCAGGTGGTTGGTCTGACAGCTTCTGACAGGGATAATCTCTGTTAGAAGCACAAGGATTTCTTAATTGCATAAGTCTTTTTTGAAAAATAAATTATAAATGTTTTAAACAAAAAGATAAAAACAAAATTGAAGATGGAAATATAGAATCGTAACACAGCAAGATTAGCCCTTAACCCACAGGATCCTAATTAGTCCCTTTTTAACTCTGCTATGCAAGTGCAATTACAAATAGCCTCAGAAGATGTGCAGAGGCTCAAGGAACAGGATGGATTTTTGATTTGCAAAAAAGGATTTTTGTTTGGCTAGTTGCGTATTTGCTACGCACTCTAATCTGGGCCCATTGCTTATAGGAGATAAATGTAATTTCATACAAAAGCTGCATAAACTAAATAATGTCTGTGTTTGTACAGAGGAATTATCTGTTCACCGATGTGAAATGAACAATTTGTCATTAACTACTTGCTGATTTTTTTTACATTTTAGAACACGTAAACAAAGCGCACTTGTTTATCCAACCTGAGATAATGCCAGAAGTCTCCTCTCTCATGTACGAGGCCTAAACTGCTGGCTGCACGCCCTTTATGTGAGAAAGGGAACAACCCAAAAATATTGTAGGAGAGATGAGAGAGGAATTTGCTGAGATGGGGTATCTAGAAGTGATGAGGCTGTAAGATGGGTAACACTACAGTACTACTTTCTTGTTTACTGGGAGTTTTTTAGTATTGCTATTTTAAAGGCATAATTTATGCTCCTTATATATTGATACCTTATAACTATTCACTTTTTCACCTTTCTTAACCCAATTAAAGTTGCTAGAGGTGCTTAAAGTACCATGTGTCCTGAAAGACATCATACAAAGCCGCATTTCTTTTTGACACAGATCCTGCCACACAGACTTGAGGACAAACTGTGACTGCAACTGAGGCAAGGAACACAGGCAAGCTGGGCACCTATACAAACAGTGCACATTCGGTGGCTGCAGCAATTTCATACAGCATATTTAGTTTGTAGGATGGAGCTACAGCGTTTCTAGGTAAAAACACATACCGAGATACCAAGGCAGATTGTAACAGTAGCTAAATAGAGGGAAAAGTTTTACTTGCAGCAGATGTAAAAATGATCGTAGCACAAGGAAAGGGATCAGGACAAGGGACTCAGTGTCATGCCTGCCAAAAGCAAGCAATTTGCAGTAATGCACTGCACTCACAACAAATTGGAAAGGAATTTAAGAGCAAAACAAATGCATGAGCATACAGTCAGAAAATGCTCTATTTATGGTAGATAGCATTTTTGTAGGGTATTTAAAATGTTTACAAAGTAAAAGAGCAAAAAACCTGCTTTTTAGCTATGTAAATAAATGAACAGAAATGAACTGAAATATAGCTACTGAAATGGAATGTGGAGTAATTATATGAAGGATATAAAAATGTTACTGGGGGGCCTACTTTAAAATTAAAAGAAAAGGCCTAACGCTCTTTCAAATGTGAGCATGTGGCAAGGCACACTCGTAAGAGCAGATGTACCTCCACAGGATTTGTAACAGCAGAACAAAAAGTCCCATATGTGCTTGGGTTAAAAAGCACTCCCCAGATAAAAATGATCAAACTGGTATACAAAGCTGTCTACAAGAGAGGATGCAAGAAGATAATCCTAAGGAATTTGATTAAGTGCTTAATACTCTGCAATGCATTCAGAAGGTAATTACCATAGGTACCAGTGTATTTATGCAAACCCTGCTAGCACAGAAAATTAATCTAAGGGATGAAGTTGAATGAGATGTCATTGAGACAATATTGATATTTACTGGATGAATTAACTGTCCAGTTCGTGTAATAAAACATATTAAAAATGTTCATGGTAGCACTGCAATAAAACCACCCAGTACTGAGTGCTAATTCATGGGTCCAATAAAGAATACTGGTGAGAAACTGAAATTTGCACCCCCAACTCCCTTTCTAGAAACTTAAAGGCATTTCAGACGAATACTTCCTACTGTTCAGAAAAAGTATCAAGAAGCTGCGAAAGCACATATCAGCTGTGAAACACAGGAGCTTCTAATGGCTTATACTTCCCCGTGGTAAAATCCAAAGGCTGCAGGAAAAAGATTTTTTTTTTTTTTTTTTTAGCAATATGACTCAATACTATTATATCTTTCCAGAACACAAAGCGGTATGACAAACTCAAGAATGAAATATAAAATGGCTGAAGCTTATTGGAGCATGGAAAAATAACTCCTGATGGAGCTGTGGATTGTAGTGTTGTAGGTAATGGAGCAGAGGTAAAAAAAAAAAAAACAAACAACAAAAACCCTCTGTGATGTGCTTTTCTACCCCAGGAAAGATGTCTCCTCTACAAGGAAAAGCTGGAACAATAGGAGTTGGCCTACCTGCTTAACATGGTCTGTCTCCACACTCCATTTGTATTTGAGATCTAACTAGTCACTGTCATTGTGCCATCCCCTTTTTATTTAAAGAATAAGGCCTTACTACACTGGTACCACTCCCAACACCAGGCTTTGTTTGGCTAATTATTCACTCAGCATACATGCAAACTTCACATGACTGGGATGTTTTGGAATGAAAAATGTCACTTGTCAACCCCTGATCTCTGTAAAACTGATGCAGATCATCAGAATAAGAGTCTACTGTGTCCTGTGAAGTGCTCCCAACTAGCAAAGGCCAGAGCTGGATGTGCTGCTCTTGTAGATATGAATGCAGAGTGAGGAAGGCATGCAGCTTCTATTTTGTTAATAAGTGGTTTGGTAATATGTAATTTGATGGCTTATTTTTCAGACCACAACAGTCTCACTGTCCACAAAGCTCAAATGGCACAGCAACAAAGATCCTCTGGTAAAATCAGGAAAATAAATATCACATAAGGCAGACCAATTAATTTGTCCGCTATGCACACATTCTACTGCTATACGCTGAAGAGCATACAGCACATGCTGAACTGAGCATTTTAGGAACATAGGTGTTCAATTTTAAAAGCAGTCTTTCTTTGGCTAGAATATTAATGACTTGTTTTTATAAACAGAAGTTTTGCTTTTTAATGTTATTACTGTCATGAGACACCAAACACATGCACCCGACATTGCAGCTCTTCTTTTCAACTTAGCCTCAGGTTTTAAAACAGTATTCTTAAATATAAACAATAATAACACTGTTGAAAGCAATTTTTAAGACCTACGGTCCATACTGTCAGCCTAAAGGGAGAGGAGGGAATTAAGAACTGAAAGTGAGAAATATTCCAGTAATAAAAGCTACAGCAGAATAGATGGCAAAGCAAGTGCTGCACTCCAACTCTTTAAAGCTGTGTGTGTCACGATCTATTTGATGTATATCAGCACAAACTTTCTGTAGAGCTAACAGGCCCTTTGTGTCTCACAAAGTACGGGTATGTATGGGAGTATATGCCTCAAGTAGTTTCTTTTTCTTCACTTCTGAAAGCACGGAAAAATAAATTTTGAGGAAGTGTTTTATGATGCTTGCTCTGGAAAATTACTATCAGAAACTAAGCAAATCCATGCCAGAACACAGCCCTGAGGAATTACAATATCCCTGGAACAAATGGAGAAGACAAAGATGACCCTGCATGTCACTGCAGACTACCCACACCAGTACACAGACCAGCAGACACTTCAGCAGCATGTTTGTGGAAAGTGTCAGCGATCAGTCAGGCCCTGAGCAGTCACATGTAATGAAGCTCATCTGTTATGGGTAGCTACCTGTGCGGCACAGCGAGGCACAGACAGCGTTTTCTTCTTGCTAAAAATACTTTCTTCCCCTCTCTAAAATGACAGAAGTATAACTTCACCTGACCTATTTTTCGTCCTTATTCATTCTGTGGAAATCTTGCAAAGCTGACACCTAATTTCCAGGTGCTGTTGCTTAGCTTCCTAAATTATTAATGAGTGTAATAATTATCCCTTTTCATCATCACATAGGACAGGCAATAGATGCAAAGACTACAATCACATCACCACCCTCCTATCCGAGGCATGTTTATGATATCAGAAGATCCCTCTACCACCATCAATCAATAAGCTGTACTACACGGATGTGTTTTATGTCATGAGCTAATCAGATGTTATACTGCTCTAGTGTAATTGTACCTGCAGAGACCCAGGGTAGAGCACAAAAATTACAGGGAAAACATAGAACAAAATCCAGAGTGTCTGATAGGGTAGCCACCATAGTTAATGGATCTCCTTTCTCGAGTGACAAGTGATAGGGTGTGAGGAAATGGCCTCAGGGTGTGCCAGGGGAGGTGTAGATGGGACATTAGGAAGAATGTCTTCACACAGAGGGTGGCCAAGCACTAGAACAGGCTGCCCAGGGTAGTGGGGGAGCCCCCATCACTGGAAGTATTTAAGAGATGTGTGGACATGGCAGTCAGGGATCTGGCTTAGTAATGGGACTCTACAGGTCAGGCTGATGGTTGGGCTCGATGGTCTGGAAGGTCTTTTCCAGCCTAGATGATTCTATGATGATTCTCTGTTTTGGTTAGTGCATTCAAGAATGGTGCCAGGTAGAGACAGAAGTCTTCAATGAATGGGGTGCACCACAGCTGCTGATCCTGACATGGGTTTAGAAATAAGAAATGAATGAGATGAGCACAGATGTAAGACTGGTGATGGAGAGTGTCAGGGAACTACTGAGTAACAGGAAAATTTCAAGCATCTTGTAAATGTTCTGGATGATTTCAAACGAGAAAACAAGGGATATTTCCATGCCACAGTATCTTCATAGCTATACTTGTACTAGCTAAGCTATGTCAGCAAGGTTTCCTATTAGCAACACAACCAACAGAAAGAGCTTTTCTGCTGACTGAACTGTCCCATCTCTCAAGTCCAATGAAAGACATCCTCATCTAGCTTTTTTTGGCTGAGTGGACTGAAGATTTTCTGACTCACCATTGTCCATCAGCATCTGCCAGCTGTGAGTTACCCAGCTGGGCCCACAAAGGAAATTCTGTGAGTGTTTTCATGTTCTTTGACCAAAGCTGCTAAACATTTTCATCATCACTTCATTCCACTGGACGTTGCCTGAAGTGGGCTAGGGCGCAGTGCCTTCTGCTTGCAAATGAAAGGGGCTGCAGCCCCCACATGAAGAGCAATTACAAGCCCCAAGTGGGCAGTACGTTCTTCCATAGTCACAGCTGTTTGCAATATAAATGTCTTTTTGTGGCCTGAACAACATGAACAGAGGTAACAAAAGCATGTGCTCATCAACAGTGGTACATCTACACCTGTAACTTCTTCTGACACAATTATGCCAGCAGATCTTTGTAGTACCAAAGCTTGAAGCCACAGCCCCTGCTGGATTTGGCTGTATCTGCTGAAGAGGTTTTTGCTCTCAGAGCTGTGAGGCATAGAGATGTTCAGCCACCATAAATAAACCCAACAGGGATCATTAAATGGAGCTCCTCACTAGGGGAATTCACATCACAGGAATGAGATGGCCAGAAGTCAACAGACTAGGCTCTAGTCTGATCCAGCTGTGGGAAAAGCAGGCGTTTAACAAAACACTGAGAAGATAAATCAGAATGAGATACGGAGAGCCTGGCTGCAGGTGGAAAACAGGGCACCGGAGCCCAGCTAAGCGGGACAGGACAAAGACCAAGTAATGAGCACCAAGTGATCTGGACAACTGCTTTCACCCTCCTGCTGCCCTGTCCATCTGCTGGGAACTTGGCTTCAAAACAAGTCCTATTTCCCTTATGTCTGATCCAAACTCCCATCTTGTGGATCTGCTGCTGTCACTCAGAATCATTTACAACAGAAAAGCTGAACTGAGAAACAAGGAAAACTTATTTAACACACACATTCTTCACCCTGATACATTTCTTTCAGCTGTTTTCCCCTTACTCATTCAGGTTTGAGTCTTATGTCTGGTTTACTGTAGCTATTTAAAGACAACTAATATTTTATATGACTGCCTAACCACTACAAATTCATCCCAAGTGCTGGCGGTGTCTGACATTTCAGCCCAAACAACCGCACGCTGTTGGAGAACCCCCACCCCAGCCCCCGTGAGGCACACTCACTGACCTCCCCTTCCAGCAGAACGAGGTCAGCAGGATAACGAGCTCTCCAGATCGATCTGTAAACAGCCTGATTCACAATTTTTCTCTACGAAAGAGGAGGAAGTTATGAAAGGAGCAGTTTGGACAAAAAGGGCTTCAGCTCCACCCAGTGGTAATGAAAAGCTTTTCAAGCCATCCCTCTGGGCACCTGCTCTGGCCTCTCTGAGCTGAGGTACTGGAGGGAGAGCTCTGCTCAACCACCGCTACGGCAGCATGAGCTGCTACAGGCCTGAACGGTGATCTTGCCTTGCTTGCCTGGGCCTTCAAATCTGGGGGTTAATCATTGCTCTGATTCTCTACGTCAGCCATCACCATCTTCTTTGGTACCCGCACATTGTGAATGTTTCACCAGCCATCTCCCAAATCGCCAGCTGGCTGGGCAAGCACCACGACCCCATGTGGGCCTCTTCTCTCACAGCAGTGATTTTAGGAGTGACTGTGGCATGAAACTGCTCTTTTCTATCATCTATGCATGCATTTTTACTTCCCCCCCCAATGAGGCACCACCTTCTGACATAACTCTTGAAACTGCTTTCAGAAGTGGGGATACTTTTAAGGCAGGCTTTTCTCATCTGAGTTTTCAAGAACAGAACAGCTCTCTAAACAGAACGGCTCTCTAAATGAACGCTACATTTCGAATGACAGGGACCTTGAGAAATTTAAAGCCAGCTGCAGCTCTGTTAGTTGGCCAATAATTAGTTTGCATCTGACCTAATTAATGCTCAAATACACATCAGCAACTCTCAAGCACGAGGGCATAAATTTGTGACAACGTGAAGGTCAGGCAGATACCTTCACCTCATCCACCCCCAAAAACCTCAGTACTGCCATCAGTTAGATGCATTATGCTTTTTGGCTGGCATTGGAGCATCAGTGTGTGACCTTTGGGAGGAGCTTCTAGACTCGATGGACTACGTATAGTTGTCAAACGTTGAAAACCTTTATCCTATTTCTTATCACTTTTCTTGTTCTTCCTACCTGCCCCAGGTATTCTTTCTGAATCTTTTGAACGGTGTGTCTCATACCTACCATTTTATTACCCCCATGTAAGTATCATTACTGTGGCTGCATTTACATTTCAAAGTATTGAGCCTGTAGCATTTGTCCGTGGGGTTTGAGATCATAATTAGACACAGTGCCTAACTTTCAGCTAAATAGCTCAAAACATATGCCAAGTCAAAAATATATTTTAAGCCAATGTGCTGTATGTAAGCAAAATTGTCCTTTTTTTTCTCTCTGAAAAGCTTCTATTCACTTCATACATTCTCTCGTGCTAGTTATCTCTTACCTATGTACAGATGTCCATACTTATTTTCACGTTAATAACGTTTTCCACCACAAAACTGGTGTGGTATTTTTAGATATCAAACTATATCACATTCAACAACTAAGGTTTGAAAATGATATACAAACAACATTAAAAAAGACCAGCCAGCCTTTTTTCTCCCACACAAAATCTAATTTACAAAACCCATATTTCACATGGTTTTATAGCAGCTATTTTATTTTTCAGCTCATCAGTGACTAAACCAGACAAAGCTAGTTTTATACGCAGTAACAATTTGTACACGCTTCGAGGAAGGCATTATTATGGTTTTACTTACAGGAGAAAGGGAAGTGGCTAATTCACAGAGGCTGTAGTGCACGGATATGAATGGCAGTCTACCAAGGGGCAGGAACCTGGAGAACAGGGGGGTTGTGCAGGGCAGGTGAAATGAGGCTTCCTGAGGAAACCTGGAAGTGAAGGTTGTGCTCTGGCTGCATCCAAGGAGCCCCTGTCCTGTCCCCACATTGCTTCTGCTACTGGGGAAGAGTCAGAATTTCCTTGCTTTGAATTCAGCAGGCATTTTGTCATCAAAATACCTCAAAATTTGACCCCCTCGTTAGCACGTCTGCAGCACCAAGGGAGTCTGTGAACCCTGTGCTTTGAAATAACACACATTCCTCAAAGAAAGCAGTCTTCATTGCCTATGCAGCCTGATTTTTTCAGCTCACACTTGAAATCTGAGGCCCTGCTATGCAACACCACGCTGTCAACAGCGTCTTCCACCCTCGCGCAGACAGGACATATTGCTAAGCAAGCGTCTCTCATTTCTCACAGCTACAGTTGTGTGTGCAACAAGGGCGAGAGTCAGCTTAAAAGTGCTGAAAGTACCTTTTGGGGGTGATTCCATACGTTGTCCTTGGAGCCCCTGCCCCTGCTGAATCCGGTCACCACCTGCTGGGGTGTGACGCCCTGCACCTGACCGAGCTGGGGCGGCCAGGCAAGCAGCAACTGGAATATTGCTGGGGGGAATTGGACGGGTTCCTTCTCACCCATCCCTCCCCTCTTCTGCATAATTCAGAGGCAGCATATTTTGAAACAGCCCTAACCCTAACCTTTCTCTGCAGATATAATCAATTGCCCATCAATCTCAGGAGAAAGAAAACCCAAGAGCACATTCTGCATGTTAATTGAACGTCTGGATGTACTGTGAGGAAAGCCAGCAGCATCTCTGATGAAATGTAACCCCAGCCCCCTTCAGTCTGTGCTCATCTCCCTGCTTTATGAGTATTGGTATTGGTGCCTTAGGAGATTCTCATCAGTTCAGAATATTTTTATAATTCAGGAATTTTATTTAATTTTTTAAATGGAAGGTGGCTTTTTCCACATTTCATAGGGAAAGCAAAAGCTGTCAGAGATATGGCACGCACATTTCTAAGAAAAAGGATTCTCTTTACTGCCATTTTTTTTTTGCTTGTTTGTTTCTTTCAGTCTTCCTTTTCTATGTCATATAGCAAAGCCAGAAGATAAATATTATCTTTTCTGCTCTTCTGTCACTAGCACAGGCTCCTTTCTGGCCTTTGATTAGGTCTTTGGCCTAATACAGCCTGATGACATAGCTCCAAATATTCCTTTAAGTCTCAAGAGAGTTTTCAGGGAGAAAAAGAAATTTGTCACCCCTCGCCTTTCAAAGATTACCAAAACCACAGGTCATATTTCACTTCAGTTCTTCCAGGTAGATTAAGCCTTGGATAGAAACAAGCATCTGGCTGCCAAACAGGTTACTATTAGACCACAACAAACAAACAAGAAAGAAAACCAGGCTTTTACCAAAGTCAGCAGTAAAGCTGAGGGGCAGAAATGCTTTGATATTTTCATGAAACATTAACCTTCAAACATAATTACTACAGCGCACTGAAATTGCACCTGAAGGCTGCACTGTTGGGGAGCACTGCGGTAAAACTGGCCTGCAGGGCAAGAACGTGGCAGGTAAACAAAAGTAGTATCTGTGCAGAGATAATGGAATATGGGTCAAAGCATAAAAAGCGTAGCTTTAGGGGATGGAAGTGCTGTTACTGACAGGAGATTTTTCCCACTTTCCACATACCAGCAGAGGTGATGATGACTTGTTTGACATTGCATGAACAGTGATCTTTGAAGACAGACAATACCAAAACACAAGCTGAGCATAAAAACAATGCTGTCCCCATTAAAATCGTTGTAAAGTTGAAATAATCTTAGTGTTTGAAAAAGTAATTAAGCTAGATTTACTCTGCACAGTTGAACATCTACATTTGGCCTTGGGATCTGAGGTAAAAGGAGCAGATGTCTCAGTCTTATCAAGATAGCCAGCTCTATTTTGCAGATTCATGACTTACAAGGAGACAAAGGATGATCATCCCAGATCTTCCGTGGTTATAGGCTCTCTATATCCTGCTTGAACTATCTGGTACCTGTAGAATACAGAGGCTGAGACTGCATGCTTTTCTTTTGAAAATATGACGGAGGAGAAAACAGGAGAATGGCTGTGGTTTCCGGACCACTATGTAATTCAGTGTGATACTCATCGTAACCAGAGCACCACCTCTGAAAATAAACCTTGGACCCGGCCACTGCTGCTATCACAGAGGGACTTCAGCATGTAGCTGGGATGTTTGAGGACACGGATGCAGCACAACACAAATGAAGGAGTCACAGAATACTGACAGTGTGCAATGTCGAGGTCACACTGCAGGTCACACTGCCTCCTGGACTCAGTTTCTCCCACTGCAAAACAGGAGCAATGAGGCTTGCTAAAGCCCCTTCCCAGATTACCCAGTGAATACTTTGCTCTGGAAACAAGAAGGCCACACAAATACACAGAACTGCTTGCAGTGTTTTAAACAGAACAAGAACAGCTTTCTCCACCACTCCATTGAACTAAACATAAAGGACTTCAGCTCACTGTGGCTGAAGCCCTGAGCAAGGCCGTGAGGATAGTGTAGCATCCCTTTGGCTTTATCCACATCATCTCAGAAATCTTCGTGCTCCGATGACTGCGATAATTTTATGCTTTAAGGACACTAATGCTTTAGTGAGAACTCAGCTCAGGGGATTTTATGGCACTGTTGCTGTCTGCCTTCAGCTCTGCAGGGGCTCTTCTCACTTCAGATACGTGCATGACAAGAGAGGGGTCAGGAGAAAAGGCTGAGACTCAGGAAAGTGCACGTCTTACCTAATTTCTCATTTCCACAGTTTGTAGAATACAATCATGAATAAAAATTTGGCTGTGTTGATTTTCAGCTTCTGGCAAAGCGGGCATAACAGAAGGGAGGAGATAATCTAGCAAATTCCTAAGTGGAATACATACATTTTGTATGGAGCTGCAGAAGCCAACCTTCACAGGACGCTGTGCTCTGAGTAACTCACTGAAAGGTGCAGATGACTTCCCAGGGCAAGTAGCACCCTCCAGAACATTGCCTGAGGTGGCACAAAAGCAGCCTGCTTTCAAGTCTGCTTTCAAGCCTTGTTTCCAGTGAGCAAAGGATCCAGTCCATGTGACAACGTAGGTCCCATCCTCCCTAGGATTTCTCTTGATTTTGAGCACATGGGAGAAACTAAAATAGCTGATATGGCTAACAAATTATTTCCATCCCTGCGAAGGAGATGCAAATTGCTGTGTTCCTATGGCTCCAGCATGGTTTGCATGGTTGCACGCAGAACAGCTCTGACTGCTGTTCCTACTGTTTGGTTAGCTGATAAGCCAAGTGGGCTTCCATCACGCATTTCCACACAGCGAATTATTACCTCTAACATACAAATCCAACTACAGTTTTCTTTATCTACTTCCAATAGTTCCCCCACCTGAAGCCCTGTTCTTTTCATTCCAGCCTTTAAGGTCATTCAGTTAATTTTGCAAGATGTTCTGGTCCTCCTGTGTTTGAAGATGGCTTCCAAAATTGAATCCTAAGCAGTCTCATTAGCACATTTGTGCTGTTCATGCCAAGGTCAAAATAAACATTGAACAATCTCAGCACTGCAGTTCATGTTTCAGCACGATTTACTACTCTCCTTTTCAGTCAGAATCTTACCTTCCAATTTGGTAGCAAACTTCTGATCTCCATTTTAAGCAACAGCATTCCACGTTATCCCATACTTGTCCAAAGCTCTGCTAGATAGATCTACTGCGTATCCCTTATGTGGAAAGACCCCAATTCCTAACGAGATGTTGTCACCTCGTTCACAGAAACTCACTGTTTTTACTGGCAGTCTTGATGTTTGATCCCAGACTTGCTTGTTGGGTTATAAAAGTGTTGTAGAAAAGGAGGTTACAAGGTAAAGAACACAGTAAACCTTCAGAAATATGGTGCACGTAGACTACAGTCAAACACTACCGTTTCTTTTACCTCTCAATTCCTGAAATTTCTTTCCTGAGTTCCAGAGGAAATGCCCAGTAAAAGGAGGAAGGCTGCACCCCTGGGGCAAATGCTGTTACGCTGGTTGATCAGCTGTCCAGCCCAGCAAGCGTTCCTGGGAGTAGCTGGTTCATCCAAGAGACCTTCTAAACAGAAATTTTCAAACCCACTCAAAATTCCTCCTCAGTGATACGAAGCAGAGATTAAAGATTGCTGCTGCTTTCCTTGCTGCCTGCAGCAGTGCAGTGCTTTATTTCACTTGCATTCTGAACTTCAGGACTGGGACTAAGATCTTCTGCGACCTTCACTTTCCTTCACCTCTGAAGATCAAGAAAGTTTTCCTTCTTCATAAGCTACCTACTCTGGCTAGCTCTGTGTGCGAGCAGGAATTGAAATGCCCAGCATGGTTTGTCCAACTTAGGACTCATCTGTGTTGAAATGAAGAAAGCTGGTTATTGTTGCTGTGCATGCACTCCTCATTTTAAGTTATTTACAACATCAATGCACTACTGCATAGCTATTAATCACTAGCCGTTTTTTCCTAATAAATATAAATTCTGTGAGAGATGAGCTTCTTAGACCAGTCTGAGGGTGGGAGGAGAGATTTGTTATTTAGCTACTCAGCATCTGCTTTGTCTGCCTTCTGTGTTCCCAGTACTTCAGCAAGACATAAATTAGGCGACAGTTGGTGTGGGAAGTCTGTGTGGACTTTATCACAGTGACATATCTTGACGTGGTCTCAGAGAGGATGTGAGTAAATTAGCAGGGATGAGGCTTTCAGGAAAGATGAGCATTACTGACAGCAATTCGAAGTGTAGTGAATTGCAAATGTTATCCCTGAACCAGTTTGCTAATAACACTTGTAATTCTATAGTATCTACACAAGTGTATTTGCCCAAGATACTCAATGTACCTGTTTTTCATGCTGATAAGGGAGCAGCGGTTAAAGAAGCACTTGTAGCAATGAGCATGTTCCTGTCATGCAGGCATCGGGTTTATTTACCAAATTAATTCCAAACTCATTCTAATAGGGGCCCTTCAGATAGTTGTGGCTCTTAAGAGCCAAAACTATCTGCACTGGAAACCTGGAGAAATCAGAGAAGAATGGCCATACAGTCTGGTACCAGAACGGTATGTATGCACTTACTAAGCTATTAAGAGACCAAAACTAAATGAAAAACTGGAAGCTGCATGCGAACTCCTGACAATGATAACGCCAACCCTCACGTGGAAGAATCACAGTTTGGCTGAAATCATAGCTCCAAGACTTCTGACTCACCAGATCTTCTCCCTCCAGCTGGTGGGGTGGCCCTTCCCACAAGAAAGGCAGCCAGCTTGCCACAAACTGGACTCGGTCCAGTTTTAAGTTGAGCAGATTCAACACTGTTGGACTCCTCCATGTTCACCATCAGCTGATGCAACACCTTGAGGCTGCTATTCGGACACATCCACCACAACTGCCCTCATGACCAAGTGCGTCCTGTCTCCAGCCACAGACAACTGCAACGACCTTAACGGAAGGTGTAACAACTTCACCGTCAATACAGATTTTCTAATAATTTAATTGCATCCTGCTTTGCGCTTGCAGAGTCAGAACCCAAAGTACTGATCTGCTGATACCCTGAAGACTGTGGGGCAACAAGCCCTTTTACCTTTATGCCAACTAGAGTAATGAACATAATTGAAGCAAAAGCCATTTTAATTGTTTAGGTCCAGGCAAAGGCGAGGCTAGCATTTCCCCTAAGCAGAAAGGTATGGGAGCACGACGTATATACCACAGGCTTGTCCCAGTGACAGAGAGTAAATCTCTATCAGCAGAGTAACACAAACCTCAGTATCTCCTATGGGCACAGCCTCATTTCTAATCTTGTCTTTGAAAACCACGTTCATTACCCACAAGCCAAGCCTTGCACGGAGCCCTCTGTGGGCTGGCTGCAGATGCCGGGGCGCAGGCTGGCAGCTGTGGCCGCCCGCCTTGTTCTCTCGTACAGAGTCCCACGCCAGAAAGTTTCCAGTCACTGGGCTTTAGCACTGGTCAGGCCCAAGCTGAGGTGGGCTGCAGCCAAGACACACTAAAAGAGCTGCACTACAAGAGCTGCACTACAAGAGCTGCACTACAAGAG